>CAWUFW010000857.1:1200000-2400000 GCA_963921515.1 Calotriton arnoldi
CTTCATCCTGGGCTGCATAAATGACACCTGAGAATCGCATTAATTACATTTCCGGCTCATTTTATTTCAAGCCCCCCTGTGGGCGTGTGCTGAGTGCAACGTCACTCCAGTGTTACTCTGGGACTTGAAGTCCATAATGCGATAAACATTATTTACTTTAAGTAAGTTCAAGTGTACATTTAAAATTATGCTTGTCTTTTAGATGCCTTTAGTAGGTCAATGTCACGTTTAGCCATGCTTAAATACTCGATGAGCACTGTGCCAAGAATGTTACAATCCGTTTGTACCTTCAGCCTCGCCCAGCTGGTAACCACATTCCTCTCACAGCAGGCGATGGTGCCTTCCTCACGGCAGAGCCGCCGTGCGCAATATGAAATCAACAAAATGTCCTAAGCATTAGGAAGCACTCGACAGTGCTCTGCCCTCCAGCTCTGAAATTCTGCATGCCTTCACGCTCCATTTGCTCAATCAGTTTGCCGACGCGTTTCAAGGTTATCACACCCCTTCATCCTGGGCTGCATAAATGACACCTGAGAATCGCATTAATTACATTTCCGGCTCATTTTATTTCAAGCCCCCCTGTGGGCGTGTGCTGAGTGCAACGTCACTTCAGTGTTACTCTGGGACTTGAAGTCGATAATGCGATAAACATTATTTACTTTAAGTAAGTTCAAGGGGGCGCGTTTGCACACTTGCCATATCAGGCCCCGCCCCCTCCCTGCACCACTGTGCAAACACACCCCCTGGCGCGTTGTAACTTGGGGGATTAATTCCCCTTGAGTCCTGAGGGTCCCTGGGGGCCAACTAGCCCACTAGGTACCTCCAGTAAGCGCCACAGGGGTGCCTTGCAGAGAGGTGGTCTGAGGCCACGCCCCTTTTTACACCTCTCTGCAACACAGCTCTGTGGCGCTTACTGGAGGTACCTGGTGGGCTAGTTGGCCCCCAGGGACCCTCAGGACTCAAGGGGAATTAATCCCCCAAGTTACAACGCACCAGGGGGCGCGTTTGCACACTTGCCATATCAGGCCCCGCCCCCTCCCTGCACCACTGTGCAAACGCGCCCCCTGGTGCGTTGTAACTTGGAAGATTAAGTCCCCTTGAATCCTGAGGGTCCCTGGGGGCCAACTAGCCCACCAGGTACCTCCAGTAAGCGCCACAGAGCTGCATTGCAGAGAGGTGTAAAAAGGGGCATGGCCTCAGACCACCTCTCTGCAATGCAGCCCTGTGGCGCATACTGGAGGTACCTGGTGGGCTAGTTGGCCCCCAGGGACCCCCAGTATTCAAGGGGAATTAATTCCCCAACTTACAACGCGCCAGGGGGTGCGTTTGCTGAGTGCTGCAGGAGGGGGCGGTGCCTCCAGCACGTGATCCGGCTTTTTAAAAAAAAAAAAATTTATAGAAGGGGGGCTGTGCGGCCCCCCTTTATTTTCAATCTTTGGGCCCTGGGGACCCCATCCCCCAGGGCCTGACCCGTTTAAAAAAAACAAAACGGGAAGAGGACCGCGCGGCCCCCCTCCCGAGGCCAATTTCGGCCCCGGGGACCCCATCCCCCGGGGCATGGCCACAATGTTTTTTTTTATTAAATAAATATTTTTTAAGGAGGGGGGCTGCGTGGCCCCCCTCCTGAGGCCTCTATTGGCCCCGGGGACCCCATCCCCCGGGGCTGGCCTTTCATTTTATTTTTATTTTTTTGTTTCTAAATGGGGAGGGGGCCGCCTGGCTCCCTCCCGAGCCACTCTGGCCCGGGGACCCCATCCCCGGGGCTGGCCCTCTCCGTTGGGGACCGTGGGGGAGCCCCAATGCCCCCACGGTCCCGCCGGCTCCCCGCCTCCTGCGGGAGCCGGCATTGCTTTTCCACATGGGGAGCTGCTGACATGCAGTTCCCCGTGTGGAAAAGCAATGTAGTTTGGATTTTGAAAGCGAGAGCAGGTTTCCCTGCTCTCGCTTTCAAAACCCAAACCACAGTTTGCTATGCATACCATGAAACCAGGCTGCTGCCTCGAAACACGTTGGCAATGAAGAAGAATCTTTACCTGGTATGCGGAGGCAGGCTTCCCTGCAATTTGAACTGTAAAGGCAGAATTAGCAGTTGAGTGCGGCCTTAAGCTTACGGGCCTTTGTAGTACAATTAAATTCACGGCGCCCTGCCGTGGAGGTCTGCACCGTCTTGGAGAGGAAGAGGCTGCGCAAGGAGGAATTATGCTGATTTGTAGTTCAGCACTGCTAAGATGGAATCAATGAGCCTGCCTGGCATCAAGGGGCCCACTGGAGGGTTTTTTAATGTAAGGACAATGCTGCAAGTAAATAAAATGTTACACGGAACCCACTGAGGGTAACATTATTTTTTGAAGGACCACAAGTCCCTGCATGCATCACTAAAGGCCCACTGGGGGCAGGAAATAAAAGCGCATGCAAATTCGTGTCACATGTTTTCAGCTGCCTAGGAAGAAGAGGCTGCTGCCTCGAAACGCGTTGGCAATGAAGAAGAATCTTTACCTGGTATGCGGAGGCAGGCTTCCCTGCAATTTGAACTGTAAAGCAGAATTAGCAGTTGAGTGCGGCCTTAAGCTTACGGGCCTTTGTAGTACAATATATATATAATATATATATATATATATATCACTTGCCTTATAATACTACTTACCAGGCGAAGTAAAGGCATGCTTTGTATTCACATACATCCGAACAGATACTGAGCAATGTCCGGATTTAAATAATTAGTACCTGCATCTCATGTCTATTGATGTAGTTTTTTTGATTTTTCTTTATAGTGGGAGATCTCTGGAACTACAAGCTACAGAAGTAAAGAATCAATAATTCAATATTGGTCTGATGTCTTAAGTAATGACGTGAATCGGCAGCGAGAGAATTTACAAATGGTAGCATTGATCCAGGTACTAAATCTCTTTCTCTGTTTTTGTCATCTTATTGTCTTTTGACCAAATGTTTTGATCAGCTGAAGGACTGTGATCCAGCACTAATCCAGATAGTTATCAGGGATCAATACTCAATACGTCATGATACAATGGCCCGTGCACATTCACCCAGAATCCCTGATGCGCTGGGGTCAATTTATATGTACGATCAATTCTTTTTCTTTCATAGGTCAAATTATGACATCACAACTAACTTATTTTCATCAACTTTCCTTCAACTTAGTCGATGGACCAATTAGTTGAATAGTTGATGGTAATGATTAACTTCCAACTTATCAACCATTTAATAAAATGATCACAGACTCTCGGTAAAATTAATAATGAATTTTATCTCAAGAAATTAAGGATTATGCTCAACTGCATTTGGTTACACAATACAAACACTGAATCTCACATGAGGAGAAACTTTTTACATATGCAGCACAACTGGAAACAATCCCAACCAAATATAACAATGACTTTATGCAATAAAGGAGTGGATAGAATAAGAGACAAAAGTGTCAGCAAGAATATATATGCGAAACATCATTATACCTAACGGAGGGGATAGATGAAGAGACAAAAGTTTAATCTAATAAAAATACATATCATTGACGGAGTGGATAGGTGGAGAGACAAAAGTTTCAGGGACAAAATACATTCACAAATAGTTTTCTGAGAACAACACTAGACTAAATACAAACCTATTGGTCTGTAAGAAAAACCAACCCCTCGGACTAGGGGATGATAGGGTTCCCCGAGATAGGATCAGGAAACAAAGGATGGAAAGAAACAGGCTCGGGATAGGTCAGGAACAGCTAGGCCTCTCGATAAACCGACGGACAGCGACGCATCTCCCCTCTTTCTCTCCTGCCAGCCTAAGTTCTAGCCACACCCCTAAAGGCACCCCAATTATACCCTTAAACTAACATGTCCATCCCACAAATGTTGCAAACATCACTAAATCTCGTAAAGGGATTGGTGGGTTTGGGAGGTGGCGTTGTCACACCACAGTGACTTCATTTTTCTTTCAACTACCCTACTGTTCAAGACCATTCCCAGGGTATGATTCTCAGTTCGTTCTCACTTTATTTCATATAATACAAAATTTATCTATTTCATTCAATTCTTTAACATCATCAGCAGTCTGTTTCTCCGGTCCCACGCTTGGACACTGGATTTGGCAGTCGTTCGACATTCTGGCCTTCAACCTCCTCATGTCATCCATGGTGTGCTGCGCGTCTGCCTTGCTTCTGACAGAGCATCTTGCTCCTCATGTTTTCCCCCCTCCCTTCTTTTGCCATCTTTATGAATATGGCTGCTTCATCTAGCACACTAAATTAATTAAAAATGAACATATATTAATTATATGATAATGAAGTCTTCACTGTTTACCACCCACGTTGCACTATTCCCCATTAATGTTACCTAGCATAAACTTTGTGCAGAAGCGGCATTATTAGTTAGTGTAAACAGAATGCAACATGCAATTTACTGAAGCTTAATGCGGCCTATCTATCCAAAGCTTCTCGTTTTCCCAAATCTCAAATGTTATTACAATATTATTTTGTTTACGTGTTAGTTGAGACATGCGCAAAGCAATTTCCTTTGTGTTTGTGTGGGGTGTACATTAGTTTTCAACAACCATTTACTGTTAGTACGTATTATGGGGGTGTCAATTCGAGCAGGTTTCATCTTTGCGAAACCCTGCTCCATCAACTGCACCTGCTGCTATTCTAAGAAGTGGCCAATAATGTATGTTGACTCACAACATGTCTTTAAAGAAGGCAGAATTTGAATATCTAACTGTATTCTGTGCTCTATGCTGAAAGGATAGCTCCCCTTCCCTTTTTCTTTGTATCCGACAACGTTTACTGCTTTGTTGAATATGGAACATGTCGGTATTCCAAGATTTATATTATAGTTAAGCACCTCAATCATAATATTTTTAGTATTTAACTGACGAGTGTTTTATGCTTGATCTGTCAACTGTGACAATAAACATAAGTCTTGCATTCTCTAAAAATGAGTTGCTTTTTACCTTCCTTTTTAGACCCATGTGACACGCTACAATAATTTTTTAAGTTTATTTTTAGACAGAATGATTCAACTAACATGCCAATTTTCTATAAACTATGCAGTACTGAACCATATCTATTGGAATACAAATTAACACCAGCAGCTTTCAGTTTCTGAATACGCTTTCAGGTACAGTCTTATGCCTTCTGCTTCTAAAGCATGGTTTCAACACACATTGAGTAATAGCTGTAGTATGATTGAATCTGGACTTTCTGACAGTGATGGAAGATGCGAAAGTTTGTCCTCCACGACCTTGCTACATTTTGATGATTAGGGCTGGTGGCGTCGCTGTCAACAGAGCGTAAAACATTGATCAGCAAAGTGAACTCAACAGGTGTTAAATTAAAGTCAAGTCGCTGTCAGTCAGTCAGACCGGCTTTCTGTTTTGTGTGAGGCTGAGTGACACATGGCGCAGAGGTTAGTAGCACCTTTGAGGCAGAGGTTGATGCTGCAGCTTTTGAAGCAGCACAAAGGGGGTGTCTGATTCTCATAATATGCTGTGTTTAAAAAAGAGTAAAGGCTGGTGATCATGAAGGTGAGTAAACCGGTTTGATGTGTTTCCGTTCTTGGATGTAATTTTCGGTTTTTTCAAGATCCAGAAATGGGGAATCCATCCCTGGTGACTTCGTTATTTCTCATGTAACTAAAATAGTTTCATATGACTGACGTTTGATACTTATATGAAAATAGAGCAAAATGTAATTGTTCGAAATGGCCCTCTATGCAGGGGCACCCCCAAACATTTTGCCTTCCTCCTCTATGTTTTGCTGAATTGGTTTTTGTTTGCCTTAGGACTAGGTGCACTTTACCACAGCTAACCAGTGCTAAAGTGCTTCTGCTCTTTAAATTAAAACATGGTAATATTGGCTTATACTGAATTGGCATATTTAATTTACTTATAAGTCATCAGTAAAGTGCCCTACATGTGCACAGGGTCTCTACAAGCCTGCAGCACTAGTTGTGCCACCCACATAGGTAGCCCATTACACATGTCTCAGGCCTGCCACTTCAGAGCCTGTGTATGCAGTTTTAACCTGCCATGTCGATCTGGCAAAATAGATCTTTTGCCAGGCCCAAACCTTCCTTTTTATACATACAAGTCACCCCTAAGGTAGGCCCTAGACAGCCCCATGGGCAGGATGCAGTATATTAAAAGGGTTGAACATGTCCTTTTAAGTTTTACATGTCCTGATAGTAAAAAACTCTTAAATTCATTTTTCACAACTGCAAGCCATGTACCGCCCATAATATAACATTGGGATTACCTTATTACATCTTATAAGTGTAACTCCCAAATGGGAAGCTATAACTGGTTCACGTTTGGTGGCTCTGGAATCCGAATTTAAAATCCTAACTTTTTGGTGAAGTCAGATTTAAAATTACAATTCTGAAAATCTTTCTTTAGCCATTTGGTGCCTGTAGCCTGTTTCTGATCACATGACTTGGTGTAGTTGGCAGTTGAGCTTTGTGTATTCCTCCTAGACAGCCACACACAATAAAGGCTTAGCTGTGTCACAATGGGCTATCTCTGGCAGGATGGGAGGATGGCACAGCTTCACTTACACCTGAATAGACTGTGTCCTGTCCACACACAAAGGTCTGCATACCCCCTGTATTGAGTCTGGAGCCAGGGCAGGAAGAGAGGACATCTGTGCACTTCAAAGGCATGTCTTTGAAGTCACCCCTACTTCAAAGACACTACTGTGTTTAAGAACTGGACCTCAGACAACACCATTTCAGTACACTTCTGGACCTGTGGACACTCTCTCAGGAAGAAGGACTGCTGTGCTGCTGAAAGGACTGCCACTCTGCAGGACTACAACTCTGCTGGACTCCTGCTTTACTGTGCTGACCTGTTGCTCACTTGCCTGGGTGAGAAGGACTGGACGTGCATCTCTTGAACCCAGAACCCAGAGTGACTCCAAGGGCTAGTTGGCCGGCCTTCTGATCTGATGCCTCAGAGACATAACAGACTTCCAACAACCTTGCATCTGCACCTGGACTCTGCCATCTGTGAGTCTACACTGCCAAGTGGTGCCACCCCAGTCCTGGACCTTTGGAAGTTGGCCTAAGGTGCCCAGCAGAACTGACGCATCTTCTCTGGTGAGCGGCACCTCCCCAAGCTGAACCGATACATCTCCTTGGCTGAGCGACACGTCCTCAAGCAGAACCGACGTATCTCCACTGCTGCGTGGATTGGAGCTGGAGTAGAAGGCCCGCATTGCCCTGAATGTCCTCGGAACTGAAGAGTTGCCAAAGGCGAGGCACATCTCCGGCCTGGTTCCTCGCACCTTTTGTTAACGGTAGCCTCAACAATGACGCCCAACTCTGCATCGCAGCCTCGCAGCTCTTCAGAACGACGCATCACCAGCTGCACGCTTCATCCCCGATGCCAGGACTTCATATCGCAAGCCCCGTCAACGGGATCCTCAATGACGATGCAATTTGACCTTGCACCAGAACCTCACCGCATTATGGAATCGACGCATCACCTCGGCTGCACTGCGCTTCTTCGACCCGGATCCATGCAACGCTCCGCAACCAGGATTTGAGGTACTTTGTTCAGCGTGCCTAACTGGGGCTCTGTAGCTGGTCCATGCTCCATCGTGGTCAGCCTGAACTTGTGACTTTGTCCCAGCCCGACGCGACCAGATATCCCTTGTTGCCACTTTGTGCTTTTTGGCATTATTTCAACTTAAAACTTTAAAAATCAATATCTCCGGTTTTACTGATTGGATTTTTGTCATATTGGTCTTGTTTTATTTATTAAACTAAGCATTATTTTTTGCAACCTGATGTGGGATCTTTTTGTGTGGTGTTTTCACTGTTTAAGTGTTGCATAAATACTTTACACATTGCCTTCAAGTTAAGCCTGACTGCTCTGTGCCAAGCTACCAGAGGGTGAGCACAGGTTAATTTGGGGTTTGCTTGTGCCTTACCCTGACTAGGATTGTGTTCACTGCTTGACCTGGGTTCACACCCTTGTCAACCAGAAATCCAATTTCTAACAGTAATAAATTATTTGACACCAAAATAACAAAACTTCAATCAGTAGAACCGGAGATATGCAATTTTGAAGATTTAAGGTACGCTTGGTAGCTAAAAGTACAAAACGCCACACATGGTTATCTGGTCATGCAAGACAGGGTGAAAGTTACAAGTTCATACCTACTGTGATGGAGCATGGTCCGGACACAGGGACCAGGTCAGTCCCACTGAAAAAGTTTCCTTCCAACCTCTAGCGCGAAGATTCTAGTTCGCTGCGAGGAGCAGGGAGAGCGTCACGGACGGTCGTCATTGTAGGGTGAAGAGCAGGCCGAGCGTCGCTGATGGTCTCACTGTAGCATGAAGATCCTGTTGGGCGTCATGGACGGTAGTTGCAAGAGATCTGTGTTGGTGGTCATCGCGGGCTGTTGACGCTTAGCGCGAAGTGCGGGCTGGGTTGCCAGTTGTCAGGCTGTTGCTGTAGCGCAAAGAGTTCGGTTCACCGGAGCTTCGCATTGGTGAGCAGCGTGAGCGGTAAGATTTTGGAGTTAACTGGCCCATTCATGGTCACAAATAGCCCAAAACTTCTGTGACAACAGGAGCTGCACAAACCAAGACATGATACATGACACCTGTGACAACCTTCCTGGAACTGAATGGACGGTGCTCGTCATGGACCAAAGTTCGGTTCCCCCAGACAGAGGGAGCCCTTTGAGAGCCAAAGGCATCACCGACTCCCCTGGACTAGTCACACCAGTCCTCTGTAAACCGCAGGTAAAAACTGTACCGGATAGGAAGAATCGCTGGCCATCAGGCCCTCCAAGGGATTGCCCAGAAGTAGATGGTACAGTACATTGTGGAAAACGTAGTCCTGACCACCACAAATTTTCAGGTAGCTACTGTGTTCCCCAGGACCACTGGACATCAAAATCGTTTTCTGCTGTTCTTACTGCTGTAAAGGTTTGTTGGCGCCAGTCCAGCAACCACCCCCTTACTCGATGCTGCACATTGAGGGAACACCGCAAAACCTTCATCTGACATCAGCGGTGGCTTCGTTTTCAACTTTTGCACCTGTTCCCCACCAGCACAGTGTAAGCGGTAAAATCAGCTCTCCCGCGGCTCCTACTTTAGCACCAAGGACAGCCCGGACAACTCTGCACCAGGGCTTCTCAAGTCAGGTAAAATCAAACTGACTGCAGTGGCTTGGTCCTGGGAACCCGCATCACCTATACCCTCCTTCAGTTCCACGCAACTCGACCCGCAAGTGACCGATTGTCACTACCACTTTTTCCCGTTGGCTGCAATGCAAAAGTTCTGCAGTATTGAATTGCTGTAATATTTGTTTTTCTTCTAAAATCTATAACTCTCGTTATATGTATCTGATCACGTTCTTTTTGGTGTCTAAATGAATATAAAAATCTGCTTTATTTTTATACATTGGTGTTGGATGTCTTTTGAGTCATGCCAATTACTTATCGTCCATGTTGGTACTATGAAATGCTTAACACATGTTCCTCTAGTTAAGCCTGGATGCTCTTTGCCACTCTACCAGGACTGACCTAAGGATTTTTTATTGTGAATCCAAGGACCATCTGTGGGGTTTGTGATAGTATTGCATGGTGAAGCCTGCTCAGCATCACCACATAATACTCTACTTTCCTACAGGCACCAAATGGTCAGGTCAAGAAAATGGCAACTTTCTAAAAGTGGCATTTTCAGTGTTGTTAGTTAAAATATGACTTTACCATTAAAGAGGGGTTTAAATTGCAGCCCCTAAGACACCAAGCATAATCAAGCATGACATTCCTACCTGCTCCCAAACAATAGTTATCACTTATTAAATGTAATAAGGTAACCCAATATTATCCAATGGGAGAGGTAGGCCTCACAGTAGTCAAAAATGAATTTAGGAGTTTTTCACTACCAGGACCTGTAAAACTTAAAAGTACATGTCCAACGTTTTAAATACAATGCACCCTGCCCTTTAGGCTATTTAAGGCCTACCAGAGGGGTGACATATGTTTTAAAAATGAAGGTTTGAGCCTGGCAGAAGGTTTATTTTGTAAGGTCGAAGTGGCAGTTTAAAACTGCATATGGGCTGCAAAGGCTGGCCTGAAACATGTTTAGAAAGGCTACTTAAATGGGTGGCACAATAGGTGCTGCAGGCACGCTAGTAGCATTTAATTTACATGCCCTGGGTACATGTAGTACCACTTTACTAGGGACTTACCAGTAAATTAAATGTTCCAATTGGGTGTAACACAATTTCACAATTTTTAAAGAAGAGAGCACAAGCATTTAGCACTGGTTAGCAATGGTAAAGTGCGCAGAACCCTAAAGGTCAACAAAAACAGGTTCAGAAAACAGAAGGGTTAAAGAAAAAAAGTTTGTGGATGACCCTGTAGAGAGGGCCAAGTCCAATATTGACCCACACAGATTGTAAAATATCAGCATTCAAATGTGATTTTCTTTCATTCAAACTCCAGGGAGTGGATATACTTGGAGGCACAGTTCCCTCCAAGGCATGCGCCTGCGCAGCTGCTCATCTTTATTCTTGATGCCGTGCACAGAGGGATTTACAGTGCACACACTTTTCAAGTAGGAGATGACTGATAGCTGCTTCCTCGTCATCATTCTGTCATTTGTTTTTGCGAGCAGGTAAACGGTTCACCATGAGGCCAGCTTTCCTTTTATTTTAACTGTAAAGGTTTCAAAGGCTGGAAAGGAAAAGCAGCATGGGTAGTTTCTAAAAACATGTAAAGTAACATGATTTCATGATTGCAACAATGAGATTTCAGTTTTTCTTTGGAATGATGATATTTGTCATGAAATAAGCTTCTCTGTAACAGGAACATGCATTCTCATGTCTTCCTTCTATACAGGAGCCATGTTCACTCCTTTTTTTAAAGTTTTAAGTAAAGTGTATGCATGCATTTTCAAAATGAACTGAAAAAAAGAGGTTGCTTACAAGAACTAAGACCTCTCCAGTGGGCTGTTTTGATATAAACGCACTCAAAATAGGCTGTATTCAGCAGCTGGTGCTGCCTTTCAATCAAGGGCCTCATGGCTTCTATTCAAACCAGGAACTCAACATTTTCACAGAGTTTCTCAAAATTGAATGTCGGGCAGTACAGAAGAATATAACATATTATCACATTCAGTTCCCATGAGGACTTCATGAACAATTTACAGTACTACCAGCCCCATAATGCCTCAATGAGATCCTCATGGTTATTTGTCTCCTCCACGCATAGCAGCACAGCGATTGAGGTTTGCCAAGTCGGGGGTAGGCCTTCCTATACGAGAATATATGTGAAGTCCACAGACCTCCCCGCTTGAGCAATACTTACACAGTGCCCAGTCACCAGATCTCCACCGGCATTCTGAGTGAGGCTGAAGGTCCATAGTGGAGAGACGTGGTCCCCGCGCTGAAAATCACCAGACTTCAAAGCCCGAGTCCTCACCTCCACCCTAGACCACGGCTCTGCTGCCTCTTCCCGATGCACAATCTGGGGGCTCATCGATCAAGCACTTGTTATGCCACCTCCATCTTTGAGGTTATCATCGACGGCCCAAACAGCTGGTGGTGCGTGAAAAAGCGTCAACTGCAATACCTCATAAATATCCACAAAACTCCCAATTTCCTGGAAAGAAGAGAGCACGCACATGAAGACTGCAGAATCAAGCTTTTTAGGTCGAGCCTGAGCCAGCGCTCAAGTGCTGCTCTGGCGAAGATCTGTTGTAGTTCAGTACGGGAGAGAAGCCTCGCCCACTCCCCCGCCCATATTTGTCATTGGCTTGTGTCTTTGTCCTTCATAAATGCTGTCTTCTGGTTTCTAAATAGGCTTGTTAGTCCCTCCATAGTACGGCCATGTCGTCATTTGTATCCTCCCATGGCTACTGGCCCCTTTACTTGGTTGTTACACGGGGCATGCACTATTTTCTTTATTGAGTTTCTCCATTAGGCACGATGACGTACTTCGTTTACATTTAGCGGGCCATGCCCGCTTTCACTTTCGAAACAGCCGGGATAATGGCAGCCGTTTGCTTGCAATGCCATAGGTATCGCATTGCATTTAAATGCAAGACCTATACCATTGCAAATATTTTTTAGGGAGGGTATCAAACTCCAACACCCCCCCCTCCAGCTACCCCCTGTGGCTACGAACCACTGCCAAATTCAATAGATTGCATAGTCTATCCGCTTACCATCTTTATGTTGGGTTCGGCTTGTTCTATATACTTTTCAAAAGTCTTGCGCTTACTTTATTGCAGTTATGCTGTGTTTCATTCGCCAGCTATGTCGAAGCTTGCGATAGGCAGACTGGCTTTGATGTAGAGAGGAAGTCGAAGGGTTTTGCGTGAAATATTTTTCAGGATTGACGTCCAAAGGTTAAGCCCGCGAGAGTGTTTTTTTTAGTGGTCGGGCAGACTTCACCTGCTGAGCCGAGACAGGTCCGCAACGTCCAGGGTGACTCTCTATAGTAGTGTTAGCTTCCTCGCTCTCTACGCCATCTGTTAGTTTCAAGCCAACATGCCGGGCCTCATTGAGCGCCGCGAGCAGTACATCGGTACGACAGACCTGTACCGGGTGTTGGGATTGAAGGGGAAGACGTCCTGCGAAGGCAAGATCCGACGCGGCTACCAACGCGTCTCTCTGAAGGTGCACCCCAACCGAGTCCCAGAGGAAGAGAAGGATGAGGCCACACCTAAGTTCCAGGTATGGCGTTTGATAGTTGTGAGGCAGCACAGATCATAGAGTGCCCCCGCAGGGTGAACCGTGAATATTAGTTCATGGTGCCCCGTAAATATGAAGTAATCGTACTTTACGGATCATCCATGTTGGTTAATGTTTACTATTTAGAGCTGAAACAGATTGGAAAAGGTTGGGGCGTTCCTCCAGAGTGGTTAACTTGCAATTCTTAAGAGCGTCCTAATCAGACCTCCCCCCAGGATATTGCGGCATTGATGGGCAAATTTTGCGGCACCAAAGTAGAAATTTGGTGCCACACAATTGTGTTTTTTGTTGGATTTGTGCGCCACTTTGTTGTCCCATATCTGGCTGTCCCGTTCCTTAAATACACTGATTATCTATCTAATATACTTAATACCTCTAACCCAGCACTTCTCATTAAGAAGTGAGCAGGAAAGCTGAGTTGAAAACCAATGAGTACTGAAGCGGCTAGTGAGGAAGAGATGATGCTCAAAAAGTAGGACAATAGCAAGCCTCCTCATTGTCACCCTTGCCTTTCCCTTTTGAATAGGTTTGCACACTTGAATTATGAGTTAATGACTGCCCAGGTCCAGCTCTTTTGCTGGCCAGTCTGCATGATAATTCCACAATCTTCTCTCTGGCTACCTCTGCAAGCCTTTTATTCACTTCCCTCTGAGTATTTTTTTTTTCCTGTAAGCATTGTTCTCCCTTTTCCCTATCGCCCTTGAACCACCCTCCACCCCCCTCCCCCTCACTCAACTCTGGCTCACATATAAGCACATGGTGATGATGAGCTTCAGTTGAAAGCACAACCATCTTTATTATTCTTTGCCTACTTTTATGGCACTCAGCCAAAATAAAGTATTGAAACTAATCGAAAACACAAACATCAGTACATAAATTCCAGGGCTCACAGTGTACCTACCATGCACAGTCCTTGAAAGGTGCTTTGAAATATGAAACCTTTAACAAGGTTATATTCAAATCGGCCATTGGTTTCATTTTGTACTGTTACAAACACGGACACTTAGCGCTTTTCAACACAAACCTATAGTTAGTTTAAAATTAGCTCAGTTTACGTCCGGTATGTCGGTGTTTGTGCAGATAACGAGAATAAATAATAAAAAGAGCCTTGAGGGCGTCCATGCTCTCTTCTCAAAGCAGTTCCCATAATTTGGCGGCCAGGAGAAGCCAGGTCTCTTTCCCTGGGAAACGTGAAGTTTATCTCTGCTCGTCCAATGACTTCCCGGGCAAGAAAAGGCGAATGCATGTTGGGAAAGGAGAAATTAAAAACTGCTCTGGGGCCAACACCAAGGATTCCTTGAAGACACGCAGAGTTATGTAATGACATGCAGCACATCAAAGCCAAGGGAAAAGCATTACTTAATGGCAACACTAGAGCAGTGGTCGAAGTGGGTGGGATCGGCAGGGCATGGCGTGCCCCTACTTCTTTAATTTCATAAAGTCCGTTCCCCTACTTTCTTATTTTAAATATGTGTCCCGGACGGCAGAAATCGCCAAGGCCGATAGTTAAGGCTCGGCTTTTGGGGACGGTCGGAACGGGCAGAAAAGGAAAAGAACTCTGTCTTTTCCTTCGTGCCCAGAGAAGACAAGGACAGTGTCCAGTTCTCCTGCCGCTGGCAGCTGCCCCACCCCCTCCCTCTCTTTCTGTCTCGCTCCTCCTCATTTAGTGAAAACTGAGACTTCAAGAAACGGGTATTACCCTCTCTTTCCTCCTTTCGTTTATTTGCTCCCCTGTGAAATGGATCTAAAAAAGAAAAACGCTTTTGCTGGAAACCTCGTCTTTTTTCTGACATTTTTCAATTTCTAAGTGCAGCCTCGGGGTGGAGAGAAATAAAACATTCAAAATATGAAAAATAAATAAATAACTAAAGCAAGACAGCGTGGTTGCAAGGTGGCCAGATTGATTTATTCACACCTAAACACATTAGCGCCATTTACAGTGTTTGCCAGTGAAGCGCTACTTTTGTTTTCTAGTCTCTCTTTGAACAACATTGTTTTCCCTGGGTGGGAAAGTGCACTATTCCTGGAGGTACGGAAATACCTGCTTGATGGGTGAATCGGAAAACAACATGTGTACAGTGGCTGTGTGTTCACAAATGTGGGCTTTTTAAACCATACTGCTTATGTTTTGTAAGGATATAAGCAATGGGCATTGAAACGGGTCCCTTCTGGGCCCTGTAGTCATGGCCTTAACTTTTCAGGCAAAAGCACTCACTAATTTCTGAATAATGAGTGTAAAAGGAAAAAGGTAACCATGTTGTTCCTGCTTACATTTCACATGCTTTACTTAATCTTGCATTCCCTATGAGTGTTTGCTTTTTAGGTCTCGCGCCTAGCGTTGCAGTGCGCAGCACTGCTCGCGCAGCGCGAGACCTCTTGTATGGGCTTCAGAAAGCTAACCACACGCTCGTGCGTGTGGTTTTGCTTTCGCAGGCTGGCATTGGCTGTAGCGTGCTTTAAAAAAAAAAAAAAACGGCCGCAATTGGGCAAAGGCGGGCGCATGTCCCGCCTTTGCTCCGCCCATTCCCGTCCGTGTCTAGGACGCGCATCAGCGCGCGGCACAGACGACAGGCTCCCTCGCCCCCGCTCCTCTGTGGTGCGCGCGCACCACTGGTTTCGATTCCCGCGTTCGGGTCCTCTGTGGTGCGCGCGCACCACAGGTTTCGATTCCGTGCTTGTTGAAAAAGCCGCTGAGCTCCTATGAGGGAGACGTTCAAAATGGCGGCGCTGTGTGCCTCGAATGGGGGGAGAGGTGGCCTGGCAGTGGTAGCTGAGCAAAGCGGTCTATTCTGCTGTTAACGACCGAGCCTCTTTTAGGATGATTTTCATTCTTCCCTCCTAAAATACCGCATGGGCTTAATTCCACTAGTCCACAGATGGGAGCGAACGTAATTGGCCGTTTTTTCTCATTTAAATGTTTTTGTTTTGTGTGTTAACTCTTAGACGAGCACGTCTTTTCGGCATAAAATAAATGGTTATTTTTTAAAGTTTTTGAACCTTGAGGAAGTCATTGTTTTGGTGTCAGGCATTGGGGACTGATAATTACCTCTCAGCTGTTTTCCAGATTGTCAGTGGTATGCATTTTTGGCGTAACGTTTGCATACATACGCGCGATGACGTCGTTTCATGGTATGCATTTTTGACGTAACGTTTGCATACATACGCGCGATGACGTCGTTTCCATAAAACGGACCCTTTTAGGTGTCTTATTTTGTACCCATAAAATGCCACTGTACAGCGAGCCTAGTTCACCTTTTTCATTCAAGACCAAAGTCATTTTTTTGTTGGAAAGAATGTAGTAAGCAATTGACCGAAGCATAGGCACACTCTGGAAACATGTGAAAATGCTGTATAATGGTGGGCAGTTGATTTAGTCTCCTTCCAACAGGACCTGTAATGCTTCCACCATGTCCACCTCAATAGTGGAAGGGAATCTTGCTTCCATTCCGCGTATTTATTTTACATTGCTTCAGTTAAACCAAATATTTTGCATTTCCAGGGTTAAGTTTCATAAGAAGTCATTAAATAGAAACTTGGTTTTTTTGCTTTCCCTCGGCTCGTGGATCAGGACAGCCCCCGCTTCAGACGCCGTAATTCATGCTCTGAACAGTAACGTAATTCGATGCTTAGCTGACAGCATTAGGTTGGCTCGTCTTTGGTCCACCAGCAATAAATCCAACCAATTACATGGATTTATTTGCCTCACTACGGTGTAAGGGCCCCCTTCTCAATATGAACGCCTACCCCCCTCATCTCACACTGCCCACCTCCCTACAGTGTGCACTTCTCCTGCTATGCCAGTGGCAGCTGCCCCCCTCTTTTTTCCTCTTATTCCCTCTTTCTGTCTAGCTTCTTCTCACTTGCAGAAAACCATGCCTTCAACAAATCACCCTTACCCTCTCCTCGCCTTCCTTTCATTTCTTCCCCTGTGAATGTAGTCTTTTACTGACGTTTTTCTATTCCAAAGTGCAGCCTCGGGATGGAGGAAAAAAGTTCTAAATACAAAGAGAAACAAGCATTTGCAATGCAATAGGTTTCGCATTTACGTGAGTTTAAGCTATTGGCATTGTAATTAACAATGCCTTTTATTTATGTTTTAAAAAACAAAAATAATAGGCATTGCCATTTACAATGCCAATAGCTTAAACTCTCGTAAATGCGAGACCTAATGCATTGCAAATGCTTGTTCTAGGATGTTGTAAAAAAAATTTTAGGCAGCATATTGCTCTTGTCTAGTGCGTAATTTGAATTGAGTCACATCCAGGTGTTTATAGCGGGTCAGTGCAGTGCCAGTTTCTCTCAGTGGGGCAGGATGGTGTTCATTGGGGGAGAGGATGTGGCACTATGGTCAGAGCTGCTGAATTTGGAACTGGGGAACCAGGTTCAGCCTTCATGACCAGTCCACCAGACCACTCCCCCTGAGGGAGCACATTCCCATGCTAGACCTTAGAAGGCCCCGCAAGATCTTAAAAGCTCTGGTGTCTTAGCACCAGCAGGTGGACCCTAGCAGTGACAAGTGTGGGTTAACCTTGAAGGCCTGTCCGCCACAATTCATTCTGAAGTTCATCTCCAGTCTTGCAGGCAGGCCTATGAAGCAGCACACCATAGAATGACAGTGACTCTGTCACTGAGGTCACAGGACCCTTGAGCAGGTGGGGGCGTCGTGTTTGCAAGTATAATATGGTTTTAAAAGCACTTGCTGCCTCCTTCCTGGCCTCCAACAATTTTCGGCAACAATAAAAATTTCATGATAACTCCAGTGATTAATGTTCTTAGTAGAGAGAGATGGTGTTTTGTCTAGTGGAAGTTTTGACTCATGGAAAGGAAGCACAGACGGTTAATGTGCCTGCTGCTAAGAACATGTACCATGCAGATCACAAAGTGCACATAATGTAAATAGGTCAGTGGGTTACTGCTTTTGTCAGAGAGACCCTATTGTTACTTGCAGTTAATAAGTTAAAATCCTAACATAGAACAGTGAGGTATTAAGTGTCATGTAAGAGCTGCATGCAAACTGCAAGGTATAAATTAGAGCATTATGGTTTTTTCCCCAGTCTTTGATTATCCTAATGTTGCAAAAAAGGGTTCATTTGGGTAGAAATCAATTCTGATTATTAAAGAGAACCCCCAACCATGGTATTACGTTTTAAATTCTGAGTTTGTGTTTCTCCAGACCAATCACTATTAAACAATACTGCCTACTAGTATGGTTGTCATGTGACTCCTACACCTTGTAGTCCTTTGTCTTATGTAACTTTTCCTATACAGTGATTTACACACGTATGATTGATTGTCTCTGTGTAATATGTGTGATGTAAAGTGCTCTGACACCCTACACTGGTATTAGTGGTGCTGTACATTTTCTGATACTTTATTATTTTGACATTTTTACACATGCTAACAGTCTCTGCAAAGATTTTTCCTTATTAGTACCAGTGCTCCCACCCCTGTTCCTGTTTACCAGTGGAACATACAACTGCAGCAGTGAGAAAGGTGACCAGTCAACCTTTGCAAAGGGCCCTCCACTTCACAGATGCACAAGTCACATTTTTTAGTAACTTTTGATCCGTTTGAGCTATAAACAATTTATTAGTTAAATCGTCAGATTTTGCAGCAGATGATGTATTATGTGGCAAATATGGCAGAGCCATAATTATGTGGAAAACATTTGCAAACTAGGATATTTTGCCATTCATGTTTGAACTGCTCTTGTGGAAAAAGGGAGGAGAAGTGCTGATGACAGAAACTCTATGGCTGGGAGACAAATGGCTTGCGATTCGACTTTTAAGGATATTTGGTACATTCTGTGATTGGAAACGTATCCCACTTTGTGAATGTATTTTACTGTCAATAACTCATATTAAACCTTAAATAAACATGTGTATCCATTGGTTAAATAACGTAATAAGCTGTAACCGGTTAGTAAAATGGGAAACAAGTAATAAAAATTGGGATATTTTGCTCTTTCTGCCACACCTCTTACTCCGCCCACTGACTCAATCCACTGGTTATTCCCGCCCTCTGATTCTCCGTCCACAGTTCCCCAACTTTTTTCCCCCCACTTGGCACACTGAACTGGAGCAAGAGAATAACAAAAAGGCACGGCAGGGAAGAAGTGCGTGCTGGTTCAATTTTTCGTGGAAAGTTAGTTTAAATACGCGGGGATAGCGGGACTTCAATATAGCGGCAAATTTTCAAAATACTGGAGGGTCTGCCTAATGAGGAGAACTGCTGTTCTGTATTTGATGAAAGACTCCATTTGCGAATCGGTCTGAGTATAACTGAAATCCACAGACAAACAAGCATTTGCAATGCAATGGGTCTCGCATTTACGCGAGTTTAAGCTATTGGCATTGTAGATAACAATGCGTTTTATTTATGTTTCAAAAACCAAAACATAAATAAAAGGCATTGTCATTTACAATGCCAATAGCTGAAACTCGCGTAAATGCGAGACCTTTTGCATTGCAAATGCTTGTTCTTTAATGTGTTTGGCCTCCATCTACCCAGCAACTAAGAGAGACGTGTTTCGGCATATCAACTGCCTTTATCAATCTACAAAACGTCATTTTGGTGCTCAATTTAAATATTTAAAACAGTAAACATAGATAATACACATCATCACTGCAGCAGTTCATCCCAATTTAGATCGTTCTACTATTTCAAGTACTAGTAGTGTGTGAAACATAAATCATTCAAACCTTAGTGTATCATGTTAATGCAATACCTCCGTTCAAAATTTAGCACTAATATCGACCCCTAATGGGTGAATGTAAACAATAATGAGACAGGGGCATGAGCACTATTCATTTCGTTAGTGAAGTCTGCCAGTTTTTTGAAAAAGGGCTTATTTATTTAATCACCAGTGCAATAAGGGGATAGTGTACGGCGATTGCCTTCCACAGGACCATAGATTCCCGGCGTCTAGCTTGTCCTTTAATAGTGTTCTTGATCATAGTCCATCAATTGTGTTGACTTTTTTTGGTCATGACTAGACCACACATTATATTTATCTATCAGGCAATTAATCCTTAACATTCAGGCTAAAATTCATGTAAAGTACATTAATTTAACATATTGCTTGAATACAATTATTTCATAGATCATTCAGAAAGGTGGCAACTCAATTCATTAATATATATATATATATATTTTTTTTTTTAACCAGATTCCACTTGTCGGGTTCAGAACAAAAGGAACGGCACGCCAGGCAGTGTTCAGCGGTTTATTATCATTTAAGTTTGGCAGAAAGAAAGCATCAGGTGCGTTTTGGCTCCATTGGCCTTTGTCACGACGCCGACTTGGTCAATGCGCGTTATTTTTAGACGCACCAGCAACTGACAGACATAAAAATGGGACCTGAAACAGTCTGTAAATGGAAAGCAATACTTATATGTACACAGTGATTAAACCCAAGTGGACAAAAACAGGCTCTGTATGCAATTTCATCAGGCAAAACAAACCTCGTTGCACTCATGAACCAAAATATTAAACATAAACTCACATAGCCACAAGTGAAGCAGTACAGAGTTCTCCAATTGCTATTGTCAAAGCATATATGATGAAAACTTAAATGTGGGTGTTATATCAATGTACAACCTACATTGCTGATAATCAAGCTGTGATTGGCATGCTTGC
Organism: Calotriton arnoldi; assembly: GCA_963921515.1. NCBI lineage: Eukaryota > Metazoa > Chordata > Amphibia > Caudata > Salamandridae > Calotriton > Calotriton arnoldi. The sequence goes on from CAWUFW010000857.1 coordinate 1,220,356, forward strand.
CCTTTAATACTCTTGTTCTCTTATTACGCCCCAGTGTGCTTTTTTAACACCCTTTGGAAAATCTCAAAATCCAAATGGCAGTTGTTTACTGTACACTTCGCTGACCGTCTCACTCATCTGGACTAGGTTTCCATGTAAGTACAACTCCTCAATTTAGCACAACTGTCTGCCACCTATAGCGACTGTGCACCAACAATAAAGCATATACCAAAGAAAAGGGTTACTGAGTAGTGCAGTGACTAAAATTTAAATCTTAAAAACATTGCAAGGATCAAAATTTCAGTGGTTCAGACAAAAGGAATGGCACTCCAGGCAATGTTCAGTGGTTCATTACAATTCAGGTTTGGCAGAAAGAAAGCGTCGGACGCGTTTTGGCTCCATTGGCCTTGGACACGACGCCGACTTGGTCAATGCACGTTATTTTTAAACGCCCCAGCAATTGGCAAGCATAAAAAGCTGAATTCCTGCTCCCGCGCAGCGGGAGCCTGTGAGCCCTTTAATCATCTCCGGGCGCAGGAACAGGTGCGGAGAAGCGGCCGCTGGATCCTCTGGGGCTTGAAGTCCGCCCCGTGTCAGCACTGGATTCCAGCTCCCGCCAGGCATAAAAAATAGGACTTGAAACAGTCTAGAAATATCGCCACCATCTTATAATGGAAATCAATGCACTCGGCAATACTTGTGCGTACACAGTGATTAAGCCCACGTTGGCAAAAACGGGTTATGTATACAATTTCATCAGGCAAAATAAACCTTGTTGCACTCATTAACCAAAATAATAAACATAAACGCACATAGCCATAGGTGAAGCAGTGCATAGTTCTCCAATCGCTATGGTTAAAACATATTTAATAAATAAGATAATGAATGAAAACATTGTGTGGCACTCACCTTTGAGCATGGGAAAGAGAAGGGCGGAAACTATTAATGGTGCTGTTAAAAGGCCAAGAGCCAGTACATCCATATTGTCTTTTTGTGAATGAGGCCGTGGAGGTTCTATCTGATGAAATTACCAGCGCTGAAATAGAGCTGGCGGTGGACCATCGTGCCATAACTCAAGACAGATGCTCAGACAGGGGGAGGGGCTGACCCCATCAATATCATCGTCAACGGATCTCCTACGCTTTCCTCTACCACCTCTACCACCAAAGAACCTTCGGCCAGCCTTACGAGCACTCAGGCCTTTCAGTCCACATCCAGAGACCTTACGTTGAAATGTCCTGATCAACTATGCAAAGCCGGTAAAACGGGTGCTCGACGAAAAACATCCATTCCGAGCCAACCGCTCCCCGCTAAACCAACGAAGAAGGCTACGCCAGGTCCTAGGAAAGCCTCAGTTACATCTGCACTCGATATCCCCATAGTTCATGGGCAGGATTCAACAGAGGATTCCCTTGTGGTGTCTCTCAGAAACCTGGAAATAAGATCTTCACAGCTCTTAACGCTTTTGATTCCCGGATAATAACTCTTGGGCAAATAGTGGGGTCGTTAAAAGGGTCTGTGAATAATCTGCACATCAGCAGGTGGCTACCGACTTCCATAAAACTATGTCGACCACAGGTATTAGAACTCTTAGTAGTGGTGTCACTGACAACTTAAGGGCAGGAGCGTCCTCCCAGGTCCAGGAGGCCCGAGCTCAGGCTCCATCTATTGTCTCAAAACAACCGCCCTTGAGGGCTGGTATTTATTGCCAAACTGCACCACTATGTTCCGACGAGACCAATCTCGGGCGGCAAGCCTCAGTTAAAGCCCAGTTGCTTAATCAGGGAAGTTGCTCTAACTCAGTTCCAGCCGCCCCCAGCACACTTCAAACCGCCTCCCTAGTGCACCATCCTTCTAACGTTACCATCTAACTGCCTAAGGCGGTCACCCCTTATATTGTTGTGCAGGTGGATTTACCCCCCTTGGGGAAGAACACACAGGAAAATTACACCCAACTCAAGAATAAAGTAGTCCATTGGCTGCCAACCATGGTAAACGTTCACCAGCCTCCCACTCAGATACTGGCAGAAGAAATCATAATGGCCCGTAGGATAGGCCAGTCCCACAAAACATCTCTGGGTGACTGCATAATAGTGAACTTCAATAACCCTGCATGAGCTGGCTCGATCCTTCATTCCCTGGGGGAAAAAGGTGCAACAATGGACCGTATATCTGTTCTTTCATTGGGCTTTTTTACCCGCCTATAAACTCGGACGACCCGATTAGGAGAGACTGGCATCTCATTCAGAAAAAGTCACGCCGTGAGCCAATCAACCCCCCGCCTTAATTGATACCACTACTTTACAACTAAACAACCGCTTTCTACCCCTGAGCGACCTGGAAGATCCTGACTGACTGGGCCCTACTCCCACCATTGACACTCTGATCTCTATCACTCTGAACCAGGAACCGTATATCACGGGGCAAGACACTATCGCGGTTCTTAGTTGGAATATTGCCGGGGTACAGAGCAAGCTCACAGATGCTGGTTGGTTGTGCATGCTGAAGAACTTTGACTTTATTTGTTTACAGGAAACGTGGGATACTGAGGGTTGTTTACATCTTGATGGCTTTTCCTCGTACTCAGTCACAGCTACCCGTTCCTCCAGTGGGAGGGCTAGGGGTGGCCTTACAACTCTAGTAAAAATAGAGCATAAATTTAAAGTAGAGGTCCTAAAGCCTAATTTCAAGACTATTTTGGGTACCCTTTTAACATTTCCTAATAAGTGCAGACTGCTTCTTATTAATTTTTATAATGCTGTCACTCTGAGAAATGAGCCAGATGCTGTTACCAGTCTTAAACCTTACTTTGTAAAGGGGTTGGCCCTAATACAGACAACTAGATAGGGCCTATGAAATTAGAAGAACATTTTATCCAGCTGTCATGTTTAATGCTGTTTTCTACTCGAACAGACTCAGACCAATCACTGATTACATTGGTCTTTAGTATTTATTTAATCATCATTCTATATTTTTTGTAGACCATTTAATTTTTGTCTTTTGTGTCAGAACCAGGGAAAACACTGTTTGTTTTCACAATAAACATACATTCAAACTTAAGCCATAATCCAATGCAAAACACATAACAAACAATACATATACACAATAAATTGGTGAAAAATGAATTACAATTTTGAACCAGTCATCAATTTCTAAAACGCAGCAACAATAATCATGATTTGTTTTTCAATTAGTCAATCCCTCTAAATGTTGCTGCCCACTGGGAACTAATATTCAGGCTCCTAAGGTTAGGGATTTTCAAACCATTCCCTTAGAACAGACCATAATCATCTACATATGTTCCCCCAAGTGGTGAATGATGCCGACACGTTTCAAGCCCTAATGTTATTCTTGGGGTTCTCCTCAGGGCTATGACTGGGTGCAATCTGCTAAGTCTTTTGTCTTTTGTCTTGGTGCCTTGGTCTTTACTTGGAATACGCAATGGTTAAAGCACTACACTTATGTAATTCTTCTCAATATAACACTTGTCTTTTCGACCATCCTGTTTTAAAGTAGTTCGAAAGCGATATGATTTAAAGGGCTCCTCGTCTTGTTCAATAGACGCAAGCTTTTGTTCAGGATCCGGTCAATTTAAATCACAGTTCTGTTTTCGTTTTTTGGCTGTTCTGCCTTCAGCATTATTTGCGCGTTTCCTCCAGCTGGATACCAGTCTGAAAGCTTTTATCGATTATTTTTATCACTCTGAACCCCCTTTTACTGTAATCTTGGTTGCCGGGGATTTTAACTTGCACCCCTGTCACTCTTGTATAACTTACAGGGATTCTGATTCAGAGGGTTCATTTGAAAACCAGGTGAATTTTATATACACTCGCCAAGGTGACGCTGCGAATAGTCTCATCTCCGAGTTTAATTTAATTAATCTAATGGCTAGTAATCAGGACCACTTGAGTGAGAGAATACCCACATTTAAGAAGGGAGGGGGACCTGCACTCTTATTGACTACATCCTTGTTTCCGGTTGCTTCTTCTCTGCACTTTTAGATTTTAAGGTCCTAAGACACAACCCGAGCAACCACAACCTGCTAACAGCTGTGCTTTACTGGGATAATAAATTACTGGGAGCAGTACCCCTATATAAGGAGCCCATCACCTTGACTGATCAGGCCGTAGGGTGAGGTGGGCTAGTATTGTTCCCTCAGTTTTTGTCCAAAATTTGATCACTTCGTGTCAACCTGACTTTCTCTCCTGTTTGTCCGATGAAGAGTCACCACAGAAAATCTTGGCGTCATTTTCTAATATCAGCAGGTTTATCAAATCTGTGCTCTGTAAAACTGCCCCTTCTCCGGAAACACGTGTAGAAAGATGGTTTGATAGCCGGTGTTCCAAAACCCATAAGGACCTCTGGAACCTCCTGCATGCGAAGCCCCGTTGCCAAGAGAAGGTAAAAAGGGCCAGGGCTCAGTTTAGAACGGCTTGTAAGGAACGTAAAGCCCAACTTAAAGAGGAGTCCTGGGACAAACTAATAATTGCCAGTTGGCAGCGCGACAGCTCTGCCTTTTGGAGCATCGTCAACTTGCCTCTTTTTTAGTAAAGACCACCTCTCCAACCAGGCCTGTACTATCCCTTCTCAGGCATGGGTCGATCATTTTAAGGCTATTTACAGCCTTGATGAGGAGCCGGAGCTATTGAATGCACCCCAGACTGCTCATCACATAACTTTTAATTTACCAGAGGTTAGAGCCGCCATTTCTTGGCTGTCATTAAAAAAAGCACCAGGGCATGATGGGGTGCCAAGGGACCTTTATAAAACCTGCATATATTTATGGGCTCCGCTACTGACATTGCACCTAAACTCTGCAGCCTCTGGTCCTCTCCCACTAACCTGGTCTCAATCTATAATAGTCCCTGTTTTTAAAAAGGGGCAACAGGTCAGACCCTGTTAGATTAGGCCCGTTGATGCTCATGCAATGCCATGTTGTAGTTAGCTTGCGCTACACCATTTTCTTTCCAGATTCCATTTTGTATACTGATCGAAACTAATCCTTCTTAGTTCTGAGAAATACCCTTCGCTAAGTTTCGTTTCTGCAATAAAGACTGTTAGTGCCAGCGCATAACTTTCCCACTCGATAACGGTCCTCTCCCACCTGTCTGGTAGTTTGATCACAGCCCAGGGTGAAACGGCCTTGGACTGTGCTGAGTTGTGTAAGATATGAGAACAGAATTTTGTTTTTTGTATTTTACTGTCCAGCTACATCTGCCTGGAAAATTACATTGTGGGCGTGTTTTTAGCTAACCATGAAATGTACATAATGTATCTCTATGCTTGCTGTTCTTCAGTTCCCTCTGTAGCACTCTCTTGAGACTGTGCAGATGGGGCCCCGCTCTGAGCATATATGAATATACAGTTATTGGTATATATTCTCCACTGTCTCTTCGACTCTTCAGTTGGTACGGAAGGCTGAGAGGTGGTCAGTGGTGACCCGGGTGGCCCTACGCGGGTCACTTCCTCCAATTGGCACCCGAACAGGGACTCCTTCGAGTTATGACACATCCATTTTCCGCAAACGGAGAGGAGGATGAGGACATAATCAGGTCGGACTGACGGCTCAGGCATCCCTGCATGAAGAGCTTTGTTTCTCGCAGCTGCTGCCTCTGTCCCACTGGAGGGTACCTCGCCCAGTGGTCATCCCGTCTGGGGTCCTGAATGGCGAAACCCTTGATCTGACTGTTTGGTCCGAAGAGTCGGCAGTGGAGAGCTGGTTTATCTCTATCTCTGATATCAGGTGAGTCTGTTTTGGTTCTATGCGGATGTGGTACCACTGTGATTTGGTTTTGTTTCAGTCTAAGGGCTGTTTTGATGAAAAGTATTTGCAAATACTTTGCCAGGTAAAATAATATTGTTTTCTTTTCCTTTGCAATGCCTGGTTTTAGTAATATTCAGTTTGTTTTGTGCTTGTTGTTCTACTGATGCACGGTTGGCAGAATCCCAACCTGCGCCTCCTGAGGGCAGTCCTAATTATGATATGTATATAAAACATGGCCTTGGCCCTATTATACTTAGTACATTATGGCACAAATATACAAGGGACAACGCAGAGATACAGTGGCCTTTGACAGGCTCTTTTGCCTCCGAAGATCGGATTTCTCCAGAATAGTTGTTTAAAAGACATAGTAGACAGTCTATGTTTGACTCTCTTTGGACTTGGCAGAAGGAGGCCAAACAGAGACGGTTAAAAATGGAGAGAGATGCTAGAAAAGGAAAGATGCAAACGCTTACACAAAAAGCTGTAGCTTATGACAAAGATAAGCAAGAGATGGGAATAGAACGTGAAGATAGGATATTTTGTTTGCACATTGATAAGTCTTATGTGGCTCAGGAGGATGGAGATACTTCATGGACCAAAGTCAAAAACAATCCCTTTGGGAGCAGATATTTTAACCACAAACACCACTCTTACATACACTACTCACTCAAATAGGGTGGATCATGCTCAGAGGAGTAGAGAACATGAACTAGGAAAGTCAAATCAGTGCAAAATAATATCGTACTTAACCCAAAATTTATTAAAATAATGTATATACATACAATGTCAAATTTAAAACGTTTAAAAATAATTCATTAAGAAACAAATTAATATTCAAATATATCATTCAACGAATCACAAAAAATCATCAATACAGGTTAAAAACCACAACAAGTGGGACAAACAAAACTGCAAGGAAAATATGTTCTTGTCAGGAAAACATCACGATAGTCAAACAACCAATCAATAAAGTTTCAATGCACACAACTGAGACAAAAAGCTCCAGTCGAATATTAATCATGTAGTGTAACATAAATCATTGATCCGTGATGTATTTCAAAAACAGAGCGTCCGGACGCGTTTCGGTGGGTCCAATCTTATATCTCCCCACCTTCTTCAGGAAAGTAATAATTCTTCCCACCTCGTTAAGATAATTCTCCTAATTTGCATACTCCCAAACTCGGATATACTGGAGAGGCGCAGAAAAATCCTCACCATCCACTTATCAAGAAATAGGCATTAACTCTTGCTTCTGACAGTATCAAATCAGTGCCTCTTCTAGACGAGATTCACTTCCCAGTGTGTGCTGAGAAAAGGAAAGACAGATGTGCTGCCAATCTTTTGTTAAGAAGTAGTGGTTTTCAAAACATTGTCGTCTCGTTATCAAATCCAAAGGAGGGACGATAAATTCTCACTCCATATGATGCAACTGCAAAATGGACCCACGTTCCTTGTATCCGGGATTCTAGACGGGGTACTCTGCCTCCATGCACCACTACTTCTTAACAAAAGATTGGCAGCACATCTGTCTTTCCTTTTCTCAGCATACACTGGGAAGTGAATCTCGTCTAGAAGAGGTACTGATTTGATACTGTCAGAAGCAAGAGTTAATGCCTATTTCTTGATAAGTGGATGGTGAGGATTTTTTCTGCGCCTCTCCAGTATATCCGAGTTTGGGAGTATGCAAACTAGGAGAATTATCTTAACGAGGTGGGAAGAATTATTACTTTCCTGAAGAAGGTGGAGAGATATAAGATTGGACCCACCGAAACGCGTCGGACGCTCTGTTTTTGAAATACATCACGGATCAATGATTTATGTTACACTACATGATTAATATTCGACTGGAGCTTTTGTCTCAGTTGTGTGCATTGAAACTTTATTGATTGGTTGTTTGACTATCGTGATGTTTTCCTGACAAGAACATATTTTCCTTGCAGTTTTGTTTGTCCCACTTGTTGTGGTTTTTTAACCTGTATTGATGATTTTTTTTTGTGATTTGTTGAATGATATATTTGAATATTAATTTGTTTCTTAATGAATTATTTTTAAACGTTTTAAATTTGACATTGTATGTATATATATTATTTTAATAAATTTTGGGTTAAGTACGATATTATTTTGCACTGATTTGACTTTCCTAGTTCATGTTCTCTACTCCTCTGAGCATGATCCACCCTATTTGAGTGAGTAGTGTATGTAAGAGTGGTGTTTGTGGTTAAAATATCTGCTCCCAAAGGGATTGTTTTTGACTTTGGTCTATTGGTACCCTATCCTTTTGGCGTTATAGGGTCCCTCTCTCTTTTCTTCGATACTTCATGGACGCCTTGTTAGATACCCGACCCCGCCACCATATGTCCCAGAAAGGATATATCCCGTTATTCCCCAAAAGCAGCAACAACCTGCCCAGGGTGCATCCGTCCCTACAGTTGTCACACCTACTGCCCCAGTTAATGTACCCTCTACTCCTTCTCCTCCGTCACAATCTTTGACTACAGTAACACCTGTTACCCCCGTTCCGGTTATTCATCCTCCATTGTCGCCGATTGCTGACACACCGGTATGTGGTTCAGAAGATAGAGATTTGACTAGATTTAGAGAACGGTTAGGTCTGTTAATGCGATCCAGAGTGGGAGAGAGAGAGAAGAAAGAAATAGCGGACCAGGCAATAAAGTGGGCTTGTAATCCAATTTACAGTCTTGAGGATATCTGGCAGGTCATGCGAGACTTCAAACCCTTTCTGCAGCAACATGCCCTTAAACACTTGTCTTCCGCCCTAATTGACCTCTGGCACACCCATATTGAAACGGAATCACCTCAAATACTATTTGATATTAATGAAGGTGCTTACGTAATTAACATGGAGCCAGCTCAAGTGTTCAGGAATATTTCCACTTTAGTTACGTATAGAGGCAGACTACATGATAAGAGTCCCACTCACATAACTCAGTTCCCAATGCGAGAGGTTCATCCCATTTACCACCCGGAAATCCCTGCAGTGACCGATCAACAAGGGGCGGTTACCAGACCGGCTGTGGCTGCCCGTTTTCAGGAACAATAGGTTTATATTCCATGGAATAGAAGTAATTTTCTGGCCCTTAAGGCTACGTTGCCCGACCCTAGGAAAAATACTACTGCTTATTATAAAGAATTGACAGAAGCTGCCTCTTCCACTGTGATGACCCTTGCTGATATTGAAATGTTTTTTGGTCTACTAGTTCCAGTTGATATTTGGCGGCAAGTGCATAGGAAGCCAGGAGATAAACCATGCACTGAGTTACTTGCTTTGCCTGGCCGTATAATAGCGTACATTCATAACCTTATTCCGCCCAAGAAAGTTAGTTAGGACAAATTGACTCACTGTCGGCAGAAGAAAGACAAAAGTGTGTCCGATTTCTCCACTAGGTTCGAGGAAACGTTTCTAGATTACAGTGGGCAGGATATGTCTACGGAAGGGGGAGTCCATTTGTTCGTTGACAGGTTTGTAATTAATCCCCTCCCCGAAATAATGTCTAGACTTCAGGCATCTGAAAGTACCTGGTCCATGTCTTCTCCCTCTGTTATCTTAAATATGGCCAATATTACGAGCACAGAGACAATGAAGAAACAGACAAAAATGACAGAAAGCATAAGGATTTGAAGACGAAGGTGTTATTGCAACAGGCATATCGGGGTAATACTAGAGGATGGGGACCCCAACAACAACTCCCACGTACTAGACAGCCTCCAATGACAGCTTTGGGGCAGAATCAGTGTGCTTATTGTAAGGAGGAAGGCCACTGGCACAGCCAGTGCCCTGTACTCTTGCAAAAAGTTTCGTCCACTCGAGGAAGGGGTTCTGGAAATAGGGGTCGTGGGACTGACAGACAACAAAATAATACGGCCTCAGTGGGCTGTTCTGACAGTTATTTTGATGACCCTAGGGACAGACAGTACTATAATGACGATTATGACTTTGATGATGCGACAGGCATGTCTTACAGCTAGGACAGCCAGGGACAGGGTAAGGGACCAGTTCACATACCTGTAGATCAGCGTGGCCCTTATGTCAAGATACATCTGCAAGGAGCTCCTAAGGAGTTCTTGGTTGATACAGGTACCACTAAAAGCTCTATTGCCCGACATCTGGTCCCTGGGGCGCCCCTGTCTGGCCATAATAATGTTTCGGTGGGTTTTTCAGGAGTACCGGTTGCAAGCCCCATCTCACGCCCTCTTGCCCTCACTGTTGGCCCTTTTACTGTGGATTCTCCATTCCTTCTAACATCCAAGTGTGGTGAAAATTTCATGGGTTTGGACCTACTAAAGAAGTTGCATGCTACTATATATTGTTCGCCAGATGGTGTCTATATTACCATGGGCCCGGATGTAGGTACTAGACAATGTCTATCTAAGGATGCTCCCCTTCCACCTGAATTTGATCAAGTTCCACCCACGTTATGGGCCACCGGTGACACCGATATAGGCTTATTGCATATACCCCCAGTTTCTATACAGGTTAAGGACAATGCCGTATTGCCCCGTATTCCTCAGTATAAAATGTCAAAGGAAGGAGAGCAAGCTCTTCTAGATGTTGTTCAGGACTTAATATGTAAGGGAGTTGTTGAGGAGACTACAGGTAATGTATGCAATAGTCCCATTCTTCTGGTCTTAAAAAGGTCTCCTCTAGACTCTCCTAACAGTGCTGGTGATGTGTATCGTTTTGTGATTGATTTGCGAGAGGTTAATAAAATAGTTGTCCCGCAATTCCCAGTGGTACCTGATCTCACCACACTTCTCACTATGATTCCATCTACTGCTCAGTTCTTCTCTGTGATTGATTTGGCTGGTAAAAGTTTCCGATTCTGTCGCGCTCCTCAAGGCTATACTGAAAGTCCTAGCATTTATAGTCAAGCGTTAAAGAGTCAGTTAGATTCCCTCTCACTTTCTCCAGGTAATGTATTAGTACAGTATGTAGATGACTTGTTAATTGCTTCTGATACAGAACAAGGTTGCAAGGATAGTACGGTGAAATTATTGTTGCATTTGGCACATCATGGACATAAGGTCTCCCTTTCGAAGTTCCAGTACTGTCGACAGGAGGTTACCTATTTAGGTCACCTACTGTCGAAGGAGGGTAGAAGGTTAACGCCAGAACGTATCAGTACTATCACTAAAATGCCCTTTCCACAAACCCAAAAAGATGTGCGTGCTTTTATAGGCATTACTTCCTACTGTCAGTAGTGGATCCCAAATTATTCTTGACTAATTAAGCCCTTGCTTGCATTAACAACGAAAGCGGTGCATGAGCCTTTGCCTTGGATGCCAGATTGTCAGCAATCTTTCGAACAATTAAAAGCTGCACTTTGCTCTGCTCCAGTGCTAGGCACACCTGATTATAGGAAACCTTTTGTGCTCTACGTCCACGAGATGGCTGGTTGTGCTCTTGCTGTCTTGACTCAAAGATTTGGCGATAGACAGAGACCTTGCGTTTATTTTTCTGCTGTGCTCGATCCTGTCGCAAGGACCCTCCCGAGCTGTCTGCGAGCAGTCGCAACTGTGGCCACTTCAATCAGGCAATCGGCTGGACTCGTACTCGATACTGACCTCACAGTTAGGGTACCCCATGCTTTGGATACACTTTTGAATAAAACAAGGACACAGCACCGCACCAGTGCACATCTTACTGGTTGTGAAATGACATTGTTTGCTAAGCATATCACGATTAAAAGATGTGTCACTCTGAATCCTGCCACGTTACTACCCCTCCCTTCTGAGAATGATGCAGTCGATAAACGTCTGTATTTTCCGAACAGAGGAAGAAACGAAAGGACGGGTAGACTTGACTGATGTTCCCTTATCTGATCCCCAAAGAGAATTATATGCCGATGGCTCTTGTTTTAAATTACCAGATGGCACCACCACTGCAGCTTATGCTATCACTACATTGCGCACAGTAGTTGAGACATCATGGGTCCCCCACCAGTCCGCCCAGGCAGCAGAACTCGTTGCCGTTATATGAGCTTGTGAATTGAGCGAAGGGTTGGTTGTCAATATCTACACAGACAGTCAGTATGCATTTGGGGTGGCCCATAATTTTGGACGTCTGTGTGCAGAGCGAGGGTTCCTTACTTCCCATGGCACTAAAATACAACATGGACATCTCATACTGCGATTGTTATCTGCACTGACACTCCCCAAGAAAATGGCGATTGTGAAGTGTAGCGCCCACAGAAAAGTGACTGATGATGTAGGCAAAGGGAATGCATTTGCAGATCAGATAGCCAAAGAGACTGCTCAAAGCATGATGAAGAGAATGTTTGCTGCAAGTCCAGCTAGATGGGTTCCTGAGAATGCCATTTTTGAAAATATGGTTGAAAGTGTAAAAGTGATACAGAGTGAGGCAACGATGGAAGAATTAGCGGTATGGCAGGAAAGTACAGCACAGTTAAATGAAGAAGGATGTTGGATTGACAAGTCTGGAGAGCAGAAATAGATGTTACCCGATGCATATGTGCTCCCTGTGGTTACAATGGCTCATGGTCCAGCTCATATTAGTGCAAAAGGCATTTGTAAATTATTGGCCCCGGTTTGGTGTAATGATAATATTTCCAAGACCGCTGCACATTTAGTGAAAAGTTGTATGATTTGCATAAGGCACAACCCAGGGAAGGGTACCCCTACACCATCCGGTAACCTTTCACCACCTACATTCCCATTTGAAGTCCTTCAAATGGACTTTATTGAGCTGGAATGATGTAACAATCTCAAATATGTCTTAGTGGTCATATGAACATTTAGTAAATGGGTTGAGGCTTACCCCACTAAAGACAATACGGCCACCACAACTGCGAAGGTACTCCTTAAAGAGTATTTTCCTCGCTTTGGAATGCCCCGAATTATCTGGAGTTAAAACGGGTCTCATTTTAATGTGAAAGTGATTAGGTTAATCTGTGAAGGTTTGCATATTAAACAGAAATTTCATGCTGTCAATCACCTGCAGTCAGCGGGTCTTGTTGAGAAGTACAATGGTACGCTCAAACTGAAATTGGCAAAGATTCAGGAAACAACAGGGTTAAAATGGTCAGATGCTCTTCCGTTAGCTCTTTTGGCAACTAGAACTACAGCACATTCTAGAACTGGTTTATCCCTATTTGAAATTGTGTTTGGACGCCCAGCGAATGTCTGGGGCATCCCCAGGCCGAAAAAGTTCTCGGATATTGAATATCCTGTGTTACTTGATTACCTTGGGCAGTTAACGGACAGTTTGCGTTCTATTTACCAACAGGTGCAAGACTTCTTACCTCCTAAACCAGAGGGACCGGGTCACAACATCCAGCCTAGTGATTTTATACTCGTCAGAAATTTCCAGAGGAAGAAAAGTTTGGAGCCCAGATGGAAAGGTCCTGAGCAGGTTCTGTTGGTGACACAGACGGCTGTAAAGGTTGCTGGTCGAAAGAACAGGGTCCATGCGACCCACTGCAAGCGAATACCTTTGCCGTTGCCTTATGACCAGTGGGTCAAGGAGGGAATAGAAGACGTTGAATGTAAGAAAGTGCCCAGATTTGTGCCTTTTAGTGATGCACAATTAAGCTGGACACAAACAGATAAGGAGGACGACAACGTTCTGAACGAGGCTGTCCCACCAGAAATACGAGCTATCCAGGAGCCTCTGTTCAGTGATCACATGGTATCTGGGGCTGTCAGGTACGGTTTACGTCCTCGGACGAGGACCACCAAGCCTAAGGAGAAAAAAGATTAGAGATGGACTGTACATGATAGGAAAGTACTGAGTAGCAGTACCAACGAGGGATTGGAAAAAGTGAGAATTCTGCATTTGCTTTGCTTTTGTTGTTTGAACATTAGTTAGAAAAGTATACTCTGAGAGTATACCACCTTTAGCAACATGGGATAGATTAGGAAAGTTCTTAGGACAGAGCAACTTCCACCGCCGGTGCTCAAGAGTGCCAACTAATTGATGGACGATAGGAGCCTGTACCAGTGAGGCTCTGACGGACAATGGGAACATTCATATTTCTCTGTGCATTTTCTTCCTTTAATTTACTATGCATCCTTTTGGCCGGAAAGTTAATGAGGAGGAGCAGCCACTTGTCACTATACAATGCAGTGTGACTTGGTCAATCCAGAGTAAAATTGCATGCGTCATTTTCTTGATAACGATAATAATAATATGTGGGGTGTCGTGGTTTTTGGAGGATGTACATAGTATACCTACACGTAGTAAGGGTGAAGGCACTTCCCCTAGACGTAATAAAAGGGCTGTCCCGAGTAATGTCTTTGTGGAGACCCACAAGAGATTCTTTGGGAAAGGGATTGCTTGCTACCCCACTCGATCTGTTACTAGCCTTTGGACTGCATACCCACTGTCACTTGTGAATTACGCGTACACTCGGCCACCTCAGTTTGCGGAAGTAAGGGGAATGTTTGGATTTGGTTATCCTGGGCCATGTCTGTATCATAAGAAGTCACAAGGAATGGGTTATCCAGGTTGTAACAACAATACATATTGTGATAATTTCTATATGGAAGAACAGAATATAACACTAGTGGTTTGGCATTGCAAGGAATTAACAGTACCTCGGGAGGCTGGTTATTATTCCGCTTGTTGCCCCATAGTGAACAGTACAGATACTTCTCTGTACATTAATTGTACAGGGATAATATTGTTTAAAAATACAGTCCCTTTGGTGAATGAAAAAGATTCGAACACTTTGGGGATAAACTCCAGATATGCTGCAGTGAATTATGAGGGGTCGATATATGCACATCCAGGGTTTTTCTTTCTGTCTAATGGGACTCATTCCAATGTCCATAATGGTACCGGTGACGTGGCTCTTGGGATATTACTGCCTTTGGGTGTTCCATGTAAATATGCTCGACCCAAAACAAGATGGGTAAAGAGGACGTTAACGAAAGAATTCTGTGAAGGAGTAACAGATTTGGAAGTAAATAGCTATAGTAATGGTATTACATTTGGATACATCCTCTCTTCCATTTTTACACTGGGTGGCACTGCCATGGCCAGGGGTGAGAAAGCCAGGGAATATTTTGGATGTAAGTTACAAATTCTATCTAATACTACAGTGGCGGCTTTGCTCGACATCACTACCCAGTTAGAAAGCATGCGAGTGTATTCGGAACAGACTAGATATGCAGTGGATTTAATTTTGGCAAAGAGTGGTGGTGTATGCGCAGTGGTCGGCGACCAGTGTATTTTTGGTATCAAAAATATGGAAAAGAATATAACGCAACACATCATGGATATCATCGACAATGTTAGAGGAATGGAAAGTGGGAATTGGAGTTGGTCCCTTTTCGGAAGCTGGGTTTGGATCCTTAAAGAAATGATTTATCTTATAGTGGTGCTGGTGCTCTGTTGCATCCTCATTCAATGCCTTCCTTTCTATTGTGCTTCTATTTTTACACCTAAACAGAAAATATCAGCCCATGTCACAAATGCCGCTATGATGCTCCAGGAGGATATTGATGATCTTATGAATATTGATGAGGGAATTTTCGAGGATTCCTCCCTCCTTGCTGTTCCCCTTTCTAATGCTGATTGTAAGGAGTGCCCATAGTTTCACCCCACTTCCACTTCTTTGCTTTTGATGCTTTGTCGACTTCTGATGTGCTGATGCCTGCTGCCCATGTACCACTTTCCCTCATTTCCTTTTGCATATTAGAAAGTATTTTTAGCTCATGCTAAAAGGAGGGTATGTTAGATTAGGCCTGTTGATGCTCATGCAATGCCATATTGTAGTTAGTATTCGCTACACCATTTTCTTTCCAGATTCCATTTTGTATGCTGATCGAAACTAATCCTTCTTAGTTCTGAGAAATACCCTTCGCTAAATTTCGTTTCTGCAATACAGACTGTTGCAGGCACATAGCTTTCCCACTCCATAACGGTCCTCTCCCACCTGTCTGGTAGTTTGATCACAGCCCAGGGTGAAACAGCCTTGGACTGTGCTGAGTTGTGCAAGATACGAGAACAGAAATCTTTTTTTGTATTTTACTGTCAAGCTACATCTGCCTGGAAAATTCCATTGTGGGCGTGTTCTTAGCTAACCATGAAATGTATATCATGTATCTCTATGCTTGCTGTTCTTCAGTTTCCTCTGTAGCACTCTCTTGAGACGGTGCAGACGGGGCCCCGCTCTGAGTGTATATGAATAAACAGTTATTGGTATATATTCTCCACTGTCTCTTCGACTCTTCATTTGGTACGGAAGGCTGAGAGGTGGTCAGTGGTGACCCTGCATGTTTCAGGCCCATCTCCCTCATAGACTTAGAGGTGAAAATTATTGGCCGGATTTTACTAAACCGCCTTGCAGATTGGGCCGAGGAGAGAGGCTTTTTATTTGAGCTCCATTATGGGTTTCGTCCCGGCCGGGGTACTATAGAGCAAACTCTGAACCTCTATTTATTACACCAAGGCCAAGAAGGGGGCAATCCATCTGGCCTTCATGAGCCTTAGCTCTGCCTTTGATAGAGTCAATCGTTCTAAGCTGTGGCCCATGATGGAACAGATGGATGTTGACCCAGTTTTAATAAACTTTTTTGCGTGATATGCACAATGATCTCTCAGCCAGTGTCAGGTTTGGCCCTAATGGGGAATTCACTGAGCACTTTAAATTGCGGTGCGGAATCCGGTAAGGTTGCATCTTAGCCCCTTTTTTTATTTATTTTTTATATCAACCACATAGAGCAAGCTTTGACAGCTCCGGGTGCTGATGTTCATAATGTAGGAGGCCGCTCTATACCTGCCTTGCTCTATGTGGATGATAACGTTTTAATTGCTCGCACAGCCAAAGGCTTACAACAACTTCTTACCCTTTTTATCAGTTTCATGAGTAGCCTCAACCTGACGACGAACTTCTCAAAGTCACATGTTATGAAGTTTGGCCCACCAGTCACGAAAACTATGAAATATGTAGTAGGTGGCCAACACATCAGTCAGGTAGACAAGCTCAGGTATCTGGGGGTCCAACTAGACTCTGAGTTTAATTGGCACTCACCTATATCACAGAATGTTTTGTCTTTTAACAGAGGGATATTCAGCATTGGAGATTTTTCCCACTGGCTCGGGTACACTCATATTCAATCAGTCCTAAAATTTACAGGGCGAAGTGTATCCCACTAGTGAGCTATGGCAGTGGAATATGGGGATATGGTCGGGTTGCCCCTCTTCAAGTAGCTGAAAAGAAATTTTAAAGGGCCTCCTGGGAGTTCCACAAAGTGTACCTCATGAAATTGTCCATGAAGAATTAGGTTTAGATTTTATTATTGATCAGCTCCGCCTTTGACCTTTAAAGCTTTGGAACTCAATTTGGGTAAAGGAGGAACTTAGTTTCAGTAGACTAATTTTGCAGGATTGTTTAAAATTAGAAAAATCCTCCCTGATCCCGTGGCTGGGGTATGTGAAGCATAATTTGTGGGCTCTATGGAGGCCTGAACTATATGATAATCCTTCGGTCATAACCCGCTCTGTTGGCAAATGGGTTGAAACCGCCTTTAGGGACAAGTTGGCATTAGAACGCGAGGATGCTGTACTAATGAAACATTCTACGCGACATGCAATTTTAGTGAAAACTGTTAGTAAAATAGAACCTTATCTAACCTGGAACATGACACGTTATCAACGCCGCCTGCTGACTTATTTCAGGATGAATTTATTTCCCCACTTAGTCCCTTTGAATCATGGTTGCTTTACGAACTCGGACCTGCCCCTTTGCAATTGTGATAACACATCGATTAATGATACAGTCCATGTCGTCATGCTCTGTCCAAAATACAATAATTTGTGACATAAGTTCCTACGTCCTATTTTAAACCCACTGAATGTTACTCAAGTCAGGCCTGCCTTACTGTTTTTACAGCTCTTAAGCTCTCTATCTGTTTTTTCATTGTACGCTTTTTGATGGGGGTTTTAAAATAAGAATGAGTTTGGTAATGAAAATTTGTATGTTATTTTTGATGACCTGACTTTTATGATTTTATTTGTAAAATCAAATATAGAATTGAATTGAATTGATTGAATGAAAACATAAAGGTAGGTGCTTCATCAATGTACAACCGACATTGCTGGTAATTAAGCTGTGTCTGCCATGTTTGCCCTGTGATATAAATATATATTACCTACTGCCGGTCGCCAGTAGGTAGTTATAGTTAGGACCTAGTTTCCATAGGAAAAGCGTTTTTTGATTTGCCAAAAACTTTGGTGCCGTTTGACGAATCTGCGCAAAATTTTCAAAACTAATGGCCCGCTCTGGTCAGCTCCTGTCTTGAAAGTTTCGGGGTGATTCATCAAGCGGGGGCCGAGAAACAATGGGGGTCCCAAAACGCATTTTCTCCATGTTAATTTCCATAGGAAACTTTAGACAAAGCTACAGCCCGAACTGCTGAACGGAATTACACCAAATTTGGCAAAAAGGTAGCTCTTGGTTCAGAAAGCGTTCTTTTTTTTAAATGGTGGAAATCCGTTCAGTAGTTCCTGAAATATTCATATTTAAAAAAAATATATATCTGGTGACCGCAGTGGATCTGCGAACCCTCCCGAGTACGAGCTTGATTCTGATTGGCTGCCAACACTTCAAACTAAGAAGTGTTGGCAGCCATCTTGTGACTCGGTTGAACAGAGTCACAACAAAAAAGGTTAAAAACAAGAAAAGGGGGCAGGGTAGAAACACCCTGACCCCCTAGGCCTGGTCAGGGGATCCCACAGGGACCACTAGGGCCAAAAAAAGCATTTTTTGAAAAACAATTTCGGCGGGATTCACGAATCCCGCTGAAAAAAAAAACGATGCCCGGTCTCCTGTGCTTCGTTTTAATGAGCCCCCGGGTGGGCCAGGTCCCGGGGGCAATATGCAAAATATATGCGGGGGCCGCACGGGCCCCACAGCCCTGGGGACCGCCACCTCCCTGGGGCTTTTCACTGCTTTGCTTCATGGAAGCGAGATCAGGAAACCTGCTCTCGCTTCCATAAAGCAAAGCAGATTGCTTTTGGACTTTTTGTCCAAAAGCAAGGCCGGCTCCCGCAGGAGGCGGGGAGCCGGCAGGGACCGCGGGGGCATTGGGGCTCCCCCCGCGGTCCCCAACATTGAGGCCAAGCCCCGGGGGATGGGGTCCCCAGGGCCAGAAGTGGCCCAGGAGGGGGGCCACTCGGCCCCCTCCCTTTTAATTTTTTTTTTTTTTTAAACGGAAGGCTGGCCCCGGGGATGGGGGTACACGGGGCCATAATTGGCCTCAGGAGGGGGGCCACTCTGCCCCCTCTAAAATTAAAAAAATAATTAAAGGCTGGCCTGGCCCCGGGAGATGGGGTCCCAGGGACCAATAGAGGCCCAGGGAAGGGGGGCCATGCGGCCCCCCTCCTGTATAAGTAAAACATTTTTTTTTAAAAACAGGCCAGACCCCGGGGATGGGGTCCCCAGGGCCAAAAGTGGCCCAGGGAAGGGGGGCCACGTGACCCCCTCCCGTATAGATTAAAAAAAGAAAATACACGAAGCCGTGCCCCGGGGGATGGGGTCCCCGGGGCGGAAATCAGCCACGGGAAAGGGGCCAAACGGCCCCTTTCCCGTTTTTAAAATTTTATTTTTAAAAAAATGGGTCAGGCCCTGGGGGATGGGGTCCCAAGGACCCACAAAATATTAAGAGAAGGGGGGCCACACAGCCCCTCTTCTAAGAATAATAAAAAAAAGCAGAAGCCGGCATCTTGCCGGAGGCCCCGCCCCCTCCCTGCACCACTATGCAAACGCGCCTCCTGGTGCGTTCTGGATTAGGGGATTAAGCCCCCTAGAATCTTAAGGTTCCTTAGAGGCCAACTAGTCCACTAGGTATCTCCAGTAAACCCCACACAGTGGGATTGCTGAGAGGTGGTCCGCGGCCACGCCCCTTTTTACACCACTCTGCAAACACGCCTCTTGGCGCATTGCTGGTGGGGCAATGAGGTCCTCTTGTGTCCTGAGGACCTCAGGAGTGAAGTGGACTTCATTCCCCAAGCAGCAGTGCGCCAGGAGGCATGTTTGCAGCATGGTGTAAAAAGGGGGCGTGGCCTCGGACCACTCTCAGCAATCCAGCTGTGTGGGGCTTACTGGAGGTACCTGGTGGGCTAGTTGGCCCCCAGGGACCCTCAGGATTCAAGGGGACTTAATCTCCCAACACAGAACGCGCCAGGAGGTACGTTTGCAGAATGGTGGAGAAAGGGGTGTGGCCTGTGTCCACTTTTCAGCAATCCCACTATCTGGGGCATACTGGAGGTATCAGGTAGGCTAGTTGGCCCCTAAGGATCCCAGCAGTGAAGGGGACTTTAATCCCCATCCAAAGCGTGCCAGGAAGTGCGTTTGCAGAGTGGTGGGGAAAGGGGGGTGTGGCCTGCTGAGAGAATTTAGCAATCCTGCTGTGTGGGACAGACTGGAGGTAATAGGAGGGGTAGTTGGCTCCCAAGGTTGAGGTCTTCGGAGGCCACGCTCACCTTTCTCCACCACTCTGCAAATGCGCCTACTGGCACAGTACTGGTTGGGGGATGAAGTCCACTTTACTCCTGAGGGACTTTGGCGGCCAAGTAGCCCTCCTGGTACCTTCTGTAAGTCCTACGCAGCGGAATTCCTGAGCGCTGGTCGAAGGCCCAGGCCTCTTTCTGCACCACTCTGCAAACGCGACTACTACGTTATAGTTAGAAATTAGCATTTAAAAAACCTTAGAAATTCACTGAAAAAAACATAGATTTCAGGGACGTTATAGTTAGAAATTAGCATTTAAAAAACCCTTGATATTCACTGAAAAAACCATAGGTTTCAGGGACGTTATAGTTAGTTGGACATTTCACTCGTACAAAACCAGAGAAATTCGGCCGTTCTAGTTAGTTGAGCTAACTATAACTCGCGCCCTTGCAATGCACTGCTGATGACGTCACATATTACATCACTCATGACATGGTTATGTTAATAAATTTGTTAAGCGCGCAAATACCCGGGGGTGTCTTGGCGCTGAGCAGTGGATTATGCCAGTCTCTGAAAAGATGAAGATGACTATTTCTCAAATAGCCAGGTTTTCAAGGCCTTCCTAAAGGCAAATAAAGTTGGGAGGGATCTGATGGCAAGAGGGAGTTCATTCCAGAGTTTGGGGGCAGCTGCCCTAAAGCTACTGCCACCCCATCTGGCCTTGAAGACTCTCGGAGTTGCTAGCAGTTTAGCTCCTTCGGAACGCAAATGCCTTTTCGGAGCATACCAGTAGAGCAGGCGTCTCAGGAATATGGGGCCTGTATTCTGAAGTGCTCTGTAGGTAATGCAAAGGGCCTTGAAGATAATGCGGTTTCTAACTGGGAGCCAGTGCAGTTTATACAGATGATTTCTGACTGACAAGTGCCTAGGGATACCCAGCAAAAGACGCGCTGCTGCATTCTGGATCATTTGCAACTTGTTGAGTTGTTTTTCAGATAGGCCAATATAAAGACCATTGCAGTAGTCGAGTTTAGCTAAGATCAAAGAGGAAATCACTGTTTTTCTGCTGTCCATGGGAATAAAAGGTAATATTTTTTTGATGGTTTTTAGCAAGAAAAAGCTCGATGAGAAGACAGCATTTTCATGTGGTTTAAAATTCAGTTTGTCATTGATGATCACACCAAGGTTCTTAGCCTTGGTGACTGGAATAGGTGCCTATCCCAGTTCATCCGGCCACCAGCTCTGTGACCAGTTAGGTAAAAAGTTGCCAAAAGTGATAACTTCTGTTTTGTCTGAATTTAATTTCAGACAATGAGAATTCATCCAAGAACTGACTGCCAACATGCAGTCCTTGAAATTTTGCATTTGTAATGCGGAGTTTTTTGATAATGATAATACAATTTGTGTATCATCTGCGTAGGATGTCAACGCTAGACCGAAAGATCTTATAAGTTTAGGCAGTTCCGATACATAAATGTTAAATAATGTGGGGCTTAAGGATGATCCCTGAGGTACTCCACATGGGAGAACGAAAGGCGGAGATTCGTAGCTTCCCAAGGCTACTGATTGTACTTATTGCTACTGATTGTATTCTGGTCAGTGACACCACTGATGTCATCACTGATGACATCTCAAAAGACATCACTGATGACATCATCCAGTGACTGTGTGATGCACCTCCTCACACCCTAATATAACCTTTTATACACCCACTCTAAAATACAGACTACCATTCTCGAATCCATAGACACACCAATACCAGTTAGTACATACCCACTCACTGATTCATAGGTCTACACACACATCCACTCACCCATACAGTCACTCATACATGCAGTCACTCATCAATACAGCCACTGATATATGCACTCATACACCTATACAATACTCACACACTGCCACTCACCCCTAGACTTACTCACACACCTAGTCAGTCACCCAAAGAATCAATCACACTGCGATTTACTCACTATACAGTTATACACACCACCTCACTTATTCATACAGATACTAACACATACTTACTCTCTTCTACAATCACTGACACAAGCACACACTCATCCATACAGCCACTCTCATAATCACTCACTCTCACAGATAGTCACTTATATACTCCAACACTCACATATACTGCCTTTCACATATGTAGTTACTCACACATGTACCACTGAGACATCCATTCACTCACCTACACAGCCATACACACACACACACTCACCCACCCATACAGCCCCTCACAGATGCACTCATGAACCCATACACCCAGTGAATCACCCGCTCACACATCCATGCAGGCAGTCACACCCCCACACCCACCCACACAGAGACTCAGGCACCCATACAGGTACTCAGACAACCAATCATTAACCCATATAGACAGTCATGTAGCTACTCACCAACCCATGCAGCCACTTACACACCAATTGAAAGACTGATACAGACATTCACACAGATTAGTCACTAACCCATGCATTCACTAAGACACGTTTAATCACTCATTTATACAGTAAGTTACGCACCTACTACATATATATATATATATTTATATCTATCTATATATCTATATCTATATATATATATATATGTTTGTCCTTTGAGATATATATATATATATATCATCAAACAAAGCTTCCCCAGTTTGAAGACGCACTCGAAGAGCAGATGAATTTAAAGGAGACTGGCATTTTCATTCAGATGCATTTATTTGCCTTACGTGTTTCAAAGCACTCAGCTTCTTGATCACAGGCATGATGATACTGCACAGAAATGGTGAAAAGGCACTCCCCTCTGCATGTCCATTTAATTAGCCCTCAGTGGGCCTCACAGGTGAAATCAACTAAGTGTTGCATGCTGGGATCAGTAGTGCACTTTCAAAATTCATTTACCTTTAGTAGGCTTCTGTGCTGTGTCAAAGTGTTCATTTCATTAAAGAGCCCTTCAGTGGGCCTACGAGATGAAAATGTTCAGTTTATTTTTCTTTTTTTCTGCTGTTCCACTCAGGAAGACTCAGAGTAGTTCCATGTCCTCGTGGCCCCCTCACCTTGACCTTCAGGGGTAGTGCAGTCTTCCTGGCTGGACTAAATCATCAAACAAATCTTCCCCAGTTTGAAGATGCACTCAAAGAGACTTCCTGGACACTTTGCAATACACAAGACATTTTCTGGCAGCATCATTAAGGCTAGGCTTGAAAAATACTGCGACTTGCTGTGCCAGACTGTTTTGAAAAATGCATGTGGTTCTTTCTATACAAATGCACTGAAAGGCATTACATGGCAATAGACAACTGCAATACTTGGACAGAATTATGTTTGATTTAGAAAATATATTGCAGTTGTAAAGGAACATTTCACATTAACAGTGCATTTTGGGACATGTATTCTTTTGCACTATGGGAGTCACATGACAGCCTGGCTACATACAAATTAGCACGTAGTCACCTTACAGGCAAGCAGCCTCACTTGTGATCAAGGATCATTTGGAGCTGAAACACGTAAGGAAAAAGACTCGAGAGGATGCTGCTTTTTGTACTTGAAATAAATGCACTGGAGAGAGAGAGAGAGAGAGAAAAAGAACACATATATTCCACTCTCCATTGCGGTTTGCCGGTCAGTACAAAAACCACAGGTGGTGCAAGGTAGGACACTACTGCTCAGCGCCTTAATTTTGCCAATTGCTCCTTTCAATAAAAACGAGTCCTTGCACTCCAGGGAGAGTATACCACCTTCCTTTATTAAATGCCACTGTGTCACTCATAAACACGTGTTTTGGCACTTTGCTGCCTTTATCAATTTGTATCCACGTGATGATTGTTTAATTTATGCTAATCATCCCTCCATCGACATGAAGGAAATACTCCACATACATCTTTCGCAGACTGGCCCGTCCTGATAAACGTAGTAAACACGAATGTACCAGTTTGCACAGTGAGTATTTTAATGTTAGTAATCCTCAGGCACAAGAATCAAAATGGTGCAAGTTCTTAAAATAATGGCATATCATTTTCTTCACCTTGAAAATGGTCCTCCATTGAGGCTTGTGGCTCTCCCTCCTCTCCACTGCTTCGCAGAGCTTTGCGCCAAAATCCTTGCATTTCACTCGGCAGAGACGGTCTTCTTTCAGGAACACCTGCCTCTCAGCCACGAGTGCAATTCTCTCGCAGTGATGGCTGGCAGCTCCTCCTTCGTCCCCCCTGTGATGTGTTCATGGTAATACCCCACCCCCTCTGGGCGTATGTATAGAAAGTCACGTCTATGGACTTCAGCACGTTACGGGTGTTTTTGAATAAAGTGGCTCGGTAATCTTACGAGCATTGAGAAGAGTATCCTGAGAGTCCTGTGTGTGCCTACGTCAAGTAATCCAGTGTCTATTCACGATCGGGAGACGAGAACATAACAAGTGGCGATGAAGCGGGTGGTTTCCGTGTTCCGTGGTGTTCTGCCGCCGTGGTTTGTGGCTGTGCTGCGGTGGGCGGGGAGCGCACCTGCAGGGTGTTCCGGTCCCTGTATTGGCGGTTGGATTCATGCTCCCCGTGCTTTCCTTTGGCTCCTGGCGTCCTCTGCTGCGTGGCCGGCCCCGTTCGTTCCTGGGGGCGTGGCCTGCTCTTTGGGGGACCGCCGCTGCAAGTGAGCAGTTCCGGCTGGGCAGAGCCGTCTGTTTGTGCTCTGGAGTGCCCTGGGGCTTCTTGCCTTGCCTGTTCCTGGTGCGTGGAGCAGTGCTGCCCGTCGCTTGGCTTTGTGGAGCTGGCAGGAGTCGACGTGTTGGTGCTGGCCTTTGCTGAAGGAAGACAGGCAAGTTTGTCACTGTTTCCTGGCAGGGTGGTGCTTTGTCTCTTTGGTGCCCCCTCATCTGCGGTTGTGCGGTGTTCCAGGGACAGTACTAGTATGGAGTGACCAGGACTTGGGGGAGTTGGGGTTGCAGGATCTGCTTGCTATGGCTTCCTGTTTTGTCACTATGTCAGCTATTCCCCCCTGTGGAGCCATTTCTGCTTGTTGGCCCTCCTTCGGCTCATGCTGCGAGGTGGAAGGATTTGGTGGATCGGTTGGAGACCTACTTTGCTGCCATTGCCCTGGATGAGGACCGACGGCGTCCTATGCTTTTGCATCTGGGGGGACCCGCTATTCACCGTTTGGGTATGTCAGTGGTTGAAGGGGGCCCGCCGCACACGTATGAAACGTTGAAGCAAGCACTTACAGCCCATTTTGAACCGCTTGCGAATCCCGATTATGATCGGTTTTTGCTGCGGCAAGCCAGGCAGCTGCCGTATTAATCTGTTGACATATTTTATGCCCATTTGAACGACTTGGCCAGTACATGCACGTTGCCTGATGCTGCGGATGATATTCGGGCTCAATTTATACAGGGTTGCTCCTCTGCTAAATTACGTGAGGCTATCCTGCAGGTCTCGGGCATGTCGATGGCGGATATGCTGACCAGGGGCAGGTCTAAGGAGCTGTCGAGGGTAAGAGTGGCCCATATGGAGGCAGCGCTCCAACATGTGGTGAAGGTGGAGCCGGTTAATGCTGTGGCAGCTAGGGTCCCAGAAAGGAGGAAACAAAGGAGTAAAGTGTCGTTGGAACCCAGAACCTGTTACGGATGTGGAGGGCCGTTTCCTCATAACGGTCCGTGTCCTACCTCTGGGAAAAGATGCTTGAACTGTAATAAGTTGAATCATTTTGCGAAGCTCTGTCGCTGTGCCCCGGTGACAAGGTATCCTCGTCCTGCACCATTGAATCAGGTGTCTGCTGGTGAATGTTCAATTGAGGATGGGGACATGGACGACGACATTGTGGAGGGAGCAGTTCATGTCATCCATGCCTTGCAACCAGGGGGTTACCTGCAAAAATGTATCCCGAGGTGCAGTGTGATGGTGGGGGGCTATCCGGTGCAGGCCCTGATTGACACTGGGGCCTCTATTAACATCATGGCCCGGTCACTGATGCTCACGTTGCCTGTTCCACCGGTTTTGAGCCCTACTACTACCAAGGTATATACCTATGGGTCCTCTGATCCTCTTCCGTTGGCAGGAGTGTTCACTGCTGAAGTGGTGCATGGTTCTCATTCGACGACGACCAGGATATATGTCACCAAAGGGGGTCAAGGTATGCTGCTGGGTTGTCGGACGGCGGAATACTTCAGCTGGTTGCCTTCGCCCTCAGTGTGCATCAAGGGAACGTGGAAGACCTTATGACGCAGTTTGCATCGTTGTTTGAGGGCATCAGCTGTTTGAAGGATCGTACAATAAAGCTTCATATTGATGAGTCAATCTGGCCGGTGGCTTTACGACACAGATGGATGGCATTCCATCTTCGGCCGAAGGTGGAGAAGGAACTGGCCAAGCTTGAGCAGGCGGGGATTATTGAGAGGGTGGATGGCCCGACTCCATGGGTGTCTCCAATTGTGGTGGCTCGTAAACCAAAGCAGCCAGGTGAGGTCCACATCTGTGTGGATATGCGTTTGCCTAATCTTGCCATCAAAAGGAGGCCATTGCTATCCACTGGGGGTGCCGTCATTTTCATTTGTATATGTATGGCCAACCGTTTATTGTGCACACGGATCATAAACCCCTCATTCCTTTGTTTATGGGATTCTCCTCTAAACCTCCACCACGTATTGAAAAGTGGATTCTTCAGTTGCAGGACTATTGTTTTACTGTGGTTTTCCGTTCGGGTACCCAAAACCCAGCTGATTATCTTTCAAGGCACTTCTGCCCAGCCACAAGGAGGGAGGAGTCGGATGCAGAGGAAACCGAGGACTATGTAGGCCTGGTGGTGGAGCGGTCTAGGCCACTTCCAATTTTATTGGATGAGATTCTGGAGTCTACCAAATTGGATGAGTGCTTCCAGATTTGTCTTTCTGCTGTGAGATCTGGGAAATGGGGTGTGTTATTGGATAAGATCATGTACCGAACTGAAGAAGCAAGGTCTACACTGGTGTCCCTTCACAATGTGAGGAGTGAGTTGATAGTATCTCCGAAAGGGTGCTTGATGAGAGGTCCACATTTGGTGATTCCTGGATGTTTACAGCAGAGGGTGGTGGATTTGGCACATTTGGCTCATCAGGGGGTTGTTAAGATGAAATCTAGGCTACGTTGCAAGGTGTCGTTTCCTGGTCTGGATGTTTTGGTGGAGCGCACTGTGATGGGGTGTGCAGTTTGTCAAGCTGCCGGGCCTGCTGATCCACCCGCACCGATCCTTACGGAATCGTTTCCCTCGTTTCCTTGGCAGCGAGCAAATGCCAATGTTGGTGGTAATCAACGATTTTTCCAAGTATCCTGAGATTGAACTCATGGAATCCACCACGGCCAGTCAGACTATTCCTCGTTTTGAAAAGATCATGGCTACCCATGGTTTGGTTAGTGAACTTCGTACCGATAATGGACCCCCCTTTTCCAGCCAGGAATTTGCCGAGTACCTGAAGTCTAGAGGCATCCGTCACCGGAAGATCACTCCCCTATGGCCTCAGGCTAATGGAGATGCGGAGCGTTTTATGCGCACTCTTAATAAAGCTATAAGGATTGCAGTGGCGGACCGGCAAGTATTGGATTGTGCTTTATATGGTTTTCTAAGGGAGTATCGGATGACCCCTCACTCTACCACCAAAGTAAGTCCAATGTCTCTGTGCATGAATCGACCAATGGGTGACGTGATTCCTCATCTTGAGGCTGTATCTGCCCAAAATGAGCTGGTGGCGGACGAATTGCAGCAGCGGAAGCCCAAGAATGACCGGGTATCTCTGAAGCGTGGCTCGAGATCCAGCTCATTTCAGATTGGGGATGCCATTATGGTGAGGAATCAGCACCCTAAAGGGAAGTTTAGCCTGTCTTTTGAGATCGAGCCATGGATTGTTCAGTCAATACATGGGACCAAGGTTATGGCGATGAGGAATGGAGTGAATATCACGAGGAATGTGTCTTTCTTCAAGGCTCACCGGGATCCTGGCAGCAGTCGACAGGGGGACATTGTAATTCCATGTACTTTGGATCCGGTTTCTGATGATGATTTTGAGGAACTTGAAGATGTTGGGTCTTCTGGTAGTAGTCTGTCTCTGTCGGGACAGGATGTTGCCCAATCACCGACGAGGTTACCAAGTGGGGTGCTGCCTGAGTGTGACACGTTGTCCCACTCTGATGTAACCCAGGGGCCTGAGGTTGGCATACAGCGAGGGGGCACTGAGAGGTACCACCTTCGGTCTTTCCCCGCCAGGTCTACGAGGTTGAAGAACTATGTAACGTATTGAACTGTTTTTTTTCAGTGGACAATTTTTGTCTGAATTTTTGTGTTTTGTTTTAGGCACGATATTGGTGGTATTTTGTATTTTTGTTTTGCAGGTTGTGGAGGAGTGTGATGTGTTCATGGTAATACCCCGCCCCCTCTGGGCGTATGTATAGAAAGTCACGTCTATGGACGTCAGCACGTTACGGGTGTTTTTGAATAAAGTGGCTCGGTAATCTCACGAGCATTGAGAAGAGTATCCTGAGAGTCCTGTGTGTGCCTACATCAAGTAATCCAGTGTCTGTTCATGATCGGGAGACATGAACATAACACCCCCTCTATCTCGTCACAATACCAGGCTTGGGGGGCTGGCTGGCCGCTTATCTTCCACTCTCCATTGCGGTTTGCCGGTCAGCACCAAACCACAGGTGGTGCAAAGTAGGACGCTACCTCTCAGCGCCTTAATTCTGCCACTCGCTCCTTTCAATAAAAACGAGTCCTTGCACTCCAGGGAGAGTATGCCACCTTCCTTTATTAAATGCCAATGTGTCAAAATTAAGGTGCTGAGCGGTAGCACCATTTTTTGCCCGTATTTATAAAGTTAAACATGTGACAAAAAGAAAGTAAAGACACGCTTTAGCATCTCACAAATCATTTCCCATGAGGGCATGAGGTCACATATTTCTGTCCTTCGTGCCACATTTGCCGTCATTAACAATTGACTATTTAACGTCTCATTAAGACCTAAATTACATTGTATCACCGTTAAATACCATATGTTAAAAAAACATTTAAAATGTGGCCTTAGGAAGTAAAAGCATTAACGTATTCAGATGCGATGTTCTGTTCACAATATTTCATCCATAATGGCTAAAAACGCGACTTTGAGTTATGAACCTGCAAAGTATATGGCACATATATTATTAATATTATTACTTGTTCACTGTTAAAGTGCTGCTAGTGCGCATGACAACGTATAATATGTTACTAAAGTCGAATAAATGCTCAATCATTCTGTGGCTATTATTCCTCAATTGCAGATATAGTGCTAAAATCATACAGCAAAAGCATATATAACATATTAGAATTCATTATAATTTATAAAATATTTTGTCATGTATGAACATATCACATGCCATATTTGTATAATACCACTACTCAATCTGCCTAATGGTACTCTATTGACTGAAGTGCTACTAGTATAATACTCTTTCTTTGAAGAGAACCTTATGGCAGAGCAATGTAATAAAGCCCATGTGGACTGTGTCTCCATTAATAACTAATATGATGTATGATTATCTCCTTCCTAGTGAGGTTCCAAGAGGAGCGCTGATTCTTTTCTCATATTGTTTACAAATGTGTATGCAAACCTTCCTTAATGTTAAGACCCCATGGATCTTTGTATTCACCTGTATTATATATATGGACTCAGTCTGTCTGAGCTGTCTCTCTATGTCTTCCCCCGAATACTTGGGGGGAGGGGGAGGGGGGGACAGCATCCAAGACAAATTAGATTAGACCTGCTGTTTGGCTGCCATGTTCTGCTTCAAAATACTGGGCTACCGGATAGCTTCTGTCATGGTTTTTAGAGCCCATAAATGTTGCAATATTAGTTTATGGACTGCTAAGATAGTACTCCCTATGTAAGACAGCCCGCATGGACACTGTAATATGTAAACTGCATATTCTGTCTTGCAAGTGTAGTTACCTTTAATGCGTTTTGTGTAAGATGTAAGTGGTAGCTTGTATTCCTTCATATTTTTGCCATGCTGGCAGGCCTTCCACCTACCACACTTCCTAAAGCCTGATTTATTATCAAGCCATGTAGATTTAACTTGCTTACAGCTTTCTGTACTACTTTGCACCAAATCTTGTCTCATCGCTTTAGCTCTTCTGAATGTAATGCCCAGTCTTTTGAATGCCACCTTTCCCACCACCGGGTCATTCTTTATTAAATGCCAATTCTTGTGAGGATGGATTGAATTGCCCCTTCCTGGGTATCGAATGTGGTGATGAGTCTAAAGTGTTGGTCACCTCTAGCTTGTTTGTTGGCCTTATTTTGATTAAACAGAATTTGTTCCTTAGGTCTCTGCTTAGCTTTTGAAATTGTTTAATTGATGCACTTAGGTGTGTACACCTAATTATAAATTTTGATTTCAATGATCAATGGCGGACCTCTCTTCCTTAGGCTCGCTACAGTTGCGGCTCACTCTTAGGGCCTCTCCATATGGGATACTCCTAGCTAAATTGTGAGGATGAACACCTGCTGTGTGCTTTAGGGGTACTGAAGAAAGTGCCGAAGTGTTCCTCAATCAAATTGAAGTTAATGTACCTCAATTTACACTTTATAAGTACAATAAGCAAGACAGGGTCAATTTTTTTAGATCTGACAACATATGTCAAAGATAACAAGCTTGAAACTAAGCTGTACAGAAAACCTACAGCTGGGAACACAGTTTTGCACGCAGCAGGTTTTCATCCTTAAAATTTAATTAGAAGTATCCCGTGTGGAGAGACCCTAAGAGGGAGACTAAACTGTAGTGAACCCAAAGGAAGAGAAGTCCGCCATTGATCTTTTGAAATCAAAATTTATAGTTAGGGGTTACACACCTAAGTGCTTCAATGAAACAATTTCAAAAGCTAAGCAGAGACCTAGGGAACAAATTCTGTTTAATCAAAATGACACCAACAAATAAGCTAGAGGTGACCAACACTTTTCACAACATTCAATAACCAGGAAGGGGCAATTCGATCAATCCTGCACAAGTATGGGCATTTAATAAAGAATGATCCGGTGGTGGGAAAGGCGGCACCCAAAAGACCGGGTATTACATTCAGAAGAGTGATGAGACAGGATTTGGTGCGAAGTAGTCCAGAAAGCCGTAAGAGAGTTAAATCTACATGGCTTGATAATAAATCAGGGTTTAGGAAGTGTGGTAGGTGGAAGGCCTGCCAGCATGGCAAAAATATGACGGAATACAAGATACCAGTTACATCTTACACAAAACGCATTAGAGGTAACTACACTAGCAAGACAGAATATGCAGTTTACATATTACAGTGTCCATGCGGGCTGTCTTACATAGGGAGTACTATCTTAGCAGTCCATAAACTAATATTGCACCATTTATGGGCTATAAAAAACCGTAATAGGAGTTATCCAGAAGCCCGGTATTTTGAAGCAGAACATGGTAGTCAAACAGCAGGTCAAATCAAATTCCTCTTGGATGCTGCCCCCCCCCCCCCTGCCCCCAAGTATTCGGGGGGGAGACAGAGAGAGACAGCTCAGACGGATGGAGTCTAGATATATTATACAGATGAATACCAAAGATCTGTGGGGTCTTAACATTGAGGAAGATTTGCATACACATTTGTAAATAATATCATAAAGGAAGTCAGCACTCCTCTTGGAAGGCATTAATTTAATTGTTTTAAAAATTAATCTTACTTTATTGTGATAGTAATTTTTTAGGCAAGGTTGCGCATTGCACAGGTCACTCAGTTGATATTTGGCACATATTTTATAACACCTAGCTAGGAAGGAGATAATCATACATCATATTAGTTATCAAGGGAGACACAGCCCACATCGGCTTTATTACATTTCTCTACCATAATGTACCCTTCAAAGAAAGAGTATTATACTAATAGCACTTTAGTCAATAGGAAACCATTAGGCAGATCAAGTAGTGGTATTATACAAATATGCCATGTGAAATGTTCATACAGTACAAAATGTTTTATAAATGATAATGAATTCTAATATGTTCTATATGCTTTTGCTGTATGATTTTAGCACTGTATATGCAGTTGAGGAATAATATCCACAGAATGATTGAGCATTTATTCGACCTTAGAAATGTATTACATGTTTTCATGTGCACTAGAGGCACTTTAACTGTGAATATTTAATAATATTAATAATATATGTGCCATATACTTTGCGGGTTCATAACACAAATTCGAGTTTTTAGCCATTATAGATGAAATATTGTGAACAGAACGCCCATCTGAATACGTTAATGCTTTTACTTCCAAAGGCTACATTTAATTTTTTTTTAACATAAGGTATTTTACGGTGATACAATGTAATTTAGATCTTAATGAGATGTTAAATAGTCAATTGTTAATGATTGTAAATGTGGCACGAAGGAAAGAAATATGTGAACTCATTAGAAATGATCTGCGGGATGCTAAAGTATATCTTCACTTTCTTTTTGTCACATGTCACACGTTTAACTTTGCAAAAAATGGCGCCTTGGCATCGGTGAATAAGGCTGTTCAGCAGCTGAAAAAGTTCGATAAAGCTCGATAAAGCTGGACAATATAATTCTTAAAGCCCCCACACATGGCGTTGTCATCCCTGTTGGGGGAGGATATTGGTTCATACTTTACGGACAGGGCTGAGTTTTTCCGACAACGCGCTAAATATATATAAATATATATATATATATATATATATATATATATATATATATATATATATATATATCCAAGCTCCAAAGTACCCAACGTACAGGTGGGCAAACTTTGGAGTATATATATATATATATATATATATATGTATATATATATATTGAT
This sequence comes from Calotriton arnoldi, assembly GCA_963921515.1. NCBI lineage: Eukaryota > Metazoa > Chordata > Amphibia > Caudata > Salamandridae > Calotriton > Calotriton arnoldi. The sequence goes on from CAWUFW010000857.1 coordinate 1,253,325, forward strand.
TGCTTCCAAGTTTGGCTCCGATCGTCGGAGTCAGCGGCGCTCATTCACGGTGCGGGACCCCGCGGTCGAGCCAGACCGCTCTCTATTCATCACAAATCATTCCCAGCAGGGAAGAAAAAGGGGTTGCACTCATGTAGGAATTTTGCAATTTTGTAATTTTCTTAGCTCTTAGTCAGGGTGAAGGCAACTGACCAACGCGTTTCGGTCTTAGCATAAGACCTTGATCACGATCCTAGTTACGCTTAACAAACAAACAGTAAAATACTTTTTGAATTGCTGATGTCATTTCCTGTCGATTTTTTGTCAAGCGCTCCTAAGCATTATGGGAGATGTAGTCCCTCTGAGCAATTTTCGTTTTTAAGTGATAAAAACTTGTGCAAAAGCAAATATAAGGAAATAATTGTCAATTTTCAATTAAACAGTGACAGTGAAATTTAAAGCGAAAAAATACGTGAATTTTCTGTAATGAATCAACAAATTAAAATGGCATTTACGGTTTTTCCCAGTATTTACATAGTTCTTTCCAGTCCCTCCAGTGGAAGGATTTGTGATGAATATATATATATATATATATATATATATATATATATATATATATATATATATATATATATATATATATACATATACATATACATATACATATACATATACATATACATATACATACATACATACATACATACATACATACATGCTCCATTTTGCTGGGGGCCCCCGACCCTGCAGGGCGGGCTCAGAAAACCAGGAATGGAGAATCCTGTAGCATACAAAAAAAGACCACAGAGCCCAACGTCGACTTACTTTCAGGTTGACATTTAATTTCGTCTGAAACGGGGCAGCATTGAAAACACTCCTTTTATTCCTTACGCGTTTCGGCGTTGCCGCCTTAATCACAGGTGAGTGTTATTTTCTAGTCCCAGTGGTCACATGGCCCGTACTTCTCACTACAGGCCCCAGGATGCACCATTATTCAAATTTTTGCAGTTTGTCATGGCTCGTAATTCCTTTCTGCTTAATAGCGTTAATTTCTGTGCCAATGTCCTTCAAATTGCTGTCATACTTGCGGGTGCACACACTGTTAACAAATACTTTTGCAAAGTGCATATTACTGCTGCCACGACCTTTATAATACCTTCAAATGCGACGTTGCCAAAGAGAGGATGTCCCCTCTCTCATCTCCCTTTCTTTCTCCCGTCATCAAATTGCCTTGAAAATTCACTGGCTGATGCGTTAGATAAGCGGGTCATGCCCCCTCCATAAAATGTTAATAAAGATGCTCCATTTTGCCGGGGGCCCCCGACCCTGCAGGGCGGGCTCAGTAAACCAGGAATGGAGAATCCTGTAGCATACAAAAAAAGACCACAGAGCCCAACGTCGACTTACTTTCAGGTTGATATTTAATTTCGTCTGAAACGCGGCAGCATTGAAAACACTCCTTTTATTCCTTACGCGTTTCGGCATTGCCGCCTTTATCACAGGTGAGTGTTATTTTCTAGTCCCAGTGGTCACATGGCCCGTACTTCTCACTACAGGCCCCAAGATGCACTATTATTCAAATTTTTGCAGTTTGTCATGGCTCGTAATTCCTTTCTGCTTAATAGCGTTTATTTCTGTGCCAATGTCCTTCAAATTGCTGTCATACTTGCGGGTGCACACACTGTTAACAAATACTTTTGCAAAGTGCATATTACTGCTGCCACGACCTTTATAATACCTTCAAATGCGACGTTGCCAAAGAGAGGATGTCCCCTCTCTCATCTCCCTTTCTTTCTCCCGTCATCAAATTGCCTTGAAAATTCACTGGCTGATGCGTTAGATAAGCGGGTCATGCCCCCTCCATAAAATGTTAATAAAGATGCTCCATTTTGCCGGGGCCCCGACCCTGCAGGGCGGGCTCAGAAAACCAGGAATGGAGAATCCTGTAGCATACAAAAAAGACCACAGAGCCCAACGTCGACTTACTTCCAGGTTGACATTTAATTTCGTCTTGAAACGCGGCAGCATTGAAAACACTCCTTTTATTCCTTACTCGTTTCGGCGTTGCCGCCTTTATCACAGGTGAGTGTTATTTTCTAGTCCCAGTTGTCACATGGCCCATACTTCTCACTACAGACCCCAGGATGCACTATTATTCAAATTTTTGCAGTTTGTCATGGCTCGTAATTCATTTCTGCTTAATAGCGTTTATTTCTGTGCCAATGTCCTTCAAATTGCTGTCATACTTGCGGGTGCACACACTGTTAACAAATACTTTTGCAAAGTGCATATTACTGCTGCCACAACCTTTATAATACCTTCAAATTGGACGTTGCCAAAGAGAGGATGTCCCCTCTCTCATCTCCCTTTCTTTCTCCCGTCATCAAATTGCCTTGAAAATTCACTGGCTGATGCGTTAGATAAGCGGGTCATGCCCCCTACATAAAATGTTAATAAAAATGCTCCATTTTGCCGGGGGCCCCCGACCCTGCAGGGCGGGCTCAGAAAACCAGGAATGGAGAATCCTGTAGCATACAAAAAAAGACAACAGAGCCCAACGTCGACTTACTTTCAGGTTTACATTTAATTTCGTCTGAAACGCGGCAGCATTGAAAACACTCCTTTTATTCCTTACGCGTTTCAGCGTTGCCGCCTTTATCACAGGTGAGTGTTATTTTCTAGTCCCAGTGGTCACATGGCCTGTACTTCTCACTACAGGCCCCAGGATGCACTACTATTCAAATTTTTGCAGTTTGTCATGGCTCGTAATTCATTTCTGCTTAATAGTGTTTATTTCTGTGCCAATGTCCTTCAAATTGCTGTCATACTTGCGGGTGCACACACTGTTAACAAATACTTTTGCAAAGTGCATATTACTGCTGCCACGACCTTTATAATACCTTCAAATGCGACGTTGCCAAAGAGAGGATGTCCCCTCTCTCATCTCCCTTTCTTTCTCCCGTCATCAAATTGCCTTGAAAATTCACTAGCTGATGCGTTAGATAAGCGGGTCATGCCCCCTCCATAAAATGTTAATAAAGATGCTCCATTTTGCCGGGGGCCCCCGACCCTGCAGGGCGGGCTCAGAAAACCAGGAATGGAGAATCCTGTAGCATAGAAAAAAAGACCACAGAGCCCAACGTCGACTTACTTCCAGGTTGACATTTAATTTCGTCTGAAACGCGGCAGCATTGAAAACACTCCTTTTATTCCTTACTCGTTTCGGCGTTGCCGCCTTTATCACAGGTGAGTGTTATTTTCTAGTCCCAGTGGTCACATGGCCCATACTTCTCACTACAGGCCCCAGGATGCACTATTATTCAAATTTTTGCAGTTTGTCATGGCTCGTAATTCATTTCTGCTTAATAGCGTTTATTTCTGTGCCAATGTCCTTCAAATTGCTGTCATACTTGCGGGTGCACACACTGTTAACTGCCGCGTTTCAGACTAAATTAAATGTCAACCTGAAAGTAAGTCGACGTTGGGCTCTGTGGTCTATATATATATATATGTATCCCGTTATTAGACTCAAGAAAAACGAACACACTGGAGTGTTTAAAATTGCAAGAATGAACCACACGCCCCATAATGCACTGTGAATATGAACTCGATCACGATGGCACACCGGAAGCCACTCAATTAATTAGTGCATAAAGGGGGTGTGGTAGCAAAGATTTGTTTTCTGATGTCGGCCTCTGATGAGAATCATGAAGGATTCAAACGCGTCAGGCCAAGGGATTTCTCTGAACGAGATGGGAAGCTGCATGTTTAATAATAAAAAGGTTTGATACCCACCTGAATGCGGAGTGCGGCCTTAAATCTGGGCGTTTTGTGGAGGCATTTATCACGGCGGTTCCGGCCATGGAGGCGACGCACCACCTTAAAAGCAAAGCAAGGGTCTGCAAGAGGGTACTGTTCCTCCTTGTATGGGCGCTGAAGGTGACATGATTGCAAACATGCAGAGTTCTATCTGGGGCCCACCGGAGGGCTGCTAAATGTATCCCGTTATTAGACTCAAGAAAAACGAACACACTGGAGTGTTTAAAATTGCAAGAATGAACCACACGCCCCATAATGCACTGTGAATATGAACTCGATCACGATGGCACACCGGAAGCCACTCAATTAATTAGTGCATAAAGGGGGTGTGGTAGCAAAGATTTGTTTTCTGATGTCGGCCTCTGATGAGAATCATGAAGGATTCGAAACGCGTCAGGCCAAGGGATTTCTCTGAACGAGATGGGAAGCTGCATGTTTAATAATAAAAGGTTTGATACCCACCTGAATGCGGATTGCGGCCTTAAATCTGGGCGTTTTGTGGAGGCATTTATCACGGCGGTTCCGGCTGTGGAGGCGACGCACCACCTTAAAAGCAAAGCAAGGGTCTGCAAGAGGGTACTGTTCCTCCTTGTATGGGCGCTGAAGGTGACATGATTGCAAACATGCAGAGTTCTATCTGGGGCCCACCGGAGGGCTGCTAAATGTATCCCGTTATTAGACTCAAGAAAAACGAACACACTGGAGTGTTTAAAATTGCAAGAATGAACCACACGCCCCATAATGCACTGTGAATATGAACTCGATCACGATGGCACACCGGAAGCCACTCAATTAATTAGTGCATAAAGGGGGTGTGGTAGCAAAGATTTGTTTTCTGATGTCGGCCTCTGATGAGAATCATGAAGGATTCGAAACGCGTCAGGCCAAGGGATTTCTCTGAACGAGATGGGAAGCTGCATGTTTAATAATAAAAAGGTTTGATACCCACCTGAATGCGGAGTGCGGCCTTAAATCTGGGTGTTTTTTGTGGAGGCATTTATCACGGCGGTTCCGGCCGTGGAGGCGACGCACCACCTTAAAAGCAAAGCAAGGGTCTGCAAGAGGGTACTGTTCCTCCTTGTATGGGCGCTGAAGGTGACATGATTGCAAACATGCAGAGTTCTATCTGGGGCCCACCGGAGGGCTGCTAAATGTATCCGTTATTAGACTCAAGAAAAACGAACACACTGGAGTGTTTAAAATTGCAAGAATGAACCACACGCCCCATAATGCACTGTGAATATGAACTCGATCACGATGGCACACCGGAAGCCACTCAATTAATTAGTGCATAAAGGGGGTGTGGTAGCAAAGATTTGTTTTCTGATGTCGGCCTCTGATGAGAATCATGAAGGATTCAAACGCCGTCAGGCCAAGGGATTTCTGTGAACGAGATGGGAAGCTGCATGTTTAATAATAAAAAGGTTTGATACCCACCTGAATGCGGAGTGCGGCCTTAAATCTGGGCGTTTTTGTGGAGGCATTTATCACGGCGGTTCCGGCCGTGGAGGCGACGCACCACCTTAAAAGCAAAGCAAGGGTCTGCAAGAGGGTACTGTTCCTCCTTGTATGGGCGCTGAAGGTGACATGATTGCAAACATGCAGAGTTCTATCTGGGGCCCACCGGAGGGCTGCTAAATGTATCCCGTTATTAGACTCAAGAAAAACGAACACACTGGAGTGTTTAAAATTGCAAGAATAAACCACACGCCCCATAATGCACTGTGAATATGAACTCGATCACGATGGCACACCGGAAGCCACTCAATTAATTAGTGCATAAAGGGGGTGTGGTAGCAAAGATTTGTTTTCTGATGTCGGCCTCTGATGAGAATCATGAAGGATTCGAAACGCGTCAGGCCAAGGGATTTCTCTGAACGAGATGGGAAGCTGCATGTTTAATAATAAAAAGGTTTGATACCCACCTGAATGCGGAGTGCGGCCTTAAATCTGGGCGTTTTTTGTGGAGATATATATATATATATATATATATATTATGTACTGGCGGTCGCCAGTTTATAGTTAGGACCTAGTTTCCATAGGAAAAGCGTTTTTTCTTTTCCCAATAACTTTGGCGCCGGATGACGAATCTTCGCGAAATTTTCAAAACTAGTGGGGCGCTCCGGTCAGCTCCTGTCTTGAAAGTTTCGGGGTGATTCGCCAAGCGGGGGCCGAGAAAAAAGGGGGTCCCAAAACGTGTTTTCTCCATGTTATTTTCCATAGGAAACTTTAGACACGGCTACAGCTCGAACTGCTGAACGGAATTACACCAAATTTGGCAAAAAGTTAGCCCTTAGTTCAGAAAGAGCCCTTTTTGTTAAATGGTGTAAATCCGTTCAGTAGTTCCTGAGAAATTTAAAAAAAAGAGGTCGGAAAATCAATTTCCTGTAGGAAACTTTAGACACGGCTACAGCTCGAACTGCTGAACGGAATTACAACAAATTTGGCAAAAAGGTAGCGCTTGGTTCAGAAAGCGCCCTTTTTTTTAAATGGTGTAAATCCGTTCAGTAGTTGCTGAGAAAATCAAAAAATAAAAGTTTCGATATATAGAGGCACAGAGGATCCGCGCACCCTCCCGACCACGAGCTTTATTCTAATTGGCTATCAACACTCCAAACCAGGAAGTGTTGGCAGCCATCTTGTGACTCGGTAGAACCGAGTCACAAGAAATCAGAATAAAAAACGCGAAAAAAAAGAAAAGGGGGCAGGGTAGAAACACCCTGACCCCCTAGGCCTGCTTATGGGGTCCCACAAGCACCCAGGGCCCAAAAAAGCATTTTTTTAAAAAACAATCGGCAAAATGCGCACCGGATCCGCGGATCCGGCCGCAAAACTAAAAAAAATGAAGCGCGGGCTCCCGCGCTTCGTTATTATTTAGCCTTCGGGTGGGCCAAGTCCCGGGGGCATGCAATATTATAATTGCGGGGGCCCAGGGAGGCCCCCGCAGCCCAGGGGACTGCCACCCCCGGGGCTTTCCATAAACATTTGCGAGGGGGCACACGGCCCCCCGCAGCCCCGGGGACCGCCACCCCCCGGGGCTTCTTATTTTTAATGTGTGGGGGCCTCCAAGGCCCCCCAAGCCCCGGGGACCGCCACCCCCTGGGGCTTTAAAAAAAAACAAAACATAGACCTGTGTGGGGGGGGTTCGAGCCCCCCCACACGCCCTGGGGACCGCCACCTCCCCGGGGCACTAATATTCAAATGCGGGGGTCCATAACGGACGCCCGAGCCCCGGGGACCACCACATCACATGTGCATGTGATGGGAGGGGGGCCGCGCGGCCCCCCTCCTGGAGCCCTCCATGGCCCTGGGGACCACCACCCACCAGGGCCGGCTCCTGCAGTGTCCCGGGGTGCCCACCCCCGGGACACTGCTGTTTGCAATGACAGGGCAGGAGCCTCGCGGCTCCCGCCCTGTCATTGCAAACTGCTTTGCTTCATTGAAGCGAGAGCAGGGAAACCTGCTCTCGCTTCAATGAAGCAAAGCAGATTGCTTTTCCACAAGGGGAGCTGCATGTTAGCAGGCTCCCGCAGGACGCGGGGAGCCGGCGGGACCGTGGGGGCATTGGGGCTCCCCCCACGGTCCCCAACGGAGAGGGCCAGCCCCGGGGGATGGGGTCCCCGGGGCAAGGCGTGGCCCGGGAGGGGGGCCACGCGGCCCACCTCCCCAATAATAATAAACAAATAAAAATAAATAAATCACGCAAAGGCCGGCCCCGGGGGATGGGGTCCCCGGGGCCATAAATGGCCTGAGGAGGGGGGCCACGCAGCCCCCCTCCATAAACAAAAAAAAATATTTGGCCATGCCCTGGGGGATGGGGTCCCCGGGGCCAGAATTGGCCACGGGAGGGGGGCCCACGCGGCCCCCTTCCTGTTCATTTTTTTTTTCTTTTTTAAAAAGGGGTCAGGCCCTGGGGGATGGGGTCCCCAGGGCCCAAAAAAAGGGAAAAGAAGGGGGGCCACACAGCCCCCCTTCTAAAAAAAAAAAAAAAGAAAAATACAAAAGACGCGATCGTTCCAGAGGCCCCGCCCCCTCCCAGCAACACTCTGCAAATGCGCCCTGTGGCGCGTTTTAAGTTGGGGAATTAATTCCCCTTCAATACTGGGGTCCCTGGAGGCCAACTAGCCCACCAGGTACCTCCAGTAAGCGCCACAGGGCTGCGTTGCAGAGAGGTGTTCCAGGTCACGCCCCTTTTTACACCTCTCTGCAATGCAGCTCTGTGGCGCTTACTGGAGGTACCTGGTGGGCTAGTTGGACCCCACGGACCCTCAGGATTCAAGGGGACTTTATCCCCCAACTTAAAACGCGCCACGGGGCACGTTTGCACAGTGATGAAGGGAGGGGGCGGGGCCTGAGGTGACATGTGTGCAAACACGCCCTGGTCGCGTTTTAAGTTGGGGAATTAAGTCCCCTTCAATACTGAGGGCCCCTGGGGGCCAACTAGCCCACCAGGTATCTCCAGTAAGCGCCACAGGCCTGCGTTGCAGAGAGGTGGTCCAGGCCACGCCCCTTTTTACACCTCTCTGCAACGCAGCTCTGTGGCGCTTACTGGAGGTACCTCGTGGGCTAGTTGGACCCCAGGGACCCTCAGGATTCAAGGGGACTTTATCTCCAACTTGAAACGCGCCACGGGGCGTTTGCACAGTGGTGAAGGGAGGCGGGGCCTGAGGTGACATGTGTGAAACACACCCTGTGGCGCGTTTTAAGTTGGGGAATTAATACCCTTCAATCCTGAGGTCCTCTGGGGCCAACTAGGCCACCAGGTTCCTCCAGTAAGCGCCACAGGCCTGCGTTGCAGAGAGGTGGTCCAGGCCATGCCCCTTTTTACACCTCTCTGCAACGCAGCTCTGTGGTGCTTACTGGAGGTACCTCGTGGGCTAGTTGGACCGCAGGGACCCTCAGGATTCAAGGGGACTTAATCTCCCAACTTAAAATGGCCACAGGGCGTGTTTGCACACGTCACCTCAGGCCCCCCCTCCCTTCACCACTGTGCAAACGCGCCCCGTGGCGCGTTTTAAGAGGTAGTTTTAATCCCCCTGCCCTATTATGTACTAGGGCCTTACAGAGGAGGTCATGCTAATCACAGGGGTACCCCAACGCATAGTGTTCCCTAGTGTATGTAGGTGTTTTCACTGTATTCTAAGTGTCTTTTAGCATAGCACTGGCTCTAGGCCTAGTTACTCAGAGTCAGTTACCACCAGTACCCGTCTGAAAAAGTTGTGGGCACAGGATGATTTTGCAACAAGGCCTCTTTCTGCTCCTCTGTTGGTTCTTTCTGCACATGTCTTGCTTCTTCCTGCTCTTTTCTTCGTCTTTGTGGACTTCTGTTGCTTCTTTCTGCATTTCTTTTGCTTCTTTCTGTGCATTTTTTCTTCTTTCTTCACATGTCCTACCTCTGTAGGCATAGTTAGAAACTAGCATTTAAAAAACCTTTGAAATTCACTTAAAAAACCATAGGTTTCAGGCACGTTATAGTTAGAAATTAGCATTTAAAAAACCTTTGAAATTCACTGAAAAAACCATAGGTTTCAGGCACGTTATAGTTAGAAATTAGCATTTAAAAAACCTTAGAAATTCACTGAAAAAACCATAGGTTTTAGGGACAGTTACAGTTAGTTGGACATTTCACTCGTACAAAACCATAGAAATTGCCCCGTTATAGTTAGTTCAGCTAACTATAACTTGCGCCCCCGCAATGCACTGCTGATGACGTCACATATTACATCACTCATGACATGGTCAGTGACATCACTGATGACATCACTGATGACATCTCACCACCCCCCGGGGCTTTATGGATAATGGTGCGGGAGGGCTCTGAGCCCTCCCGCAGCCCCGGGGACCACCACCTCCCCGGGCTTCTTTTTTATATTTGAAAAACCTGTGTGGGGGGCTCCAGCCCCCACACGCCCCGGGACCACCACCTCCCGGGGCACTAAGAAAAATGAAAATGGGGGTCCGTTTTGGACCCCCAAGCCCCGGGGACCACCACCTCCCCGGGGCTTTCTCGATGTAGGGAGGGGGCCGCGCGGCCCCCCTCCTGGAGCCTGTGGTGGCCCTGGGGACCGCCACCCCCATGCTCGGCTCCTGCAGTGTCCCGGGGTGCCTACCCCCGGGACACTGCTGTTTGCAATGACAGGACGGAGCCTCGCGGCTCCCATCCTGTCATTGCAAACTTGCTTTGGATATTGGAAGAGAGAGCAGGAAACCTGCTCTCTCTTCCAATATCCAAAGCCGATTGCTTTTCCACATGGGGAGCAGCATGTTAGCTGCTGCCCATGTGTAAAGCAACGCCGGCTCCCGTAGGACACGGGGAGCCGGCGGGACTGTGGGGGGCTTGGGGACCCCCACAGTCCCCAACGAGAGGCCAGGCCCCGGGGATGGGATCCCCGGGGCCATAAGAGGCCACGGAGGGGGCCACGCAGCCCCCTCCCCAAAGTAACAAAAATGGGAAAAAAAAAAAGTGCAAGGCCGGCCCCGGGGGATGGGGTCCCCGGGGCCTTAAATGGCCTGAGGAGGGGGCCACGCAGCCCCCCTCCAAATAAAAACAAAAAGAGGCCATGCCCCGGGGGATGGGGTCCCCGGGCCAATACAGGCCCAGGGAAGGGGGCCACGCGGCACCCTTCCCGTTTTTTATTTTCATTTTAATAAAATTAAAAAAAGGGGTAAGGCCCTGGGGGATGGGGGCCCCAGGGCCTAAAAATAGGAAAAAGGAAGGGGGGCCACACGGCCCCCCTTCAGGGAAAAAAAAAAAAACGATCGGGCCCGCAGGCTCCGCCCCTTCCTTCACCACTCTGCAAACGCGCCCTGGCGCGTTTGCAGAGGGGGAACGAATCCCCTTGAATACTGGGGTCCCTAGGGCCAACTAGCCCACCAGGAACCTCCAGTATGCGCCAGGGGCTGCCTTGCAGAGAGGTGTACAGAGGCCACGCCCTTTTACACCTCTCTGCAACGCAGCTCTGTGGCGCTTTTGGAGGAACATGGTGGGCTAGTTGGACTCCAGGGACCCTCAGGATTCAAGGGGAGTTAATCCCCCGACTTAAAACGCGCCACGGGGCGCGTTTGCACAGTGGTGAAGGGAGGGGGCGGGGCTTCAGGTGACATGTGTGCAAACAGGCCCCGTGGCGCGTTTTAAGATGGGGAATTAAATCCTCTTCAATCCTGAGGGTCCCTGGGGCCAACTAGCCCAACAGGTATGTCCAGAAAGCGCCACAGAGCTGCGTTGCAGAGAGGTGTAAAAGGGGTGTGGCCTCTGTACATGTCTCTGCAACGCAGCCTCTGGCGCATACTGGAGGTTCCTGGTGGGCTAGTTGGCCCGTAGGGACCCTCATGATTCAAGGGGACTTAATCCCCCAACTTAAAACGCGCCACGGGGCGCGTTTGCACAGATGTCACCTCAGGCCCCGCCCCTCCCTTCACCATTGTGCAAATATTCCTCTAAAATCAGCCGAAATACGAATTCCGATTTACTCACCTGTTATCAGGAGAGACCTCAGTGCTGCATCTTTCAGCCCAGTACTGATCCTCAAAAGTAATTTTAACCGTACTTACCGGTAACTTGAATTTCCTTCATAGGCTAACATTGACTGGTTTCACTTGGAAATTCTTCTAAGTGTGGAGTTTTGGAACTTTAAAATATTCCTCTAAAATCAGCCGAAATACGAATTCCGATTTACTCACCTGTTATCAGGAGAGACCTCAGTGCTGCATCTTTCAGCCCAGTACTGATCCTCAAAAGTAATTTTAACCGTACTTACCAGTAACTTGAATTTCCTTCCATAGGATATCATTGCCTGCTTTTTGCTGAAAAAGTTTCTAAGGGGCCCATTACGATGGCGGGCGGAAGCACTACCGCCGTGCTGGCGGATGCAAAAACCACCAGTTACCGCCGGCACGCAGCAGTCCACACGCCCGCCCAATTACGATGCGAAAAGCAGGCCAAACACCGCCGGCAAGCCAGCAACACCGTCCGCCATCAAAGTGCGCCCGCACACGTAGCGGCGCAGCACAACTGACACACACCGTCCGACGAAACACGTCCCGCCCGGCGCATAAATTACGATGCCGCAAACAAACGGCTCCCACGGCAAAGAGACACCGCACGTGAAAGAGAGGCGGAAACACGGACGCAGAGCACGGACAACGAAGAAGCGGCACCCCGGGCATGAATCCAGCACTGCAGGCCCTTCCCATGCTTCTGCTGATGCACCACCAAGGACGCAACGTACCGCGGAGACGCAGGTAGGCACACACACAACAAGTGCACGCAAACAGCGCACACAGTGCAAGGGCGGATAAAGCGGACAACCCCCACCAGCGCGTGCACACTACACATCCACCATTGCATCCACATATGACACACAGGCCAAATCCTAACATCGCGGAACACATGTGTACACACCACCTGGGACTAGGAACCAACCACCCCGTCACGGCCCCAAAGCGCCGATGACGCCGCCACACATGCGCACAACGCAGAGGCCAACCGCAGCGCCATGCATGCGTCGCACACAGACACAGGGACACAACCAAGCAGCACACACACCAGCCCCACCCCGAACGCACATGACACGTGACAGGCCTGCCACAGACATGTCCCCAACGCCCAATTCACGGACAACACCCAACGCCACACAACCGACGCACACATGTCAGTGAAGTCACGCAACAGCAGGACACACCCCAGTGTAACAACAAACATGGCGAAGCACACAGCGGCGGCAACACCAACTAGGAGAAGCAGGGCCCCTTCGGGAAGAGGAACGCCAGTACCACACTGAAAAACCCATACCACCCTGCACATATGAACAAGACACATGAAACGGAACACCAAAGAGCCCGGTGACCGACAACAGGTGGCCCAAGAATTACATCCACACACAAGGCCCAACGCAGAGCGGAAAGGCAGCCTGCCGCCCACACAAGGGAGAGCAGACAGCACTGAATGACCTTCCATTCCAACTCCGAAACCACAGCCCTACGACAGAAGCCGGTGAATACAGCCATTGTCCAAGAATAGACCAACACAGGCATGCCGAGGAGACCGACCACAGGGCAGATAGCGCATATCACAGAAGCACACAACGGACGGGGAAGAAAGAAGAAAACACTCCCCCATGTCGGCCACATGCAAGTTAATTGGAAGGAGTCACACAGCACTGACCTTGAACTGTCTGAGAAGCATGTGGGAAGAGGGCCCGTGTCCTCCAAACAAGCCAACAGAACACAAGTCCTGTCTCCCTACGACTACACAGAGCTCACAGCAACCTCGGAGCGTGCACATTGCAGACTGCACACACAGCCGGAGCACGCCACCTCAACGAACCGCTGCGAAATGGCAACCGCAACACACCTACCCAACTACGCCGAAGAGCTCAAGCTGTACCAAACCAGCACGATACATACATTGGGATGCGATCTCCTGTCCCTGCTGAACGTAAGTTACCGACTGACTTACCGCATCACATTGTTCAGCTGCGTCATGCCCGTCTTCTACTGTCGGAGGTGTCCCTACCAGCATCCCGTCGAGATATGCCTCTCCAACCCGGCATGTCTGAAGGCGGACCTGCTACCACTACTCCTCCCTCTGGACGCACACGACAGGGCCTGCTCTGCCTATGGGGGCATGGCGTATGTGGCCAACATCGCACGCGCACTGAAATGGAACCACTGTGCCTCCACACGACGGATCATCGAGAACAGCTACATCGAATGTCACCCAGCATGCCCCATCATGGTCCTCCAAGGGACAACCTACGAACAACACCTTGACAGCCACCATCCGCTTCATTGGCTGGCAAACATGTACACCACCAATGACATGGAAGCCCTGCTGGACGGCATCGCATACCTGACAACCTGTAAATACGTCGGACCACAACGCAGGTTCCCCGAGTGACCTATGAAGTCCAACCCCGCACCCATGCTCAGCTTCCGCACGGACTGGCCAGTCACCACCACAACAGCCATACCAAACGACCGGCAACTGTAACCACACCATCAACGACATCGCCATGACATCGGATATGACCGGGACATGCACACTGTTCCCCATCACATCCAGGAACACCGCATGCATCGTGGGAGGCAGTGGCATGGGCTCTGTGCATCGCACCCACATGGACGGAACTGCACGAACAACCAGGACACGACATGGATCCAGCGCACATGGACACACACACCGCTCAGTGGACATGAATAGGTCGCCTGGAGTCTGTGGGTGCTGCACCCCTCCCACCCCCGCCCCGGGAATCCCATACCAGGACCTTTGCATGGACGACAAGTGCATACAACAACAACACGACCCCAGTGACTGTGACATGTCCAGTAACCACCACAGTGCAACAACAAGTGGCACGCCGCTGCATGCACGCAAGCACATGCCCTGATGTCATCTCACATGCACGCGTGCATGAGGAACAACCGCAGCAAACCTGTCACATGGAACTGAGATGGACTGTGCCCATGATGCCGAGCGGTCTGGTAGGCTACATGTATACCGTCTGTGTCAAAGTCCGCAGCTCCGCAGCTATACGTAAATGTACATTAGCACAGCCTTGGCCAAGCAGATGTAACCCCACACCCTATCCCATTTGTAATCATGCTCAGTATATCCTCAATATGTATTCCGCTGCCAGTAGTGTCCACTATACTGCATCACAGAGGACAGAAGACTCAATATAATGTTTGAAACCAGAACTGTCTCCGCTGACTCATTTCACAAGTACGAATGAGAGAGGATGAGAGTATGTGAAGTACACGGCAGTCGTGACATGACCATGTAGTCCACTGGTATTGGATGTCAACGCAAATGAGTAGCACTACTGTGGAAGACACACATGTGTCGTGTGAAGTCGTATGGACGCAGTGCTCAGGTGGGTGGGTGCGACGGGTAGATGCGCACATGCCAAGTTGGAGCACGCCGTGTTGGGAGGGCTCATGAACAGTACACCACCGCTTCCCTGGGCATTGTGAGAGGACACCTGTCGGGGGGAGTGAACACGTGTGTGCACAGCAGCCGGGCACACGTACAAAGCGGTACCAGGCGCACCTCAGCCCACCCTCTGTGGACGAGCTGGATCCTGTTGTGCGCCCGCCATGCCCCTTGACAAGGCACACACAGCCCCAGTCGACCAGGTGTAACCCCAACATAGTCAATCCGCACAGGCGATACAGGGCACGGGATGGCAGTGGAGCATGGTGTGTGAGAGGTCTCCTCGCGCTCCTCCTGGTCATATCACGCAGGCAATAGAACCTCAACGTCCAGCATGGCAAAAAGTCAAATGGAAGTGTAGGGGGGACGCACCACAGCACGAGCAGCACTGACGTCACGGGAGGTGGCTCGCACCATCCCATCCATTGCCCATCATACCAACCACGCCACATGCCATTGCGACTAAGTGCAAGCGCGTGCGCCACCACCCCTGAGCACTCCCCAGAGAGGCCAAAGAGTGAATGTGTGGGCCATCAGCCACAGACGGACGCGGCATGGCCGCAAGGGCAGCCACAGCCACTGGGTGTCGCAGGTGGCGGATCCGGAAGGCGAAGACTGTGATGCATAGTCCATGCAGGCCGGGTCTCCATTTGGGGCACCACGCAGGTGGACGGCGTCCCGCCACACATCATACCCTGAGACAGCCCACTCGTGCAACTGGACCCACACATACACTCCTTGCCCTCTCTGGTGCGAGCTTGGGGCTGCCTGTGCAAGCGCTAGCCTCGCAGGTGAGCATGCATATTGGGGGGCGAGGGGAGGACATGAGGGCTGGGGCGAAGATGACTGTATCACTGTCAGTTAGTACAAGGGATGACCCAGATGTGGAAAGGAAGAGACGTGTCCCGTGTGTACTGCAACTAGTCGCCAATCCAACTACCCCCCATGTCCGGAATGTAAGCCCGCACCTAGGCCCGCCCATCCGCCACATCGAACATACCACCAGCACGACAACCTTCCCATTCGAAACACTGACTGGGGGTGGCGACCAGTGAACAATCATGTGTAGCCTACCCACGCGTACATGTGGGCCCTCCATGATCCATGTCACCTGCGGCAAAGACATGACATGCGCAATGAGGGAAGTGAGGAGAGCTGTCCGCCCCACGCGCAGAAGGTGCATCAGCTCCACAGACCCAGCAGCGAGTCCAGCAGGGGTCACATGTGCAGGGGCAGCTGTGCCTGGTGTGAAGGCACATGCATATAGACAGCACATCGACCAATGTGTAGTCTGCCCACATCCACAGTCCATCATCATGCGGACATAGGAATTGAACACAGGGCAACACATCTTAGCTGGTGCACCCACCGTGACCAACAATGCGCAATCATCGACGTACCCGCCCTGTGCATGGCCCCCCACCCAACGGAGGCACATCCAGTGCCACCATCCCACACACACAAGCCTTCCACGGAACATGCTGTGTCCAATGGTCAGTACAGAGTCAGCGCCCATCTGGTGGATCCTGAACAGGAGACACATGCACACACATGCCAGCTCCCACTATGTACGACTGCCACCTGGCACGTGCAATGTAACCTCTCACCTGTGACGTGTGACTGCAAGCACACAGCCGTCTTGGCATGGGGCTGTCAATGTGGACACCAGTCAATGTTTCGGGAGCTGTGATCCGTACAGTGCTGTACATAGGGTGCAGTGCTGACACCTACTACTGTCTCATATCCCCTCGTGCCACAGGTCCCACTTGTATTGGCCGCTCAGCCCGTGCCCACATCGTCGTCGTCGTGTGCCATACTCATCCAGCCTCGGAAGCAGTACCATGCTCAGCAGACACTCATGTTGCCGTGGCGTTGCCGCTTGACGAATATGCAGTCAGTCCCCATCAGCACGCCCCGCAAGTCATTGGGGCCTAGATCCCCATGTGCATGCACATGGCAGTGGTATGTCTCACTTGCCATTGCCATTGTTGGGAGACCTGTGTAAGTGTATTGTGGCCGTGCCGCCCCAGCTTGACAGCTGGGCTGTGGCTCATGTGCTTGCTCAGTCATGTCAGTGATGTGTATGCGAAATTGCTATGTGCCGTGTTGCTTTGACATGTGTCCTCTGTCATTTAACCCAGGCGGAGACCGAACATTGACCGCCCATACCAATTGCTGGCGGACATGGACGATACAGAGGTAATCAGGAAGTTTCGGCTGGACAGGCCAACTCTGCATCGACTGTGTGCCATGTTAGAGCCCCATCTCCGTCCCCGCAGGGTGTATCCGACTGCTGTCACCCCCACGGCTAAGGTGATGGCCGCCATGCATTTCTTCGCCACTGGGTCATTCCAGCACACAGTGGGCAGTGGAGGAGGGATGTCCCAGCCCATGTTCAGCAAGGTGCTGAGGGATGTACTGGCAGCCATGATGCTGTACCGGAACAGGTACATCAGATTCCCCAGGGCTCGTGAATTGGCGGCAGTGAAGGGTGCATTCTATGCCCTTGGCAGAATCCCACACGTCGTGGGAGCCATTGACTGCACTCATGTTGGCCTTGTTCCACCACAGGCCACTGAGCACCTGTACCGCAACAGGAAGCACACGCACTCCCTGAATGTGCAAGTGGTGTGCCTTGCGGACATGGTGATCACCCACGTGTGTGCAAAGTTTCCAGGCTCGGCCCATGACGCACACATAATGCGCAACAGCATCTTGCCACGACTGATGGCCAATCTGCAACAGGATCGTGGCTGTATTGTCGGTGAGTATGTGGAGTGGTGTAGCGTGCTGGTTGTGCGATGCTGTCCCCTGTCCAGTTGGAATAGCAACGGTTCTCTGTGTCCCTCACACCCAGGTGACTCTGCGTATCCGAATGGGGCATGGCTGCTCAGTCCATTGAGGAATCCTCGCACCCCAGCAGACGATCGATACAATGAGGCACATGGGAGGACCAGACGTGTGGTCGAGCGTACCTTTGGCCTCCTCAAGTCCAGGTTCAGGTGCCTGGACCGCACCGGGGGTGCACTGGCGTACTCCCCACAGAAGGTGTGCCAGATAGTGGTGGCGTGCTGCATGCTGCACAATCTGGCCATTCGGAAGCAGATCCCCCTCATTGTGGATGACGGAGATCAACCAGGGCCCCAGCCCGCAGACCAGGACAGCTCGAGTGAGGTGGACAGCGGAGAGGAGGAAGCTGGGAATGTGCGCCAGCAGCTCATCGCCCGCTACTTCACTTGACGGTGAGTGTCCATGTACGACGGATGATGTGTCTGTATCTATGCAGGTGTGTGTGTGCTGTGTCAGGGTGGCCGTATGTTCACTGCGTGCAGTGTGTCAACGCTCCATGGCCAGGGTAGTATGCCACTGTTGGTGACTGTGGCATTGTGCCCTATTGCTCTGTGCGATGTGTGTACATTGCTTGTAGTTGTTGACATGTACTGTGTGATGGGTGTGTGACACACTCATTGAATGTGCTCCTGTTCTGTCTCCCACCCCTAGGTCCCTACAGGCCCTCCGGATTCCATTTCCATGCCACGCATCAGGTGCCTTTCCGCCCAAGGTGGCCGTTGTATTCCGTACAATAAAGACACAGGGCACAAACAGCAGTTAGTGAAAAAGGTGCATTTATTACAAACTGTGACATGTGATTGTGTGTAAGGTGATGACAAAAGTGGTGCGTGCAGTGACAATGAGCTGTCGGTCATGGCTGCGTGATGATCAGGGTGTACCCACTGGTTCTATGTCCATAGTCCAACACACACATGCCATCCAGATGGCTGTGTGGAGTGGGATCGTAGAGCAAGTCAATGCAGTGGCTGGTCAAGGAAGGCTGGCGGAAGGCTGGCTGGCTGCCTCACTTGCGACTGGAGCGTGCGAAGTCCTCCCGGGAGATCTGTTTCCTCTTCGGACGGCCCCTTCCACGTTTGGGAGGGGGGTGTGTGGTGGCGACCTGCTGGTGGTGGGTGAGGTGTGCTCACTGGCTGTGGACGCAGGGGAAGTGGACACTGCTGCCCGAGCCTGCGCCCTAGCAGGTGGTGGCGGAGGTGGTGTTGCTGGCCTTGCCTGTGACCCCACCGCCACCACCAGCTGGCCCATGAGGTCCACGAGTTGGTCCATACGGGACACGAATTGGCCCATATGGGCGTCCATGGACCTCAGCACCCCCAGCACCTCCCGCGTGTCAGTAGCAGACCTGGCCCATTGTCCTTGGGCCTCTTCATAGGCCCCAAGGACTCTGGCCATTTGAGGCAGGGCATGGCTCCCAGGGGAGGCTGGCGTTTCCCTGACCCTGCTCCTCCTACCAGTCCTGCTGCCACCGGCCTGCCCACTAGCCACATTGCTCACCACGGTCCTCGCTGTGGCTCCCAGGGTGGATCCAGTCGGCCGGGCCACCACCTGCGCTGGGGCTGGTGCCAGCGAAGACGTGGTGGTGGTGGAGGCGGTGGTGGTCGGTGCGGCGATGGTGGCGGTTGCGGCAGTGGTAGTGGCCGCAATGACCGTGGGTGTGGCCGCAACGACAGTGGCAGCAGGGGACTGGGACTGTTCAGCATCCCTGGATGATGGGTTGGTGGGTAGGAGGGGTCCTGGGGAGCGGCTGGGCCCTGCCACGCCAGATGGGCCAGCTTGGTGGTCCGTGTCCGAAGAGGTGGACAGATCCTCCAGATCCGTGTGTCCTCGTTGGGGGCTTGTAGGCTGGCTGTGCTGGCTGCTGTCTCCATCCCCAGCGTCCAGCAGTTCGTCACCTGTGGAGAGAATGAGATTTGTTATTGTGTTGCACCTGGCGAAGTATGTATTAGTCGTCTGACATTGGCAGTTCGTGCAATCTCGTACATGGGTTTCCCGGAGGCGAGTGTGTGGCTGTGGCATCTGTAGGTGTGTGTGCTAGGCAATGGGACTGTGTGCTGTGCACATGTGGCATGGGACGGATTGGCCATGCCGATGGGTGTGTTGCTTTGCCCCTACTCATTGTGACTCTGGTGTATGCGGGCTCCTGGCCCATCCTGGGTCTGGTTTGTACTTTGCTTTTGGAGTTCAAATGGAACGCTTAGGAACGCATATGGCAACATGGGGGCCATGCCCCAGATTCGCATTTGGGAGGGAATATGCTTTTGGGGTTCAAATGGAACGCTTAGGAACGCATATGGCAACATGGGGGCCATGCCCCAGATTCGCATTTGGGAGGGTATATGCTTTTGGGGTACATGCTGTGAGCCATGGGTGCCGAACGTGACATGTGTTGTGGCAGCATGACAGTGCATGGTCTGAGGTGTGTGCATGCCTGACATGCCCTGCATATTTGCTGTCTGTTGTGGTTACTGGACATGGCATTGGACGCATCGTTATGAGTGAGTGATAGTTGTGTGCCAGCCAACGTATTGCAGTTGTCCCATCTCCTTGGTGTGCGTGCTGCCCTGTGCCATGTGCATCACTGCAGTGCTCGGGGGGGTGTGGCCCATGTTGTGTGTTGTTGCTCACAGTGTGTCGTGCGCTTAATTGACTTCTGGCACATGGTTGGTCATGGGCATGTGTCTTAGCGTGACTGCTGTATGTGTGGCAGCTGTGCGGATGACATGCCTTTCATGAGACTGGGGCTGACGGATGGGATGGATGGTATGTTGTATGTGCATGGTGTGTCTGTGTGTTTGATGGGTTCAGTGGTGTTCGTGTGCATTTATGTTGTTCCGCTCTGTTGCGTCTAGTGTTGTTTGTCTTACATAGGCGTAGTTGTGGGGTGTGTGGTTGACAGGCAGTAGGGGCTACATGGACAGGACTTCAATGGTGTTTCGGTTGTGTGTGATGAGTTGCACAGTGGCTGCCGTGTGGGACTATATTCAGTGTGGCTTGTGCATGCAGACGTGGCTCCTTGGGTGTTGCTATGTCTGTGATGGGTCATGTGGGGTGTGAGTCTGCTGTTCATGTCCGTGTGCACATTGTTCACTTGTTCGTGACGGTGGGCGGTGCTGCGTGTTCGTGTGCTACGTGACATGTCCCATGTGTTGGTGGTGTTATGGTCCTCATGCCTCCAGTAATCCAGCCCTGTCCAGTTTCCCACCTGCAAGTTGTTCGTGCGTGCACTGTACTGGATGCCACATGGCTCTTAGCGGGGGGTGCTCCATGTTGCAGGTCTGTGGGGGTGGGGGGTGTAGTGGGTCGTGGGGGTGGCTGTACACCCACTGACACCGATTGCTGTGGACCGTGATGTCTGCCTTTCGGCTGTCGTTGTGCACTGCGGTGGCTGACACGTGGGTGTGGGGTGTGGGGGATGCTCCTCCTTGCTGTGCTGTGGGACTGGGGCCTGGTGTGTGTTGTACTTGGGCTGTCCACCGTCCCACCCACTGCACTTTGTGTTCCTGCCACTTACCTGTTACTTGTCGGTTGGTGCAGCTGTGCCTGACACATGGGTGTGGGGAGTGCTCCACCTTGCTGGTCTGTGGGAGTGGGGGCCTGGTGGGTGTTGTACTTCAGCTGTCCCCCTCCGACCCACTGCACTTTGTGTTCCTGCCACTTACCTGTTACTTGTCGGTTGGTGCAGCTGTGCCTGACACATGGGTGTGGGGAGTGCTCCACCTTGCTGGTCTGTGGGAGTGGGGGCCTGGTGGGTGTTGTACTTCAGCTGTCCCCCTCCGACCCACTGCACTTTGTGTTCCTGCCACTTACCTGTTACTTGTCAGTTGGTGCAGCTGTGGCGGACACATGGGTGTGGTGGGTGCTCGTTGTGGCGCTTCTGGCATATTTGTGGACCTGTTGGTGGTTACGTGGCTGGCTTAGTGTACACATGTCCCCACGCATCTTACAGTTGTTCGGTTTGGCCTGTGTGTGGTAGTGTCTGTTGCATGTGCGTGTGATGTGTTGTGTATTGTGTGCTGGACATGGGGGTGTTTGTCCCTGGGAGCTGTGGCATGGTGGTTGCGCATGTGTGTACATAGCGGTGTGCTGGTATACATTAGTTTGTACTTACCAGCCTCCACTCCCCCTGCTAATCCGGCGAGGATCTCCGGATGTATTACGACTCGCACCTTCTCCTCCCACGCTTTGAAGGTCTTAAAGAGCGCGGGATTCCCTCCGCCAGTGACGGCAGCCAGCTCTCTGTTTTTGCCCTCCTTCTTCTTGACCAGGCTCTTTACGTCATTCCAACGTTTGTTTATCTCGGTTCTGTTCCTGGGCAGGGTCCCGACTGCATTGACCTGGTCTACGATCCGGGTCCACATTCTGTTTCTGGTGGCTAGTGGTGTGTGCTGGACCATGTTCCCATAGATTTGTGGGTACACCTTGATGATCTCGTCGACCATGACCGTCAGCTCCATGGGCGTGAACTTGGGCATCCTTTGTGGTGCCATGGTGTTTGTGGTGCTGGTGCGGTGTGTGTTGTGTAATGTGCAGGGGGTTTGTGGTGCCGGTGTTTGGTGGTGGTGGTGGTGGTGGTTGTGATGTGTGCGTTTCTGTGGTGTGCTGCTGTCCTTGCTGTGTCACTGTGTCCTCTCCTCTCCTCTCTGGTTTGCAATGTAGCAAGGGGTTGTGGTCTGTGGGAGTGCTGCTTTTGTACTCACCTATGTGGGTGTGTCCTCATGGTCTGTTGTTTTCAGGTGTGTTGTGTCTGGGGTTCTGGCCTTTGTATTTTTTGTTTGTCCGGGGGGTGTTTTCGGGATGTGTACTGTGCTTGTGTATTTGTGCGTGCCTTGCTGTGTGGACTTGTTGGCCATGTTGTGTGCTATTGGTTTTGTGTGCGGATGGTTTCTGTGCAGGTACGTGGGCGCCATGGCTTCTGCCGTGTCGATTCTCATCGGCGTTGTTTGCGCTGGCGGGCGGTATTTTTGTTGTTTTTCCGCGCTCATGGCGGTGCGATCGTAATTTCACGTGCGGTGTGTCGGCCGTGTGGGCGGGCGGTTTTGTGTTGTCGTGCGTGTTTCCGTCCGTGGCGGGCGGTTTGACTCCGACTCGGACGATGGCGGGCGGTATTTTGTATGATTTTTCCGCCGATGGCGGTTTTCAGTTTGTGTACTCATAATGGCGTGGTCGGTGTTCAGGCGGTGTGTGCGGGCGGATTTTTGCCGCTTCCATGCCTGGCGGATTTTTTTACGCCGGGTATCGTAATGTGCCCCTAAGTGTTGATTTTTGAAACATACAAATATTCCTCTAAAATCAGCCGAAATCCGAATTCTCATTTACTCACCTGTTATCAGGAGAGACCTCAGTGCTGCATCTTTCAGCCCAGTTTTGGTCCTGAAAAGTAATTTTAACCGTACTTACCGGTAACTTGAATTTCCTTCATAGGCTAACATTGACTGGTTTCACTTGGAAATTCTTGTGTGTGGAGTTTTGGAACTTTAAAATATTCCTCTAAAATCAGCCGAAATCCGAATTCCGATTTACTCACCTGTTATCAGGAGAGACCTCAGTGCTGCATCTTTCAGCCCAGTACTGATCCTCAAAAGTAATTTTAACCGTACTTACCAGTAACTTGAATTTCCTTCCATAGGATATCATTGCCTGCTTTTTGCTGAAAAAGTTTCTAAGTGTTGATTTTTGAAACATACAAATATTCCTCTAAAATCAGCCGAAATCCGAATTCCGATTTACTCACCTGTTATCAGGAGAGACCTCAGTGCTGCATCTTTCAGCCCAGTACTGATCCTCAAAAGTAATTTTAACCGTACTTACCGGTAACTTGAATTTCCTTCATAGGCTAACATTGACTAGTTTCACTTGGAAATTCTTCTAAGTGTGGAGTTTTGGAACTTTAAAATATTCCTCTAAAATCAGCTGAAATACGAATTCCGATTTACTCACCTGTTATCAGGAGAGACCTCAGTGCTGCATCTTTCAGCCCAGTACTGGTCCTGAAAAGTAATTTTAACCGTACTTACCGGTAACTTGAATTTCCTTCATAGGCTAACATTGACTGGTTTCACTTGGAAATTCTTCTAAGTGTGGAGTTTTGGAACTTTAAAATATTCCTCTAAAATCAGCCGAAATACGAATTCCGATTTACTCACCTGTTATCAGGAGAGAACCCAGTGCTGCATCTTTTAGCCCAGTACTGATCCTCAAAAGTAATTTTAACCGTACTTACCAGTAACTTGAATTTCCTTCCATAGGATATCATTGCCTGCTTTTTGCTGAAAAAGTTTCTAAGTGTTGATTTTTGAAACATACAAATATTCCTCTAAAATCAGCCGAAATCCGAATTCTGATTTACTCACCTGTTATCAGGAGAGACCTCAGTGCTGCATCTTTCAGCCCAGTACTGGTCCTGAAAAGTAATTTTAACCGTACTTACCAGTAACTTGAATTTCCTTCCATAGGCTAACATTGACTGGTTTCACTTGGAAATTCTTCTAAGTGTGGAGTTTTGGAACTTTAAAATAGTCCTCTAAAATCAGCCGAAATACGAATTCCGATTTACTCACCTGTTATCAGGAGAGACCTCAGTGCTGCATCTTTCAGCCCAGTACTGATCCTCAAAAGTAATTTTAACCGTACTTACCAGTAACTTGAATTTCCTTCCATAGGAATCCATTGTCTGGTTTTCAGCAGAAAAGTTTCAAAGTGTCGATTTTCACAAACTACAAATATTCCTAAAAAATCGCCTGTATGACTTAAACGCATTCTTTCAACTGTTTACAGGAGATGCACCAGTGCTGGATCCAGGATCCAACACTGAGTAAGAAAAAGTAACGATAACAGTTTTTAACTTCTAAGTGAATTTCCTTCCATAGGATAACATTGGTGATTCTATGAGAAAAAGTTTCTAAGTGTGAACTTTTAAAGTACAATAATATTCCTTAAAAATCACGACTGTAACCAAAACGCTTTTACTCAACTGTTTACAGGAGATGTCCCAGGACTGAATCTAGGATCCAGTAATGTGGTTAGAAAAGTAATCCATAAAGTAACTAATTGCATTTAACTAGAAATTCACATTGAGCTGAATGTTGCATTGTGTTTGAAAATGTGTTGCCCATTGCAACAACTGTAACTACTGTACTTAAAAGTCTATTGCCTATGTGCAAAGTAATTAAACTAAAGTAATTCATTCTGAGAAAGTATTTTTTGTAATGTAATGTATAATGTAATTACAATGTAATTTAAAAAATAAAATATGTAAAAAAAAATTGTTTCTAAAAAATTTGGAAATCAGTATGAAAAAAATTTATATAACAATTAATACATTTAAAAATTGTCATTTACAAAACCTTTGAAATTCACTGAAAAAACTGTAGGTTTCAGACATGTTATAGTTACAAATTAGCATTTAAAAACCTTTGAAATTCACTGAAAAAACCATAGGTTTCAGGGACGTTATAGTTACAAATTAGCATTTAAAAAACCTTTGAAATTCACTGAAAAAACCATAGGTTTTAGGGACAGTTATAGTTAGTTGGACATTGCACTCGTACAAAACCCGTGAAATTCCCCCGTTATAGTTAGTCCAGCTAACTATAACTCGCGCCCCCGCAATGCACTGCTGATGACGTCACATATTACATCACTCATGACATGGTCAGTGACATCACTGATGACATCACTGATGACATCTCAAATGACATCACTGATGACATCATCCACGTGATAATCTGATGCACCTCCTCACACTCTAATATAACCTTTGATACACCCACTCTAAATTACAGACTGCCATTCGCAAAACCATAGACACTCCAACACCAATAACTACATACCCACTCACTGATTCTTAGGTCTACGCACACATCCACTCACTCACCCGTACAGTCACTCATACTTACGGTCACTCAGTACAGGACTATCATATGCACTCATACTCCTATATAGACACTCAAACACCGCCACTCATCCATAGAGGTACTCACACACCTAGTCAGTCATGCAAATAATTAAACACACTACCATTTACTCACCTATACAGTTATACACACACCAGCTCACTTACTCATACAAATACTAGCACATTCTTACGCTCTTATACAATCACTGATACAAGCACACACTCATCCATACAGCCACTATCACAATCACTCACTCTCGCTTATAGCTATTTATATACTCCAACACACATATATACTGCCTTTCACATATGTAGTTACTCACACATGTACCACTGGGACATACATTCACTCACTAACACACTCTTACACACACTTACCCACCCATACAGTCTATCACAGTTGCACTCTTGAAACCATCCACCCAGTGAATCACCCACTCACACATCTATGCACAGAGTTGCACACACCCCTCCCACACAACACTCAGGCACCCATACAGATACTCAGACAAGCATTCAATAACTCATATAGACACTCATGTAGCTATTCACAAACACATGCAGCCACTTACACAGCAACAGACAGACGGATACAGACATTCACCCAGTTTAGTCACTAACCCATGCATTCAGTAAGATACGTTAAATCACTCACTTATAGAGTCAGTCACGCACCTACTAAATCATCCATACAGACACTTACACACCCACTCATTCTTCAATACGTCTTTTCCTATATATATTAAAAATATTTAAACTTTACAGAAACACACAGTCACTGGATGATGTCATCAGTGATGTCATCAGTGATGTCATTTGAGATGTCATCAGTGATGTCATCAGTGATGTCACTGACCATCTCATGAGTGATGTAATATGTGACGTCATCAGCAGTGCATTGCGGGGGCGCGAGTTATAGTTAGCTGGACTAACTATAACGGGGGAATTTCACGGGTTTTGTACGAGTGCAATGTCCAACTAACTATAACTGTCCCTAAAACCTATGGTTTTTTCAGTGAATATATATATATATATCCCTCCTACTGGCAGTCGCCAGTAGGTAGTTAGTTAGGACCAATTTTCCATAGGAAAAGCGTTTTTTGATTTGCCAATATCTTTGGCGCTGTTTGACGAATCTTCACAAAACTTTCAAAACTAATGGTTCGCTCAGGTCAGCTCCTGTGTTGAAAGTTTCGGGTTGATTCATCGAGCGGGGGTCGAGAAAAAAGGGGGTCGCTAAACGCGTTTTCTCCATGTTAATTTCCATAGGAAACTTTAGACAAAGCTACAGCCCGAACTGCGGAACGGAATTACACCAAATTTGGCAAAAAGGTAGGTCTTGGTTCAGAAAGCGACCTTTTTTTTAATGGTGTAAATCCGTTCAGTAGTTCCTGAGAAATTCAAAAATAAAAAATATCGATATCTGGTGGCCGAGGAGGATTCGCGAACCCTCCCGATCACGAGCTTCATTTTGATTGGCTGCCAACACTCCAAACCAAGAAGTGTTGGCAGCCATCTTGTGACTCGGTAAAACAGAGTCACAAGGAAAAGGGTCAAAAAGCGCTTAAAAAACAAGATAAGGGGGCAGGGGAGAAACACCCTGACCCCCTAGACCTGCTCAGGGGGTCCCACAGGGAACCCCAGGCCCAAAAAAAGCATTTTTTTAAAAATAATTTGTCCGGAGTCGCACTGGGTGCGTGAACCGGTAGAAAATGGAAAACAAAATACGAAGCGCGGGCTCCCACGCTTCGTTTTCCTTAAGCCCCCGGGTGGGCCAGGTCCCGGGGGCAATTTATTATTGGTATGTGGGGGCCCACGGGGGCCCCACAGCCCCGGGGACTGCCACCTCCCTGGGGCTTTGTTATGAATGTGCGGGGACACAAGGCCCCCGCGCTGCCCCGGGGACCACCACCTCCCCGGGGCATCCGTAATTATGTGCGGGGGGCCTTGTGGGCTGCCCCAGGTACCGCCACCTCCCTGGGGCTTAAATATATTTAAAGAAAGTGTGTAGGGGGCTCTTCCCCTCCCCACACTGCCCCGGGGACCACCACCTCCCCGGGGCATTCAGTAATTAAGGGCAGGGGGCCTCGCGGCCCCTCCAAGCCCCGGGGACCGCCACTTCCCTGGGGCTCCAAATGAATTAGAGAAGTGTGGGGGGGCTCTTGCCCCTCCCCACACTGCCCCGGGGACCAGCACCTCCCCGGGGCACTAATTATGTTAATACGGGGGTCCGTTGTGGACCCCTGGCCCCGAGGACCACCACCTCCCCGGGGCTTTAATACTGATGGGAGGGGGGAGCCCTTCATGGCCCTGGGGACCGCCACCCCCCAGGGCCGGCTCCAGCAATGTCCCGGGCTACCCACCCCCGGGACATTGCAGTTTGCAATGACAGGTCAGGAGCACGGCTCCCGCCCTGTCATTGCAAACTTATGCTTTGATTCGTGGAAGCGAGAGCAGGAAAACTGCTCTCGCTTCCACGAAGCAAAGTAGTATTACTTTTGGACAAGGGGAGCTGCATGTCAGCAGCTCCCCTTGTCCAAAAGCAATGCCGGCTCCCGTAGGAGGTGGGGAGCCAGCTGGGACCACGGGGGCATTGGGGCTCCCCCCGCTGTCCACAACATAAGGCCAGGCCCCAGGGGATGGGGTCCCCGGGGCCATAATTGGCCTCAGGAAGAGGGCCACGCGGCCCCCCTCCAAAAAAAAATTAATCAAGTTTGGCCAGGCCCCGGGGGATTGGGTCCCCGGGGCCATAATTGGCCTCAGGAGGGGCTCCACGCGGCCCCCCTCCAAAAAAAATAAAATAAAGTCTGGCCATGCCCCGGAGGATGAGGTCCCTGGGGCTAATAGTGGCCCAGGGGGGCCTCCCTTCTTAGCCCCCAAAGTCCCTCAGGAGTAAGGTGGACTTCATCCCCCATCCCGTAGTCTGACAGGAGGTGCGTTTGCAGAGTGGTGGAGAAAGGGGGCGTGGCCTCCGAAGACGTCCTAGCAATCCCACTGTGTGGGACTTAGTGGAGGTAACAAGAGGGGTAGTTGGCCCCCAAGGACATCCTTGGGGGCCAACTACCCCTCCTATTACCTCCAGTAAGTCCCACACAGCAGAATTGCTAAGTTTTCATTGCAGGCCACACCCCCTTTGCCCACAACTCTGCAAACGAGCTCCCTGGCACGCTCTTGGATGGGGATTGAAGTCCCCTTTGTTGCTGGGGGTGGTTAGGGGCCAACTAGCCTACCTCTTACCTCCAGTAAGCCCCACAGAGTGGGATTGCTGAGAGGTGGACACAGGCCATGCCCCCTTTCTCCACCACTCTGCAAACACGCCTCCTGGCGTGCTCTTGGTTGGTGGATGAAGTCCCCTTTCCTCCTGATGGTCCCTGGGGGCCAACTAGCCCTCCTATTACCTCCAGTAAGCCCCATACAGCTGGTTTGCTGAGAGTGCTCAAAGGCCAAGCCCCCTTTTTACACCACTCTGCAAACGCGGCTCCTGGCGCACTGCTGCTCTGGGGATGAAGTCCACTTTAGTCCTGAGGTCCTCAGGACACAAGAGGACCTCATCGCCCCACCAGCAATGCGCCAAGAGGCGCGTTTGGAGAGTGGTGTAAAAAGGGGCATGGCCTCGGACCACCTCTCAGCAATCCCACTGTGTGAGGCTTACTGGAGGTACCTGGTGGGCTAGTTGGCCCCCAGGGACCCTCAGGATCCAAGGGGACTTAATCCCCCAACTTAGAACGCGCCAGGAGGCGCGTTTGCAGAGTGGTACAGGGAGGGGGCCGGGCCTCCGGGGAGATGAGGGGGAGATGCAGCTTTTCTTTTTTTTGTTTGAAGGGGGCTGTGTGGCCCCCCTTCTCCTGATATTTTGAGGGCCCTGGGGACCCCATCCCCCAGGGCCTGACCCTTTTTTAAAAAAACGAGAAGGGGGCGGCGCGGCCACTCTCCCGAGGCCAATTTCAGCCCCTGGGACCCCATCCCCCAGGGCATGGCTCGTTTTTAAAAATTATTAATACAGAAGGGGGGCCGCGGGGACCCCATCCCCCGGGCCTGGCCTAGTTTTTTATTTAACTATGGGAGGGGGGCTGCGTGGCCCCCCTTCCCTAGGCCACTTCTGGCCCCGGGGACCCCATCCCCCCGGGCCTGGCCAGCCTTTATTTAAAATTTTAGAGGGGGCCTGGGTGGCCCCCCTCCTGAGGCCAATTATGGCCCCAGGGACCCCATCCCCCGGGGCCGGCCTTCCGTTTTTAAAAAAAAATTAAAAAAAATTAAAGGGGAGGCAGGTGGCCCCCCTCCTGGGCCACTTCTGGCCCCGGGGACCTCATCCCCCCCGGGGCCATCCCTCAAGTTGGGGACCGTGGGGGGAGCCCCAATGCCCCCATGGTCCCTGTCGGCTCCCCACCTCCTACGGGAGCCGGCATTGCTTTTGGGCAAGGGGAGCTGCTGACAAGTAGCTCCCCTTGAAAGCAAAGCAGTGTTTGCTATGGCAGGGCGGGAGCCGTGCTCCCGCCCTGCCATAGCAAACAGCAATGTCCCGGGGGTGGCCACCCCGGGACATTGCAGGAGCCGGCACTGGGGGGTGGCGGTCCCCTAGGGCTCCAATGTGCACATTGCCCCGGGGAGGTGGTGGTCCTCGGGGCCGGGGGTCTGTAACGGACCCCGCATTAGCATAAAGTTTGCCCCAGGGAGGTGGTGGTCCCCAGGGCAGTGTGGGGTCCACGATGCCCCCACACTTAATGATTAAAGCCCTGGGGAGGTGGTGGTCCCCGGGGCTGCGTGGGGGGCAAGAGTCCCCTCCACACTTTTTCTTATTTTTTATAATAAAGCCCTGGGGAGATGGTGGTCCCCAGGGCTGCGGGGGAGCCGCGAGCCCCCCGCATTTGAATAAGGATCGCCCCAGGGAGGTGGCGGGGCTGCGGGGGCCCCACAGGCCCCCGCACCATTATTAAATATTGCCCCCAGGACCTGGCCCACCCGGGGGCTTTAAGAAAACAAAGTGCGGGAGACCGCACTTCGTTGCTTTTTAAAAATGTTCTTCCGGATTCGCACACCCTGTGTGACTCTGGCCGAAAATTAAAAAAACAAATGCTTTTTTTGGGCCTGGGGGTCCCTGTGGGACCCCCTGAGCAGGCCTAGGGGGTCAGGGTGTTTCTACCCTGCCCCCTTTTCTTCATTTTTAACTTTTTTTTCTCCTTTTTCTTGTGACACTGGGGCATTATGGGAGGAGTAGTCCCTGCAGTCTTGATCAGGCAATGTCGGGATTGACATCAGGCCAATACGTGTATCAGGAGTGTTTAAAGTTGTGCTTGTATCTGAGCTCATTAATTGTGTCCAATATTAAGAGACGTCAATGGTGTTTGTTTTGAGTTCAAACCTGATATCGAACATTATGACTTTTAATTCCAACGGCAAATGAAAATCCCAAAGAGGCATTTCGAACATTGTCCTGTGTTGCTTGTACCAATGAAGGAAGTAAAGTTACGCCAGCGGGTCCCCCTTGTCTCCATATTCAGACGCAACATGCTTAAGGAATCAAGATTTTTAAAAGTGCTATTAGCAAGGGCGAGCGCTATGTTTTAACTAGTTGACTTATTATGAATACCTGCCATAGAGCAATATTGGGCATTACAGTTCTTTCGTGGCCAAGAATATTCGAGCCAACGTGCATTGTACATTGGTCTGTCTGTGCACTAGACACTTATTTGAAAACATTTTTGACGCATTATGCGCTTTTATGTTTAATGGCAGATAAAAAGGTTTTCTATGTAATGCACTGTTTAGATATTTAGACAACCATGTATGCTATCATATGTGCAATGAATTGTAATGCGGCATTATCTGTGATTTTAGAACTCTTTCATGTCTATGATTGAACTTGGGTATTTAAGTTGTAAAAAAATGGCGCTTACCAGATTCAGGAAGGCTGCTGTGACAGCCGAAACGCGTCTTGCTTGCCGGGTCGGAGAAGGCTCGATGAAATAAAAGGCTGTATACCTAGTTACTCTCGTGCGCGTGCTCTTTCCTTTGTGGAGTAGAGGTGTTGTTGGATAATATTTTATATATATATTATATATATATATATATATATATGTCTCCGTTAGGTGTTCCTCTTCCTGGACACCCGATCCCACGGTGGCACGCGTCCAACAAACACAATTTGGACAATTTCCAGGTCAGTTTGTTTAAAAGAAATTTTATATATTTATTTTGTCTCAAACAATAGGCAATAAACGGTCCTTTACTTCACAATCCTGGACCAACGCGTTTCGGTGAGTTGCCTTCTATATATATATATATCCCCCCTACTGGCGGTCACCAGTAGGTAGTTATAGTTAGGACATAGTTTCCATTGGCAAATCATTGTTTTGCTAATACCTTTGGCGCCGTTTGATGAATCTTCATGACATTTTTAAAACAGATGTGCCAGTCACTTCAGCTGCTGTCTCGAAAGTTTTGGGGTGATTTGTCATGCGGTGGCTTAGAAAAGGGGGGTCTCAAAATGCATTTTCCCCATGCAATTTCCCTTACGGATTTTAGACAAGACTACAGCCTGAACCGCAGAACGGAATTACACCAATATAGGATATAAGGGGTCAGGATAGAGGTATCTTTACCCCACGCAACTGATGGAAGAGACTGTGAGGGGCCCCTCATGGGGAAGAAATTGTGGGAAAACATTTTCTTTTGTTGTGTGAGGATCTGTGGATACATCAAGGCACTCAGCGCGATGCCCCTGTGAGTCAGCGTCGGATCCACAGATCCAGACCCCAATTAAAAAACACATACACCCACTCTCTCACACACCCACATAACCTCTCACACACCCATACAGTCCTTCACACACACACTCACACACCCATACAATCACTGATAGAGCCAATCAGAGACCCAGAGAAACACTCACAAACCCACACAGGTGCTTACAAACCCACTCACTCTGCCATGTAGACACCCATACAGCTACTTACACACCCTCTCATAAACCTACACAGCCACTTACACACCCATCAGTAATGTCATCGGTGATGTCATTGGTGATGTCACTGACCATGTCATGAGTGATGCTATATGTGAGGTCTTAAGCAGTGCATTGTCAGGGCATCAGTTATAGTTAGCTCAGGTAACAATAACTGCTGAATTTCTAAGGTTTTATATCTACATATACTATAACGCCCTGTAACCTTTGTTTATTTCAATGAATTTCTAAGTTTTCTTTAATTCTATTTCCTAACTATAACATCCTTGTACCCTGTGGTTTTTTAGTGATATAGGGGAATCTTTGATGGAATGCTAAGCTGACTTTACCATCCCCCTGCTGCCATACCCGCCCACACATCCACTTTGCACACTGCGATGGTTGGAGCATCACGCCGAGCTGAGCGTCAAAATGCGCTGGGAAATTACAGAGCCCTCTGTGGCTCACAGTAGAACCTTTGCTGCTGTAGATCTGCTGTAGAGCAGGGGCCTCCTACGGTGTGTCCATTGTGGGGAAAGCCTGTTTTGGGGCCATTCCCGCCCTGAGCTGCATTGGTACCTTTTGCTGGCTTACATCTCAAGGTCTTCTAT
This sequence comes from Calotriton arnoldi, assembly GCA_963921515.1. Classification (NCBI taxonomy): domain Eukaryota; kingdom Metazoa; phylum Chordata; class Amphibia; order Caudata; family Salamandridae; genus Calotriton; species Calotriton arnoldi. Next base: position 1,286,354 of record CAWUFW010000857.1, read on the forward strand.
TCTCTTAGTCCCCTGACCGGCTAGTCTGTCGCTGCCATAGCATTCATCTTATGCGGTGAGCTGGGTGAGCATTGGCATGTGGCAGGGCGGTGGCAGCTCTTGCGCTGGGGTTGACTGAGGACAGCCGCGGGTGGATTAGTGGCAGCTTGGGGCTCAAATTGGCTAGACTTGGGCTCCTCCATAGCCTCTCCAGGAGCCACTGAAGCTTTGAAGTAAGCTCTCTCATGGTTCCAAGACACTAGGACACCAGGGAGATATGCCAGGGAGAATGAAAGAATGAAAACATCGTGTAAAGCACATAGCTACTCCCACGGGAGTGTCCAAGCGCTAAAGGTCAGGTTCCCAGAAGGAGACACACAAAAACCTGAAAGAAACAAGAACCACCTATCTAAAAAGCCATGTTTTTAGGTTTTTTTGAAACAGAAGTTCTGACTTGGATAGCTTCAGTTGAAGTGGAAGAGAATTCCTTAGCTTAGATGCAGGAAGCTGTAAGAGCTCCCGCTAGGCAAACTCTCTAAACTCTAGGAATTTGCACTAACAGAGCATCAGAAGCCCTAAGGTATCTCGAAGGAGAGTATGAAGTGATAAATGGGTACAGGTAGGCCTCACCTGTCTTTCTGATAATTCTGTAACAGAACTAAAGGGCCTTGAAAGCTAATCATTTCTTCACTGGGAGCCAGTGAAGTTTGAGAAGTGCCGAGCCCATAGAAGCTTGTTTCGGTAGATTTAATAAAAGCTGGGCTGCCAAGTTCTGAACCCGCTGGAGCTGCATCAGCCTGGACTGGGAAACTCCCAATTAGAGGACATTACAATAGTCCAGCCGAGAGATCACTAAGGCTTGTATTACTGTCTTCTGGGCGGAGTAAGGTAGCAAGCTGATTATATTTTTGAGAGATTTCAGGATCCCCAGGCACTTGCCTGCCAAGGCCGCGATTTGGCTGTCAAAGGTGAGATGTTCATCAAACCACATGCCTAGGTTCTTAACTCTAGGCTTAGGGAAAGGAAAAGAACCTAGAGACGCTGGCCACTAATCAGGTGACCAGTTTGAAGGCTGCCTACTGAGAATAAGGTCCTCAGTTTTACCTGCATTCAATTTCAGGTAGTTGAGGTACATCCATTGAGCTACTTCAGATAGGCAATCCATCAAGTAGGCAGCTGCTGTGGTGGAATTCTGCGATAGTGTGAAAACCAGCTGAGTATCTTCGGTGTATGATATGATGTCAAAACCTTAACGCTCTGTATCAGCCAGGGGGCGCATGTATAGATTGAACAAAGTGGGGCTCAGCAAAGAGCCCTGTGGCACCCCCTGTAGCAAAGAACCACCTGTGATTGGAAAGGCTTCTGCACAACTTGAAAAGTTGGGCCCGGAAGAAAAGATGGCAACCCTTTTAGCACCCTGTGACTGACACCATAATTCCACAGCTGCTCCAGTAAAAGGCTGTGGGATACGGTGTTAAAAGCAGCACTCAGATCCAGCAGCAGTAAAGCTGCAATGTCCTAGATTTGGCACATGGACTCCGTGGCATACAAGTGGGCTGACTCGGTACTGTACTGAGGGCGAAACCCGATTGAGTACTATGCAGGAGATTCTTTTCCTCAATAAATTCTAAAAGTTGCCGATTGATGTGTTTTTCTGCCACCTTCGAAAGGTAGGGGAGCAGCGAGATTGGCCTGTAATTCTCAGGCTTAGTAGGGTCAAGAGAAGGCTTTTTTAGCAGTGGAATCACAGATGTTTTTCCATCTAAGCGGTAGTTGGCCCACCGCAAAAGAGTTGTTAAGAAGATCCCTGAAACCGGGAAGAAGTTCGCCTGCTCCATGCTCCAAGATGCCGGGAGTAGCCACATCGAAGGGGGAGCCAGACTTAACCATTAACATGTAAAATTGCAGCTCATCCAGTTCAAAGGGTTTGAACTGAAACAACCTGTTTCCGTCTGTCGAAGGCTCAAACCAGGCATCAGGACAAGAACCTTGTCTAGCAGCCTGTGGGAAGGAAGAGTAGATGGCTCCTACCTTGTCCGAGAAGAATTTGACTAGACAGTTACAACTATCCTCCAAAGGAGGGGTGGAAGCGAAGACTCGATCCAATGATGAGAGAGCTTTAACTAGGGTAAAAATCTCTCGAGATAAGTTCTGGGCTCTTTTGATTTTATTGGCATAGAACCTTCCTAATGCGGCTGTGATATGTTTTAAGACCGGACCGGTACATGTCTCTACTGACCTGCTCAAAGTCTCTGAGCCAAAGGTGCTCACAGCGATTGCAATTCTTCTGAGCCCGGCTAGTTCCTCATTGAACCAGTCCACTGTGGGTTTAGTTCTGCGTGCTACCCTGTCGATGACCAGCGCAATTAAATCTAAGGCTCCGGATATCCAAGCCTCAATCTGAGAATCCGCAGAACTATTGAGTTCAGGGCAGGCTGTGGCCAGAGTGTTAGAAAAATTTGTGGGAGTGACCTTAGACCATTTCCTAGCCCTTAACTTCTTACCCATGCTAATGATGGGGAGAGCTTTGCTCATAAGGACCTGGAACGGGATAACTAAATGGTCACCAGATAAGAAGTATGGGGGGAGTCAACCACTAGTTCACATAAATTCGAGAAAATGGGATCCATCCAATGTATGCCCACATTTCTGTGTCGGTCATGAAACTAGCTGCGATAGCTGCAGACCTGCTAAATCAGCAACAATCGCCTTGGCCCTTGGGCATGTCGAATCCTCAACATGGAGATTAAGGTCCCCAAACACAGTAAAATTATAGTAGTGAAGGACCAGTGGAGCCCGGACATTCGCCAAAGATGCGATGAACCTAGAGGCCGGACCCAGCGGCTGATAAATCAAGATCCCGGAAAATGAGAATTTACTTGAACAGGCAAGATGAACAGGGCCGCCTCACAGCCAGCTATAGTTCTGTGAGATTACACTGCGAGGTCTGTTTAAAAATAATAGTAATACCCCCGCCACAAGGTTCCCCCTTTTGAGCATTGCCTGGAGTCAAATCAGTTTATCGTGCTCTGTTTGGGGCCTTTTTGGGAGTTGGAGCTGGTTTTGGAAATCTTTGTATAATCTGCAGCCCATGGTTTTTCCTGGCAGAGCCGCCATGCAAGCAACTTTGTGTCCCTTTCAAGACTAGTAGGTCGCTTACTACGAAATTTTCAAAAGCAACAACGGCGAACCTCCTATGCCGCACCTCGTGCCAGTTCCTATATGTACATTCGCTGTGCAAACTACCCCTGCGCCAGCGTTGAGTGGCGTCACTGTGCTCCAGATCAAAAGATATTGTGATGAATGAGGGTGCGCAGCTCAAAAGTCCAATAGACCCAAAAATTGTTTAAGAAAAATAACTTCTTTATTCCAATCAATTTGTTAAAAAACTTCAGATACAAGCAATCCAGCCAACGCGTTTCATTCCCATATAGGGAACTTCCTCAGGGCTGCCAACCCATTAATCCACGCCCGATGTAAGAATCACCTCTTACATCGGGCGTGGATTAATGGGTTGGCAGCCCTGAGGAAGTTCCCTATATGGGAATGAACGCGTTGGCTGGATTGCTGTATCTGAAGTTTTTTTAACAAATTGATTGGAATAAAGAAGTTATTTTTTCTTAAACAATTCTTGGGTCTATTGGACTTTTTGAGCTGCGCACCCCCATTCATCACTAGGTCGCTTACTACGCTTTGCTCGAACATTGGATCACCTGTACATGCTTTAGCCAACAAATCCCTAATAACCCCTCTCGCCGGCGCGGACACTCTGGATGACTCTTTGGCCAGAGAGCTTGGCGACCATCCCAGGAGAGCTTCCTCACCTACCAGTCCTCCTACCAGTCCTCCCAATACTAGAAAGTACAGAAGTCTGGGGGGCAAAGGAAAAGGACTGTTAGAGGGGCCAAGTTAATGTCCTGGTACCCCAGATGTGACACTCACCCTACCCCTGATTCAATCTCCGACACCAGCCTTTTTTCTTCAAATCATCTGAAGACAACTTTGGTGGATATAGTTGAGGAGGCAGCCAGGAGTGTGGTGCCTTCCTTCACAAGTGCACTGGTCCCTATTATGGTCTGCTTGGTGAAGGTGGAGGAAGCCTTGACTAAATTAAGTGATTTTGTGTTCCTGCATTGTGTAGAAAGCCCTCAGCCATCTTTTCCTACAGGCACCAGTGCAGTGCCTCTAGCACCGTCTGCCCCCAGGCTGGCTTGGGCACTACCCCTCTAGGAACAGAAGGAACAATAGGATGCCCCAGGGAGGACGGACAGGCCCATTATTGTACCAAGTGCAGCCTCACATGTCTCCCCTGGAGCAAGGGGAGTGACACAGACTCCACCATCAGCAGATTAGAAGGTCCTGAATTATTTCACAGCCACATCAACCTTATCAGTCGAGTCCCCTGGGTGGGTAATGCTCCCTAACCTGATGACTCCAACTGTGTTGTGAATAACTTTAGAGACAGGAGAGTGGCTGCAGATATATTTAAATGGGCTAAGTTGTGCTGCAACAGCTGCAATTGAGGCTCTCCCATTGGGATATTTCTACAAACCACAGGCAGGTTTATCCACTTCGCTTCTACCCAGAGATTGCATCCCGACCTTTAACAGGTTCACCCCTATTTCAAACTTGGACCAAATGGATTGACTCTCTGATGTGGCAACCGCTCAAGTCACTCACAATCTGTCAATGGAGCACGGGTCCCCTAAGTCTGTTGATGTTAATATGACTCTTTCACCCACCAGAGACAGGTCTTTTGGGGGCTCTGGAGGTGATAGAACCCAGCCAATACTGATAGCCTCATGGAATGTTGCGGGTCTGGCAAGCAAGTTCGGTAGCGTAGATTTGATTAATTTCATTGATCGTTATGTGGTTGTCTGCCCGCAAGAGACCTGGCTGAAAGACCCAGTCTTTATGGATGGGTACACCACCTACTTCACACCAGCCATTGCAGGAACTATGGGCCGGGCCAGAGGGGGCCTTATTACCATTATTTCCTTCAGCTTCCCTGCCCAGGCTTTGTGATTTGTATTATAAGATGATTTGCTCCAGTGTTAATCAATTTGCCTGTTATTGGTAAATTTGTATAACAATGTCTTTGACACCTCTAACACAGATTTTGTAGGCTCACTGTCATAATATATCAAAAAGTGTATTAGAAACATTCAAGTGGATTATGCTGTGATACTACTGGGGGACTTTAATATGAGACCTTGTCAGTTATCTGCTGCCAGCATCTGTGGCCTGGTGGATGACTCTGGGGACCCTCTTACCCACTTTGTTCATTGCCCTCAGGGGGACACACTCAACATACTGTTGGACAAACTTAATTTAATTTTCTTTTATGACTCCTTAAGTACAGAACCAGTTACCACACCCACTTATGTTGGGAGGGGCACCCCGAGTCACATAGATTTTATTCTGATTTCACAGACATTGAGGGAATGGGCGCTGGAATATAGCTTTGCTGACTCTTAATTGAGCGACCATAGATTGTTGGCCCTTTCACTGCATGCCTCGCTCTTCTGTTAAGGCTGTCGTGAATTATCCCCTCCATTTATCATTTTCCAGGAATCATGGGGTGATTAGGAGCTGGGCAAAGATTGATAAAACCACCTTTCTAACTCAGCTTCTTCGCTTCTGGATTTTTAAAAATGTCTAGTTGATGGCAACAAGCAGGGTTGTGGCTTGGAGCTTCTGGAGAGCTTCAATAGAATTTGGAGTATGGCCTATGAACTGTTTTTGGTTCCAGTTAAGTCAGGTAACGGACCGCCCACCAATGGTTCGATCTTGACTGTACCAAGGCGCACAACCAACAGCATGCTGTCTTAAAGAAGAAACCTAGTGATCAGGAAGTGGGTAGAAGTTGTAGATCCACATATAAGAGTTCCCTCGGAGCAAGGAAGATTGTCATTATAGAAGAAGCCTTTTCCTCACTATCACAAGAAGTGAGCTAAGAGAAATGAAGGCATTTTGGGCAGTAGTTAATAGCAACTATTTTGAGAAAGCCAAAAGCCCGGATATTGACACTGTGATCCCCCTGACCTTTGGGTCTCTTACTTCATGAAGCTTTATGAGGGCCCTGCACGGAGACTTCAGACTGTTCTATTAACGACCTAGCTGGGCCGCCTTTAGGTTCCCCTGCACACTCTCAGTCTCCAGTGACATCCCTGAGTTACAATTGAGAGAGATCTTGCTGGCAATAACTAGTTGCCCGGCCGGGCGTGCTCTAGGCCCAGATGGGATACCTTCAGACATGTTTAAGGCTAATACTTCATTATAGGCCCCCCTCTTGGCCAATGTCCTTAATGCAGCCATAGTGACTGTCTAGCCTAAAGGTTGGTCCCATGCCATTATTGTTCCCATATTTAGAAAGGGCTCGAAAGGCGACACGCAATGTTATCGCCCCATATATTTGATAAGTTAAACTGCTAAAATTTATGGGACATATTTTGCCCAATCGCCTCCAGACATGGGCTGATGAACATAATGTGCTTTCAGAGGTCCAATTTGGCTTCCGTCCGGTACTAGGCATTGTGGAGGAGTCCCTCAATTTATACCTGTTTATAAGCAAATACACGGTAGCACGGAAGGGCAAGTTGTACCTGGCCTTTATGGACCTGAACACTGCCTTTGACTCTGCTAACTGGTCCAAGCTCTGGAACATGTTGACTGATATGGGGGTTGACCAGTACATTGTCAGTTTCTTTAAAGAGCTTCGCAATGAGGTGACTGCCAGTGTGAGACTTGGCCCGGGCGGAGAGACAACATCAGCCTTTAACCTGACAAGAGGTGTAAGTCAGGGCTGTGTTTTGACCCAGTTCTTATTCTCATTGTACATAACTGGTCTGGAGAAGAATCTGCTTGAACTTAGGGCGGACTGATCCCGCAAAGGTGACCGCAGTATCCCCACGTTAATCAATGCCGACGACACTTTCCTAATGCTTAGGACAGCAGTCGGCTTACAACGCCTGCTGGATTGCTTTTGTCAGTTCATAACTAACTTAGATCTAACGGTCAATCAGGCCAAGATGCACGTTATGATCTTTGGTGCAAAGAAAAAGGACAGCACCACATTTGTAGTTAACAGCTCTAGGGTTAGCATTGTGCTTTTGTTCTCGTATTTAGGTATTCTCTTTGACACTCACTTAGCATGGGGCCCGCTAAAGACTAGTAGAGCCGCTGGTTTCTCCAAAGCTGTTGAGGCTCTCCTCAACTTTGCCCGCAGATTTGGTCATAAACCAATCAAGGAACTTGTGGCTATCTATAAAGCCAAATGCTGTGCCGCTGCCGCCTATGGGGCATTAATGATCAACGGAGTCTGGAAGTAATTGAGAATGGTCTTATTAAAAGTTACTATCTGTCCCTAGAAGCACCAGCTCTTTTATATGGCACTCTGAGGTTGGGATTGGGCACAAAAATGACTTTATAAGGTTGCAACCACTCTTCTTATGGCTTAGAATGTGGTCCAGGAGCCAGACTTCATTCAACGGGGCTGTGCTCACTGACTGTCTGAAACTTGACCGAGGCCTGACAATTCCCTGGATAAGGTATATTCGTGACACTTGCCTAAGTCTGAGACGCGAAGACCTGTTTACACTAATTTAAAGAACACTATTTTAGCTAGTCGAATGGAAGAGAGAATTCGGAGGGTGGTTGATAGGCCTACTGTTCAGGCGTATATGTGAATCTATGTAAACACTGTCATTGAACCTTACCTAACATGGGTGTGTAACCAGCACCACAGATTTTTGTTAATCATACTTAGGGCCTGATTACAAGTTTGGCACTACTGGAGTGGGCCACGCACGCCAGCGCCCTGCTCCAAGACTGCCAAACCCGTAGTCAGTCAGCCCACCGGATTATGAGTTGAAATCCTGTTGGCCAGGGCTGCAGCTGCGGTCCCACATCAGTGCCTTTCTAAGGCTCATAGGAGAGTCTTAGAAAGGCACCGCTGTAGGAGTGCTTCATCCCGTTCCTACATGGCCAGAAATGTACATTGTTGGAACAACATGTACCCCCCCTGCATGCACCCCTGTCCACAGAGGCAACAGGCGATATGCAGGGCCCCCTTAGTTTTCTCACCGGCACCCTTTTCATGGTGGGTTCACTGCCATGAAAAGGGTCACAGTGAGGAAACTCGTAATATGCTTGGCGATGCCGCAGCTGTACCGCCAGCATATCACATCCTCCCACCGCTGCGCCACCGTCACAGAATCAGGGATCTCTGGCGGTAGCGGCGGTCCTGTGGCTGTCTCACTGCCGTAGTTGTAATACGACGGGTGGACCGCCAGTCTGGTGGTCCAAGGACCGCCACCAATGGTTCGGCGGTGAACTCGCAATTAGGTCCTTAGACTATGCACTGTGCACTTTCTGCAGCTTTTCCTCATCAGGGCTCCTATTTCCATAGCCTACCCGCCTGTTCCTGCAACGACCACTCAACACAAAGCACAATTTACTCTGTTTTTCTGTAATTTTTATACATTCCTGAGAAAACGGTACTTGTTACCTTTGTTAAAAGAAGTGAACATTCGATATTACAAAGCAGCTTTTAATAATCTACAGACCCTTCTGTGAAAATTTGTTTTTTACTGCCCCTTTCATTCAATGTGCTATAAAGCAGAGGGCAACGCTGATAATGTAATTGATGCACTTTTATGAGCTGTTTGTATCTATATGGGTCCCTCACTTTTTATGATCATCTGCATTTAATGGCTTTTTATTGTGTTTTAATTGCAATCCCCTTGCTGTGCCGATCTTATTGCGGTTTGTATTAATCTGTATGGTTTTATTGTTTTTATTCTTTTATGGCCTAGCTAGACCGAATAAAGTTGCTTTTGACTGACTGACTAGTATATATATATATATATATATATATATATATATTATCTACTGGCGGTCGCCAGTAGATAGTTATAGTTACAACCTATTATCCATAGGAAATCCGCGACATTCTATTTGAAATAACTCTCTTGCCGGTTGACGTATCTTCGCAAAATTTTCAAACTTTATGGCCCGCTCCGGTCCGCTCCTACCTTGAAAGTCTCGGGGGGATTCGTCAAGCGGGGGCCGAGAAAAAAGGGGGGTCCCAAAACGCGTTTTCCCCATGCAATTTTCCATAGGAAACTTTAGACACGGCTACAGCCCGAACTGCTGAACGGAATTACACCAAATTTGGCAAAGAGGTAGTTCTTGGTTCAGAAAGAACCCTTTTTGTTAAATGGTGTAAATCCGTTCAGTAGTTGCTGAGAAAATCAAAAGTAAAAAGATAGTGATATCTATGGCCGAGTAGGGTCCGCGTACCCTCCCGATCACGAGCTGCATGTTAATTGGCTGTCAGCTGGCTGTCAACATTCCGATTCAGGAAATGTTGGCAGCCATTTTGTCCCTCGGTAGAACCGAGGGACAGAAACAAGTGCGCAAAGCGCACAAAGGGGCAGGGTAGAAACACCCTGACCCCCTAGGTTTGCTCAGGGGGTCCCACAAGGACCCCCTGGGCAAAAATAAAATAATTTTTTTTTTTTAAAAATCGGCAGGATGCGCTCAGGGTGCGCGAATCCTGCCGAAAAAAAAAAAATCGAAGCGCGGTCTCCCGCGCTTCGATTGTATTTTGCCTCATCTCAAATGACATCACTGATGACATCATCCAGTGACTGTGTGTTTCTGTAAAGTTTAAATATGTTTAATATATATAGGGAAAGGCGTATTGAAGAGTGAGTGGGTGTGTAAGTGTCTGAATGGATGATTTAGTAGGTGCGTGACTGAGTCTATAAGTGAGTCATTAAACGTATCTTACTGAATGCATGGGTTAGTGACTAAACTGGGTGAATGTCTGTATCCGTCTGTCTGTTGCTGTGTAAGTGGCTGCATGGGTTTGTGAATAGCTACATGAGTGTCTATATGAGTTATTGATTGGTTGTCTGAGTATCTGTATGGGTGCCTGACTGTTTGTGTGGGTGGGGTGTGTGCGACTCTGTACATAGATGTGTGAGTGGGTGATTCACTGGGTGCATGATTTGAAGAGTGCGTCTGTGATGGACTGCTTGGGTGGGTGAGTGTGTGTATGGGTGTGTTAGTGAGTGAATGTATATCTCAGTGGTACATGTGCGAGTAACTACATATGTAAAAGGAAGTATATATGTGTGTTAGAGTATTTAAAAGGCTATACGTGAGAGTGTGTGATTGTGAGAGTGGCTGTATGGATGCGTGTGTGCTTGTATCAGTTATTGTATAAGAGCGTAAGAATGTGCTAGTATTTGTATGAGTTATTGAGCTGGTGGGTGTATAACTCTTTAGGTGAGTAAATGGGTGTGTGATTAATTTTTGCATGACTGACTAGGTGTGTGAGTACGTCTATGGATGAGTGGCGGTGTGTCAGTGTTTATATAGGTGTATGAGTGCATATGATAGTCCTGTACTGAGTGACTGTAAGTATGAGTGACTGTACGGGTGAGTGAGTGGATGTGTGTGTAGTCCTAACAATCAGTGAGTTGGTATGTAGTTATTGGTATTGGAGTGTCTATGGTTTTGAGAATGGCAGTCTGTAATTTAGAGTGGGTGTATCAAAAGTTATATTAGGGTCTGAGAAGATGCATGAAATTATCACATGGATGATGTCATCAGTGATGTCATTTGAGATGTCATCAGTGATGTCATCAGTGATGTCACTGACCATGTCATGAGTGATGTAATATGTGACGTCATCAGCAGTGCATTGCGGGGGCGCGAGTTATAGTTAGCTGAACTAACTATAACGGGGGAATTTCACGGGTTTTGTACGAGTGCAATGTCCAAGTAACTATAACGCCCCTGAAACCTATGGTTTTTTCAGTGATATATATATATTCAAACCAACGAGTTGCCCCATGTGGAAGAACCATGCCTGGTAAGTACATTTGCTCCTTTATTTTGTCACGAAGGCTGCATACAAACGCCAAGAGATACCATCAAAATTCACTGCCTTTACTCCCAGACGCGTTTCAAGTCTGTGACCCTTCTTCAATGGCACCAGGCACGCTGAGCATCACAGGACCGATGGTGTGCAGCTGACTTTAATCACAGTAACGCCTCAGTGGGCTTGGCCATTTCTCTGGCCTTGTGGTCTTTGTAGTTGCATCAGTGTTCTCAAGTGAGTTTGTCCTGTTATGCCAGCGATACAAATCTAAAAACCACAGTGGGGTGATGTCACTCTACAACCGATTTGCTGCAGTTTTTCTCCCTCGTGATGAAGACTACCTCCCTGGGTGGTGAAGCCTCAGTGACCGCACCTCGGGAACGCTGCGCTTGAATTACCTTCATATGTACATTAAAGACACATACATATTATTTTTCAATATAAAAAATTTCGCGGGAGTCGCGCACCCTGCGCGCCCGGGCACGTATTTGACGTCACGCGGGGCCTGCCACCGCGCAAGCATCGCGTACGGTAATTCGTATGTGTCGCGTATAAGCCGGAGCAGGAATCGCGTACCGGTCGCTTAGCAAACGCGCACACATGTAATATACGTATGTTACGTGACTAGAAACACGCACCCGTCGCATACCATACGCGGAGCCTTTACGAGTTCCTTAAATAGGTGGCTGGGGTACGCGTATTCGCCGCGTTCGGTACGCTTTCGGTGCGCGATTCCCAAAAAACATTTTAAAAAAAAATTAAACAATACAAATATATTAAAATAAAAATATAACAGAAAAAAATTATACAATATTTTACTTTTTAATTTATTAAATATTTTTTTTGCAAAATACATAAAAATATACAATATTGTTTCATAAATAATATATTTACAAATAAATATAAAAAACTAAAGAAATTCAGTACAAGAAACATAAGTATAACTATTATTACACTTAAATATTAGCTTTTAAAAAACCTTTGAAATTCACTGAAAAAACCATAGGTTTCAGGCACGTTATAGTTAGGAATTAGCATTTAAAAACCTTAGAAATTCACTGAAAAAACCATAGGTTTCAGGCACGTTATAGTTAGGAATTAGCATTTAAAAACCTTTGAAATTCACTGAAAAAACCATAGGTTTCAGGGCGTTATAGTTAGGAATTAGCATTTAAAAAACCTTTCAAATTCACTGAAAAAACCATAGGTTTCAGGGACGTTATAGTTACTTGGACATTGCACTCGTACAAAACCCGTGAAATTCCCCGTTATAGTTAGTTCAGCTAACTATAACTCGCGCCCGCAATGCACTGCTGATGACGTCACATATTACATCACTCATGACATGGTCAGTGACATCACTGATGACATCACTGATGACATCTCAAATGACATCACTGATGACATCACTGATGACATCATCCATGTGATAATTTCATGCATCTTCTCAGACCCTAATATAACTTTTGATACACCCACTCTAAATTACAGACTGCCATTCTCAAAACCATAGACACTCCAATACCAATAACTACATACCAACTCACTGATTGTTAGGACTACACACACATCCACTCACTCACCCGTACAGTCACTCATACTTACAGTCACTCAGTACAGGACTATCATGTGCACTCATACACCTATATAAACACTGACACACCGCCACTCATCCATAGACGTACTCACACACCTAGTGAGTCATGCAAAAAATTAATCACACACCCATTTACTCACCTAAAGAGTTATACACCCACCAGCTCAATAACTCATACAAATACTAGCACATTCTTACGCTCTTATACAATAACTGATACAAGCACACACGCATCCATACAGCCACTCTCACAATCACACACTCTCACGTATAGCCTTTTAAATACTCTAACACACATATATACTTCCTTTTACATATGTAGTTACTCGCACATGTACCACTGAGATATACATTCACTCACTAACACACCCATACACACACTCACCCACCCAAGCAGCCCATCACAGACGCACTCTTCAAATCATGCACCCAGTGAATCACCCACTCACACATCTATGTACAGAGTCGCACACACCCCACCCACACAAACAGTCAGGCACCCATACAGATACTCAGACAACCAATCAATAACTCATATAGACACTCATGTAGCTATTCACAAACCCATGCAGCCACTTACACAGCAACAGACAGACGGATACAGACATTCACCCAGTTTAGTCACTAACCCATGCATTCAGTAAGATACGTTTAATGACTCACTTATAGACTCAGTCACGCACCTACTAAATCATCCATTCAGACACTTACACACCCACTCACTCTTCAATACGCCTTTCCCTATATATATTAAACATATTTAAACTTTACAGAAACACACAGTCACTGGATGATGTCATCAGTGATGTCATCAGTGATGTCATTTGAGATGTCATCAGTGATGTCATCAGTGATGTCACTGACCATGTCATGAGTGATGTAATATGTGACGTCATCAGCAGTGCATTGCGGGAGCGCGAGTTATAGTTAGCTGAACTAACTATAACGGGGAATTTCACGGGTTTTGTACGAGTGCAATGTCCAAATAACTATAACGCCCTGAAACCTATGGTTTTTCAGTGAATTTGAAAGGTTTTTTAAATGCTAATTCCTAACTATAACGCCCCTGAAACCTATGGTTTTTTCAGTGAATATATATATATATATATTCACTGAAAAAACCATAGGTTTCAGGGACGTTATAGTTACAAATTAGCATTTAAAAACCTTTGAAATTCACTGAAAAAAACATAGGTTTTAGGGACAGTTATACTTAGTTGGACATTGCACTCGTACAAAACCCGTGAAATTCCCCGTTATAGTTAGTCCAGCTAACTATAACTCGCGCCCCGCAATGCACTGCTGATGACGTCACATATTACATCACTCATGACATGGTCAGTGACATCACTGATGACATCTCAAATGACATCACTGATGACATCATCCAGTGACTGTGTGTTTCTGTAAAGTTTAAATATTTTTAATATATATAGGAAAAGACGTATTGAAGAATGAGTGGGTGTGTAAGTGTCTGTATGGATGATTTAGTAGGTGCGTGACTGACTGTATAAGTGAGTGATTTAACGTATCTTACTGAATGCATGGGTTAGTGACTAAACTGGGTGAATGTCTGTATCTGTCTGTCTGTTGCTGTGTAAGTGGCTGCATGTGTTTGTGAATAGCTACATGAGTGTCTATATGAGTTATTGAATGCTTGTGTGAGTATCTGTATGGGTGCCTGAGTGTTTGTGTGGGAGGGGTGTGTGCAACTCTGTGCATAGATGTGTGAGTGGGTGATTCACTGGGTGGATGGTTTCAAGAGTGCATCTGTGATAGACTGTATGGGTGGGTAAGTGTGTGTAAGAGTGTGTTAGTGAGTGAATGTATGTCCCAGTGGTACATGTGTGAGTAACTACATATGTGAAAGGCAGTATATATGTGTGTTGGAGTATATAAATAGCTATAAGCGAGAGTGAGTGATTGTGATAGTGGCTGTATGGATGAGTGTGTGCTTGTATCAGTGATTGTATAAGAGCGTAAGAATGTGCTAGTATTTGTATGAGTAAGTGAGCTGGTGTGTGTATAACTGTATAGGTGAGTAAATGGTAGTGTGTTTAATTATTTGCATGACTGACTAGGTGTGTGAGTACCTCTATGGATGAGTGGCGGTGTTTGAGTGTCTATATAGGAGTATGAGTGCATATGATAGTCCTGTACTGAGTGACCGTAAGTATGAGTGACTGTACGGGTGAGTGAGTGGATGTGTGCGTAGACCTAAGAATCAGTGAGTGGGTATGTAGTTATTGGTGTTGGAGTGTCTATGGTTTTGCGAATGGCAGTCTGTAATTTAGAGTGGGTGTATCAAAGGTTATATTAGGTGTGAGAAGATGCATGAAATTATCACATGGATGATGTCATCAGTGATGTCATTTGAGATGTCATCAGTGATGTCATCAGTGATGTCACTGACCATGTCATGAGTGATGTAATATGTGACGTCATCAGCAGTGCATTGCGGGCGCGAGTTATAGTTAGCTGGACTAACTATAACGGGGGAATTTCACGGGTTTTGTAAGAGTGCAATGTCCAACTAACTATAACTGTCCCTAAAACCTATGGTTTTTTCAGTGAATTTCAAAGGTTTTTTAAATGCTAATGTGTAACTATAACGTCCCTGAAACCTATGGTTTTTTCAGTGAATTTCAAAGGTTTTTTAAATGCTAATTTGTAACTATAACATGTCTGAAACCTACGGTTTTTTCAGTGAATTTCAAAGGTTTTGTAAATGACAATTTTTAAATGTATTAATTGTTATATAAATTTTTTTCATAGTGATTTACTACATTTTTAGAAACAATTTTTTTTACATATTTTATTTTTAAATTACATTGTAATTACATTATACATTACATTACAAAAAATACTTTCTCAGAATGAATTACTTTAGTTTAAATACTTTGCACATAGGCAATAGACTTTTAAGTACAGTAGTTACAGTTGTTGCAATGGGCAACACATTTTCAAACACAATGCAACATTCAGCTCAATGTGAATTTCTAAGTGGAGAGGTGTGGTGCAGCGGCCAGGGCAGCTGACTTCGGAGCACAGGGGTCACGGTTCGATCCCTGGCTCCGGCGGCAGCTCAGCTCAGCATCCTGTGACTCTGGGCAATAGCTCACTTAATTTCCACAACGGCCCCCAGCGCCTTGAGACCCGTAAGGGTGAGTAGTTCGCGCTTTACAAATACGGATTTAGATTTTTTAGATTTAGTTAAATGCAATTAGTTACTTTATGGATTACTTTTCTAACCACAGGACTGGATCCTAGATTCAGTCCTGGGACATCTCCTGTAAACAGTTGAGTAAAAGCGTTTTGGTTACAGTCGTGATTTTTAAGGAATATTATTGTACTTTAAAAGTTGACACTTAGAAACTTTTTCACATAGAATCACCAATGTTATCCTATGGGAGTAAATTCACTTAGCAGGTAAGTAGTGTTATCGTGACTTTTTCTCACTCAGTGTTGGATCCTGGATCCAGCACTGGTGCATCTCCTGTAAACAGTTGAAAGAATGCGTTTAAGTCATACAGGCGATTTTTTAGGAATATTTGTAGTTTGTGAAAATCGACACTTTGAAACTTTTCTGCTGAAAACCAGACAATGGATTCCTATGGAAGAAAATATAAGTTACTGGTAAGTACGGTTAAAATTACTTTTCAGGGTCAGTGCTGGGCTAAAAGATGCAGCACTGAGGTCTCTCCTGATAACAGGTGAGTAAATCAGAATTTGGATTTCGGCTGATTTTAGAGGAATATTTGTATGTTTCAAAAATCAACACTTAGAAACTTTTTCAGCAAAAGCAGGCAATGATATCCTATGGAAGGAAATTCAAGTTACTGGTAAGTACGGTTAAAATTACTTTTGAGGATCAGTACTGGGCTGAAAGATGCAGCACTGAGGTCTCTCCTGATAACAGGTGAGTAAATCGGAATTCGTATTTCGGCTGATTTTAGAGGAATATTTTAAAGTTCCAAAACTCCACACTTAGAAGAATTTCCAAGTGAAACCAGTCAATGTTAGCCTATGGAAGGAAATTCAAGTTACTGGTAAGTACGGTTAAAATTACTTTTCAGGACCAGTACTGGGCTGAAAGATACAGCACTGAGGTCTCTCCTTATAACAGGTGAGTAAATCGGAATTCGTATTTCGGCTGATTTTAGAGGAATATTTGTATGTTTCAAAAATCAACACTTAGAAACTTTTTCAACAAAAAGCAGGCAATGATATCCTATGGAAGGAAATTCAAGTTACTGGTAAGTACGGTTAAAATTACTTTTCAGGATTAGTACTGGGCTGAAAGATGCAGCACTGAGGTCTCTCCTGATAACAGGTGAGTAAATCGGAATTCGTATTTCGGCTGATTTTAGAGGAATATTTTAAAGTTCCAAAACTCCACACTTAGAAGAATTTCCAAGTGAAACCAGTCAATGTTAGCCTATGGAAGGAAATTCAAGTTACTGGTAAGTACGGTTAAAATTACTTTTCAGGACCAGTACTGGGCTGAAAGATACAGCACTGAGGTCTCTCCTTATAACAGGTGAGTAAACCGGAATTCGTATTTCAGCTGATTTTAGAGGAATATTTGTATGTTTCAAAAATCAACACTTAGAAACTTTTTCAGCAAAAGCAGGCAATGATATCCTATGGAAGGAAATTCAAGTTACTGGTAAGTACGGTTAAAATTACTTTTCAGGACCAGTACTGGGCTCAAAGATGCAGCACTGAGGTCTCTCCTTATAACAGGTGAGTAAATCGGAATTCGTATTTCGGATGATTTTAGAAGAATATTTGCACAACGGTGAAGGGAGGGGCGGGGCCTGAGGTGACATCTGTGCAAACGCGCCCCGTGGCGCGTTTTAAGCTGGGGGATTAAGTCCCCTTGAATCCTGAGGGTCCCTAGGGGCCAACTAGCCCACCAGGAACCTCCAATATGCGCCAGGGGGCTGCGTTGCAGAGACGTGTAGAGAGGCCACGCCCTTTTTACACCTCTTTGCAACGCAGCTCTGTGGCGCTTTCTGGATGTACCTGTTGGGCTAGTTGGCCCTCAGGGACCCTCAGGATTGAAGGGGATTTAATTCCCCATCTTAAAACGCGCCACGGGGCCTGTTTGCACACATGTCACCTGAAGCCCCGCCCCTCCCTTCACCACTGTGCAAACGCGCCCCGTGGCACGTTTTAAGTTGGGGGATTAAGTCCCTTGAATCCTGAGGGTCCCCGGAGTCCAACTAGCCCACCATATACCTCCAAAAGCGCCACAGAGCTGCGTTGCAGAGAGGTGTAAAAGGGCGTGGCCTCTGTACACCTCTCTGCAAGGCAGCCTCCTGGCGCATACTGGAGGTTCCTGGTGGGCTAGTTGGCCCCAGGGACCCCCAGTATTCAAGGGGAATTGTTCCCCCTCTGCAAACGCGCCAGGGGTGCGTTTGCAGAGTGGTGAAGAAAGGGGCGGGGCCTGCGGGCCCGATCGTTTTTTAAATTTTTTTTTTTGTCTCCTGAAGGGGGCTGTGTGGCCCCCTTCCTTTTTCCAGTTTTTATGCCCTGGGGACCCCATCCCCCAGGGCCTTACCCCTTTTTTTAATTAAATATTATTTAAAAAAACGGGAAGGGGGCCGCGTGGCCCCCTTCCCTGGGCCTGTATTGGCCCCGGGGACCCCATCCCCGGGGCATGGCCTCGATTTTTTGTTTTTCTTTGGAGGGGGCTGCGTGGCCCCCTCCTCAGGCCATTTAAGGCCCCGGGGACCCCATCCCCGGGGCCGGCCTTTCCTTTTTTTTTTTTTTTATTATTTGGGGAGGGGGGCCGCGTGGCCCCCTCCCGGGCCACTACTTGCCCCGGGGCCCTCTCCGTTGGGGACTGTGGGGGTCCCCAATCCCCCACAGTCCCGCCGGCTCCCCGCGTCCCTTGGGCGCGGCATTGCTTTTCCACATGGGGAGCTGCTAAGATGCAGCTCCCCATGTGGAAAGCAATGTGCTTTGGATATTGGAAGAGAGAGCAGGTTTCCCTGTCTCTCTTCCAATATCCAAAGCAGTTTGCTATGGCAGGACGGGAGCCGCGAGGCTCCCGTCCTGCCATAGCAAACTACAGTGTCCCGGGGTAGGCACCCCGGGACACTGCAGGAGCCGGCCCTGGGGGTGGTGGTCCCCAGGGCCATCAAGGGCTCCAGGAGGGGGCCGCGAGGCCCCTCCCATTCAGTTCACAGCCCCTGGGAGGTGGTGGTCCCCGGGCTCTGGGGGTCCGTAACGGACCCCCATATTTAAATGTTTAGTGCCCCGGGAGGTGGCAGTCCCGGGGCGTGTGGGGGCTGGAGCCCCCCCACACAGGTTTTTCAATTATAAAAAAAAAGCCCCGGGGAGGTGGTGGTCCTCGGAGCTGCGGGAGGGCTCAGAGCCCTCCCGCACCATTTTAAAAAAGCCCCGGGGGTGGCGGTCCTCGGGGCTTGGGGGCCCTTGAAGCCCCCCACACATTAAATTATCCCCCCACCATGCCCCCGGGACTTGGGCCACCCGGGGGCAAAATACAATCGAGCGCGATTTTTTTTGCCCAGGGGGTCCTTGTGGGACCCCTGAGCAAACCTAGGGGTCAGGGTGTTTCTACCCTGCCCCCTTTGTGCGCTTTGTGCACTTGTTTCTGTCCCTCGGTTCTACCGAGGGACAAAATGGCTGCCAACATTTCCTGAATCGGAATGTTGACAGCCAGCTGACAGCCAATTAACATGCAGCTCGTGATCGGGAGGGTACGCGGACCCTACTCGGCCATAGATATCACTATCTTTTTACTTTTGATTTTCTCAGCAACTACTGAACGGATTTACACCATTTAACAAAAAGGGTTCTTTCTGAACCAAGAACTACCTCTTTGCCAAATTTGGTGTAATTCCGTTCAGCAGTTCGGGCTGTAGCCGTGTCTAAAGTTTCCTATGGAAAATTGCATGGGGAAAACGCGTTTTGGGACCCCCTTTTTCTCGGCCCCCGCTTGACGAATCCCCCGAGACTTTCAGGGTAGGAGCGGACCGGAGCGGGCCATAAAGTTTGAAAATTTTGCGAAGATACGTCAACCGGCAAGAGAGTTATTTCAAATAGAATGTCGCGGATTTCCTATGGATAATAGGTTGTAACTATAACTATCTACTGGCGACCGCCAGTAGATAATATATATATATATATATATACATATACATATACATGCCCTATTTCTCATCCTGTACCACTATCAATATCTTTAATCTGTGTATACTTACCTCCTTTATGCATCTATATACTTTCAATGTACTTATGGATCTATATATTTATCACTTTCTTCTAATTTAGCATTTCCAATGCACTACCCTATTTCTCAGCCTATACTTCTCTCAATATATCTTCTAGCCCAACTTTCTGACTCATCTCAAACTTCTTTCTACTACTCTTTCCAATGCACTACCCTATCTCTCACCCTATACATCTATCATTATATCCTCTACACCCACTCTCTCATTTATCCCAAACCCCATACCACTACTATGTTCCCCAAAATAACCCTTTCTTGACTCTCTCCTACTCTACCCCTCCTTGCATCATCTGACACCTCTTTTACTATACCGATCCCCCAAAACAAATCTTTCTAAACTCTTCCCTCTGACTCTTCCCCTCCAAAAACCATTTTTACTAATCCAAAAGCCTCCTCCTACTGCTATGACCTAAAAAAGAAATCCTTCACTCTTCTATCCCTCCACTATCCCTTTCAATCAAAATAACAGACTAACATGTTCACTTCTCTAATTCCATATTCCACTATACTAATTCACCACTAATCCTTTATGGGTTCCAGAGTAGCGTGCTACTCGCCAACAAAGCGTTTCAACACCTCATCAAGGTTACAAACGCTATATAAATGCAAACCTTTTTTTCCCTTTTTACCCCTCCCCAACCCTTCTCAATCCAAATAACTGACTAACATATCCACCACTCAAATTACTTCATATTTCACTATACTATTTTTCAACACTAATCCTTTATGGGTTCCGGAGTAGCCTGCTACTCGCCAGAAAAGTGCTTCAACACCCCATCAGGGGTAACAGGCACTATATGAATGCAAACCTTTCTTTCCCTTCTATCCCTCCGCTATCCTTCGCACTCCAAATAACTGACTAATATGCACCACTCAAATTACTTTCATATTTCACCATACAAATTCACCACTAATCCTTTATGGGTTTCCGGAGTAGCGTGCTACTCACCAAAAAAAAACGCTTCAAACCCCATCAGGGGTAAGAAGCGCTATATAAATACAAACCTTTTTTCCTCTTCTATCCTTCTGCTATCCTTCCGAATCCAAATAACTGACTAAACCTATCCACCACAAAGAACATATACTATACTGCCAATGTATCTCCGTACTGACCAGGCGGACATCTCAATCCTGACTTGTCACACAGACACATAGTGCACTATGAGAAGGTTTTAGAACCTTATACTGGGGTCAGACTCAGCTCACTTTTGCAGAAAAAGTAAACTTAATACATATCTATGTCAATTTATATAGCTCCTCCTGTGTGTGATATTCTATGTCTAGGAGCTTGTACTTTAGATGATACAGTACCTGAGGCCCAGGGAGGTGAAGAGACTTGCCTAGGATCACACAGTGTGGTGAAGAGAAGAATGTATGACTAAAGACAACACAAATCAATCATAAAAAGTGTGTATGAGTGGAGGTGGAAGAGTGAATATCGGTGCTTCATGGAAATTAGCTATGGTTTTTAGCATTTGACCTGTTGGTCCATTTTTTATTTTTTGCTACTATTTTTAATTTTATCTCCAACCATCTGTACAAAGTCTGCTATTTTTAGGCCATGGGGTGCTTTATATACTACAGCATGGAAAACGATGTATGTGTATTAGTGTTTGCCATGTGTGCATCAATATGTGTCTTTAGGGACGCGCCGTGCTTCTACCTGCAGTTTTGTCAGAATTATATGTGTCTAATTGTGCTATGTGTGTCTGCAGGCCAAATATGGCAATGCCCGTAGGGAATGAGGCAGCAGAAAAAAATAAATGCATGTCTCACAGCATAGAGGAGATGCATGCTGTTTGCACTGGCCACATGTATTTCAACAATGGTGATGTGTGAAAGGGAAATAAAGGCAAATTGTGGAAAGTGATTAGAATGGAAGAGAGAAATAAAAGAGGAAGTCAAATGTCACAGTAGGATATCGAAGAGGAACCCAGGGTGAGGAATACAAAGCACAAGGAACAAGGAGTGGGAGAGAAAGAAAGGAGGGGAAGACATACAGAGATAAAAAAGCAAATGGAGAGGGGGAAGGCAGATAATCTGATAAATTAAAACAGGCAGAGAAAAATGTGAGTGAAATCTATATATGGGATTGAAAGAATTTCAAATCTGGGCCACTGTACATGGCCCTACAGGCTTTGGAATGAACTAATGGGAATTCATTATTATACATTTACTTGACAGAAAATCCTCAAATGACTCTACAGAGTGCATTTTAAAATCCTTTCAAATGTTGACTAATATTAATAGCCTCACTTTTTTTTGTGCCAATTTCTGAATAATAGAACCTTCTAAAGATGCTCCTACAAGGACATGCTGACCCTGTCCTATCAAAAAAGTGGACTGCTGAGAAGTGGTAATACTAAGAAAAGTATACAAGGGCTTTTTAGCAGTGCTGGTTCCAATCTGAGTTTATTTTAACTAGGCAACTGCCTTCCATTGTGGAGCCTTATCCATGCTCCTAGTGACCTCTATTTTACTATGGTAAATTCTCAGCGTAAATAGTTTGTATTTCTAGAGAGAGAGAGAGTTTATGCCTGTTTGTATGTGCAATCAAGGTTAGCTACATACTGAAGAGATGGTGGTGGTTCTTTCACTAGTTTTGGACCTTTCTCATCATTTCAAATGCTATGCATTGTGCCTACTCTGGCAAATGGTATGTGCAGTCCTGGAGAAGGGGGACATACTACCATGAACAGGTAGCTTAGACCCTACCTGTGGCACTAAAAATCACTTCCGGGTCGAGACTTGCACACTTCTGTTCTTGTAAATTGAGATGAAGACAGTGCTCCCACCTTGGGCACAGCCATTCCCAGGTCACCTTTCACATATCCCAGTGCTCTGGACCTACTGTGACTACTTGTCATGCTGCTAGCAGTCTCTTCTAGACCTCATTGTGCAGTGATTGCTGCAAAGACCACTGAGAGTATGAGGTCATCATACCCCCATCTCTATCCATTTGTTTAGAGCTGTCTTCTAAATCCATTCAGATCCAATGGAATATTCATCTTTTTACATACATTTTGCAGCACTGTAAGCCATGCTTATTTGCACTGGTGGTTGCAGGTGGGGCCCACCAGCACTTTTGTTTACGGATCGGAACATATTTTAAATCATCAGAATTATCAAAACGGTAACAAAGGGAGAAAGAAAGGATGAAAAGCAACCTTCAAGAGTGAGATAAAGAGGTGGGGAGAGTACTGTGGTGGATGAAGGAAGCATGAGGTGGAATCAAGAGAAGAGACCCTTGGTATTCAGCAACCCTGACATTTAACAGTGGCTCTGGTGGGCTTCTTCTGAGGAAAAGGTGGGCGCAGCATTTGTTCTTTCACAAATTAGGCAGTGATTCTAAGTTTACAATGACACTATATAAGATCAATGTTTCCAGCTAAATATACGCTTCTTATTTCAATAATGGTCTCAGAAGCAATGTGAAGTCCCATTGTATTTAAATGCCTTTAAGTTTCCACTAAAGTTACTGACCAAATATACTTCAAAATGTACCTCTTATTATCCCCAAACCTCCACTTACAAAACACCAGAAAATTCCTGTGAAGTTCTTTTTAGATCTCATTAGGTTTGATCAAAGGTTACTAATCCTGTGAGTTCTAGATAGTATGCTTTGCCACAGATGTCCTAATTCCAAGGGGAACAAACTCTATCAAATTCTTTGTAGGATTTGACCAATAATCTTTTCAATTGTACTATAAGGTAAAGGATACTAATAATAAGAAGTGACACCAAAAATATGTCTGCTTCAAAATGTTATCACCTGTGCCACTATATACTGTATTGATGATGGGAAACCAAGTCCCTGTCCCTCTCTGTGGTAACTTCTCTGGGCTGTACACCTCAAAGCAGATATTTATGTTAATCTTGATTCTGCACACAGCTTAATAAAGCACACACGCAAACAATAATTAGAGGGAACATTGCTCGGCTGTCCAATCCTAAGATTTTCAGAGTTTGGTTTCATGGATACGTAGGGTAGGCCTCTGTATTTACAGAACAGCCCTGTCCCTTGTTTTTGCAGAACAACCTGAAGAACTTTCTGATCCAAAGCACATTTGATTGTGGATCCTCTCCATCATTGGTGTCCTTTGTATTTTCTGACCCAGTCTCTTATGAGAGTTGTTATGTGGGCTCATTTTTTAGCTCAGTCTGAGGTGCCAAACATCTGGAACAATCCCGAGATGTATTTGTTACCAAATACTAAAGCAATTCCAGAGGTGCTTTATAGTCTCAAACTGCCATTTGTCCTGGTACCAGTTCTAATGAGTATTGGCCAAAGCTCTGCAAGGGTGTAGACCAGCGGTTCTTAATATTTAGACTACTGTTGATGCCCACTGAATCACTATTGAAAGCTGTGGACCAAGACTTAAGTAATTTGAACAAATTGAACCTCAAAGCAATATACAAAAATACAGAAAACAGTACACAAATAATGGAATATTTTATTTAGTTCACAAGCAAAAAATGCACAAGTCAAACTTTTAATGTTACTGGTAAACATATTGTGATATGATAAACTCTAGCACAGGGGTCTCCAACCTTTTCTGTAGTGAGAGCCCATACTATGGTTTCAACTGTATCATCATTCACAGGGCATATTTATCCCCAAAAGTACTTCATAAGATCTACCCTGCAGCCAAATCAAAGTACTTGCGATGTTCAAGCGACAGGGCTGGCTTCCGGCACATGTTCTGGGACTGCCTGGTTATAGCTCAATATTGGACGCAGGTTACAAGTTTTCTTATGTCAATATCTGGACGTGTGAACATAAATTACCCTGAATTGTGTCTACTGGGGCCTTTCCTCTGCCAACTGACTGGCAGGATCATGTCCTGGTTTCTAGATCTTGCTCTCATGGTGGCAAAGCGTATGATTGCCAGGGAATGGAAGGCCGAAGAGGCCCCACCCATTAACAGTTGGCAACTAGAGCTTTAAGAGCAGGCTGAAGCTGAAACTAACTTGTTGCACCATGAAGAAGTTAAGGGAATCAGAAAGATACCTTGTCAGACAAATGGGAGGAACTATTGGCTAATGTTGAGGACCTAAATAAAGATGTTACACTGCCCCCTGAACAGCTTAGGCAACCAGCAAGTAATACAGTGGGTTGTGTTGGTAAAACAAACAGTGGCGGCTCGCATAGGGCGTGCGGTGGGGCAGGGCGTGTGGTGGGGCGGGGAGGGTGGGGGGTAGTAAACTCGGACATACGACCGAACGGAGGAAAGTAATTATTACATTCCTCTGTTCCGTCGTATGTCCGAGTTTACTACCCCCACCCTGCCCCTACCCCGCCCTGCCCCGCCTCACCACCTCGCAGCACGCCCTATGCGAGCCGCCACTGAAAACAAACCCCTTCATTCATGGAACAATTTACACATGAATGGCAGGCTTATTAATTGGATACCCAGTATATGAAAGTTACAGAGTATGGTATGGCATCACCAACATCATGTAGCCCCTTCCTGCAACATAATGTAATTGACACTATGTACATATTCTTGCTTATCAGAAATATTCACATGATACACACACCAGCCCACTGTTTGATTTTAGTTTGTTTTGTTAGGTTGATGCTATTTTACATCTTTCATATTACTGAGACACAAGGATGGACTAAATAATGGGAGAATTTGATGCACATACCTCTGAATAGTAACATAAAATGAACATTCAAATATAACCCTGCAATACAGTAGGTCCAATGTTTCTTATGAAAACATAACTTATCCTTTCAAACCGTATGGTATGATGATATTTGGTGACTGGTGTGTTTGGGCTATGCGACTCAATAAAAAGGTTTGTCACACTAATAAATGTAATGTCAATGTTATTATAAAATACCAATAAAAAAGCTGTTTTAAAAAAAAAAATCTATTGGCGCCACACCGTTGGCAACTGGTTAACTTCTAATCCACAGGCCTGCTGAAAAGTGACACTCTATCAAACTCAATGGAGTTAACCTGTGTCCCTCGGAACCTGGGTATATAATGTTATAAACTACAAAGCATTCTGTCGGGTGTTGCAATTTTTTAGCGTGAAGAATTGGTTTTGGAATGTCACACCTATATGAGAAGATCAATGTTTGTTCCTCCAAAGGCTAGGAGAGTGTGGGCCTATGCTGCCCATTATTCAACACCCCCAAAGCACATCACCTAAATAAACAACACAACAACAATTATAATTATTTGGTATATTTAAAGTCATATGTCTAAATAATAAGCACAATTTTTCTTTTTCTTATAAGGCTGTCAAAAAAGCACAAAAATAAATCAAATGGTGTGACTTGGTGATAAAGTGACATACAGTGAAAAAATATAAGTTTGACATTACATAATATAGACAAAAACTGATCCTTAACATGATATACATAAAGACATTCTTGCAAAAATGCCTGCTCTCTCTCATATCCACAGTTCAACAAACATCCTATATCATTATTGGCACTTCTTGAGGATGGTTGACTGAGAACATGAATCAATGGTATTGCTGTCGACGTTTCAACCCTAGGTGTATGTGTTAGTAGCTAGACATCACGGCGGGTCCTTCTCAGGATTAGAGAGATGTAGGCACCCTAAATGCTTTGCAATTCAAGCGATAAGAACTCCTCCAAGCCAGGATGGAGTCCACAAATGGTCCACAAGTATCCATAATCATATGTTCAACATCTAACAAGGCGAGACCCCCACTGGGGTTCACGTTCCAAGTCTTAATATGAGATTCATCGAAAAACAAAATCTTACCCTGGCGTGACTGCCAAAGTGACACTCAGCAGCCGACTACAGCATGCTGGCCCAATAGCAAATGTGGCCAGGCTGGAGTTACCATCTGATAGTACTCCAGGGGCCAGGAGAGAAGAAGCACTTTTAGCTACAGGCGTCCTATATTTAATTCACTGTCCGATGAAACTCCTGATATCGGTCTTTCTAGTTCCTAGTTCTGATCACGTGAGATACTCTTGTCCCCCACTTCTCACCATCTAACTCCAACCCAGATAGCAAGGAAGAGATCGAATAAATCTGGAGCTCAACCAGTCTTTGTCCAACTACCTGTTCCCTCACCAAATGGTTTTACAATGAGAAACACCACACAGCAATTTTTTCATCTTCTAAATCTAAAGGAAAACTCCTTCAAGCTTGAGGTTACAGATATAATTATGAGTGGCTTATAGATGCTGCTATTTATTTATTTTTAAATATGAAATGATGCTTCATTTGAATGATTACATATATTCATTGAAATAAAGCAGCTTTAAAAAAAAAAAGAAAATAATAGCAGCATCTATCTGAGCTCAGCGGAAGTCCACAGCACATAAAACGATTTGTAAAAAAAAAAAACAGAGTGAAACTTTGCCTTATTTTGATCATTAAAATACGGCAGAGTTTCATTCCATTTAAAAATTTGTTTTTAAAGCTTTCATGTGCCCTGAGCTTCCACTGAGCTGCCTCGCATACATAACTATTGGGAGGGAGGGGGCAAGCCAACACCGAGACCCATTTTTCTGTGTGAAAAAGGCCGCTTTATTGAAAACAGGTGCATATCACAATGTCCAACCTAGGCCATTGCCTTACAAACTAAAACCTCACTATATATAAAATAACTGATCCTTCATTTCCCCCACCCCCCTACGATCCCCACATAAAATCCCCCACCCTGCCGATAACATAACATTACATAACATTCCATAACAATCCCATTCCACAGTATTGCAGTTCCAAACTCCTGCCATCTAATAAAAACCTACAACCCTATCTGTCCTTCTGCAACTGTAACTACCTAACCTCTATTCTAAACTTATCCTACCTGCCTAACCTTTCCCTGCCCACAAAACTTCCAACATTTAACTAAAAACTTCTGCCAATCTGGCCAACTTTTGAACAACCCCGCAGCACCTGTTTCAAGCGACAGCATATACAAAATTCACCAGAAACCTATGCACCTGTCCCCAACAAAAACAGCCAAACCCTAAAACATACCTCTCCGAACCACGCTTACAAAAACCCCTAAATAAAGGGTGGGCGGGAGGGACAAAAAACTAATTCCTGCTACGCTCCCAGCCACCAGGTCACCAAAACCTAAAATGGTGGCTGGGAGAGGGAGGGCTAACCCCTTATAGCCTTTGGGCTATCAAATTGAGTTGGGCTACGTTTGGCCTATTCCCAACGTAGCCCAAAAACTTTACAAAAATGGCAGCTGCCGGCCGCCCCTCCCCCACCCAAAACTGCCCGGGGGCAGACCTCACGAGGCTCGGCTGCCCCCAAACCCCCATTGGGAGGGAGGGGGCAAGCCAACACCGAGACCCATTTTTGTGTGTGAAAAAGGCCGCTTTATTGAAAACTGGTGCATATCACAATGTCAAACCTAGGCCATTGCCTTACAAACTAAAACCTCACTATACATAAAATAACTGATCCTCCATTTCCCCCACCCCCACCCCTACGATCCCCACATAAAATCCCCCACCCTGCCGATAACATAACATTACATAACATTCCATAACAATCCCATTCCACAGTATTGTAGTTCCAAACTCCTGCCATCTAATAAAAACCTATAACCCTATCTGTCCTTCTGCAACTGTAACTACCTAACCTCTATTCTAAACTTATCCTACCTGCCTAACCTTTCCCTGGCCCTGCCCACAAAACTTCTAACATTTAACTAAAAACTTCTGCCAATCTGGCCAACTTTTGAACAACCCCACCACCCAGGAAAAGCGGGAGCATAGGCGGAGAGCCGCCTCCCGTTTTTTCTGCCCCCCCCCTGCCCTAATAGGAGTGTTTTTTTAACGACTCTGGACATTCAACATCCTAGCCAAGACTTCCCGATCTCCAGCAAACACAAGTCCATACCCAAACGGGACAAATGGACTCCATCACCTCTAAAAATTCCACTGTGTGAAACTTATTCTCCCTATGCGCAATCCTGGAAAAACCCAATTCTCTGCTATAACGCACCATTTCAGTGTTCAGTTTTCTCCGAGCCCTGTCCACTGCCCCAGGGTTGATAGCCCCTCTCCAAACCCTACGCGGAATAAACTCCGTCCAAATGACATAGCACCCGAACCACTGGCCCTTCAACAGGGCCAGGTCCCGCTTCATGCTTCTCATAAGGACCAAACCCTTCTCCCTGACCATGTCATTTTCCCCCAGGTGAATCAACAAAATGTCAGGGCACCTACCAGCCACCAACATACCATTCAATGAACGCAGAAGTTCCTTCCACAGCATGCCCCCCCGCCCTTTCCACAAAACCTTGAATAAATCTTTATTAAAACCCAAATTTTCTCCGAAATAACTGGCCCGCGCCTGGACCTGGGCCCATTTCACAAATGAATGTCCCACTATCCATATGGTCATCTCCCTGGCGAAGGGGGCCTGCGACCGAACCTGAAATAGAAAAACTGTGTGAACAGACGAAAACACATAACCGCGCTATATCCCTCCTGCAGCGCCGCAAACCTAACTCTGGTAACAGTCCGATGACCCTCTCCCCAGCCTCATAATGTCCCCCTTCCCCCGCCCCCTGTTCCTGGCTTCAGACGCCGCCCCAATCCTAAAAGACTATGTCCCAACGCCCTTGCTGTCCCAAAGACAAACCCCTCAGCAGCTTCACTACCTGCTCGTCCCTAGCGGACTGCTGATTGACCATCTCCCCCACTGCCCTATTGACAACCCTGAAAGTTACTCTCTTGTGAGCCAGTTGTGCCCCCCACCGGCAGTCGAACCTGGTGATGTAGAGGTCTCGGTCCTGTCAGTGCCCTACCCAGTCGTCTACAAAAAGTCCTCCCTACTCTTCCCCCGCTGAAAGCAAAGTTAGGTGTCCCCACAACACCTGCCTCACATGAACTGTGACTTCGTCTCTGGCCATCATTGTCTCCAGCAGCCCCAGCATCTGCTGCTTTTTATCCATCAGCAAATGAGCCTCCCTCAAGTGGGAATCCAGCTCAATGTCCAAAAAAGGAAAGAGCCGTACTGGGCCCCATCGTTTTCCCCACGCCAAAGGCACTCCACGTTCCCTCATGATCTCTTTGAAGCTGTCCAGTGCTGCCTGGCATTCCGTGGAGTCTGAGGTGCCGACATAGAAAAAGTCATCCAGATAGTACGTTAACAACTGGTGACCCGTGTGCCTGGAAAACAACCACTGGAGGAACGTACTGAAACATTTGAGTTATGGACAAGACATAGAGCAGCCCATCGGTAATGCTTTGTCCACGTACCATTCACCGTTGAAATGGATGCCCAGGAGGTCCCAATCCTCCGGGTGGACTGGAAGCAATCGGAAAGCCGACCATATGTCGCATTTTGCCCTGTCCGCTGTTGCGCCCGTGGTCACTTACCAGTGACATGGCCACGTCAACCGACTAATAAAACACAGTGTCCTCTGTGTCGTCGATAAAATCATGAACCGAATTGCCTTTTGGCCATAACAGATGCTGGATTAACCTGAATTGCCCCTGTTCCTTCCTGGGAACCACACCAAACTGGAAAGTCAATCAAATTCTCCCACTGCCCACCTGCAAATGGGCCCGCCATGCGAGCCTCACGCACTTCTTTGTCCAATTTGTCCTGCACCACCTCCGGGTGTTCCCTCGCTGCCTGTAAATTGTCCGCCCATCGCCCCACCCTGGGGCCCCTGTAACCTAAATGAAAACAGTCTGTAAACCCATCCTGTAGCGTTTTCACAGCCTTCTGGTTGTTCTAACCCTGTAAGGCTGCCCCACATTTGACCACCCTAACTGGCGTACGAGCCCTTTGGCCCAGCCCCTCTAGCCCCCCGAAAGGCTGCTGCTGCTGTCCCCCTGCTTGTGACCCCCCCTTGGTGCCACTGCTCACCCCCTGACTGCGGCCCCGCCCCCTCCAAAGCAATTAACCAAGGCGTGTCTGCCTCTGCATTTCGAGCAGTCATGCCTGAATCTACAAAATTCCCGGGTGCACGTTCCCTTATTGAAATCCCAGCAGGCCCCTCCAGAGCCCGTCTGCCCCCTGCCTGTACCACCCACCCCTCCCCAGGTGGGCTGCCCCTGAAAGGGCTGATAAACGAGCGGTAGCCCACTGGCTGTGAATACCGTCTTCCCCGCCCTGGAGGACCCCATCGTGTGCTGCCACAGGTCCGTATCCAACTCCCCCCATTTAGCTTCAGTGTCCCATGCCATACGAGCCCTAAACTCCTCGTCGTATTGGGCCCAAGCGTATCCCTCCCCCGTGATCTGTGCCTTCCTAATGACGTCCATATACTTAAAGAGGGCCACACATCGCTCTGGGTATTTTTCGCAATATACGCTGGCATATATTAGAAAAGCTGCCGTCCAGTTTTCGATAGTGAGGGGCACCCTTGGCCGCTTTGCCAATTCGTATTCCTCCTCTTTTGACCCTTCTTTAGCGCGCACCTCCCTGTGCAGCAGCTTGAGCATTTCCACATACTCCCCTTTCCATATGCGCTCTTTAGTGGCCAACATCAGATGCACACCCAATGGCTTCATTACCCCCATATAGGGCAGCTTCTTGATTTTCAATTCCTTGCTCTCTAACTTTCCGTCCGACTCTCCTGTCCCTGCTGCCCCTGCGTCACCTGCCCCTTTGACTTAGCATCGTCCCCTACTCTTACCGCCGTCTTGCCTGCGTCTTCCGTGCCTACTCCCACATCCAACATGTATTTACCTCTGCTTAACCTTTTTCAACAAAAAGCAGGCAATGATATCCTATGGAAGGAAATTCAAGTTACTGGTAAGTACGGTTAAAATTACTTTTCAGGATTAGTACTGGGCTGAAAGATGCAGCACTGAGGTCTCTCCTGATAACAGGTGAGTAAATCGGAATTCGTATTTCGGCTGATTTTAGAGGAATATTTTAAAGTTCCAAAACTCCACACTTAGAAGAATTTCCAAGTGAAACCAGTCAATGTTAGCCTATGGAAGGAAATTCAAGTTACTGGTAAGTACGGTTAAAATTACTTTTCAGGACCAGTACTGGGCTGAAAGATACAGCACTGAGGTCTCTCCTTATAACAGGTGAGTAAATCGGAATTCGTATTTCAGCTGATTTTAGAGGAATATTTGTATGTTTCAAAAATCAACACTTAGAAACTTTTTCAGCAAAAAGCAGGCAATGATATCCTATGGAAGGAAATTCAAGTTACTGGTAAGTACGGTTAAAATTACTTTTCAGGACCAGTACTGGGCTCAAAGATGCAGCACTGAGGTCTCTCCTTATAACAGGTGAGTAAATCGGAATTCGTATTTCGGATGATTTTAGAAGAATATTTGCACAATGGTGAAGGGAGGGGGCGGGGCCTGAGGTGACATCTGTGCAAACGCGCCCCGTGGCGCGTTTTAAGTTGAGGGATTAAGTCCCCTTGAATCCTGAGGGTCCCTAGGGGCCAACTAGCCCACCAGGAACCTCCAATATGCGCCAGGGGGCTGCGTTGCAGAGACGTGTAGAGAGGCCACGCCCCTTTTTACACCTCTTTGCAACGCAGCTCTGTGGCGCTTTCTGGATGTACCTGTTGGGCTAGTTGGCCCTCAGGGACCCTCAGGATTGAAGGGGATTTAATTCCCCATCTTAAAACGCGCCACGGGGCCTGTTTGCACACATGTCACCTGAAGCCCCGCCCCTCCCTTCACCACTGTGCAAACGCGCCCGTGGCACGTTTTAAGTTGGGGGATTAAGTCCCCTTGAATCCTGAGGGTCCCCGGAGTCCAACTAGCCCACCATATACCTCCAAAAGCGTCACAGAGCTGCGTTGCAGAGAGGTGTAAAAGGGGCGTGGCCTCTGTACACCTCTCTGCAAGGCAGCCCCTGGCGCATACTGGAGGTTCCTGGTGGGCTAGTTGGCCCCAGGGACCCCCAGTATTCAAGGGGAATTCGTTCCCCTCTGCAAACGCGCCAGGGGGTGCGTTTGCAGAGTGGTGAAGGAAGGGGGCGGGGCCTGCGGGCCCGATCGTTTTTTTAAATTTTTTTTTTTTGTCCCCTGAAGGGGGGCTGTGTGGCCCCCCTTCCTTTTTCCAGTTTTTATGCCCTGGGGACCCCATCCCCCAGGGCCTTACCCCTTTTTTTTAATTAAATATTATTTAAAAAAACGGGAAGGGGGCCGCGTGGCCCCCCTTCCCTGGGCCTGTATTGGCCCCGGGGACCCCATCCCCCGGGGCATGGCCTCGATTTTTTGTTTTTCTTTGGAGGGGGCTGCGTGGCCCCCCTCCTCAGGCCATTTAAGGCCCCGGGGACCCCATCCCCGGGGCCGGCCTTTCCTTTTTTTTTTTTTTAATTATTTGGGGAGGGGGCCGCGTGGCTCCCTCCCGAGCCACTACTTGCCCCGGGGCCCTCTCCGTTGGGGACTGTGGGGGTCCCCAATCCCCCCACAGTCCCGCCGGCTCCCCGCGTCCCTTGGGCGCCGGCATTGCTTTCCACATGGGGAGCTGCTAAGATGCAGCTCCCCATGTGGAAAGCAATGTGCTTTGGATATTGGAAGAGAGAGCAGGTTTCCCTGCTCTCTCTTCCAATATCCAAAGCAGTTTGCTATGGCAGGACGGGAGCCGCGAGGCTCCCGTCCTGCCATAGCAAACTACAGTGTCCCGGGGTAGGCACCCCGGGACACTGCAGGAGCCGGCCCTGGGGGTGGTGGTCCCCAGGGCCATCAAGGGCTCCAGGAGGGGGCCGCGCGGCCCCCTCCCATTCAGTTCACAGCCCCGGGAGGTGGTGGTCCCCGGGCTCTGGGGTCCGTAACGGACCCCCATATTTAAATGTTTAGTGCCCCGGGAGGTGGCAGTCCCGGGCGTGTGGGGGGCTGGAGCCCCCCACACAGGTTTTTCAATTATAAAAAAAAGCCCCGGGGAGGTGGTGGTCCCCGGAGCTGCGGGAGGGCTCAGAGCCCTCCCGCACCATTTTAAAAAAGCCCCGGGGGTGGCGGTCCCCGGGGCTTGGGGGCCCTTGAAGCCCCCCACACATTAAATTATCCCCCCACCATGCCCCCGGGACTTGGGCCACCCGGGGGCAAAATACATCGAAGCGCGGGAGACCGCGCTTCGATTTTTCCGGCAGGATTCGCGCACCCTGAGCGCATCCTGCCGATTTTTAAAAAAATTTTTTTTTTTTTGCCCAGGGGGTCCTTGTGGGACCCCTGAGCAAACCTAGGGGGTCAGGGTGTTTCTACCCTGCCCCCTTTGTGCGCTTTGTGCACTTGTTTCTGTCCCTCGGTTCTACCGAGGGACAAAATGGCTGCCAACATTTCCTGAATCGGAATGTTGACAGCCAGCTGACAGCCAATTAACATGCAGCTCGTGATCGGGAGGGTACGCGGACCCTACTCGGCCATAGATATCACTATCTTTTTACTTTTGATTTTCTCAGCAACTACTGAACGGATTTACACCATTTAACAAAAGGGTTCTTTCTGAACCAAGAACTACCTCTTTGCCAAATTTGGTGTAATTCCGTTCAGCAGTTCGGGCTGTAGCCGTGTCTAAAGTTTCCTATGGAAAATTGCATGGGGAAAACGCGTTTTGGGACCCCCTTTTTCTCGGCCCCCGCTTGACGAATCCCCCGAGACTTTCAGGGTAGGAGCGGACCGGAGCGGGCCATAAAGTTTGAAAATTTTGCGAAGATACGTCAACCGGCAAGAGAGTTATTTCAAATAGAATGTCGCGGATTTCCTATGGATAATAGGTTGTAACTATAACTATCTACTGGCGACCGCCAGTAGATAATATATATATATATATATATACATATACATATACATGCCCTATTTCTCATCCTGTACCACTATCAATATCTTTAATCTGTGTATACTTACCTCCTTTATGCATCTATATACTTTCAATGTACTTATGGATCTATATATTTATCACTTTCTTCTAATTTAGCATTTCCAATGCACTACCCTATTTCTCAGCCTATACTTCTCTCAATATATCTTCTAGCCCAACTTTCTGACTCATCTCAAACTTCTTTCTACTACTCTTTCCAATGCACTACCCTATCTCTCACCCTATACATCTATCATTATATCCTCTACACCCACTCTCTCATTTATCCCAAACCCCATACCACTACTATGTTCCCCAAAATAACCCTTTCTTGACTCTCTCCTACTCTACCCCTCCTTGCATCATCTGACACCTCTTTTACTATACCGATCCCCCAAAACAAATCTTTCTAAACTCTTCCCTCTGACTCTTCCCCTCCAAAAACCATTTTTACTAATCCAAAAGCCTCCTCCTACTGCTATGACCTAAAAAAGAAATCCTTCACTCTTCTATCCCTCCACTATCCCTTTCAATCAAAATAACAGACTAACATGTTCACTTCTCTAATTCCATATTCCACTATACTAATTCACCACTAATCCTTTATGGGTTCCAGAGTAGCGTGCTACTCGCCAACAAAGCGTTTCAACACCTCATCAAGGTTACAAACGCTATATAAATGCAAACCTTTTTTTCCCTTTTTACCCTTCCCCAACCCTTCTCAATCCAAATAACTGACTAACATATCCACCACTCAAATTACTTCATATTTCACTATACTATTTTTCAACACTAATCCTTTATGGGTTCCGGAGTAGCCTGCTACTCGCCAGAAAAAGTGCTTCAACACCCCATCAGGGGTAACAGGCACTATATGAATGCAAACCTTTCTTTCCCTTCTATCCCTCCGCTATCCTTCGCACTCCAAATAACTGACTAATATGCACCACTCAAATTACTTTCATATTTCACCATACAAATTCACCACTAATCCTTTATGGGTTTCCGGAGTAGCGTGCTACTCACCAAAAAAAAAACGCTTCAAACCCCATCAGGGGTAAGAAGCGCTATATAAATACAAACCTTTTTTCCTCTTCTATCCTTCTGCTATCCTTCCGAATCCAAATAACTGACTAAACCTATCCACCACTTAAAATTTACTTGCATGTTTCACTATACTAATTCAACACTAATCCTCTATGGGTCCCGGAGTAGCGTGCTACTCACCGAAAAGCGCTTCGACGCCTCGTCAGGGGTAGTAAGCGCTATACAAATGCAATTACAATACAATACAATATACATATATACACACACACACACACATACACACATTATGTCCATTTTAATATGGTTGTAATTAGGTTGGTGCTAAGTACTGCTGAAGACTCTTCATTGCTACGTCAGTCCGGACCTTCAGCAAATCCATTTTTCCCAGCACAAAGAACATATACTATACTGCCAATGTATCTCCGTACTGACCAGGCGGACATCTCAATCCTGACTTGTCACACAGACACATAGTGCACTATGAGAAGGTTTTAGAACCTTATACTGGGGTCAGACTCAGCTCACTTTTGCAGAAAAAGTAAACTTAATACATATCTATGTCAATTTATATAGCTCCTCCTGTGTGTGATATTCTATGTCTAGGAGCTTGTACTTTAGATGATACAGTAACTGAGGCCCAGGGAGGTGAAGAGACTTGCCTAGGATCACACAGTGTGGTGAAGAGAAGAATGTATGACTAAAGACAACACAAATCAATCATAAAAAGTGTGTATGAGTGGAGGTGGAAGAGTGAATATCGGTGCTTCATGGAAATTAGCTATGGTTTTTAGCATTTGACCTGTTGGTCCATTTTTTATTTTTTGCTACTATTTTTAATTTTATCTCCAACCATCTGTACAAAGTCTGCTATTTTTAGGCCATGGGGTGCTTTATATACTACAGCATGGAAAACGATGTATGTGTATTAGTGTTTGCCATGTGTGCATCAATATGTGTCTTTAGGGACGCGCCGTGCTTCTACCTGCAGTTTTGTCAGAATTATATGTGTCTAATTGTGCTATGTGTGTCTGCAGGCCAAATATGGCAATGCCCGTAGGGAATGAGGCAGCAGAAAAAAATAAATGCATGTCTCACAGCATAGAGGAGATGCATGCTGTTTGCACTGGCCACATGTATTTCAACAATGGTGATGTGTGAAAGGGAAATAAAGGCAAATTGTGGAAAGTGATTAGAATGGAAGAGAGAAATAAAAGAGGAAGTCAAATGTCACAGTAGGATATCGAAGAGGAACCCAGGGTGAGGAATACAAAGCACAAGGAACAAGGAGTGGGAGAGAAAGAAAGGAGGGGAAGACATACAGAGATAAAAAAGCAAATGGAGAGGGGGAAGGCAGATAATCTGATAAATTAAAACAGGCAGAGAAAAATGTGAGTGAAATCTATATATGGGATTGAAAGAATTTCAAATCTGGGCCACTGTACATGGCCCTACAGGCTTTGGAATGAACTAATGGGAATTCATTATTATACATTTACTTGACAGAAAATCCTCAAATGACTCTACAGAGTGCATTTTAAAATCCTTTCAAATGTTGACTAATATTAATAGCCTCACTTTTTTTGTGCCAATTTCTGAATAATAGAACCTTCTAAAGATGCTCCTACAAGGACATGCTGACCCTGTCCTATCAAAAAAGTGGACTGCTGAGAAGTGGTAATACTAAGAAAAGTATACAAGGGCTTTTTAGCAGTGCTGGTTCCAATCTGAGTTTATTTTAACTAGGCAACTGCCTTCCATTGTGGAGCCTTATCCATGCTCCTAGTGACCTCTATTTTACTATGGTAAATTCTCAGCGTAAATAGTTTGTATTTCTAGAGAGAGAGAGAGTTTATGCCTGTTTGTATGTGCAATCAAGGTTAGCTACATACTGAAGAGATGGTGGTGGTTCTTTCACTAGTTTTGGACCTTTCTCATCATTTCAAATGCTATGCATTGTGCCTACTCTGGCAAATGGTATGTGCAGTCCTGGAGAAGGGGGACATACTACCATGAACAGGTAGCTTAGACCCTACCTGTGGCACTAAAAATCACTTCCGGGTCGAGACTTGCACACTTCTGTTCTTGTAAATTGAGATGAAGACAGTGCTCCCACCTTGGGCACAGCCATTCCCAGGTCACCTTTCACATATCCCAGTGCTCTGGACCTACTGTGACTACTTGTCATGCTGCTAGCAGTCTCTTCTAGACCTCATTGTGC
Organism: Calotriton arnoldi; assembly: GCA_963921515.1. Classification (NCBI taxonomy): domain Eukaryota; kingdom Metazoa; phylum Chordata; class Amphibia; order Caudata; family Salamandridae; genus Calotriton; species Calotriton arnoldi. Next base: position 1,324,102 of record CAWUFW010000857.1, read on the forward strand.
AGTGATTGCTGCAAAGACCACTGAGAGTATGAGGTCATCATACCCCCATCTCTATCCATTTGTTTAGAGCTGTCTTCTAAATCCATTCAGATCCAATGGAATATCCATCTTTTTACATACATTTTGCAGCACTGTAAGCCATGCTTATTTGCACTGGTGGTTGCAGGTGGGGCCCACCAGCACTTTTGTTTACGGATCGGAACATATTTTAAATCATCAGAATTATCAAAACGGTAACAAAGGGAGAAAGAAAGGATGAAAAGCAACCTTCAAGAGTGAGATAAAGAGGTGGGGAGAGTACTGTGGTGGATGAAGGAAGCATGAGGTGGAATCAAGAGAAGAGACCCTTGGTATTCAGCAACCCTGACATTTAACAGTGGCTCTGGTGGGCTTCTTCTGAGGAAAAGGTGGGCGCAGCATTTGTTCTTTCACAAATTAGGCAGTGATTCTAAGTTTACAATGACACTATATAAGATCAATGTTTCCAGCTAAATATACGCTTCTTATTTCAATAATGGTCTCAGAAGCAATGTGAAGTCCCATTGTATTTAAATGCCTTTAAGTTTCCACTAAAGTTACTGACCAAATATACTTCAAAATGTACCTCTTATTATCCCCAAACCTCCACTTACAAAACACCAGAAAATTCCTGTGAAGTTCTTTTTAGATCTCATTAGGTTTGATCAAAGGTTACTAATCCTGTGAGTTCTAGATAGTATGCTTTGCCACAGATGTCCTAATTCCAAGGGGAACAAACTCTATCAAATTCTTTGTAGGATTTGACCAATAATCTTTTCAATTGTACTATAAGGTAAAGGATACTAATAATAAGAAGTGACACCAAAAATATGTCTGCTTCAAAATGTTATCACCTGTGCCACTATATACTGTATTGATGATGGGAAACCAAGTCCCTGTCCCTCTCTGTGGTAACTTCTCTGGGCTGTACACCTCAAAGCAGATATTTATGTTAATCTTGATTCTGCACACAGCTTAATAAAGCACACACGCAAACAATAATTAGAGGGAACATTGCTCGGCTGTCCAATCCTAAGATTTTCAGAGTTTGGTTTCATGGATACGTAGGGTAGGCCTCTGTATTTACAGAACAGCCCTGTCCCTTGTTTTTGCAGAACAACCTGAAGAACTTTCTGATCCAAAGCACATTTGATTGTGGATCCTCTCCATCATTGGTGTCCTTTGTATTTTCTGACCCAGTCTCTTATGAGAGTTGTTATGTGGGCTCATTTTTTAGCTCAGTCTGAGGTGCCAAACATCTGGAACAATCCCGAGATGTATTTGTTACCAAATACTAAAGCAATTCCAGAGGTGCTTTATAGTCTCAAACTGCCATTTGTCCTGGTACCAGTTCTAATGAGTATTGGCCAAAGCTCTGCAAGGGTGTAGACCAGCGGTTCTTAATATTTAGACTACTGTTGATGCCCACTGAATCACTATTGAAAGCTGTGGACCAAGACTTAAGTAATTTGAACAAATTGAACCTCAAAGCAATATACAAAAATACAGAAAACAGTACACAAATAATGGAATATTTTATTTAGTTCACAAGCAAAAAATGCACAAGTCAAACTTTTAATGTTACTGGTAAACATATTGTGATATGATAAACTCTAGCACAGGGGTCTCCAACCTTTTCTGTAGTGAGAGCCCATACTATGGTTTCAACTGTATCATCATTCACAGGGCATATTTATCCCCAAAAGTACTTCATAAGATCTACCCTGCAGCCAAATCAAAGTACTTGCGATGTTCAAGCGACAGGGCTGGCTTCCGGCACATGTTCTGGGACTGCCTGGTTATAGCTCAATATTGGACGCAGGTTACAAGTTTTCTTATGTCAATATCTGGACGTGTGAACATAAATTACCCTGAATTGTGTCTACTGGGGCCTTTCCTCTGCCAACTGACTGGCAGGATCATGTCCTGGTTTCTAGATCTTGCTCTCATGGTGGCAAAGCGTATGATTGCCAGGGAATGGAAGGCCGAAGAGGCCCCACCCATTAACAGTTGGCAACTAGAGCTTTAAGAGCAGGCTGAAGCTGAAACTAACTTGTTGCACCATGAAGAAGTTAAGGGAATCAGAAAGATACCTTGTCAGACAAATGGGAGGAACTATTGGCTAATGTTGAGGACCTAAATAAAGATGTTACACTGCCCCTGAACAGCTTAGGCAACCAGCAAGTAATACAGTGGGTTGTGTTGGTAAAACAAACAGTGGCGGCTCGCATAGGGCGTGCGGTGGGGCAGGGCGTGTGGTGGGGCGGGGAGGGGTGGGGGGTAGTAAACTCGGACATACGACCGAACGGAGGAAAGTAATTATTACATTCCTCTGTTCCGTCGTATGTCCGAGTTTACTACCCCCACCCTGCCCCTACCCCGCCCTGCCCCGCCTCACCACCTCGCAGCACGCCCTATGCGAGCTGCCACTGAAAACAAACCCCTTCATTCATGGAACAATTTACACATGAATGGCAGGCTTATTAATTGGATACCCAGTATATGAAAGTTACAGAGTATGGTATGGCATCACCAACATCATGTAGCCCCTTCCTGCAACATAATGTAATTGACACTATGTACATATTCTTGCTTATCAGAAATATTCACATGATACACACACCAGCCCACTGTTTGATTTTAGTTTGTTTTGTTAGGTTGATGCTATTTTACATCTTTCATATTACTGAGACACAAGGATGGACTAAATAATGGGAGAATTTGATGCACATACCTCTGAATAGTAACATAAAATGAACATTCAAATATAACCCTGCAATACAGTAGGTCCAATGTTTCTTATGAAAACATAACTTATCCTTTCAAACCGTATGGTATGATGATATTTGGTGACTGGTGTGTTTGGGCTATGCGACTCAATAAAAAGGTTTGTCACACTAATAAATGTAATGTCAATGTTATTATAAAATACCAATAAAAAAGCTGTTTTAAAAAAAAAAATCTATTGGCGCCACACCGTTGGCAACTGGTTAACTTCTAATCCACAGGCCTGCTGAAAAGTGACACTCTATCAAACTCAATGGAGTTAACCTGTGTCCCTCGGAACCTGGGTATATAATGTTATAAACTACAAAGCATTCTGTCGGGTGTTGCAATTTTTTAGCGTGAAGAATTGGTTTTGGAATGTCACACCTATATGAGAAGATCAATGTTTGTTCCTCCAAAGGCTAGGAGAGTGTGGGCCTATGCTGCCCATTATTCAACACCCCCAAAGCACATCACCTAAATAAACAACACAACAACAATTATAATTATTTGGTATATTTAAAGTCATATGTCTAAATAATAAGCACAATTTTTCTTTTTCTTATAAGGCTGTCAAAAAAGCACAAAAATAAATCAAATGGTGTGACTTGGTGATAAAGTGACATACAGTGAAAAAATATAAGTTTGACATTACATAATATAGACAAAAACTGATCTTAACATGATATACATAAAGACATTCTTGCAAAAATGCCTGCTCTCTCTCATATCCACAGTTCAACAAACATCCTATATCATTATTGGCACTTCTTGAGGATGGTTGACTGAGAACATGAATCAATGGTATTGCTGTCGACGTTTCAACCCTAGGTGTATGTGTTAGTAGCTAGACATCACGGCGGGTCCTTCTCAGGATTAGAGAGATGTAGGCACCCTAAATGCTTTGCAATTCAAGCGATAAGAACTCCTCCAAGCCAGGATGGAGTCCACAAATGGTCCACAAGTATCCATAATCATATGTTCAACATCTAACAAGGCGAGACCCCCACTGGGGTTCACGTTCCAAGTCTTAATATGAGATTCATCGAAAAACAAAATCTTACCCTGGCGTGACTGCCAAAGTGACACTCAGCAGCCGACTACAGCATGCTGGCCCAATAGCAAATGTGGCCAGGCTGGAGTTACCATCTGATAGTACTCCAGGGGCCAGGAGAGAAGAAGCACTTTTAGCTACAGGCGTCCTATATTTAATTCACTGTCCGATGAAACTCCTGATATCGGTCTTTCTAGTTCCTAGTTCTGATCACGTGAGATACTCTTGTCCCCCACTTCTCACCATCTAACTCCAACCCAGATAGCAAGGAAGAGATCGAATAAATCTGGAGCTCAACCAGTCTTTGTCCAACTACCTGTTCCCTCACCAAAAGGTTTTACAATGAGAAACACCACACAGCAATTTTTTCATCTTCTAAATCTAAAGGAAAACTCCTTCAAGCTTGAGGTTACAGATATAATTATGAGTGGCTTATAGATGCTGCTATTTATTTATTTTTAAATATGAAATGATGCTTCATTTGAATGATTACATATATTCATTGAAATAAAGCAGCTTTAAAAAAAAAAAGAAAATAATAGCAGCATCTATCTGAGCTCAGCGGAAGTCCACAGCACATAAAACGATTTGTAAAAAAAAAAAAACAGAGTGAAACTTTGCCTTATTTTGATCATTAAAATACGGCAGAGTTTCATTCCATTTAAAAAATTTGTTTTTTAAAGCTTTCATGTGCCCTGAGCTTCCACTGAGCTGCCTCGCATACATAACTATTGGGAGGGAGGGGGGCAAGCCAACACCGAGACCCATTTTTCTGTGTGAAAAAGGCCGCTTTATTGAAAACAGGTGCATATCACAATGTCCAACCTAGGCCATTGCCTTACAAACTAAAACCTCACTATATATAAAATAACTGATCCTTCATTTCCCCCACCCCCCTACGATCCCCACATAAAATCCCCCACCCTGCCGATAACATAACATTACATAACATTCCATAACAATCCCATTCCACAGTATTGCAGTTCCAAACTCCTGCCATCTAATAAAAACCTACAACCCTATCTGTCCTTCTGCAACTGTAACTACCTAACCTCTATTCTAAACTTATCCTACCTGCCTAACCTTTCCCTGGCCCTGCCCACAAAACTTCCAACATTTAACTAAAAACTTCTGCCAATCTGGCCAACTTTTGAACAACCCCGCAGCACCTGTTTCAAGCGACAGCATATACAAAATTCACCAGAAACCTATGCACCTGTCCCCAACAAAAACAGCCAAACCCTAAAACATACCTCTCCGAACCACGCTTACAAAAACCCCTAAATAAAGGGTGGGCGGGAGGGACAAAAAACTAATTCCTGCTACGCTCCCAGCCACCAGGTCACCAAAACCTAAAATGGTGGCTGGGAGAGGGAGGGCTAACCCCTTATAGCCTTTGGGCTATCAAATTGAGTTGGGCTACGTTTGGCCTATTCCCAACGTAGCCCAAAAACTTTACAAAAATGGCAGCTGCCGGCCGCCCCTCCCCCACCCAAAACTGCCCGGGGGCAGACCTCACGGGGCTCGGCTGCCCCCCAAACCCCCATTGGGAGGGAGGGGGGCAAGCCAACACCGAGACCCATTTTTGTGTGTGAAAAAGGCCGCTTTATTGAAAACTGGTGCATATCACAATGTCAAACCTAGGCCATTGCCTTACAAACTAAAACCTCACTATACATAAAATAACTGATCCTCCATTTCCCCCACCCCCACCCCTACGATCCCCACATAAAATCCCCCACCCTGCCGATAACATAACATTACATAACATTCCATAACAATCCCATTCCACAGTATTGTAGTTCCAAACTCCTGCCATCTAATAAAAACCTATAACCCTATCTGTCCTTCTGCAACTGTAACTACCTAACCTCTATTCTAAACTTATCCTACCTGCCTAACCTTTCCCTGGCCCTGCCCACAAAACTTCTAACATTTAACTAAAAACTTCTGCCAATCTGGCCAACTTTTGAACAACCCCACCACCCAGGAAAAAGCGGGAGCATAGGCGGAGAGCCGCCTCCCGTTTTTTCTGCCCCCCTGCCCTAATAGGAGTGTTTTTTAACGACTCTGGACATTCAACATCCTAGCCAAGACTTCCCGATCTCCAGCAAACACAAGTCCATACCCAAACGGGACAAATGGACTCCATCACCTCTAAAAAATTCCACTGTGTGAAACTTAATCTCCCTATGCGCAATCCTGGAAAAACCCAATTCTCTGCTATAACGCACCATTTCAGTGTTCAGTTTTCTCCGAGCCCTGTCCACTGCCCCAGGGTTGATAGCCCCTCTCCAAACCCTACGCGGAATAAACTCCGTCCAAATGACATAGCACCCGAACCACTGGCCCTTCAACAGGGCCAGGTCCCGCTTCATGCTTCTCATAAGGACCAAACCCTTCTCCCTGACCATGTCATTTTCCCCCAGGTGAATCAACAAAATGTCAGGGCACCTACCAGCCACCAACATACCATTCAATGAACGCAGAAGTTCCTTCCACAGCATGCCCCCCCGCCCTTTCCACAAAACCTTGAATAAATCTTTATTAAAACCCAAATTTTCTCCGAAATAACTGGCCCGCGCCTGGACCTGGGCCCATTTCACAAATGAATGTCCCACTATCCATATGGTCATCTCCCTGGCGAAGGGGGCCTGCGACCGAACCTGAAATAGAAAAACTGTGTGAACAGACGAAAACACATAACCGCGCTATATCCCTCCTGCAGCGCCGCAAACCTAACTCTGGTAACAGTCCGATGACCCTCTCCCCAGCCTCATAATGTCCCCCTTCCCCCGCCCCCTGTTCCTGGCTTCAGACGCCGCCCCAATCCTAAAAGACTATGTCCCAACGCCCTTGCTGTCCCAAAGACAAACCCCTCAGCAGCTTCACTACCTGCTCGTCCCTAGCGGACTGCTGATTGACCATCTCCCCCACTGCCCTATTGACAACCCTGAAAGTTACTCTCTTGTGAGCCAGTTGTGCCCCCCCACCGGCAGTCGAACCTGGTGATGTAGAGGTCTCGGTCCTGTCAGTGCCCTACCCAGTCGTCTACAAAAAGTCCTCCCTACTCTTCCCCCGCTGAAAGCAAAGTTAGGTGTCCCCACAACACCTGCCTCACATGAACTGTGACTTCGTCTCTGGCCATCATTGTCTCCAGCAGCCCCAGCATCTGCTGCTTTTTATCCATCAGCAAATGAGCCTCCCTCAAGTGGGAATCCAGCTCAATGTCCAAAAAAGGAAAGAGCCGTACTGGGCCCCATCGTTTTTCCCCACGCCAAAGGCACTCCACGTTCCCTCATGATCTCTTTGAAGCTGTCCAGTGCTGCCTGGCATTCCGTGGAGTCTGAGGTGCCGACATAGAAAAAGTCATCCAGATAGTACGTTAACAACTGGTGACCCGTGTGCCTGGAAAACAACCACTGGAGGAACGTACTGAAACATTTGAGTAATGGACAAGACATAGAGCAGCCCATCGGTAATGCTTTGTCCACGTACCATTCACCGTTGAAATGGATGCCCAGGAGGTCCCAATCCTCCGGGTGGACTGGAAGCAATCGGAAAGCCGACCATATGTCGCATTTTGCCCTGTCCGCTGTTGCGCCCGTGGTCACTTACCAGTGACATGGCCACGTCAACCGACTAATAAAACACAGTGTCCTCTGTGTCGTCGATAAAATCATGAACCGAATTGCCTTTTGGCCATAACAGATGCTGGATTAACCTGAATTGCCCCTGTTCCTTCCTGGGAACCACACCAAACTGGAAAGTCAATCAAATTCTCCCACTGCCCACCTGCAAATGGGCCCGCCATGCGAGCCTCACGCACTTCTTTGTCCAATTTGTCCTGCACCACCTCCGGGTGTTCCCTCGCTGCCTGTAAATTGTCCGCCCATCGCCCCACCCTGGGGCCCCTGTAACCTAAATGAAAACAGTCTGTAAACCCATCCTGTAGCGTTTTCACAGCCTTCTGGTTGTTCTAACCCTGTAAGGCTGCCCCACATTTGACCACCCTAACTGGCGTACGAGCCCTTTGGCCCAGCCCCTCTAGCCCCCGACCCCCGAAAGGCTGCTGCTGCTGTCCCCCTGCTTGTGACCCCCCTTGGTGCCACTGCTCACCCCCTGACTGCGGCCCCGCCCCTCCAAAGCAATTAACCAAGGCGTGTCTGCCTCTGCATTTCGAGCAGTCATGCCTGAATCTACAAAATTCCCGGGTGCACGTTCCCTTATTGAAATCCCAGCAGGCCCCTCCAGAGCCCGTCTGCCCCCTGCCTGTACCACCCACCCCTCCCCAGGTGGGCTGCCCCTGAAAGGGCTGATAAACGAGCGGTAGCCCACTGGCTGTGAATACCGTCTTCCCCGCCCTGGAGGACCCCATCGTGTGCTGCCACAGGTCCGTATCCAACTCCCCCATTTAGCTTCAGTGTCCCATGCCATACGAGCCCTAAACTCCTCGTCGTATTGGGCCCAAGCGTATCCCTCCCCCGTGATCTGTGCCTTCCTAATGACGTCCATATACTTAAAGAGGGCCACACATCGCTCTGGGTATTTTTCGCAATATACGCTGGCATATATTAGAAAAGCTGCCGTCCAGTTTTCGATAGTGAGGGGCACCCTTGGCCGCTTTGCCAATTCGTATTCCTCCTCTTTTGACCCTTCTTTAGCGCGCACCTCCCTGTGCAGCAGCTTGAGCATTTCCACATACTCCCCTTTCCATATGCGCTCTTTAGTGGCCAACATCAGATGCACACCCAATGGCTTCATTACCCCCATATAGGGCAGCTTCTTGATTTTCAATTCCTTGCTCTCTAACTTTCCGTCCGACTCTCCTGTCCCTGCTGCCCCTGCGTCACCTGCCCCCTTTGACTTAGCATCGTCCCCTACTCTTACCGCCGTCTTGCCTGCGTCTTCCGTGCCTACTCCCACATCCAACATGTATTTACCTCTGCTTAACCTTTTTCAACAAAAGCAGGCAATGATATCCTATGGAAGGAAATTCAAGTTACTGGTAAGTACGGTTAAAATTACTTTTCAGGATTAGTACTGGGCTGAAAGATGCAGCACTGAGGTCTCTCCTGATAACAGGTGAGTAAATCGGAATTCGTATTTCGGCTGATTTTAGAGGAATATTTTAAAGTTCCAAAACTCCACACTTAGAAGAATTTCCAAGTGAAACCAGTCAATGTTAGCCTATGGAAGGAAATTCAAGTTACTGGTAAGTACGGTTAAAATTACTTTTCAGGACCAGTACTGGGCTGAAAGATACAGCACTGAGGTCTCTCCTTATAACAGGTGAGTAAATCGGAATTCGTATTTCAGCTGATTTTAGAGGAATATTTGTATGTTTCAAAAATCAACACTTAGAAACTTTTTCAGCAAAAAGCAGGCAATGATATCCTATGGAAGGAAATTCAAGTTACTGGTAAGTACGGTTAAAATTACTTTTCAGGACCAGTACTGGGCTCAAAGATGCAGCACTGAGGTCTCTCCTTATAACAGGTGAGTAAATCGGAATTCGTATTTCGGATGATTTTAGAAGAATATTTGCACAACGGTGAAGGGAGGGGGCGGGGCCTGAGGTGACATCTGTGCAAACGCGCCCCGTGGCGCGTTTTAAGTTGGGGATTAAGTCCCCTTGAATCCTGAGGGTCCCTAGGGGCCAACTAGCCCACCAGGAACCTCCAATATGCGCCAGGGGGCTGCGTTGCAGAGACGTGTAGAGAGGCCACGCCCTTTTTACACCTCTTTGCAACGCAGCTCTGTGGCGCTTTCTGGATGTACCTGTTGGGCTAGTTGGCCCCCAGGGACCCTCAGGATTGAAGGGATTTAATTCCCCATCTTAAAACGCGCCACGGGGCCTGTTTGCACACATGTCACCTGAAGCCCCGCCCCTCCCTTCACCACTGTGCAAACGCGCCCCGTGGCACGTTTTAAGTTGGGGGATTAAGTCCCCTTGAATCCTGAGGGTCCCCGGAGTCCAACTAGCCCACCATATACCTCCAAAAGCGTCACAGAGCTGCGTTGCAGAGAGGTGTAAAAAGGGCGTGGCCTCTGTACACCTCTCTGCAAGGCAGCCCCTGGCGCATACTGGAGGTTCCTGGTGGGCTAGTTGGCCCCCAGGGACCCCCAGTATTCAAGGGGAATTCGTTCCCCTCTGCAAACGCGCCAGGGGGTGCGTTTGCAGAGTGGTGAAGGAAGGGGCGGGGCCTGCGGGCCCGATCGTTTTTTAATTTTTTTTTTTTGTCCCCTGAAGGGGGCTGTGTGGCCCCCTTCCTTTTTCCAGTTTTTATGCCCTGGGGACCCCATCCCCCAGGGCCTTACCCCCTTTTTTAATTAAATATTATTTAAAAAAACGGGAAGGGGGCCGCGTGGCCCCCCTTCCCTGGGCCTGTATTGGCCCCGGGGACCCCATCCCCGGGGCATGGCCTCGATTTTTTGTTTTTCTTTGGAGGGGGCTGCGTGGCCCCCTCCTCAGGCCATTTAAGGCCCCGGGGACCCCATCCCCCGGGGCCGGCCTTTCCTTTTTTTTTTTTTTAATTATTTGGGGAGGGGGGCCGCGTGGCTCCCTCCCGGGCCACTACTTGCCCCGGGGCCCTCTCCGTTGGGGACTGTGGGGGGGTCCCCAATCCCCCCACAGTCCCGCCGGCTCCCCGCGTCCCTTGGGCGCCGGCATTGCTTTTCCACATGGGGAGCTGCTAAGATGCAGCTCCCCATGTGGAAAAGCAATGTGCTTTGGATATTGGAAGAGAGAGCAGGTTTCCCTGCTCTCTCTTCCAATATCCAAGCAGTTTGCTATGGCAGGACGGGAGCCGCGAGGCTCCCGTCCTGCCATAGCAAACTACAGTGTCCCGGGGTAGGCACCCCGGGACGCTGCAGGAGCCGGCCCTGGGGGTGGTGGTCCCCAGGGCCATCAAGGGCTCCAGGAGGGGGCCGCGCGGCCCCCTCCCATTCAGTTCACAGCCCCGGGAGGTGGTGGTCCCCGGGGCTCTGGGGTCCGTAACGGACCCCCATATTTAAATGTTTAGTGCCCCGGGAGGTGGCAGTCCCGGGCGTGTGGGGGGCTGGAGCCCCCCACACAGGTTTTTCAATTATAAAAAAAAGCCCCGGGGAGGTGGTGGTCCCCGGAGCTGCGGGAGGGCTCAGAGCCCTCCCGCACCATTTTAAAAAAGCCCCAGGGGGTGGCGGTCCCCGGGGCTTGGGGGCCCTTGAAGCCCCCCACACATTAAATTATCCCCCCACCATGCCCCCGGGACTTGGGCCACCCGGGGGCAAAATACAATCGAGCGCGGGAGACCGCGCTTCGATTTTTCCGGCAGGATTCGCGCACCCTGAGCGCATCCTGCCGATTTTTAAAAAAAAATGTTTTTTTTTTTTTTTGCCCAGGGGGTCCTTGTGGGACCCCCTGAGCAAACCTAGGGGGTCAGGGTGTTTCTACCCTGCCCCCTTTGTGCGCTTTGTGCACTTGTTTCTGTCCCTCGGTTCTACCGAGGGACAAAATGGCTGCCAACATTTCCTGAATCGGAATGTTGACAGCCAGCTGACAGCCAATTAACATGCAGCTCGTGATCGGGAGGGTACGCGGACCCTACTCGGCCATAGATATCACTATCTTTTTACTTTTGATTTTCTCAGCAACTACTGAACGGATTTACACCATTTAACAAAAAGGGTTCTTTCTGAACCAAGAACTACCTCTTTGCCAAATTTGGTGTAATTCCGTTCAGCAGTTCGGGCTGTAGCCGTGTCTAAAGTTTCCTATGGAAAATTGCATGGGGAAAACGCGTTTTGGGACCCCCTTTTTCTCGGCCCCCGCTTGACGAATCCCCCGAGACTTTCAGGGTAGGAGCGGACCGGAGCGGGCCATAAAGTTTGAAAATTTTGCGAAGATACGTCAACCGGCAAGAGAGTTATTTCAAATAGAATGTCGCGGATTTCCTATGGATAATAGGTTGTAACTATAACTATCTACTGGCGACCGCCAGTAGATAATATATATATATATATATATACATATACATATACATGCCCTATTTCTCATCCTGTACCACTATCAATATCTTTAATCTGTGTATACTTACCTCCTTTATGCATCTATATACTTTCAATGTACTTATGGATCTATATATTTATCACTTTCTTCTAATTTAGCATTTCCAATGCACTACCCTATTTCTCAGCCTATACTTCTCTCAATATATCTTCTAGCCCAACTTTCTGACTCATCTCAAACTTCTTTCTACTACTCTTTCCAATGCACTACCCTATCTCTCACCCTATACATCTATCATTATATCCTCTACACCCACTCTCTCATTTATCCCAAACCCCATACCACTACTATGTTCCCCAAAATAACCCTTTCTTGACTCTCTCCTACTCTACCCCTCCTTGCATCATCTGACACCTCTTTTACTATACCGATCCCCCAAAACAAATCTTTCTAAACTCTTCCCTCTGACTCTTCCCCTCCAAAAACCATTTTTACTAATCCAAAAGCCTCCTCCTACTGCTATGACCTAAAAAAGAAATCCTTCACTCTTCTATCCCTCCACTATCCCTTTCAATCAAAATAACAGACTAACATGTTCACTTCTCTAATTCCATATTCCACTATACTAATTCACCACTAATCCTTTATGGGTTCCAGAGTAGCGTGCTACTCGCCAACAAAGCGTTTCAACACCTCATCAAGGTTACAAACGCTATATAAATGCAAACCTTTTTTTCCCTTTTTACCCCTCCCCAACCCTTCTCAATCCAAATAACTGACTAACATATCCACCACTCAAATTACTTCATATTTCACTATACTATTTTTCAACACTAATCCTTTATGGGTTCCGGAGTAGCCTGCTACTCGCCAGAAAAAGTGCTTCAACACCCCATCAGGGGTAACAGGCACTATATGAATGCAAACCTTTCTTTCCCTTCTATCCCTCCGCTATCCTTCGCACTCCAAATAACTGACTAATATGCACCACTCAAATTACTTTCATATTTCACCATACAAATTCACCACTAATCCTTTATGGGTTTCCGGAGTAGCGTGCTACTCACCAAAAAAACGCTTCAAACCCCATCAGGGGTAAGAAGCGCTATATAAATACAAACCTTTTTTCCTCTTCTATCCTTCTGCTATCCTTCCGAATCCAAATAACTGACTAAACCTATCCACCACTTAAAATTTACTTGCATGTTTCACTATACTAATTCAACACTAATCCTCTATGGGTCCCGGAGTAGCGTGCTACTCACCGAAAAGCGCTTCGACGCCTCGTCAGGGGTAGTAAGCGCTATACAAATGCAATTACAATACAATATACATATATACACACACACACACACATACACACATTATGTCCATTTTAATATGGTTGTAATTAGGTTGGTGCTAAGTACTGCTGAAGACTCTTCATTGCTACGTCAGTCCGGACCTTCAGCAAATCCATTTTTCCCAGCACAAAGAACATATACTATACTGCCAATGTATCTCCGTACTGACCAGGCGGACATCTCAATCCTGACTTGTCACACAGACACATAGTGCACTATGAGAAGGTTTTAGAACCTTATACTGGGGTCAGACTCAGCTCACTTTTGCAGAAAAAGTAAACTTAATACATATCTATGTCAATTTATATAGCTCCTCCTGTGTGTGATATTCTATGTCTAGGAGCTTGTACTTTAGATGATACAGTAACTGAGGCCCAGGGAGGTGAAGAGACTTGCCTAGGATCACACAGTGTGGTGAAGAGAAGAATGTATGACTAAAGACAACACAAATCAATCATAAAAAGTGTGTATGAGTGGAGGTGGAAGAGTGAATATCGGTGCTTCATGGAAATTAGCTATGGTTTTTAGCATTTGACCTGTTGGTCCATTTTTTATTTTTTGCTACTATTTTTAATTTTATCTCCAACCATCTGTACAAAGTCTGCTATTTTTAGGCCATGGGGTGCTTTATATACTACAGCATGGAAAACGATGTATGTGTATTAGTGTTTGCCATGTGTGCATCAATATGTGTCTTTAGGGACGCGCCGTGCTTCTACCTGCAGTTTTGTCAGAATTATATGTGTCTAATTGTGCTATGTGTGTCTGCAGGCCAAATATGGCAATGCCCGTAGGGAATGAGGCAGCAGAAAAAAATAAATGCATGTCTCACAGCATAGAGGAGATGCATGCTGTTTGCACTGGCCACATGTATTTCAACAATGGTGATGTGTGAAAGGGAAATAAAGGCAAATTGTGGAAAGTGATTAGAATGGAAGAGAGAAATAAAAGAGGAAGTCAAATGTCACAGTAGGATATCGAAGAGGAACCCAGGGTGAGGAATACAAAGCACAAGGAACAAGGAGTGGGAGAGAAAGAAAGGAGGGGAAGACATACAGAGATAAAAAAGCAAATGGAGAGGGGGAAGGCAGATAATCTGATAAATTAAAACAGGCAGAGAAAAATGTGAGTGAAATCTATATATGGGATTGAAAGAATTTCAAATCTGGGCCACTGTACATGGCCCTACAGGCTTTGGAATGAACTAATGGGAATTCATTATTATACATTTACTTGACAGAAAATCCTCAAATGACTCTACAGAGTGCATTTTAAAATCCTTTCAAATGTTGACTAATATTAATAGCCTCACTTTTTTTGTGCCAATTTCTGAATAATAGAACCTTCTAAAGATGCTCCTACAAGGACATGCTGACCCTGTCCTATCAAAAAAGTGGACTGCTGAGAAGTGGTAATACTAAGAAAAGTATACAAGGGCTTTTTAGCAGTGCTGGTTCCAATCTGAGTTTATTTTAACTAGGCAACTGCCTTCCATTGTGGAGCCTTATCCATGCTCCTAGTGACCTCTATTTTACTATGGTAAATTCTCAGCGTAAATAGTTTGTATTTCTAGAGAGAGAGAGAGTTTATGCCTGTTTGTATGTGCAATCAAGGTTAGCTACATACTGAAGAGATGGTGGTGGTTCTTTCACTAGTTTTGGACCTTTCTCATCATTTCAAATGCTATGCATTGTGCCTACTCTGGCAAATGGTATGTGCAGTCCTGGAGAAGGGGGACATACTACCATGAACAGGTAGCTTAGACCCTACCTGTGGCACTAAAAATCACTTCCGGGTCGAGACTTGCACACTTCTGTTCTTGTAAATTGAGATGAAGACAGTGCTCCCACCTTGGGCACAGCCATTCCCAGGTCACCTTTCACATATCCCAGTGCTCTGGACCTACTGTGACTACTTGTCATGCTGCTAGCAGTCTCTTCTAGACCTCATTGTGCAGTGATTGCTGCAAAGACCACTGAGAGTATGAGGTCATCATACCCCCATCTCTATCCATTTGTTTAGAGCTGTCTTCTAAATCCATTCAGATCCAATGGAATATCCATCTTTTTACATACATTTTGCAGCACTGTAAGCCATGCTTATTTGCACTGGTGGTTGCAGGTGGGGCCCACCAGCACTTTTGTTTACGGATCGGAACATATTTTAAATCATCAGAATTATCAAAACGGTAACAAAGGGAGAAAGAAAGGATGAAAAGCAACCTTCAAGAGTGAGATAAAGAGGTGGGGAGAGTACTGTGGTGGATGAAGGAAGCATGAGGTGGAATCAAGAGAAGAGACCCTTGGTATTCAGCAACCCTGACATTTAACAGTGGCTCTGGTGGGCTTCTTCTGAGGAAAAGGTGGGCGCAGCATTTGTTCTTTCACAAATTAGGCAGTGATTCTAAGTTTACAATGACACTATATAAGATCAATGTTTCCAGCTAAATATACGCTTCTTATTTCAATAATGGTCTCAGAAGCAATGTGAAGTCCCATTGTATTTAAATGCCTTTAAGTTTCCACTAAAGTTACTGACCAAATATACTTCAAAATGTACCTCTTATTATCCCCAAACCTCCACTTACAAAACACCAGAAAATTCCTGTGAAGTTCTTTTTAGATCTCATTAGGTTTGATCAAAGGTTACTAATCCTGTGAGTTCTAGATAGTATGCTTTGCCACAGATGTCCTAATTCCAAGGGGAACAAACTCTATCAAATTCTTTGTAGGATTTGACCAATAATCTTTTCAATTGTACTATAAGGTAAAGGATACTAATAATAAGAAGTGACACCAAAAATATGTCTGCTTCAAAATGTTATCACCTGTGCCACTATATACTGTATTGATGATGGGAAACCAAGTCCCTGTCCCTCTCTGTGGTAACTTCTCTGGGCTGTACACCTCAAAGCAGATATTTATGTTAATCTTGATTCTGCACACAGCTTAATAAAGCACACACGCAAACAATAATTAGAGGGAACATTGCTCGGCTGTCCAATCCTAAGATTTTCAGAGTTTGGTTTCATGGATACGTAGGGTAGGCCTCTGTATTTACAGAACAGCCCTGTCCCTTGTTTTTGCAGAACAACCTGAAGAACTTTCTGATCCAAAGCACATTTGATTGTGGATCCTCTCCATCATTGGTGTCCTTTGTATTTTCTGACCCAGTCTCTTATGAGAGTTGTTATGTGGGCTCATTTTTTAGCTCAGTCTTAGGTGCCAAACATCTGGAACAATCCTGAGATGTATTTGTTACCAAATACTAAAGCAATTCCAGAGGTGCTTTATAGTCTCAAACTGCCATTTGTCCTGGTACCAGTTCTAATGAGTATTGGCCAAAGCTCTGCAAGGGTGTAGACCAGCGGTTCTTAATATTTAGACTACTGTTGATGCCCACTGAATCACTATTGAAAGCTGTGGACCAAGACTTAAGTAATTTGAACAAATTGAACCTCAAAGCAATATACAAAAATACAGAAAACAGTACACAAATAATGGAATATTTTATTTAGTTCACAAGCAAAAAATGCACAAGTCAAACTTTTAATGTTACTGGTAAACATATTGTGATATGATAAACTCTAGCACAGGGGTCTCCAACCTTTTCTGTAGTGAGAGCCCATACTATGGTTTCAACTGTATCATCATTCACAGGGCATATTTATCCCCAAAAGTACTTCATAAGATCTACCCTGCAGCCAAATCAAAGTACTTGCGATGTTCAAGCGACAGGGCTGGCTTCCGGCACATGTTCTGGGACTGCCTGGTTATAGCTCAATATTGGACGCAGGTTACAAGTTTTCTTATGTCAATATCTGGACGTGTGAACATAAATTACCCTGAATTGTGTCTACTGGGGCCTTTCCTCTGCCAACTGACTGGCAGGATCATGTCCTGGTTTCTAGATCTTGCTCTCATGGTGGCAAAGCGTATGATTGCCAGGGAATGGAAGGCCGAAGAGGCCCCACCCATTAACAGTTGGCAACTAGAGCTTTAAGAGCAGGCTGAAGCTGAAACTAACTTGTTGCACCATGAAGTTAAGGGAATCAGAAAGATACCTTGTCAGACAAATGGGAGGAACTATTGGCTAATGTTGAGGACCTAAATAAAGATGTTACACTGCCCCCTGAACAGCTTAGGCAACCAGCAAGTAATACAGTGGGTTGTGTTGGTAAAACAAACAGTGGCGGCTCGCATAGGGCGTGCGGTGGGGCAGGGCGTGTGGTGGGGCGGGGGAGGGGTGGGGGGGTAGTAAACTCGGACATACGACCGAACGGAGGAAAGTAATTATTACATTCCTCTGTTCCGTCGTATGTCCGAGTTTACTACCCCCCACCCTGCCCCTACCCCGCCCTGCCCCGCCTCACCACCTCGCAGCACGCCCTATGCGAGCTGCCACTGAAAACAAACCCCTTCATTCATGGAACAATTTACACATGAATGGCAGGCTTATTAATTGGATACCCAGTATATGAAAGTTACAGAGTATGGTATGGCATCACCAACATCATGTAGCCCCTTCCTGCAACATAATGTAATTGACACTATGTACATATTCTTGCTTATCAGAAATATTCACATGATACACACACCAGCCCACTGTTTGATTTTAGTTTGTTTTGTTAGGTTGATGCTATTTTACATCTTTCATATTACTGAGACACAAGGATGGACTAAATAATGGGAGAATTTGATGCACATACCTCTGAATAGTAACATAAAATGAACATTCAAATATAACCCTGCAATACAGTAGGTCCAATGTTTCTTATGAAAACATAACTTATCCTTTCAAACCGTATGGTATGATGATATTTGGTGACTGGTGTGTTTGGGCTATGCGACTCAATAAAAAGGTTTGTCACACTAATAAATGTAATGTCAATGTTATTATAAAATACCAATAAAAAAGCTGTTTAAAAAAAAAAAATCTATTGGCGCCACACCGTTGGCAACTGGTTAACTTCTAATCCACAGGCCTGCTGAAAAGTGACACTCTATCAAACTCAATGGAGTTAACCTGTGTCCCTCGGAACCTGGGTATATAATGTTATAAACTACAAAGCATTCTGTCGGGTGTTGCAATTTTTTAGCGTGAAGAATTGGTTTTGGAATGTCACACCTATATGAGAAGATCAATGTTTGTTCCTCCAAAGGCTAGGAGAGTGTGGGCCTATGCTGCCCATTATTCAACACCCCCAAAGCACATCACCTAAATAAACAACACAACAACAATTATAATTATTTGGTATATTTAAAGTCATATGTCTAAATAATAAGCACAATTTTTCTTTTTCTTATAAGGCTGTCAAAAAAGCACAAAAATAAATCAAATGGTGTGACTTGGTGATAAAGTGACATACAGTGAAAAAATATAAGTTTGACATTACATAATATAGACAAAAACTGATCTTAACATGATATACATAAAGACATTCTTGCAAAAATGCCTGCTCTCTCTCATATCCACAGTTCAACAAACATCCTATATCATTATTGGCACTTCTTGAGGATGGTTGACTGAGAACATGAATCAATGGTATTGCTGTCGACGTTTCAACCCTAGGTGTATGTGTTAGTAGCTAGACATCACGGCGGGTCCTTCTCAGGATTAGAGAGATGTAGGCACCCTAAATGCTTTGCAATTCAAGCGATAAGAACTCCTCCAAGCCAGGATGGAGTCCACAAATGGTCCACAAGTATCCATAATCATATGTTCAACATCTAACAAGGCGAGACCCCCACTGGGGTTCACGTTCCAAGTCTTAATATGAGATTCATCGAAAAACAAAATCTTACCCTGGCGTGACTGCCAAAGTGACACTCAGCAGCCGACTACAGCATGCTGGCCCAATAGCAAATGTGGCCAGGCTGGAGTTACCATCTGATAGTACTCCAGGGGCCAGGAGAGAAGAAGCACTTTTAGCTACAGGCGTCCTATATTTAATTCACTGTCCGATGAAACTCCTGATATCGGTCTTTCTAGTTCCTAGTTCTGATCACGTGAGATACTCTTGTCCCCCACTTCTCACCATCTAACTCCAACCCAGATAGCAAGGAAGAGATCGAATAAATCTGGAGCTCAACCAGTCTTTGTCCAACTACCTGTTCCCTCACCAAATGGTTTTACAATGAGAAACACCACACAGCAATTTTTTCATCTTCTAAATCTAAAGGAAAACTCCTTCAAGCTTGAGGTTACAGATATAATTATGAGTGGCTTATAGATGCTGCTATTTATTTATTTTTAAATATGAAATGATGCTTCATTTGAATGATTACATATATTCATTGAAATAAAGCAGCTTTAAAAAAAAAAAGAAAATAATAGCAGCATCTATCTGAGCTCAGCGGAAGTCCACAGCACATAAAACGATTTGTAAAAAAAAAAAACAGAGTGAAACTTTGCCTTATTTTGATCATTAAAATACGGCAGAGTTTCATTCCATTTAAAAAATTTGTTTTTTAAAGCTTTCATGTGCCCTGAGCTTCCACTGAGCTGCCTCGCATACATAACTATTGGGAGGGAGGGGGCAAGCCAACACCGAGACCCATTTTTCTGTGTGAAAAAGGCCGCTTTATTGAAAACAGGTGCATATCACAATGTCCAACCTAGGCCATTGCCTTACAAACTAAAACCTCACTATATATAAAATAACTGATCCTTCATTTCCCCCACCCCCCTACGATCCCCACATAAAATCCCCCACCCTGCCGATAACATAACATTACATAACATTCCATAACAATCCCATTCCACAGTATTGCAGTTCCAAACTCCTGCCATCTAATAAAAACCTACAACCCTATCTGTCCTTCTGCAACTGTAACTACCTAACCTCTATTCTAAACTTATCCTACCTGCCTAACCTTTCCCTGGCCCTGCCCACAAAACTTCCAACATTTAACTAAAAACTTCTGCCAATCTGGCCAACTTTTGAACAACCCCGCAGCACCTGTTTCAAGCGACAGCATATACAAAATTCACCAGAAACCTATGCACCTGTCCCCAACAAAAACAGCCAAACCCTAAAACATACCTCTCCGAACCACGCTTACAAAAACCCCTAAATAAAGGGTGGGCGGGAGGGACAAAAACTAATTCCTGCTACTCTCCCAGCCACCAGGTCACCAAAACCTAAAATGGTGGCTGGGAGAGGGAGGGCTAACCCCTTATAGCCTTTGGGCTATCAAATTGAGTTGGGCTACGTTTGGCCTATTCCCAACGTAGCCCAAAAACTTTACAAAAATGGCAGCTGCCGGCCGCCCCTCCCCCACCCAAAACTGCCCGGGGGCAGACCTCACGGGGCTCGGCTGCCCCCAAACCCCCATTGGGAGGGAGGGGGCAAGCCAACACCGAGACCCATTTTTGTGTGTGAAAAAGGCCGCTTTATTGAAAACTGGTGCATATCACAATGTCAAACCTAGGCCATTGCCTTACAAACTAAAACCTCACTATACATAAAATAACTGATCCTCCATTTCCCCCACCCCCACCCCTACGATCCCCACATAAAATCCCCCACCCTGCCGATAACATAACATTACATAACATTCCATAACAATCCCATTCCACAGTATTGTAGTTCCAAACTCCTGCCATCTAATAAAAACCTATAACCCTATCTGTCCTTCTGCAACTGTAACTACCTAACCTCTATTCTAAACTTATCCTACCTGCCTAACCTTTCCCTGGCCCTGCCCACAAAACTTCTAACATTTAACTAAAAACTTCTGCCAATCTGGCCAACTTTTGAACAACCCCACCACCCAGGAAAAAGCGGGAGCATAGGCGGAGAGCCGCCTCCCGTTTTTTCTGCCCCCCTGCCCTAATAGGAGTGTTTTTTAACGACTCTGGACATTCAACATCCTAGCCAAGACTTCCCGATCTCCAGCAAACACAAGTCCATACCCAAACGGGACAAATGGACTCCATCACCTCTAAAAAATTCCACTGTGTGAAACTTAATCTCCCTATGCGCAATCCTGGAAAAACCCAATTCTCTGCTATAACGCACCATTTCAGTGTTCAGTTTTCTCCGAGCCCTGTCCACTGCCCCAGGGTTGATAGCCCCTCTCCAAACCCTACGCGGAATAAACTCCGTCCAAATGACATAGCACCCGAACCACTGGCCCTTCAACAGGGCCAGGTCCCGCTTCATGCTTCTCATAAGGACCAAACCCTTCTCCCTGACCATGTCATTTTCCCCCAGGTGAATCAACAAAATGTCAGGGCACCTACCAGCCACCAACATACCATTCAATGAACGCAGAAGTTCCTTCCACAGCATGCCCCCCGCCCTTTCCACAAAACCTTGAATAAATCTTTATTAAAACCCAAATTTTCTCCGAAATAACTGGCCCGCGCCTGGACCTGGGCCCATTTCACAAATGAATGTCCCACTATCCATATGGTCATCTCCCTGGCGAAGGGGGCCTGCGACCGAACCTGAAATAGAAAAACTGTGTGAACAGACGAAAACACATAACCGCGCTATATCCCTCCTGCAGCGCCGCAAACCTAACTCTGGTAACAGTCCGATGACCCTCTCCCCAGCCTCATAATGTCCCCCTTCCCCCGCCCCTGTTCCTGGCTTCAGACGCCGCCCCAATCCTAAAAGACTATGTCCCAACGCCCTTGCTGTCCCAAAGACAAACCCCTCAGCAGCTTCACTACCTGCTCGTCCCTAGCGGACTGCTGATTGACCATCTCCCCCACTGCCCTATTGACAACCCTGAAAGTTACTCTCTTGTGAGCCAGTTGTGCCCCCCCACCGGCAGTCGAACCTGGTGATGTAGAGGTCTCGGTCCTGTCAGTGCCCTACCCAGTCTACAAAAAGTCCTCCCTACTCTTCCCCCGCTGAAAGCAAAGTTAGGTGTCCCCACAACACCTGCCTCACATGAACTGTGACTTCGTCTCTGGCCATCATTGTCTCCAGCAGCCCCAGCATCTGCTGCTTTTTATCCATCAGCAAATGAGCCTCCCTCAAGTGGGAATCCAGCTCAATGTCCAAAAAGGAAAGAGCCGTACTGGGCCCCATCGTTTTCCCCACGCCAAAGGCACTCCACGTTCCCTCATGATCTCTTTGAAGCTGTCCAGTGCTGCCTGGCATTCCGTGGAGTCTGAGGTGCCGACATAGAAAAAGTCATCCAGATAGTACGTTAACAACTGGTGACCCGTGTGCCTGGAAAACAACCACTGGAGGAACGTACTGAAACATTTGAGTAATGGACAAGACATAGAGCAGCCCATCGGTAATGCTTTGTCCACGTACCATTCACCGTTGAAATGGATGCCCAGGAGGTCCCAATCCTCCGGGTGGACTGGAAGCAATCGGAAAGCCGACCATATGTCGCATTTTGCCCTGTCCGCTGTTGCGCCCGTGGTCACTTACCAGTGACATGGCCACGTCAACCGACTAATAAAACACAGTGTCCTCTGTGTCGTCGATAAAATCATGAACCGAATTGCCTTTTGGCCATAACAGATGCTGGATTAACCTGAATTGCCCCTGTTCCTTCCTGGGAACCACACCAAACTGGAAAGTCAATCAAATTCTCCCACTGCCCACCTGCAAATGGGCCCGCCATGCGAGCCTCACGCACTTCTTTGTCCAATTTGTCCTGCACCACCTCCGGGTGTTCCCTCGCTGCCTGTAAATTGTCCGCCCATCGCCCCACCCTGGGGCCCCTGTAACCTAAATGAAAACAGTCTGTAAACCCATCCTGTAGCGTTTTCACAGCCTTCTGGTTGTTCTAACCCTGTAAGGCTGCCCCACATTTGACCACCCTAACTGGCGTACGAGCCCTTTGGCCCAGCCCCTCTAGCCCCCGACCCCCGAAAGGCTGCTGCTGCTGTCCCCCTGCTTGTGACCCCCCTTGGTGCCACTGCTCACCCCCTGACTGCGGCCCCGCCCCTCCAAAGCAATTAACCAAGGCGTGTCTGCCTCTGCATTTCGAGCAGTCATGCCTGAATCTACAAAATTCCCGGGTGCACGTTCCCTTATTGAAATCCCAGCAGGCCCCTCCAGAGCCCGTCTGCCCCCTGCCTGTACCACCCACCCCTCCCCAGGTGGGCTGCCCCTGAAAGGGCTGATAAACGAGCGGTAGCCCACTGGCTGTGAATACCGTCTTCCCCGCCCTGGAGGACCCCATCGTGTGCTGCCACAGGTCCGTATCCAACTCCCCCATTTAGCTTCAGTGTCCCATGCCATACGAGCCCTAAACTCCTCGTCGTATTGGGCCCAAGCGTATCCCTCCCCCGTGATCTGTGCCTTCCTAATGACGTCCATATACTTAAAGAGGGCCACACATCGCTCTGGGTATTTTTCGCAATATACGCTGGCATATATTAGAAAAGCTGCCGTCCAGTTTTCGATAGTGAGGGGCACCCTTGGCCGCTTTGCCAATTCGCATTCCTCCTCTTTTGACCCTTCTTTAGCGCGCACCTCCCTGTGCAGCAGCTTGAGCATTTCCACATACTCCCCTTTCCATATGCGCTCTTTAGTGGCCAACATCAGATGCACACCCAATGGCTTCATTACCCCCATATAGGGCAGCTTCTTGATTTTCAATTCCTTGCTCTCTAACTTTCCGTCCGACTCTCCTGTCCCTGCTGCCCCTGCGTCACCTGCCCCCTTTGACTTAGCATCGTCCCCTACTCTTACCGCCGTCTTGCCTGCGTCTTCCGTGCCTACTCCCACATCCAACATGTATTTACCTCTGCTTAACCTCCACCCTCCTCCCCCACCCCTTCCCCCCCTCCAATCCCCACCGAAACCATCGCAGGTTTCACCCTTCCGTCCTGCGTTTTACCTGGCTCCAAGAAGGGTGCCCGTCTCGCTGCAGTCCACCTCGCCACATGAGCCGTTGCTTCCACCAACCCAGCTGTCCGACCCGTGGGCTCCGCCTGGCGTCATGACATCTGCAAGGTACTAGAAAAAACATTACTCGGCCCCCGCACCCTCCTCCTCACTTTCCCGCAATTCACCCTCCTAAAGACTATCCTCCTCATAGTCTAATTCTTCGGGCTCCAGCTGCCCCCAATTCCTGTCTACAGGAGGCGCCGACTGCACTCTCCTCTGACCCCCAATATGACAGCCATGCGTGGTCCTGTGTCCTCGATGTCCCGTGTCCCGATGAGGGACATCGGGTGTTGGGGCCAGCGAGACCAATCGGGGCCTACTTATGCCGGCCGCGACGGGCTCCCCCGCCGATACTGGGCACGCCGCGCGAGGCTCCACCCTCCCTTCACCTTGGCGTCTACGAGCCGCTCCCAGCTCTGCCAAGTCTGGCTCCCGCCGTTGCTCCACCGCCTGCAATAAAAAGGGATGGACTGGTGTGCTGGGACTAACCTCCCTACCCCTCGCCTCCCAGTTCCTTTTCTTACCAACGCCTAGCGTGGAGGCAGCCCAGTGCCGCCCCACCCTGCTAAGATCTAACACTGCCCCCATCTCCCTGTCCTCAACCTCCTCGCCGCTCCATTCTAGCCCCCCGGGACCCCCTCTCTGCCCCACAGGCACCCTGACCCCGCCCCATCCCCCCTTCCGTGGGACCCCTCGCACCTGCTCGCATACTGGCCTCCAGCCCCAGCGACCCCCCTTGCGCCATGTAGGCATCCAATTGCCCCACCCTGTCTAACCCCCGCACCTCCTCATGCCAGGAGGTAAATATATCCAAGCCATCCCCATGCCGCCCACCTCCCGCGGGCTCCAGTTCCTCTGAAATGCAATCTCCCTCCTCCTCCCGGAGCCAGCCCCCGCCGGCCCCAACCCCCTCCTTGCCCTCTATTCCCTCGGAGTGGCCCCCTGCCTCAACCCAACCGGCACCGTCCCCCATGGACACATCAGCGACCCCAGGGTGAAGGGCCCAAGGCCCTCCCTCCCCCCCAACCCGCTGCCCCACCAAGCCTGCCAAACCTCCAAAACCCGGGCCTTCGCCCCACCACGCATTGCCCCCATGAAAATCCCCTTTTTCCGGGGCCCCAACACCGGCCAACTGCCCCCCTCCCCATGGCCCTCCATCCTCCCAGTGCTGTCCTGTTCCCCAGCGCCCCGCTGGTCATGCTGTCTCTCCCCGCATGGGGACCCAACCGGAGAGCCACGAGGCACTCTCTTCCGGCGGGCCCCTCCTTGTCAGCCGGAGCCTCTCGAATTGCAAGAGGCTCCGTCACCTGTTGCACTAGCGGGGCCACCCTCCTGGAAGAGGTGCGGCCCCGCGTCCTCGGAGACCCGGCCGGGGAGACGCGAGATGCGCTCCTCCGGCGGGCCCCGCCCCCATTTGCTCCCGCCGCAGCCTCCTTACTCACACGAGGCTGTGGCGCTTTACGGACCCCTGGGGTTGCACGCTTGTTACGCGGGCGGCCCCCTTTGCTTACCTGCCCCTTCTTGTTCCTCTTGGGGGCTGAGCAGGCCGCGACGGCGGCCGCCACCCCCGCGGACGCACGCCTTGCGGTGCGCGCGCTCCCCGAGGCCTCCGGCATCAGGAGGTCGAGCCGGCCTGCTTCACTGAGGAGGCGCACCGCCTCCAGAACGCGGAAATCTTCGCTGGCCATGGTCGCTAGCTTATTCTAGCCCCCACTCAATTAACCCTCTATTAAACTCACACTAGCTAACTGCTGACAAAAAGCTAATTCCTGCTACGCTCCCAGCCACCAGGTCACCAAAACCTAAAATGGTGGCTGGGAGAGGGAGGGCTAACCCCTTATAGCCTTTGGGCTATCAAATTGAGTTGGGCTACGTTTGGGCTATTCCCAACATAGCCCAAAAACTTTACAAAAATGGCCGCTGCCGGCCGCCCCTCCCCCTCCCAAAACTGCCCGGGGGGAGACCTCACGGGGCTCGGCTGCCCCCCAAACCCCACTTAAGCCAGGGAAGGGGCTCACTACAAGTCAATGGAGCCTTACCTGCTGTTCCGGTCAAATTGAAGGTGGCAGGCTGAAAAAGACAGGTGGTGCAGGTCCCAGTAGCAGTTCAATACTACTTGTGCCACCTGCATGCTTTCCTGCACCAGTTGCTCCACTCTGACACACCTGCTGCTCGGCACCGGCACTCGTCGCACAGGATGAAACGCGTGGTGCCAGGGTGTGAAAGGCAGGTGGCGCAGGGAGGAACAACGTCATCCTCTTCGGCCCCAGCTAAGCTCAATTAAGCCAATCTGAGCAGCTGGTTTGGGTGAGGGTAGGCAACGTTGCCTAAAAAAAGCCTAAATATTTTAACGATGTTACTTGGCTACTAAATTGAGATGCTACCGGCGCAAGCTACTCATGGGGTGTCGGTGAGACCCCTGCTCTAGCATATACCTTTTTCTTTTTTGCTCCAAATGCATGCTTTTTTTTGGCACATTCCAGTGCTTTGCTCAAGACCACCATCGTCTATACTATATACTTTTAGCTTGCACTGCTCCTATGAACCAAACCAATATCTGCTTAATTATTAGCTTCCGATAAAAAGTCATTCACATTTACAGAGCGTTTTAAAATTAGTATTTTTACATTTTGCTTTTTTATGTTTTTGTTCATTATTAATTTACTAATATTTAGTTTCCTAGACAGTTGCAAACCCCTGAGTAGGTGTTATGGAGTACAGCTTAAGAACCTCTGGTGTAGAGTCAGCAACGGAGTCACTTCTTGTGTTTATATTGATGCTGGTTGAGACAATAGTCCCGGGCAGGTGTGCTGTCTCTCCTGCATACATATGTATATTTAATTCTACCAAGATGATTTTGTTTAAGCCTTTCGGTTTCATCTAAATGTATAAGTAGCCGAGAAAATCCTGCTCAATTTCTTGTGCACCAATGGCTTCTCAATTTACTGCAGCAACCCCAAGCTTTTTGAAGGACTTATCTTAGGTCTTTTTGCACCTCCCTTTATTGAGTCCATGTGGGAAGGTTGCACTCGTTGAGGCATCCTCAATTGCTTTGGGCTCACCTGATGCTTCATAAGAGTTGTGCATTGAATTCTCTGTAATTGAGGTTGTGGAGAGAAATACGGTGACCTAAAGAGATTCTGTGTGTATCTTTTCTAAACTGCCTCTGCCGCAAGTGTCCTTGTCTCAGTTACAACCTTTGGGGTTTCATAAGGCTGCTTTTGCCTTTACGGAGCCTTATTCCAGATAGGGTATATGATTGCCCATATCACTTTCTGCATCGTGGGCCCAACCTTTTCACACTTACTGCTCCTGATGTCTTCTCTTCTATACCTCAGGGCTATGATTCTGGCCTTCCCTTGCGTGTTCCTTCTTACGTTAGCCTTGCATCGACAACTTGTTGTGGAGCAAAGGTTCTAAGACCACTTGGGGGTGCCACAGTCCCGGTCACTGATAGGTGAGACTCAGTGTGACTTTCATCTCATTCTTGAAATCAGATTTCATGAGGGATTGCTTTAAAGGCAATTGTACGAGGAAAGTCTCAAAACACAGTTCAGCATACATGGTTGGCTCTAGACCAGGGTTCTCCAAATTTGGTCCTGGAGGGCTGGATCCATGCCAGATTTTTAGCATATCCCCATTTAGATACATGTAGTTATCTTAAAAATCTGGCCTGGATGCGGCCCTCCAGGACGGACTTTGGAGAGCCCTGCTCTAGACGGTCAGCCTCCTGCTGCTGAGTCTCAGCTTGCTCACTCACATCATTTGTGGCTCGGGGAATCTTCTCCCTGTTTGGTTCAACATGACATGGATGTTGGTGGCAGGCGGAATCTGAAAAGCAGCAAGTTAATGTTCAATACTGTAAGAACACAGTGCATACCCTTTTTAATTCTGGCAAACCAGAACACAGGTATCATTCCACACCAAAGAAAGTAAAAGCTGCCTTAGAAATACTCAAATGCGCTGATTAGAAACTAAAAATGAGTCAATAACTACAAGAGTTGGTTGTGACCTGAAATTACTTTGTTAATATACCAACAGTTACTCGACTCATTTACTACACTTACTGGAATGCACTGGTCCTTATGACCTGTAACTCAACAAATGAACCGTTCATATTGCCGCGCTGTAGCAAAGACTGTATATTATTCTTCTGCTGAATAGTGAACATCTTCTCACCACCTGCCACCATTTTTCTGGGTACCCTCTTTCTCAACAGCACAAAGTAATTTTTCATAGAGACACAGCCAGCATCATTAGACAAGACTCCATGTTTATAGCAAGCAGGACAAAACACGAAGAACACATACTCAGTACACAGCACCAAAACAACACATTTGCCGCCTGACTCATTTGCCAAAGCAAATGAAATAAAAACAAATATGGATTTCAGTTGTGTCAATAAAGTAACCATACCACCTACGTGGCCTCACACAGCCAAGCTCAAACCTTCAACTGCTCCAGCTAATATCACAGAACAATCCTGGCCACACACAGCAGTCCTCAAGCCCTCTGACCAGGGTACCACAGTATTCATACTGCAGACCTACATCCATTTCCATTCTCTGCTTCATTCACGTCTGCCTTGCAGATGCAGGTCAGGACCCTGTCATGTTTTTCTGCAATCCACACTTGAAGGCACAAGGTCTTCACCCCTGCCATGCTAATACTTAGCTGACATATCCTCTTCCATCATCTTACAAGGGACACCTTTCTGCACAAAAACAACAATTGATGGCATTTTACTCATTCTATGTGTGCTGCAGAATGCAGCACATGAGGAGAAATAAAAGTATTTCTCTTTGTTGCGCCACTGGGAATGTGTCAGGTTCCATGTATGTTGCGTGGGAACACCCACAGCAACACCCATGGAGCGTCCCTTTTACGCAGAGTAATGCGTAGGGTCCAAGCAGGGTGACTTTACGTGGCCTTGTAAATGTAGGCAGGCACACTGCGCAGATGGTGTGTCAAACAAAGTGCGGTGGCACAATGGCCTTTTAAATGAGGCTTTAAATTTGTTTCTGTGATCATAGCATTGCTTGCTGTCCCACTATGCTGTCTGCACACATTTTTTTTTATCTCTTGAAATTATTGACCTGTCTTCCCAGCAACTAATTGGGCTGAGGGGACTTCAGATCTCCTCACACAGACTCGTCATCTGTCGACCTGTAAAGGGCTCACCAGGGCTGGCGCTGGGAAGAAAGGCACGCGCTTCAAGATTTCCAGATGATGGGGATTCTGTAAAACGGAATGCCGGCCTGCTTCTTAGAGTGGGAAAAAAACAAAAGGTGTTGAAAAGCTGCCGACAGGCACGAGAGAAAGTGAGAGAAAGAGGAGAGGGAGAGAGAAAAGCAGAGGAAAGTTATAATGGGAGAGAAAGTTGGAGATAAGATAGAAAGAAAACCGATGAGGAAGGAGTGAAATAGGAGGAAAGGAAGGGAGAGAGCAAAATAGGAGGGAGAAAAAGGTAAGTGGAAAGAGGGAATAAAGAAAACTGGGATTGAGGAAAAATAAATAAAGATAGAAGGGGCAGAAAAAAGGATAGAGTAAAAGAAATTATTTAGGAGGAGAAGTAATTGTGAAGATTAAGACAGCAGAGAAGGGACAACAGAAGAAATTGGAGACAGACTGCGAATGAAAAAATGCGATCAATTGATAGAAGTGGGAAAAGAGAACGAGCGATAAAGAGACAGTGGAAAGAGAAAGAGGGAGGGAACCAGAATGAGTGGTGAGTACAAAGACAAACAGCGAGAGAAATGTATGTGGCATGATGGCATATAGAAAAGCCGAGGAGAGTCGACAGAGAAGACAGTGTGTGAAAGGTAGAATCAGCACTAAGAGGGGGAGAAAAACAGAAGTCTACATTTCAGCCACTGTTAGTAGCAAAGAGCTTCAAAATCAATGATTTGCACTTGTTATTTACAAGTGCCCTTGGTGGAGCCCTCCAAGTGCCCAATAACATTCTGTTAGCTTTGCAGTGATATTGTAGGGTAAGTGTGCCTCGTTATCTACCCTTTTGCATTAAATGTCAGAGATCCTAGAACAGTGGCTGAAACTAGTTCAAGCATTCCTTCGATCACTTTATTTTTGTGGCAGTAGGTAGCTTGACTGCGACTGGTATGCCCAGACGTGGGTCCCGTCTCACTGTGCCACAGGACTCAAGCTCTACCTCACTTATAAGGCCTTCCTAGGTCGAACCGGTCTGAAGCTGCTTGCGTTCAGTCTGGAAGCAGCCTGGCGTGGCAGTTCGGGCTGGTCTGTTCCTGTAGGAGCAGCACCAAGACCAATTTGTAAGGCTGGTCAGTACAGTGGGTGAAAAACAGGTGTGGCAAATTTGAATGTCATGATTTCTTTCATAAAGCTAAAAAGAGCGTTCCCTTTGGTCAGGACCTATATCACACCATTCGTGTCTCAGAAATACTCATGCTCACCAACACACATCGTTCCTCATGCTGAATGTATTAAAGCACTTATATAACACCAAATTATACAAAATATATATGTGTTTAATCAATAAAAGCCATACTATATGTACAATTTATATCATGACAAAATATAAAATACACCTTTAAAAAAACATATATCAAAAATACAGTTGACAATAATTACAATATCGCTTTGTAATTATTGTCAACATATATATAACATATAGAACCCTTTTTTTAACTTTATGGTTATTGGGAGCTCCATCTCTTTGGTATATAGAGCCCCCTCTCCTTGTTTTCAAGATGATTTCTTTCAACCAAATATCTCTGTTTCACACTTGGGTGATGTATTGCCCGGTGTTGTCCGTATCCCTTTCGTATCACGAAAACCATCTGGTCAGCAACATTCACCTTTTTAGATACTTCAATTGTACCAACAATTACTGTTATCTCAGGTTTACCAGTTCCCTTGCTTCACCTCGCCTCTTGTGCCCACAGACTTTGATTAAATACTTTCTACAAAGACATGCTTTACATTTCCTGCAATGTGCACAACATCACTTGAACATGGTAATGTGGCAGCAACTACCACACTGTAACTGGAGAACCCCCTCCCACACATTTCTGCACTACCAATTTTGGCACAACATTATTCTTTTGCTTTTCTCATGCTTGTTTCATGTACCACACATAGACAATATAGATGCACTCACTGTAGAAATAACTTCTGACAAATTGGGATCCCCCAGCACTCATCGTAGTTGCGGAATCATGCTACTATTATCAAGTACTACCAATAGATACCTCAACATGCTCCAAAAGGTCCATGGGACATCAAAACACTCATCAAAGATTTACATCACATCTCAAAACCTTGTATGAAACATATATCTTTCAAATACTACACTTATTTTTGGCCTAACATATTCCTCAAACGCATTAAGTCTTCATCATTTTCCTCTGGATCAGGCACACTAGGTGTCCCCTTTTCAGCGAGTATTTTTTATTTTTTTTTAAACATATCTGCTTATTTTAACCCATGTTAATTTGTTTTATACCTGCTTAAAGTACTACCAAAGTCTTTGCGTTTTTGCACCGTAATATACATTTTAAATGTAAGGCCATTTTGTATTTCAGTATTGTTCATTGCACATTTAGCTTGACAGTTCAAGTGTAGCCTCATTTTGAATTTGGAAAAGACAAGAGAGAACTTCAGATTTAGTGAAATTAGCTTTTCTACTGTCCATTGTATTTTTAACTTGTTCTAATATTCTTCCCACAAGGTGACCTAGGCACTTGCTTCTTAGTGTGTAGCTTGAGTTTCGGATTGTTCTGGTGTTTTCTTCTGCTTGCTCCATCGAAAGAAATGCATACAAGTAGCTTAAAATGTATTGAATTTAGCATTAATGTGCACCAGCTCTTCAGATGGTAACTTGCTGGTTCCTTGACATTGCGAAAAGCCCTTATATTTTTCCTGTTTGCTATATTTTTGCATTACATGTGTGTCAGATTTTTATGAGCTTTCTCGAGTATCTGCTTTATTTCA
This sequence comes from Calotriton arnoldi, assembly GCA_963921515.1. Taxonomy (NCBI): domain Eukaryota; kingdom Metazoa; phylum Chordata; class Amphibia; order Caudata; family Salamandridae; genus Calotriton; species Calotriton arnoldi. The sequence continues at coordinate 1,356,114 of CAWUFW010000857.1, forward strand.
CAGGACGTAGTAGGTGACTAAAGACATCAGCGACGGCTGCCATTAACAAATGGTGGGGGGGCGGGTGGGGGGGAGTGTGGGGGGGTGGGAGAGTGAGCGTGGGGGGGAGAAAGCGCACAGGAGGGGGTAATAATAATTTGAAAAACTTACCTGACGCCACCGGCTGCCTCCCTCATCGCTCCTGCTGGCTTCTTCCTGGATCCCAGCAGCCCCTGGGACAGACTCCCAGCCAATCCCTGTGCTGCAGAGCAGCGTAGGTATTGGTCTGAGTGGGCTGAAAAGATGCCCTGCTCAGACCAGGGAGTCTGTGGGGGTTTCTCCAGCCCGGCTGCTTGGAGAAACCTAAGTGCGCATGTGTGTTTTGGTCAGCCTGAGACGACCGGCCAAACACACATGAGCACTTAGGGAGTGCACAAGCACTCCTCCTCCACCCTTCCCTCCCATGCCCCGCCCCTCCATGCATAAGCTGGCAATCGAAAAATAAAACGATGCTAGAGCATTGTTTTATTTTTCATCTGCTGCCTCTGCGCCAGGCAGTCAGTGGGGCGACGCTCTTCTTCCATTGCAGAGGAGCAGCCACTGAAAGACATCCTGACCATCAGAGCTCATATAGTGTAATGAAATTACATTCCTAAGTGGCAGCCTCATTTTTACACTACCGTTTTTTGTTAAGTAACTGAGGGGCATATTAGCAAGACCGGCGATAAAATTATCGCCATTGTAGCAGCAGGAAACTGCCGCTAAAACGGCGATAATGGGCTTGCTAATATGCGTTATAGAATTCCAATAGAAGCCCATGTTCTGGTGTCAACATGGGCTTCTATTGGAATTCTCAAGGGCATATTATCAAGCCCATTATCGCCGCTTTAGCGGCAGTTTTCTGCCGCTAAAGCGGCGATAATTTTAACGCCGTTCTTGATAATATGCCCCTATGCTTCTTCCATCCTCCGATCCTTTCGCAAGAATGTATCTTGTATTTTAAACTTATTTTCATTTTCTTTTCTTTTCAGTTTATTCAAACTGAATGGAAAGAATGTTTAGAAAGAAGGCCTCTGACTTCACTTCGGGTGATTAATACATCCGTTATTTAAGCTGTTTTGGTGAGTTTCCATGGAGGCAAAGATGAGAATGATAAAAACCTTAGATGTTTCAAAATGTTAAATTAATCACACGCATTTATTTTTCATTCAGACATTTCTGTCCTGATACCTTATTGTACTGGTTTTAGGGAAGCAATTTTGCGCTTTTCTAAATGGTATGTTCTATGCCAAGTTTGCATATTCGATTATCATTTTGGGAAATACACTTAGGGGCCGATTCCGATCTCGGCCGGTAGGGCTCCGAATCGGATTCGGCTTAACAGGATCCGATTCGGAGCCCTATTTCCCGACCGATTCGTACGCGCGTCCGGACGAGCGAGTACGATGCGAAATCGCCCACCGACTCGTTCGGGCGTCCCAACCGCTCCGACCGACTCGTTCCCGGGTCTAACCGCACCGACCGACTCGCTCGGACACGACTCGCACCGCGCAATGGAGACGTTCCCCGGCTGGGTAAGTACGATGCGTGCCGCGAGCAGTCCGACCGACACGCGCCATCCGGCTCGAAAGAGCAGTCGGAGCCGTACTTTGGGGGTCCGTGTTGGACCCCCCTGTACGCGTAGCCGCGTGAGTCGCACACAGGGGGGACCCATGGGTCCCCCCCTACCTGTGCGTGTACGCCGCGAGTCGCTTCGCCGCGTACACGCTGTAGGGGGCGCCCTTGTTCGCCTCGCACCCATTGAGGCAATGGGAGCCCGCGTACGCGTTGTACGACCGGGTCCCATTGACTTCATGGGAGTCCGACCGACTCGAGTACGATAGCATACGGACGCATCGTACTCGTTCGGTCGGGCTGCACGGGTCCGATTCGGTCGGAAATCTCTCCGGGACCGGCTCGGTCGGGGAGATTTCCGGCCCGAATCGGAATCGGCCCCTAAGTAGTTCTATTTCCATTCAGCATCCTAATTTTAGGTGCAATTAGGGTATATGGACACATCCAGTTTTACCGTTTTTGAATACCCTGGTAGTTCAGTACCACTTGATATAGTGCAATGCCCATTAGTTTATTTATAATATTGAATGCTCCTTTTTACTTTATATTAAGGTGCACAAACCTAATTTAGGAAGTGATCCTTTGAAATAATGTGACACTTCCATGCGTATGGGACTTCCCATGCCACAAATTCTGGGGTAGGTAGCATATGTTTACCTTACTCGTCATTACGAACTCCTCACATGGGTCCACTGATTTATATAAAAATACATTGTTCTGTTTCAGCATGCCAATGTCCACTTGGAAGTTGGTTCAGAACAAACTGTCTCACATTCATTTGATTGAGGTAATCTCTGCCCCAATCCTTTGGAACGTAATATATCCCTATGCTACCTGTTTATAAATGTATCAACATTACAATGTTTTTATATATTGATACAAGCCTTTCTTACTTTCAGGTGTTTCCGCTGTAGATACTTTTCATCCTAATGATGACCCCGCTCTAAATGCTAATGTTGAGGGGTCGAAACGTTGACAAATAACATATGTGGACTGGGTTTTTAAGAATTTTGATGGTGAAAGTCAACACTCGTTTCACGGGTGTGGACGTTGACTTCTAAAAATTCTATTGTTCTTATCAGCCATATGTATATGTGCTGTACATAGCACAAATGCACTTTTATTTACTATATATCACTCTCACTGTGTCATCACTTTTTAGGAGCACCTTGTATAAGTACTACATTATACTGCATGAATTGAACCATATATTCAGAAATTAGATATTTATAAATAAATGCATTAAACGCATAACTAAAACTTACTCATTGGAGTCGTTTTTTCCCTCTTTCTCTAATATAACAGTATTGCCGTGGTAGTCAAGGGCTACACTATCCCCAGAGGGACCGCTTTATTGTTTCTTAACTTTTAGAAAGTTAGCATTTTCCTGCCTTAGCCATTTGGTGCCTGCAGTCTGTCTCAGGGTCACATGACTGGGTGTAGTTGATAGTTGGGCTTTGTATATTCCTCCTAGATAGCCACACAGAATTGGGAGCTTAGGTGTGTCTGGATGGGCCATCACTGGTAGGGTGGGAGAGAGGAGCTGGGCCTAGCCCCACATACACTTGAATAGGATGTGTCCTGCCTCCACACAAAGGGCTGCATACCCCCTGTAGTTAGTCTGGAACATGGCCCAGGAAGGCAGAGTACCTATGCACTTCAAAAGCATGCCTCTAGAAGCTTCTTCCCACTCAAAGGCACAGCTGGGTATAAATACTGGACCTCAGACACCAACTCCTCTGTGCACTTCTGGACCTGCGGATACTCTGCCAGGAGGGAGGACTGCTGTGCTGCTGAAAGGACTACCACTTTGCTGGACAGCTGCTCTGAAGAAGCTAATTTCTGCCCTCTTGCCTGGGTGAAAAAGACTCGACCAGCATCTGTAGAACTCAGGACCACCTGAGTGACTCCAAGGACTAGTTGGCTGACCTTCTGATTTGAGCCTCAGGGACAGAAGACTTCAACAACCTTGAACCCAGCACCTGGACTCTGCCATCTGTGAGTCTACCCTGTCAAGTGGTGCAACCTCAGTCCTGGACCCTTGGTAGTGGCCTAAGGTGCTCTGCCTGCCTCTGTGGACACAGTGGAACCGACGCATCTCCTCTGCTGTGCGGCTAAACCCCAAGCGGAAACAATGCATCACTGCTGCTGCGAGGATCGGACCCATTGCAAAGACCCACGTCACCTCCGCAGCCTCTTCAGAACTGCAGCTGCCCAACGCATTTACGACGCAGGCTCTTGCATCCCACATCGACGGCAGCCTCGGCAATGATGCTGGACTCCGCATCGCAGGCTCGCAGCTCCATGGCCCGACGCATCGCCCTGACTGTGCGGTGCATCCTCGACATCGAACCTCGCATCGCAAGCCCTCATTTATGGAATCCTTGACGATGATGCAGGACCTTGCATCACAGCCTTGCCTCGCCGCACCTCGGATCAGACACATCGCTTCCGGCATGCAACGCATCTTTAACACAAATCCTTGAAATGATCCGCAAACCAGGATTTGAGGTACTCCAATACGGCGTACCCCTGCATTTTCCCTAGCGTTGCGCTAAAATTAGCTGCCTAGCGCCAACGCAGGCACCCTTGCACCCTAGTACAAGGGTGCCTGCGTTGCAGGGAATGATTGTTTATGTGCAGGAAGGTGTCCCTTCCTGCACATAAACAACGCATAATGGCTATTTGTTACTTCTATGTGTGCTGCAGAATGCAGCACACAGAGTAGCAAAGCGTCATCATTTAATGATTGTTTAAGTCCAGGAAGGGACACCTTCCTGCCAGCAGCGGTCCGTGCAGGTAAGCGTGGTGGGGTGGGGTGAGGGGGTGTCGACGGAATAGGATGTATTTATTTAATTTTCCCTATTCTGCCATCTGTCGACTTCCCCCCTGCCTCACCGCATTTACCTGCACAGACCGCCGCTGCTTCCTGCACATAAACAATCATTAATGGCATTTTGCTCTTTCGATGTGCGCTGCAGAATGCAAGGAGAAATAAAAGCATTTCTCCTTGTACGCCATTCTAACGCCTGCTCTTGCATGGCATTCGTTTTTGGCACTGCCAGGGATTCACACCTCCTTGTAAATCTGGGGCAGCGCCAAAAAGCAATTGGTGTTGCGGTGGAACAGCCACAGCAACACCCATTGCATGCCCCTTTGCCGCAGAGGACTACGGCAGAAAGGGGTATATTTACAAGGTGCCGTTAAGCCACGTTAAGTAGCTTAGCGCCACCTAGTAAATATTGAAAATTGTGCTACGCCACTGGAGCGTCAAAAACAGTGACGCTCCGGTGGCAATAGGGGGTTGTAAATATGCCCCAGAGTTTGCTCAGATTGGCCTCTTCCAGATACTGAGTGGCTAACAGTAGGAGATTCATCTTCTCAAGTGGTTTCCCTCATTGCTTAATTTGTAAATGAAAAAGTGGAGGTGCCCAAAGCTCTCCTCTGAAACATGCGGCCGATGTGCAAGTACAGAATACTGAGGCTGCATAATCCTCAAGCCATCTCAGGCCTCTTTAATCCATTTTCAGCCACTCCCTGACTCTTCAGATCACTCTTGCAGTTTCCTGCTTTCCCCCTTTTGTGACGCTTTTCTGTTTTCTTTTCCTCCTCTTTACCATTTGCCTTTTTTACCCTCTTTTGCTCACTGTAAATACCTGATGCAGAAAAATAAGTGCCGGCCCCCTGAAATAAGGGTTGGTGCCCCCCACCAGCAACCACCAGCTCAAATTAAGCACTAGTTTCCTTTGATATCTGGTATTTTGACCACTGGACAATGGGGAGCAGATAAACAGCATGGATAATTTCCTCAAACAGAAACTTTAAGTTGCAATTCTTTTTGCATACTTGACCCTGCGGTAAGTCAGCTGTAACAGATAGATGCCACAAGCCTCACAAAAGTCGAATACCAGCTGTAAGCCTGTATAGAACGTTTTCTCCACTTACGTCTAGAGCACAAATTCCAGTGTGTTGTTAAATCCATGTAGCTGCATAGGCTAGGCATATACTTGATAACCAAAATCACAATCGTTTATTCATTGAAAATGCCAGATTTACCACTTTGTAAGTTAGCTACATAAGTGAAATAGACACTTATGCACAGCTACTTAGAGTGAAAATTTGAAAAGCAACTACTTGCAACGAGAAAGCTAATATGGGTTTAGAAATCATGTTTTGTGCAAGTATCTGCTCCCAGCTGTAGGTCTCACAAAGTAATGTTCACTCTAAAATCTGTATTGGACAACTTCCATTAGGAAAGAGCTAGAAACGAAGCTCCATTTCAACAGCATATGGTCAGCTAAGCAAAATAAAATCCATGCACTGATTGGGTTTTTATTATTTATACTGGAAAAATAACTTTTGCAGAGTTGTCAAATAACCATCTGTAAGGTTAAACAGTCTGAGCACGTGGGCGTCATCATTTCCCTCCACATGAGCCTCCTTTGGCTCAGAGGTAATTGCTATTTCCCGCTCCTTATCAACTGATAAACTTTAAAGATTTTGCAAAACAATGGCTTTTCTGTCAAGGCAGCCACCTTCTGGGAGCCCTTTTACCGATGGCGTGGGAGCAGATGTGTGCAGAAGGGAGTGGGGATTTTGTTTTAACCACTGGGGCAGGAGTGAGGTCGCCTTGTGTCTGGTTAAAGAGATAGGGGGGACTTTTGCAAGCTTTGAGCTGCTATTTTTAAGAACGGTAGCACAAGGCAGTGTGAAATTGTATTTACAGTGAGGCACTTTTGTGGGAGAGCAGCTGGTTTGAATTTTAGTAAAACATAGGTTTGGAATTTGTTTACACTTTAGATTGCTATGTTCAGGAATTTTCACCAATCAACAATCTCACCTAGGTTTTCCCCCATTAAAATTGGCTGCAACCTTACTTTGAGAGGATATCATATAAAGAACAGAGAAAAAGAGAAACCTGTGCGCATGATGGAAGAACCCCAGGGTACCTGCTGCAGGACTGTGGCGAGGAGCCTCCGGCTTCACCCTGAAGTTGTGGATCTGAAAGCCACTGGAAGGATTAAGCTTTTTTCTGATCCACAAGGATCAGCTGGCTCTAGCTAGGGGTGCCACACAGCTCTTGGGATTTTCTAGGGACAGTGTGGAAAACATTGAAGACAGAGACAGATGTAGCTGCCTGGAAATAAACCAGGAAATTAGAGGCAACTGTACATTTGTTAGTCGACCTGACTGGATATTGTTGTGGGCTTGACTGAAAATTGTGAGAAAACTTTCACAACGCAGACCTCTAAACTGGTATTCAAGAAGACTTCTCAGAAATTTGGGGAAATTCGAGCACAGAACTTTCCATTTCTGCAGGACTGGGACAAGGAAACACTTTATGCTTTGAACTCAGTTCTAATCTGGGACTGTGGAAAAAAAGATATCCAACATGGGAGCACTCTGACTTGCTAAGTCGTGCAGCCCAGCTGAAGATTTCCACCCTCCAGAAAAATTTCAAAGTCTGAAGATATCATTTTACCCAGGAAGAACCATAAACTCCTTCCTGATGTGGCCCATTTCAGGGTAGACACAAAGGGTGACTGAGCCCCCATCCTCCAAAGCACTTGGCATGAGTGAACCAGTAACATGTATGCAATTTACTGCTGATTGACCTCGGATGGCCCAATATGTACCATGATATGACATGATACCATATATGCAGGCTTTCCTGTTTTCAGTTTCTGTTTGTTGTGAATTCCGATGGGGTTTTTCCGTGTTTCCCAATGTTTTTATGAATTGTACGATTCAGTGATAATCTGTGTGGTTTTTTTTCACTGTACAAGATCATGGGGATTATGTTTTTCAGTGCTTCTAAAGAATACAGCTCTCCTTCCTTCCCTCATTCATTCCCATTGTTAATTATTCCTCCCTTTATTCCTGCCCTGTCCATCTTGGTACCCTTTCTTTGAATTTGCTCTTTCAAGTAGCCTTCCATTATTTCTCTCACTTCGCTGCCTGTCTAATTCCCTGATACTTAACCCCCTCTGCCCCAAAGTCCAGTCCCACCCCGTGTCAAGGATGTGCATGAATTGAAATATGCTTGCACTTCATTAAGAACACATTGTAATAGATAGAAGATTGCTGGTGTGCTTTTACCAGACTTTCCTGTCCCTCTGCTCTTCAGACAAAAGGGAATGATTTGCTGAACTAAGATTTTCTCCTAAGGGCATGAGATTTATATTGTGGGGTGTTCAGTGTTCTGTTATTGCAAACCAGTGTCACTCTGTCCCGAAATACCAAGTATGATTGGGCTGATAAATGTATTTTACTGTCTGGTCTGGGTCTATTCCTGCATGTGCAACTCACAGTGGGAATGAATTTTATTTTATATTTCTGGGCCGTTTCTCTGTGACTTTGTGTTTAATTGAAACCCAGCTCAAGGATCTTAAATCATTGATTTTTGGCAAGCAGGTGGGTGGATCTTTCTGATTTTTAAACCAGTGCGGGGACTGCGTTCTTACCGAACATGTGACAGTAGCACAAGGTACTTTACCTTTTCATTCTCTGGAGTATGCTCTCACATAGTACATTTTCCATCTTGGGAGAAAGAACAAAGCATGGCTCAATATGTTTCCATTACATGCTGTCACAGCAGTGGCGTAGCTAGGCACTCTGCCGCCCGTGGCGGTCCCTGCCTTCCTGCCTGTTGCCGCCGCGCTGAAGGGGGGGGGGTGCTGGTGATGATTTTTGCCGCCGCCCCCGAAGCTCGTGCCGCCCCCTCCTTGCTACGCCAGTGTGTCACAGTGTTTTGTACAGGTAATGCTGCCAAGGCACCGTAGGTTTGAGGCTCCATTTTGTCATGGATGCAGTAAGAATGAACGTTGAACTTAGTGATCTTGGCGCTGATTCTGTCTTGGTGCGAAGGATCAGATTGGGCCAATACACCTGTTTTTGCTGAAATTGCAGTGTCTGCAGCCCATACTAGGAAACCCAGAGTAGTGGTTACTCCTTCATGTGTCTGAGGTGTGCTGTCTTCAGCTGGTGCTTTGTCTTTGTTTTAAGTATGTGTCTGCTTTGGCTGTGTAATGATTTGCCAGTTTGTCTGTGAAATCTTGAGTAACAGGATGAGCGCCTTCTAGGAAATTTGGTATATGAAATTCATTGAGTACATTAAAAGAAGCACAGTTTCACCAAAACCAGTGCATGCAGCTGTTGGCAAGGGTACTGAAGATGTTCATGATTTGCTTCTATATCTTTCTGTATGTAGCAATGTGGCTCCTATGGAATGCTTTTTAGACCATCACATAGTAAATCTAATAAGTGTTGGGCCTTACTGATGGCCCCAAGGGCATATTATGTGGCTTATCTTGGCCAGACTGGGTCATGGTATGAACATACATCACAGAAAAGTGCTTACAGGGAGGTACTGGACTTATACTGTTTGACACCAGAGTTTGCCAAAGCAGTAAAAGTGCATCAGAATTTGGTGCTCTCCGGTTTCTAATGCAAATCAAATATTCCTTCAGTGGTGTTTTATCAGTTACACACAGTTTTAACCTACATGAATGTGTAATACTGTTGCAAACATGACGATCTACAATGAGGTTGCAGTTTACAGTAGGGGAAACTGAATGGAACTGGATGTTGCTGGCACATATTTTTTGATGTTTCATCCACATTCTGATTATTGGTTATCCTATCTCCTCTTTGGTTATAAAGGGTAGTGGGGGACCCCCCTGTATCTTTTAAAAAATATTTAAAGAATATTTTAATGTTTTGTTGTATTGAATAAATGTGAGCGTATGGACAATAGTTTTATCTCTTGTGCTGATGAAAACACTAGACTACAAACCATTTCATGAAAAGGGGTCATAGGATGTTTTTAGTATGTGAAGAATTAGTGTGAATAAAATTAAAAGTTGCCTGATTAAACACATTTTTATATTATGTGTCCATATATTTCATTTAAAGTGCTCTACATCAATATATTTAGTTATTGGCCCTCAGAATTGATAGAACTCGCAGGTGTTTCACTGACACTAAGAATGTCTGGAGTAAGAGGCAAGAGGAAATAAGTAAACAACAGATGAACAATTTGTTCCCCTGAATGTACAATTGACTTCACACCAGAAATATACATGATCCAATCAAAGCAACCATGCAGAGGGATATTTAAATACCCTGATTATGTGATGTCTTCATATTAAAGAGGTAAGAATCAACTTGAGAATAGGGAAATATTGAGCCCCAGGTGTGTGAAGCAAGTTTCGACACACTAGATAAGTTTTGGTCTGTGAAGAAGACAACAATGTCTCCATTCGACTGACTTGAATGTAAGGGTTTGGGATGGATATCATGGATTTCCCTCATGATTTGTTTAATCATAAAACATGCTAGTCATTTTATACATTGGAGTCCTACTACGGGAGAGGGTGACTATTGAAAACCCTCTTACTCCTTCTTGATAAATGCATGCCTTCAGAGAGTGCCTAGGTCATACTAGGTCTTGGTAATCTTATATATTGGAGTCCTACTACGGGAGAGGGTGACTATCGAAAATCCTCTTACTCCTTCTGGGTAAATGCATGACCTTAGAGAGTACCTAGGTCATAGTAGGTCTAGCCTAGGTCTCATTAAATTATATTTAGGGCTCCCGGTTTTATGGTATTTATTTTTTTGACATTTCCGTCTGTATTTTTCCATATTTATTTTTTCTTCATTTTTTCTGTATTTATCCATTTTTATTTTGTGTTTTCTGTATAAATGAAGCTACAATGGGTATTTTTACACATTTATTTAACTGATAAAAATATACTCACATGTGAATGTCCAAAAGATTTCAGCAATATACAGTGCAATAGTGTTATCTGAAAACACTTGCATTATAGAATAGCATAAATAACTGTAGATCTGCACTTAATTAAGTTTAATTGGGAAATCTATTGTCTTTTTTCATCTCCCCTACCTCTCAATCTGTACACCTACTGACCTGGCACTCATGATTGACAGTGAGAAAAAACATCCAAAGAAGACCTATTTTCTGTATTTTTCTGTATTTAAAAATAAATACAGACCGGAAAATAAATAGTTTTCTGTCTGTATTTATCTGTAAAAATCAGTAAAAACGGAAAACTGGGAGCCCTAATTATATCCTAATGAATTGACATTGGATTTGACTACCTAATATTTTTATACAGCATATTTCTTCTAATAACTCTTGATCCCTCATTTCAGGTCCTTAAATTTTGTGTCATTTTGTACAATATAGTTTATGTTCTTCATCTGATTTTTTGGGGGAGTTTGAACTTGCTTATTTCTTAAAAAAATAGTTTTATTGTTATTTTGAACGAGTAAAGAGACAGCACATACAGATCCAAACATTGTGTGTGAGGTCTAATACAGCATATAGGATATTCTCACATAAATCCAAAATGCCCCCATACCTCCGCTATCCTGTCCCCCCATATCAGTTGATCTGCAAACACATTTGTCCCATATTTTATGAAAATGTCTAGGGCAGTGTCTTGCCTTGTAAACATTGCATTCTTCAGTTGCACAAATATCCATTCCTCGTGTCTACTCGTCGACGCCCGGAGCAGTAGAAGTTATCCAGTCAAAAATCCCATTGCAGCCAAGTGTCTGCCACCAGAATTGTCTACCCCTCTCTTTCAATCCCTAGAAATGCATGTGCAGGATCAGACACTAATGGGTATTCAACTACCCTGCTCAATCTGTAATATATTTCTTATCAGTAGAGCTCAATGAAGGGGCTAAATCAAATAGTATGGAGAAAATCCACTTGCTGCGCATTGTATCGTGGTCATGTCAGGTCTTTACTTCTACCCATGTGCCAGAACCTAGTGTGATCATAGTAGATGTGGTGAAAGTATTCAAACTGTACTCTCGACTTAACCAATTTAGCTAGTGTTAGTGCTGCCATCTTTACTTCAATCCACTCGTCATCTTCTAGTGGACCAATATCAGACTGCCATCTACATCTTAGCGTTATGAGAGGGTCAGAGGAGTGAATAACAAGCAAGCTATTTATGTGAGATACCTTTTTAAGGTGTTTAGAAAGAATATCAGAAACAAAAATATTGTGGGCCAAAATATTGTGTCAAGAATATTGAGGACAAAAATATTGTGAAAGTAAGTTTCTGTAGGTAAGCACATTTTTACTATATATAACTCCACATATATGTACCTTGTCGCTATATATATATCTTCAAGGTACGTAGATGTGGAGAAAATATTAGTAAATCTATACTTACCGATTTGCACTTACCTTCTTGATATTTTGCTCCTAAATATTTTTGACACAATATTCTGTCCACATGATATTTTTGTTTCCAATATTCTGTCAGTGATCCCTTTTTAGTGATAGATTCAGTGACACGTTTGAGCTCGTGAGAGATAAGTTCCAGAAGAGCTTTCTGGATGGGGTTGTAAGGCTAGAGGGTGTGTCAGAGTTACAGGTAGTGGAGAAATTGAGAGAAGTTGATTTCCCTCCCAGACGTCTCCTACTTTTGGTATGCCAATAAGGCCCCATCTCCAAAAACCAGCAAGGCTAGACACCTGCGGAAGCCATGAGCCTCGCCACAGAGGGTTTCCTGCCATAATTTTCTTAAACCAGCCAATATGTGTCAGGGTCTTATGTCAACATAGTAGTTGGAGTCTAGTCAAAGTGGCTATGCCTCTCAGGACTGAAGAGCTAAAGAGGACTGCGCCCACCTCTCTGGTCTGCATGAGATCTCTTTCTTGTTGAGAAGACAAGTCGGGTGGGGTCCCCAAAGATCCAGTCATTTATCACAATCGAGTGGCCCAATAATATCACTAGAGGTCCGGGGCCCCCAGGCCTACATCATAGGGGGACTGGATACATTTAGACAGTGTGACTCGGGGTTAGGAGCTGACCCAAAGGAATTTTGAAAGCATAGTGTTGATGTCTGTAAAAAGTGTGTCTGATAATATAGGGGAATCTGGAGAGCGTCACCATCTTAAACAGAGCTCCATGCCCTATGATCTAGAGGGGGAGTTTGTCCCATGCCAGGAGGTCACATTTAGTCTGGGTCAGCAGTGTTGCTATGTTGAGATTCCAGTATACTTGAGGGTCAGTGGTCATATGTATTCCCAGGTATGAAGGAGTCCTCCAGGGCTCTAAGTCATGTTTTTGATGGGAACTCTGGTTACTTAGGGGTGATCGGGACATATTGTGAATTATTATGATTAATATGAGCCCAGAGGTGTCACCGTATATTTGCAGCTTCTCCAGTAAATGGGGCAGTGAACATTCTGCCTCTGAATGAAAACCAGTAGATCATCCTCATATAAGGGGACTCAGTCCTCATGAGCTGATTGCCACATGATGCCCCAAAGGCCTGCGTCTTGCCAGATCCATTTTGCTAATGGTTCCATTACAAGTGCAAAAAGAAGGTGTGAGAGCTGCTGCATAGCCCTTCCTATCAGAAATGGGTGGGAAAGCGCACCATTGGCTAACACATGGGCCCAGGAAGCCCTGTACAACGTTCTGACACAATCCAGAAACCTTGTGTCAAAATTCATCTGCTTTAGAATCTGAAACCTGAAGGGCAGATGGAAGAATCAAAGGCTTTTTCCAAGTCTACCAGGATCACTGCAGCAACACATTTCAAACTGACTGCCTCCGAGAGAACTATTTGGAGTTGTCTTACACAATGTTGCATACCCCGCTGTGGCATAAAGCCATTCTGATCATAATGAATTAGAAAGCACACCACCCACGTCAATCTTATTGCCAATATGAGGGCCAAGATTTTCGCCTCTGAGTTTATACGCAAGATATGTCTATACGAGGAGCAATCATCAGGGTCCTTTTGCTACTTTGGAATAGTAGTGATCAGAGCTCCTTGGAGGTCAGGCAACTACTGGCCTTCGTCTGTACTTTCCCAGTACATTGATAAGTGAGCAGGTAGTATAGATGAGTCATTTTTAAAGAATTCTGCAGGATACCAGTTGGGTCCAAGTGCCTTACCTCTATTCAGTGGAACATCAAGTTACCGCCTTTGGTCTGAGTCCATGGTGCATACTATCAAATTCTGTGTGATTGGATTAGATTGTTCAAAATCAGGATGCGTCCACACCACGTAAAGGGAAGCATAAAAATCTCCAAATGTCTCTGCCATTGATATGGGATCAGTGACTATCCTACCATCGCTCCGCCTAATCAGGGGTACCATCAGGGAAGCAAAGTCACAGGTTGCTAACTAATAAAACAATTTACCCGATTTGTCTCCCCACCCTTAAACCAGGTGCTGTGTGGCTAGCCGAGTCAATTTCGCCTCACTGAGCCTAAGTTGTCTTAACTTGTCCACTGCAGCCTTGAGCAACTAAATGTCACCAACATCCCAGACATGAATCACTCTGCATTCCAGTTCTTGTACTCTGGGTTCCAGATCCGTCACAGCTTAGCTTTCAATCCTCTTTTCTGTGATTACTAACAATTTTATATGGTCATGAGCTACAGTTTTTACACATTGACATCCAGGGCTGGACTGGGAACCCAAAGCAGCCCTGGCAATCTTTTAAGACCAGTGCTCCCACCCACCCCCCACCCCGGGCGGGGGAGTAGTGCAAGTGTGAAGCACTGCTGCTTTTGTTACTGGGGGCCGATGTTGCAGCATCACTGCAAAACCGGCCCAAATAACAAAACCGGCCTCCACCACTGCAAAACCAGCCCCCACCCTTCCAGCCTCCCGGGAAAACACACAATGCCCGCTATGGCCAGTCCGGCCCTGTTGACATTAAAATTATTTGTTATGCCCTCCCTGATTTTTCTCCACAAAGTGTCCATTCTGCAACCACCATGTGTTGATGTGCCACTCTCTCCTTACTGCTTGATGGCCGGCCCTGTAGATAAATTCCACTGGTGAGTAGTTCGAGATCTCTCGGTGAAGGATACAGATTGCATTCACCACCATCATATCTGTAGGAGGTAGGAACTAATTGTCAAGCCTGGGATGAAGAGGAATGCGAGTGGAAGAAGGTGTATTGTCTTTCTGTCTAATGCCACCGTTACTACACGTCTGTAAGTCACATGGAGTGTGCCTAGGTCTCTAGGGGGAATCATCATAAGTATCTTCCTGGAGCTGGAAGTGTCGATAGCGGGGTCCATAACTGTGTTAAAGTCGCCACCCACTATGAGCTTGCTTATTTCAAAACTATGTGTTTGTCTTGTTATTGTTGCACATGTACCACATGCAATAATCTATGAGTCAAGCCTTGCTGCTTCTGCCAAGCAACCAAGGGTAGGGCATGTATTCCTCACAGAAACCTGTATGCTTAATATGAATTAGATTGTTTTGACTTTGTGAGAACTCATCCACAGTCCACATCACGACTGTAGCCACCTCCCCCCATCATTAAAGGTCTGGCTTTCTACAACAGCATTATCCCTTGCAGTTCTCAAGTCGTTCACATTCCCAGGAGCTTTTATATTCAAAGTCTCATCCATAGCTGGCCACAGAGACAGTAAGGTCATGAAATGAGCAGCGGCCTTCTGAGATATGCAGAACTCCATTGTTTTCTCTAGCAGAATTCAAGGGACACATGGGTGTGGGACTGCACAGGAATGGCTAGATTCTGCTAGAAAGACCATGTGAAATAACTTTCTGTTGTTTTTGAAAAGGGAGAGGACATTCCTACTTGGGAAGCTTTCTGCCATATTGTATTCTATGTAGAGGTACATTTGGACTTGAGGTTGAGGCAAAGTATATGCCTCATTAATTTAGTTATCTCATTTTACGATAAAAGGGCAGTGTCTAGTGAGAGGATTATTTTAGCTCTAAGTTTTCTCAGAGAATTATGCAGAATGTGGAGAGCAGGCCACCAGTTATGAATGCCCCCCCTTAGAATTTTGTGCTTGCCTGTTATTTGTCTGAAGGTTGCAGCAGGTTATGCAAAAGACTTCTCAGCTTTAACACTCTTCTAATTCAAATAACTTGTTAAAAAGAGGTGTTACTATAGTACAATGTTTTCACTTTCTAGTAGAGGGTATATGGGAGGATTGTGCAGAGTGAATAGCTAAATCAAGATTTGGGCTATTAGTTTTTAGGGCCAAAAATCCAGGTTTAAGGACGTAGAATTCATAGTGTTGTTTACGTTTTTTGCTCATGGTTGGGGGGCTTTGGCATGTCTCGCATATGTCAGGGGAGGAGGGACCTGGATGGCTGCTGGGGTGCTGCTTCGGGTGATGAAAATTTAATCAGATACAGAGAGCAGGGATCCGGTTTTAAATGGTATGCTGGATGGGAGGTTATTTCTGCCTTGTGAATGTACCAATTGTTGATGATAAACAATTTTTCAATGCAGTATAAAATATTACATAGCGTGTATCACTGTAGAATTAATATGACAAAGGTTATGAATTGCATCCCAGATTGACACCTGGACAGGTTCCCACTTAAGGACAGTACCAAACCAGGAATGGCAGACACATTGAAGGCAGTTGTGGGGGAGACAGGCATGTTAGACATTTGGATGAGTAAACCAGTGGACAGGCTGCTTTCCTGTTACTCGCCGATGAATAACACTTACATCAGGTTGGACCATCCACTGATTAGATAGGACATTCACTATAAATTCAAGGGCACAGTACACCCTCCCCGTTTTTAGATATCGCCTAGGCAGCGAGTGTGCTGTCTCTTCGAGACATGCTGTGTTAAAGATATGGGCTTGAAGCCCCTCCCATCTTTTCTAAGCCCCTCCCATCTTTTCTATTGGCTCCTCTTACTGCCCTTGGGCTTTTCATTTGTAAAATAGCATACTAGTCCCTCCTTTTCAAATTTTCTAACCTCCCATACGGACTGGCCCTGTTACATGGGCTCTTACCCTGCATGTTATTTTAACCCTTGTAAGCACCGTTTTTTTCTTTAGCTGACCTCGAGCAGCGCAGGCGCTCAGCTGTCCTCGAGCAGCACTCGCCATGTGCCTTTATTTATTAACGCCGCCCGCCTGATTTTTTTTCTTGCCTTGCCTCAAAAGTACACCCCTCCGACCTCCAGCACAGCATCCAGCAGCACTTGGTGGGTGCCTTTGTTTATTTATTAACAGTGCCTGTATGATTTCTTTTTTCTTGGCTTACCTGCAAAGAACACCCCTCCCACTTCCAAACCGGCATCAAGCAGTGTCTGCTGTGTGCCTTAATTAATTTATTTATTTCCAGTGCCTGTATGCTTTTATCTTGCCATGCCTCAAAAGCACACTCCTCCCGCCTACGACACAGTATCGAGCAGTGCTTGCCCTGTGCCTTTATTTATTAACAGCGCCCCCATCCTTTTTTTTTGCCTTGCCTCAAAAGCACACCCCTCCCACACAGCATGGCCATGCAGAGCGCCGCTTTCACTTTGGACTTGTCTGCTTGCAGTGTTGTTTGTGGAATTTCCTCCAAAGCAGACCCGTTCCACCTCCAAACACAGCATGGCTGCACGCCTTCATTTATTTATTAACAGCCCGCTTTTACTAAACATTTACATGTAAATAGTTTCACCTGTTATGTTTACTACACTGCGAAAAAAACATTAACATTTGCAATGCCAATAGCTTGAACTTTCACAAATGGGATACTTATTGCACTGCAAATGCTTGTTTTTCCACTCACTCACCTCTGCCAGTAGTGTATGCAGATGTAAAAGGTAGAATTAAAATACCCACAAGGTACATGAGGACAGAGTCTCTGCTGACTAGGCTTTTATGGGTAAGACAACATAAACCAGTACTTTCATTAGAACTGGGCGAAGATGAGGAGTAGAGCGAATGAATGTAAGTTTGAAAGGAGATTAAATGTCCAGGGCCTTAGACACCAGGCTGCTGCTGAGTGGATGCTTAGTGCCCTGAAGTTTGGGTTACAACACTTCGTAAAATAAGGTGGTGTTAGCTACAGAGAAGCTTCGAGAATGGTGGTGGCACTTAACAGACAGATGTGAGACAAATGGGCAGCGTTTGCAAGGTTTACTACAACAGCATCTAGGCAATGACTCCACAGAGAAGAGGACAAAGGAAGGAGACTGTAGGCAATGGCCTACACCAAACAGCAGTCCCAGCACATGGATTTTATTCCAGCCTGAGTTTTTTGACCTGGAGGACATTGGTTGATCATGGGCTCCTGCAATCAGTCTCTGGCCTACCCGAACTCACAACAGGAACAGGTTCATCAACAGTCCCAGTAAAGAATTATAACCTCCACATAAGCTTTGAAGTGTGAAGTTCGAATCCTTCACCAGGGCATACACCATGTTTTATCCGACCGCGAGGGTTCAAATTTCAGATGCCACATGTGGTGCTTTGGTGTTGGTAAGCCTGTAAATGTTTTCACTATTTTTACACATTTGGATTTTAAAGGTAATACTGTCTTACCATTACTTTTAACTAGAATGATTTAAATTATGGTGTGCCACTTTAATTTTTAGTGTTACAGTTTTTTAAATTAATTCTCAGTGGTGTCTATTTACCTGTTTTCCCATGTTATTTATTCCAATGATTAGTCACGTTGCCTGGTTACTTTTATTTTTCCTTTGGGTTTTTAAAAAATTGATTTTAATGTTATATATGCATCAACAACATTCATTGATGACATTTATTTTATTATTTTTCTTTTTCTCTAGAATTTGATGTAATACTTCTCACATTTATATTTTGCATATATTATTTTGCATTATTAGTGGGTCTTACAATAATTTTGAATGCAAACTCTTTATCCTTTGAATGCATATTTGTACTGCATTGATTTTGACTGTCTTTTTAACTCTTTATCACTTTGCTTCATTTTTGTTAGGTGTCACCTACCAGACACTGCCAGCAGCCTGGTTGCGAAATGTCTCTTGTGTGCTTACCAAGAATGCGCAGGAGTTTATTGTCACTCTCGTTTGCTTGCTTCTTATTCAATAGCTTTCCTTGTCCTGGAGCATTGCCTCTTTACCATCTCTTTGATAGGCTGTCTTGTATCTTTCCTCTGTTCGATTTTATGGAGGTTTTTTGGTTAAGAACTCCATGCCAGTGCATGTGCTTCCAGCTCTCTTCCCTGTGTGCTCCCCCAAAATGCCTACCTGCTTGCCTCCCTGCGCTCCGTGAGGTGCTCAGGCGTGTGCTGCTCTCTCTCTTGTTTTTCTCCCCCTGCACTCAGTGTTACTCTTTCCCTCATGTCCTCCACTGCTCACATTGCTCTCACTCTTGTTTGCTTCTCCCCTCTCCTCCCATGTTGCTGTCACTCTCTCTTATACTGCAGGCCTGCCCCCACGTTCTTCTCTTCATTGTGCACTTCTTCTCCAACCCCCGTGTTGCTGTCTCCCTTGTGTGGTACTTTTCCCCTCCTCTGCCCCTCCCGCTCCACTGCTTCCACATCCCTGTTGTTCTTTTTAAAAATGTTGCTCTAAAAAATGATTACTTTTTTTATTTACTGATCTAAGAGGCATCCGCCATCTTGGATCAGTAAATAAAAAACCAAAGCAAATGGAGCCTGTGTCATTCTGCTGACCCACATGTGGTGTGACGCTTATGCATGCATAATTCACCAAGCATGTTTGAGCCAGCAGAATGACATGACGCCAGCATCATCATTTTTTGTTTAATTTTTTTGGCAGCACAGTATAGGGGAAAAGCATTTAGTTTTGTCTCCAACGCTGTATAGCATCGCCAAAAGGCATTGATACTAAAGGCGAGACCTATTGCCTTTGCCAAATCTTGTTTCAGTTTTCCAATTACGTTTTGCCATCCTTACTTTAATGGGTTATAGCCATGGAGGTATGTTATATCATATTGTATTCTTCTGATGTTGGTTTGCTTAACACTGTACCTGCATGCACTTTCGCTGAGGAACCACTTTGTTGCTCAGCCCAAGCTATCAAGGGTGAGCCATGGCTGACCTCACTGAGCCTATTTACCTTTGTGGACGTGAATATGGATCATTGCCAAACATGTCAGTTTCCTACACCCACATACCTTGGCGGGCGCACTCTTTCTGCTGATCATCTTCATTTGCATGTGCCCAAGTTAAGATATAGGATATATTATGTTTCCAATTCATGCCCCTAAACTTTGGAAAGCATCACTTGTGATGACTGGGAAGCTTCTTACCATTCTCCAGTTTTAGAATTTTTAGAATGCACTAAAAGTAGTGCTACTCGTATATCTCATTGGTTATCCATAGAGCTCATTAGTTATATTTGTGTAGTGCGTTCTTCCATGCCTATGGTTCTGTCGCGCTTTTGGAAGTTGGGTGCCACGTTATGGATCTGTGCGCAACATTATGTCCATGTATGCATATGTCGAGGGACACTTTAAGTTGTTTCATTCTGGTTAGTTGACAATTGCTCAGCTTCAAGAGACTGTTATGTTTTGAAGCACCTTTACTCATCACGTGGCTCTGATGCCATTCTAATGCATATGAGCTTGGTAAGTTTAAATTACCTTCTTCAGGCCAGTTGATGTGGAGACTGGAAAGAGGCTGTAGAGGTGTTGCGGAGGCGAACACTTAGCAACCTAGCTTGGAGCAGTGTTGTGCGTGTGATAGGGCCACTGGTTGTGGCTAAAGTGTAATGTTTGTTTTCATCTACATCTCAATTTGCCCTGAAGGTGGAAAAATTTTAACCAACTGTATTCCTTGGAGCCGTGTTGTGCAGATGATGGTGCCTGGAGTCGTGCCGTAACATGTCTGAACGTGGACTGTTGATGTAGGAAGAAGTATGAGTAGGACGTGATATGATGCTTTGTGAGTGTGGCAAATGCTTAGCCAAGTTTATGTGCACACGATGGAGCCAGGGGATGAGTCTAATGAGTACTATTGGTGTCATGTAGAATAAATACAAGTAATACTTGTAGTATCATTAATTTATCAGTCAGTGAACCCTGTTAGAAACAACACCTAAGGTTATGTATACCATGCCCTGAAAACACTTGACTGGCTTCTGATGAATAAGTGGATGCTGTCAAGCCACTTCATTGTGTTGCTCACAGCACTTCATAGTCAGGCTCTCTCTTTTTATTGCAAACATGTTCAGGTGGTGCGTACTTAGGAGAACTTCAAATTGAGAAACCAAATTAATAGTGATGGCAGCAAAAAATCAAGAAGTGTTGAATGCAGCGGCAGCTCCTCCGCAATAGCGCCAGCGTGTGCAGGGAGGGGTGGGGCCGGGCCATGGGAGGGGGGAGGAAGAATGGTAGGTGCACTTTTAAGTGCGCATGTCAGTTTGGCTGGCCGTCTTAGGCCGGCCAAAATGACATGCACACTTAGGTTTCTCCAACCCAGCTGTATTGCACAGCTGGGTTGGAGAAACAGCACGGACTCCCTGTGCCTGAGTGAGCATTAACCCAGCCCGCTCTGGCCAATCCCGAACCTGCTCTCATGCTTGAGAACAGCTCGGGGATTGGATGGGGAGTCTGTGATGCTGTCCCAGGGACTACTGGGGCCAAGAACTGGAAACAGAAGACCGCTAGGCAGCTGGCAGCACCAGGTAAGTCTTTACATTTTTTTTATTATTAAACCCACCCGCTGTGCTCTCCCCTGCCCACCCTCCCCATGTCCCCTCCACCCTCCCCACCACTCTTTATTTGAGTCGGCCACCACTGGTTGAATGCACATTTTTAATCATGGCAGCTAAAGCTTGGAATGGCTTAGAAAAGTTGATATCCATGACACATATGAATAGGGTTATGTCAGTTTTGGGCTACATTGTGAAAGCAAGAAGCACTGTGCTAGAGGACATTCTGTGACCCATGCCCCCATTGTAAATTTCAAAAGAAGTTAGAAGCTCGCCCTGAGGCCAATATTGTGAGGCACTTTAAGGTCTACATCCACATTGTCACAGGCATTCATAGCATACTGTATTGTAAGAAGTCTTAGATAATGCTGTATGCTGCATTTACATTTTCACCCAACTATAATGGCACTTTAACATTTTTTTTTGTGAATTTCTGAGTTTTTTTCATTTAAAGTAAGATATTCTTACCAGACCTAACTATAACATGACTATAACCTTTGTTTTTTCAGTCACTTTCTAGGGTTTTTTTAACATAAAGAAAGATCCTATTACCATTCCCAATTCCCTAGAGCAGTCAACCCCCTTCTACGCATGGCCTTTGAAGGTACGGTTGGGTGGAGGGCCTTGCCAGCGGCCAGGCCCTGCACCCAGCTCCCCGGGATGGCCAACCCCCCAGGACACTCACCTCACACTTTTTTAATTAATTTTCCCGGTCCCTCAGGAGTCCTGTAGAATTGAGTTAACCCCCTGACCCCTATTTAAAAAAATAATAATTTGGGCTGAGGGACTCCCCCCAATAACGGTCAGGGGTGCAGGTTACTCCTACTGCCACCCCCTCCTTATATGATCTTTTTTTTTTAGCATTTTCAGTACAGAGGACCAAGTTTCCAAGTCCTGTACTGGCCACTGCAACATTTCTGTTCATGTTGCAGCCACCCTATCAGAGCGCTCACTCTAAAAAAGCCCCCTCAGCCAATCAGAAGGCTTGAATTTTCGAAATTTTGCCCAGTGGTCCAGATACACCAAATCAAAAAAATGACTTCTGGGTAAGGATCTAGCTTTATGCCAAATTTGGTGTACTTCTGTTCAGCCATTTTGGCAGTAATGCTGTTCAAATATTCCTATGGAAATTGCGTTTTGGGACCCCTAATTTTTCTTAGCCACTGCTTGGCGCATCACCCCAAAACTTTTCAGGAGGGAGCTTAGATTTGGGAACTTTTGTTTTTGAAAAGTTTCCTGAAGATTTGTCAAATGGCGCTAACTTATTAAAGTCATTAGCAAAACAAAAAATCTATTTCCTATGGTAACTAGGTCCTAACTATAACTACACAGTGGCGACTGCTGTGTAATAAACATATATATATATATATATATTTGTACACAGTGCAAACCTTGGTCTAAGAACAGAGCTCTGTACAAAGAAAGGAATGATAATCTTGATAGATAGTTGAGTGAGTATAGACAATGGATGAATAGGGAATGCAATCGTGGGAGAAAGAAAGACAAGGAAACCTGCAGGGGACAAGGTGATGCTGAGAGTGAAGGACAGAGGATGTAGGAGAGATAAGGAAGAAGGCTGAGCTTGGGGGAATAAATTGCAGGCATCACAAAGCCTTCTGTCTAGACCTATAGCAATGTCATCTGTCAACCAGCTGTCACTTGAAGAGTAGGTTCTTAAGTTCATTTCTAAAGTGAAGGAGAGCAGGTGCATGGTAAATTTTGATTGGAATGTATTCCTTATCTTTAAGACATGATCAGAGAAAGGCTGGCCCCTACTGTTCTCTCTCTGCAGATTTTGGATTCTAGTCTGAAGTTATTGAAGCTACGGGTCTTGAGTAGTCCTGCTAATCTTCTTGTCATCAAAGCTAGATATGTTGGAATGAATTATTGATAGATTTGTGTATTAAACATCAGGCCTTGCAGGCAAAGCATGATGGCTGCGGCACCCAACGAGAGTCTCTAAGTGTTGATGGTATCCTATCAAATTTCCAAGGTCCTTTGATGAGGCTGGCTGCTGCATGGAGAAACAGTCCTCAGCATTTGATGGATTTCAGGAACACCAGCTAGTACTGTGTTGACTCCATTGAGGTAAGACATTACCTGCACCTGGATGGCCATTCTGAAGTCCTCTTTGCTTTGTTTATCAGTCACAGTTGGGGCTATCTAGTCTTGGTCTTGCATTTGATATGAGTTTTGAAGCAGGAGATGGCACCAGTGCAGAAGCCAAAGATTGGCGCTCTTTGCAAATCAGGGTGAGAAGTCAGCAAGGTGCATTTTGTTGAGCCATCTTTGGACCTGGTGCTGGTTGTTGCCACAAACTCTATTTACACAAGATTCAGCTTTAAGTAGGTGGGTGAGGCAGGTCCAATCAAAGCATATACTCTGAAAAGTAAGTTTGGTACTACAAATACCAGAATGTGATGCAAAGGAGAGAAGAAAGGCTACTAATACAGCCTGAATGTAGACTTGCATTTCTAAAGTACGATAACCATGATGCATTGATCGCCACCAGCAAACCGCTACATAATCTCAACCTCATGTGAGGTTTAAATATTGCATGTAAGTAATGCTTGTAAAGTGGATTTAAACACAGATGTGCTATGCTTGCCTAACAGTTCCTGCATGCTGACCAAGATTGTCAAGATTGTGTTACTGACCCTTATAATAGCAACTCTTGTAGGACATCTTACATTGCAGAGTCGTGATATGTCTGTGCTAACGGCATAAGGGCATCTCCTAGCACTGTGGCACCTAGCATAATCTCAATGGCGGAGAGTGCTGACATGGCATATATTGACCCAAGTCAGGACAGACAATGAAGTTCACAACATTAACCCCAACATTACGCCCTTTTATCCCACAGTTCGGATGGGTGAGAAGACTGTATTTTTGGTAATTATCGGGCAGGTCTTGCTCATAATTGACCACTGAGGAAAGAGTATGAAGATGAATGTGACCACTACCACAAGGCCTGCATAACCAAGCCATTCTTACCCCACTGTCAAAGTCCGCATAGTGGCAGAAAAGCTGCTAGACAAGGGAGATCAATGCACTGCAATATAAAATAGACTCCAAGCCGTGGATAAATACAATATCAGCACACATGAAGCCTCCTTAGTTCAAAAAACCCAACCGAAGCAGAGATGGAATTCATTACCTCACTTATAGTGTGAATATTTAGCTGAGTCTTTAAGAGTTTATAATGAATATTTTCAGTAGATTCGGATCACACCACAGTAAAGACAATTGTCAAATAAAACAAGTGTATTGTTTTTAAAATAAAAGATGGGTTAGTTGAAGTTCTAGTTGACTCTATCTCTCCGAATAAGTACTACTCATCAAGTACTATTCATTATTCTTTATTTCAGGGATACAATGATGTGATTATGTTGTTTGAGGTACTCATTTAAGTGGATTATATTTTTGCTTGCTGTAGTGTTATAATGTCTATAGCTAATCCACAACTGCCTTTTATAAAACAGTGAAAATAAGGGCTTGAGGACGGCAGGATTTGGGTACAGCAAAATGGCTTCCACTGCTCTCCCGATACGGAGTGTGATGGTTTCCACCTCATGTTCGCGCTTTTCAACCTTTTATGGTTTATCCCATCCAAGATTGCCAGTTTAGAGATGGGTTGTAAAAGGGATTGATCCTTGGACCTTGCATTAGACTCTGAAGGCAAGGAAATCTTCCCGGGGAACCAAAACTGCATCAGTGGTGCTCCTAGAAAAGAGGAACATTCGTTAAGGTGGTGCTCGCCCACAGGTGAGATCAGTTTGTAACCGGCAAGTCAGGGGTTCGATTCCTGGCAGGGCAAGTAAGTTGTCAAGTGCGTGGGTATGCAACAGGAGTGTGCTGATGTAGTCAACGTGTATGCATGTGTTTGTGAGGTCACATGAACTGGAGGATAAGGAAAGAATAGTCTATTTCTGATTTATCTTATATAAATGTTCAATACTATTAATATAGTGTTTTTATTCCAAAGAGCTAAAATATTGTTCCTCTGACTCACCAGCACAGAGGAGCAGTGATTGAGTCTACAGTGAAATTGGATGTTTTTTGTCCTCAATGGCACACACCTTCTTGTGGTTTTAACAATGCATGGATGAGTCCAGTCAATAAATAGTCCTTATTCAAAAAAGAAGACTTTACGTCAATTACCTTAGGTAAAATAACACTGAAAGGACCCATGAGTCAAGATGTTAATTAATCCTGCATTTTTCAAGGGCCAAAGCAGGAATTGTACTGCTGCTTCAAAACAAGCAAGTCAAATCAGCTTGGTAAACAGTCAAAGTTGGTGGTCCTTTTTCGACCCCTAGCTCTTTCCATCTAAATCCTCACTACTGTCATGTGAAAAGATTGGGGTGGATTTTCACCTTTCCTGGACAAAGCAGCTTCATGAAAGCTTTCCTGAAACTCATGTGGCACAGAGGGTAGAGTATTGGATTTATTGCTGAATTCAACCACAGTAGCCAGAAGGAGATCTCGTAGAGATAGTGCTGGACACACCGCCCATGACAGGCTGCCCTGATGATCATCAGGAGCGTATAGGGCGCCCAGCACAGGGCAAACACACAAACAATAATGGCCAATGACTTGGCCACCCTCTTGTCTCTGGAGAGCCTGAACCGGTTGGCGATGGTACTTGCCATATCAACCCTTGTGCTGCTGCAGACATTCTCCACTGTTTTGTACAAGCAGGCTTGCTGTTGCTTCAGCTGGCCGTCCACATGCAGGGGTGGCAAATCATGATTTATATTGAAGTCCAGTGACTGGCTGTCAAGTTTGTTCACGCTTGGCCCTGCTTCTGATGGTCGAGCGGGTGATAGGCTACTTGCCCGTTTTTTCTGATCCACCTGGTTCCGTTGAACAGGCTTCACAAAAAATATAAGGTGCTCTCTTTTTTTTCCCCTGAAGCTCATTTCACAGTCCTCCTGGCCCGGGGATGGATCTTCATTCCGCATCATGGTGCGCTTCTTTATGTTGATGTAAATGCTTAAGTTAAAGTACGTAACACTGATGAAAGGAGTGAAGAACTCAATGGTGGATGCTATCATGAGGAAATACCAGTTGTAGTAGAATTCCACGTAGCATTCTCCTTCCGGCAAAATGCTTTTCCTAGCAATGTATTCCCAGGTGATGATTGCTGGTCCATACAGGAGAAAAGCTGCCACCCAAACGAAGATCATCTTAAGCACTGCATTCCCAGTCATTCCTTTTTGTGCTCTGTAAGTCACCTACAAATAAAAGGAAAATGAGATATGAGATCTAGAGTAAAACTTTAATATTCATGAGCTAGGCTCTGTATACATTTGTACCAGTAGGAAAATAAAGAGAACTAATTTGACAACGTGTCGTTGAGAAAGAGCTGTCATATGAAAGGCTGTGGCTATTGTACAGTAATGCACCTCATAACATCATCATAAAAGCTTTATTATCAATCACCAGGATCCTAGAAGTACATAAAACACAATAAAATCAATAGTTGATTTTACATAAGAGCTGTACAAATCAGACAACAAGGATAGAACATATACAATGCAAGCTAATTGATCATATACAACACAGTCAATCAGACTCCTAATTCTTTTGGACAAAAAAACTGTCATAAATTGGTGAAGAAAGGCACAGAAGACAGGGTGAAACAAGCATGGTCATACATACATAAAAGCCATACATGTCAAAGGCATCTACTAAGACATGGAAAAGGGCCAGATAGTCACAAACATATACTCCCACTAAACCAAAGGACCTAAGCAAGGTACAGTAGGCTGCATGTTTACTTATGGACCACAAATGGCCCATGTTTAACAGACCTTTTGCAAAAAAGAACAATTGATGGACAGAATGTTGAACAATGTCAAACATTCACCCCAGTACAGAGATCTGGGCCTAAATCCATCGTTTTTTTGCTCCCCGTGCCATTCCAATTTGAGCTCCATATGCAAATCAGTATTGACCCTGCTCCCCATGGGAACAGTCCAGCCCGAACTGCCAGGCCAAACCCTCCCTGGACCGGAAACAAGCATCCTGGGACTGGTTTCAGTGTATCACCCCTCATCAGCCAGGCTAGCTTGACTCCAGTGGCATGGAGAGCACGGGACCTACGTCTGGGCATACCGGTCCCACTTGGCATGACAATTATAAAAAGAACAATTGATGGACAGAATGTTAAACAATGTCAAACATTCACCCAGGTACAGAGATCTGGGCCTAAATCAATCGTTTTTTAGCTCCCCATGCCATTCCAGTTTGAACCCGGCCATGTGCAAATCAGTCTTGACCCTGCTCCCCATGGGAACAGCCAGCCCGAACTGCCCGGCCAGGTCCTCCATGGACCAGAAACAAGCATCCTTGTGGCAGTTTTGGGGTGTCACTCCTCATCAACAAGGCTAGCTGGACTCCAGTGGCATGGAGAGCACAGGACCCACGTTGCATAGCACTTTGCGGTAGGCTCCTAGAGCAGGGTAAGTCCGTAACCTATGCCAATAGAGAAAAAGTCTATATTCTGCTTTCGATTAGATTTTCTTTATTACCATATCAAGCTTCAGGAGAATCATAGGCGAGCTCTTAGGAAGAGCAAAAAGCGATCTAATAAGTTATTTTCCGCAAGGGTAAGTATACTGCAGTTCACATGTCACCAAATCTCTGAACCATACAGAATAGCTCCTAATGCCTTCACATTATAAGCTTCAATAGGCGGGGCAGCTCTCTTTGAATACGTTTCCTTAAACGTCTTCAGGAGACTTGCTGTCAGGGCCGGATTTAGGGCAGTGCGACTGGTGCGGTAGCAGTGGGCGCTGACCTGGGGAGGGGGCGCTGACCTCAGGGAGGGGGCACTGTATTTAGCAATAACTTCCAATTTAAAAACACCTGCAGCAAAGTTCCTTGTGCGTTCAGTTTTCAAGCCGCATTAAAAATGCCAAGATAAATCTTGTGATTAGTGTTCCTGCTAGAGAGAGAGAGCAGAGTTTTGTTCAGTGCCAGTTTTGACTCGCCATAAAGTAGCACAGAGGGATAATATGCCTGCTGCAAAGAACATGTTCCGTGCAGATCATAGATCTGTATTTTATGTGGATAGCTGCATGGATAACTGCTTTTGTCACAGAGATCCTTTTGTTATCGCAGTTCATTAGATGCAACCCTAATATAGAACAGTGACTGTTACGAACTGTCATCAAAGAGCTGCATGCAAACTGCATAAAATAGGTTTTCCCCCCCCAGTCTTTCATTATCTATTCCTAATGTTGCTGAAAAGGGTTTGTTTGGTTAAATATACCTTCTTATTAGTAAGGCCTGCCTTTACCAGTGCTTTGAAACAGATTAAATGTATATGAGGGAGAGCCTATGGAGAGATTAGGGGCTCTTTTGCCCAGTGGTCGTGAGGGAATTTGAAGAGGTGGTCATGGGAGTGGGCGGTAGGTGCTAAAAATGATTGGCGCACCAGGCGCCAGCAGCTCTAAAGTCGGCCCTACTTGATGTGTAGTGTAGTAGGGACACATGTGACTTTTGGACTTGCAAAGACCTATCCATTCTAGAAGTTAGTCTTAGTCCCAAATAGTCAAAACTAGAGACCGGTTCTGTAGGGTCAGTACCGGTGTGTAACTTACAATTGATCTTTTTACCTTTTGCAGAATTAAAAATCATAAATTTCATCTTGGTACTGTTAAGCTCATGCCCATGCTCCTGACAAAATTTATTAAAGTCATTCAGGAGCAGGGTATTGTTGCAAACAATAGGGCGGGTACCCTCCTACCTGCCACTTTAGGGAAATCACATCCTTCCCTATCCAGCCGGCCCACTACATCATTAATATATAATGAGAACAGGGTGGGGCCAGGACACATCCCTGTCTGACTGCTCACAAAATCCTTATGGGATTTGTTAGTTGCCCCTGGTCACCCCTCCTGACCCTTGCAGTATTATCCTCATGCAATCGGATAAGAATAGCCAATAAGTTAGACAACATACCCATCTTGTCCAGAAGGTCGCTTCTGGGACTAAATCAAAGGCCGCACGTAGCTCCACAAAGGCAACGTAGAAGCTTCCCATATTGATTGCTACGACTTTCCAGAAAATGCACTTAAATCGAAATACCTGGTCCACTGTACTGATACCACATCTGAACCCCGCTTGACACTCAGATAGACTAAGATTCAGCCCATTTGGTCCGCTAGCATTTGTTTACAGAAGATCTTCTGGAAGGCATCTATTAAACTGATGGGGTGGTAAAAATTCGGCACGTTATGTAAACTCTTCTTATAGATTGGGATAATCTCTGCAGAGAGCCAGGATGCAGGGATCTTCATGCCCTTTAAAATTGTGTTTGAAAGGAGATTATTGAAGGGGCCTCAAACTTCCAGGTGGGCCAGGTAAAGCTTGCTTGGGATCTTATCGGGCCTGGAGCTTTAGCTGGAAGGCCAGACTTAATTGACTCCACAGATTCCCTGATCTCAAATTCCAATGGGCATGGTCCTTTAATTTGTCCACCAATGAACAATCAATATCGTCCCTTGGTAAGTCTTTATTACAGGTGAACAGACTAGTGAAGTTGGATACCCAGTCCTGGGGCTGTACAAAGTATTCCACTTCCACCCTGAAGTGATTTTCTCTAAGTGCCAGGGTATTCCAGAAGCTTCTGTTATCTCTACTGCTCATTGCTAAGGACAGCTCTTCCCAAAATGATTCCTCCCATTCCCTTTTGGCCTTTGCCAATTGTCTTCCATATTCAGCCCTGAGGACCATTAATTGTTGCCTGTTCTTAGATTTAACTGCAGATAGAAGCCCCTTCATAGCCACCCTACAGGTTTTGGTATACCATGGGGCCTCTCTCTGTTTCTTAGTGGCACACTTCTTATCCTGGACCAAAAAATCTCTAATCTTGTCAAAGAGGCCTACATGATTATTCCCCATGACCCACCCTCTCGCGTTCGGGCATAGACTGTCTAAACTCTCCAACTATTCCTTGAATGTACTCGCCACCCTCCCCAGGGCCTCCAGATGGGCCTGCAGATGCTTCTCGACCCATCCCCACCTAATGGCTTTCCCATTATTGGTAAGAGCTACATCCCCAACTTGGATACTACCTTGGAATTTGGGGCTATTTACTAGGGAGCCCAGGAGCGACAGGCTAGGAACATTATGGTCGCTGTTGGCCCTATTCATAACTTCTATATTATAGACAGCACCTTGAGACCCTCACAGGTGAGTAGTGCACTCTCTAAATCCCTTATTGATTGATTAGATCATACACAAATGGCCACAACTTCAAACTAATCAGAAAATAGTCAATCCGACTGGGTGGCCTGGTCTATTAAACGTGCGTTTCCCCTCAACATCAGACAAGGTTCTCCCATTTACTGCTCTGTGATAACATTTTAGGGCTACAGCATATAGTTGTGCTGCCTTCAGGGACCATTTCGCTTTGGGAAGATCAAGAGAAGGGATTCTTCATTTTGCATCCTGATCAGCTAAAAGATTCAACTGTGTGCCCATGAATGGTTCGAAGGTATAGGTAAAATCACCAGCTAATATTACTTTCCTTGTGCTATTGTACACTGAGAGAAAATCCTCAAGTATACTTATAGCTCTGGTTTCCTCATTCCACGCTTCCACCCGGTTGTACACATTGAACAACATCAGGAAATTACCAGCATGAAAATCTACCATGATTGCCAACACATCCTGGGATTTGATTGGCAAAACCCTTATTGAGGGATTGCAATTCCGTCCGAACCCAAATCACTACGCCCCCTGAGGGTCTTCCCTTGGATGACTTAGTTGCGTTAATACAAAATGAAGTATACCCATTCCTAATAGCCGGACTCATACTCTACGTTTCTTGGAGCATGCAAATATCATAGCTACCAACATACTGCCCTCAGTCCGTATCCTTCAGCTTAGGGCCGATCCCGGCCACTCCGTCCACTCAAATCCCCTAACCCATGCCCTTTGTTTAACTGGGTTCTGTTTGACACTCATGCCTGTACAACTCTCACCCCTAGTATACCATACATTTTATACTCCATCCACTCAACTCCCCTAAACCATGCCCTTTGTTTGACCTGCTCCTGCTTGACGCCCATGCCTCTACGACTCTCACCCCCAGTATTTGCCACTGACGTGCCATGTTGAGCTGACTCACCTGCTATCTGCTCTATATTTACACTGTACATCATATACCACATATTGTATATTATGCCCACTTGGCTCCCTGACCAATGCACCTAAACTAGATACTGGTCTTATGCTGTGTGACACCTATTGGTTCTAGATAGGAAAGTGACCTTAATGCCTTATATTATGCCCTGATAATTCAGACACTAGAAAGAATCTAACCTACCTTGTTAGGCATTTATGTACACTCCTGCACCAAGGGGCTTCATTTCTTATGAGGCCCTAGCTTTTTCCCTCACCCCCAACTCTCACATCATCTAGAATGGATACCCCCCTTACCAGAAAGATGAACGTCCTATTATCCCCAACACGAAATAACTTGTTTCTTATAAACTACCCTCCCAACCTAACTAAAAATGCCATGAGAACTCTCAAACACAGAATCCTCAACCTTAACAAGGAAACTCTCATTACTGATCCCTACTTCTGTCACAAAAAGAGTTCCCTACTAAATGACCAAATCGACGTGCTAAATGGAGGAATGTCCTATGTTCCTCACTCAACACCACCATTAACAAATAACTTCCACATGGAAAAAAACGTACTATTGCACCCTCCACAATATACAATGCAGATGCCACCATCTCCATCTACAATAACGGCACTGTGATCATTCAATCCTCAGATCACAATCTTGAACTCTTCATCGGTCTCTTTTCCTACCTCAAGGACAAACTAGACATGACCTCCTCACCTCCTGCCCCCTCGCACCTCCCCTTTGTCTACTCCCCTTCCAACAACTCTGTTTCTCCCACCCCCTTACCTCTTCCCCCACCTGTCCCCATTGGCGATCACTCTCCCTTTTTTGGGCACTACTGCAGTACATCACCTGCCCTACCCTGGAGTCAATGTTAGCACTCCCTCTCACCAACACCACTCCGACATCCCCATCTCACACTCTTCTATAGTTACAGACTCTTACATTCCCGTCAATAAGATTAATACACCCACTGCCTCCTCTCAGCCAACCTTTACTAAGTCCCCTCTGGTGAACTCTACCAACGCTGGCTCCACAAACTGCCTTGATTTGGCTAGCTCTCTACACTACATAGCTTCCCCCTCCCTTGATCCTCTCAGAAGTCGCTTCACAGACTTTATACTTAACACTATAATTTCTGAACTACATTTGATCAAGGCTGACATTCTCAAACTAGTCAATATCACCTTGAATATAACTGGTCCTTACACATGACTCGCCCCCAGATTAACAACTCTCTAATTCCTAATTACCACTCCCACTACCAGTTATCATCTCACATACGCCCATGACCACACTCAAAACATCCCTAAAATGCATGTTAGTTAATTGCCGATCAACTGTGAAACACGCGGCGGACATAGCCGATCTCATTCTTAACCTTGACCTGGACATCCTTGTGCTCACAGAAACTTGGTTGAACAAATCTTCTACCTCAGTCCTTGACATATTGGTCCCCCCCAGTCATGACATCATCAGAATAGACCATTTAGGCCATTCTGAGGGCGGCTTAGCCTGTATATACAGGTCCACACTCCTTTCTTCCTCTCAAACTCTCACACGCTCTCTTACTGCCTTCCTGCGAATACCTAATGTTTAGCATCACCACCAATGACAACTCAAGATGTTCTCTCAACACGTTTTACCACCCTTTAGGAGATAACCACACGTTCATCGAACAGATCATGGAGATTATCTCCTCCAACAATGATGAACACAACAACCAGATTTATCTTGGTGACTTTAACATTCATTGCAACGATTCCAATGACCACCTCATGAACAGTTTCAAATCCTTCCTCCAGGAGCCTAACCTTATCCAAGCATGCAATAGCCTAACCTATAACAAATGGGCCACACTTGATGTATCATTGCAAAAGAAAACATAATACATATTGAATCCATCCTACTTTGTGAATGGACAGACCACCACTGCATCACCTTCCTTATCTCAGTAAGGACAACCGTCTCTAGGGGGCAACTATGAAAGTCAAACACCGGGTCTGAGATACCTGCAACATTAACCCACTCACTATTTCGGCCCTAGTAACGACATCCTGCTCCTGTCCGCCTCTATGGATAACGCTCTTGACCTCACTGAGCACTATATAAAATCCAAGTCCAAAATCATGGGCACTGTTGCACCTAAACAGCTAAAAATAATCCCAACTAAACAAACCAACTCTGGTTCAATTGTGACCTTAAAGAGGAACGCTGTCACCTCAGACTTGCAGTAAGAGCTTGGAGACATACCCCTCCTAGTCCAACCTGAAACTCCTACTACGAAAATGGAGCGTTTACAATAGGGGCATCAGGGACTCTAAAGCAACCTACTTCCAACATCAGCTAGACATAGCAACTAATCGACCAAAAAAACTGTTACAAATTAACAAAAAACAGACAATCCACAAGAGGGAACCCCCTTCCTCAGACAACAAAACACCACCAAATTGCGAGACCTTTGACACCTTCTTTGCTGAGAAAACCATGCTAATCTACAACGATATCCAGAATGCTATGCAACTCCTTCCACCCGTACCCCTCCTACATCCCACCCTTCATGATCAGGAAGACTGCGAGAGAATCCCCCCATGCTTTACCAAAAATAATGCCAACTGGTCTAGCTTCAAAAACTTAGAAGAAAATGACATCCTAAACATTTTGACCACTCTTAAATACTCCAACCACTTCAATGACCCCTCCCTTCCAAATTCCGTAGTCAGTCCATCCACTTCCTACTCCCATTATTGACCCTGATAATCAATGCCTCACTCACTCAAGGCATCTTACCTGATTGCCTCAAAAGCGCGCAGGTTCCTCCTATCCTAAAAAAATCCAACTCTGATCAGTCTGATCCCAATAATTACCACCCTATCTCCAACATCCCCACCTTAGCAAACATTTAGAAAAATGTGTACACTTACAGCTTCGTGAACACATTGAGCATTTCCAACTCCTCGACCAATGTCAATCTGGCTTTTGACAGGGTCACAGCACTGAAACAGCCTTGGTCCACATTGTCGATGATGCCCTGCGCCCACTCTACCAGAATGAATCTTGCTTACCTATCCTTCTGGACCTGCCAGCGGCATTCAACACTGTCAATCATGATAACCTTTTGAACCTTCCAGGACACAAGATGGGTCTCTCTGGCACTGTACTAAAATGGATCTCCTCTTTTCTCAACAACAGAACTCAGTGCATCCTAATGAACCAATCTCTCTCTGGTCAGTCACCAGTGTTGTTGGTTGTACGCCAAGGCTCCACTCTCTCCCCACACTGTTTAACTTCTATATGGAGCCCCTAAGTGGAATCCTCAAACTCGCACACATTTCCTACAACATGTATGTGGACAATAGCAACATTTATCTGAAAATCTCCTCTCCTGAGGACATCAATATCCTCAACAACACCCACAAACACAACATTGGCTGACCCGTAACCACCTCAAACTCAATGTCCTCAAAACAGAATTCCTACTGATCTCGCCACCCACCATTGCCCTCATTATCAAAGACCGTCTCCCTCATCTTACTGCCTTGAATTGTACCCCACATATCATTAATTCTGCTAAATCCCTAGGTATAACCTTGCACAAAGCCCTCTCCATGTAACAACAAATTCGTTCTACCACCAGAGGAGCTAACAATCAATTACACATCCTAAGGAAACTTAGCCTTTCCTCCCCTTGGCAGACCTCAAAACAGCAGTTCAAGCTCTTGTGCTATCGAGATTAGACTACGGTAGTGCTACCAATGTGGGCCTTTTGAAAATTATGTTTGCACCCCTAAAGGCTACTCTAAATGCAGCTGCTAGGCTCATCACTGGCTCAAAACAAAACATGATCACATCACTCCTGACCTGCAGTCCCTGAAATTGCTACCCTATGAGTCCAGGATCCACCTCAAAATTGTTTGTGTGACACATAAAGCGCTGCACCACAATACTCCCTCCTACCTGAACCAGAAATTGCCCTTATCGGGTGGAAACAGACCCTCTTCAACACCTAGACACAAGCTCTTTACTACTCATACCACAAAAATTCAAGAAAACGAAAACCTACAACCGATCCTTCTCCAGAATTGCCCCCACAATTTGGAACTCTAACAACCCCCCCACCACCCAAGATGAGATGCAACCCCTCCACCTCCATCTTCAGGAAAGAAGTAAAAACTCTATTTTCCAACAAATTCCTCTCAAAATGTGGTTCCTACCCCCCTTTCCCCATGAGCGACTATTCCCTGCTACTTTTATCAATTATATTTATATTTGTAAATATTGTTCTATTGTTCTTTGTGATCAATACCATGTCTGTACATTATTACACTTTGTATCACATTGTAGCTAGTTCCTACGTATAAAGCGCCCTGTCACCTGTAAGGGTCTTGTTCCCACTGTATAAAACTCTGAATAAATAAATAAACTCCAGGACATAATTTTAAACAATTACTCACACTGTCTGTGGGTACTTCCTGGGAATTTGCCACAGCAACCCCTTCAATCATACACCTGTTATTCAGCCTGTCGTTATTTGTTTCAGGGCTAACCCCCCTTCTAGCCCCAAGGGTGCTGATAGCACCTAGTCTGGATGCCTTAGTGGGGGCAGCAACAGCCAGGGGACTCACTCTCTTCGTGAGGATAGACTCCATAGCTTCAGTCCCACTAGGGCAAAGAGTTTCAGCTGGCCTAAGCTTGCCCAATGTGCCCAGTCAATCAAGTCCAGCCAACCCACTAGACCGATACCGGCGGTGCAAATTCTACAGGCATCCTTTGACAAAAGCCCATTCATCAGAGTTCGGTCCTTCAGAGCCACTCTCACCAAATCGCATAACTCACCAGGGGATGCAATTCTCTCAGCTCTCAAAATGTCACTCCTGATAATCGAGTGGCATTGTTTCACATTCCGAAACCAGTGGGTGACTTCATTAATTAGGGTGTCCTGTCCTTCTCTATACCCCTGAGTAACTTTAGGGACTTGGGTTAGAAGGATCTGGCCCTGGATCAGGGATGGCGAGATAGGTAAGTGTCTTCCATTGGGCACTGCCGAATCACTGACAAAATATCGACCTCAAAAATATCGAGGTACAAAATATCGTGACAAAAATATCCAAGTCAAGAATATCGACATCCTATCTACATCATGGTAAGTACAAAAATATCGAAAATTAAATATCGATGTAAAAATATCGTTGTAAAAAATATCGGTTTTTTTAAATGTTAAAAAAATAATCTAAAATAAAGTAAATAATACATATAATTAAAAGAAACATAGTTACAATTATTTAAAAATGTTTTATTAATAAAAACTGATACATATAATGTTAAAATAAATTAAACATATACATATAAAATATAATCTATATACTTAGGGGCCCATTACGATACCCGGCGTAAAAGAATCCGCCAGGCATGGAAGCGGCAAAATCCGCCCGCACACACCGTCTGAACACCGACCACGCCATTACGATTACACAAACCGAAAACCGCCATCGGCGGAAAAATCACACAAAATACCGCCCGCCATCGTCCGAGTCGGAGTCAAACCGCCCGCCACGGACGGAAACACGCACGACAACACAAAACCGCCCGCCCTCACGGCCGACACACCGCACGTGAGATTACGATCGCACCGCCATGAGCGCGGGAAAACTACAAATATACCGCCCGCCTGCGCAAACAACGCCGATGAGAATCGACACGGCAGAAGCCATGGCGCCACGTCCCTGCACAGAAACCATCCGCTGACAAAAACAATCGCACACAACATGGCCAACAAGTCCACACAGCAAGGCACGCACAAATACACAAGCACAGTACACATCCCGAAAACACCCCCTGGACAAACAAAAACTACAAAGGCCAGAACCCCAGACACAACACACCTGAAAACAACAGACCATGAGGACACACCCACATAGGTAAGTACAAAAGCAGCACTCCCACAGACCACAACCCCTTGCAACATTGCAAACTAGGAGAGGAGAGGACACAGTGACACAGCAAGGACAGCAGCACACCACAGAAACGCACACATCACAACCACCACCACCACCACCACCAAACACCGGCACCACAAACCCCTGCACATTACACAACACACACCGCACCAGCACCACAAACACCATGGCACCACAAAGAATGCCCAAGTTCACGCCCATTGAGCTGACGGTCATGGTCGACGAGATCATCAAGGTGCACCCACAAATCTATGGGAACATGGTCCAGCACACACCACTAGCCACCAGAAACAGAATGTGGAACCGGATCGTAGACCAGGTCAATGCAGTCGGGACCCTGCCCAGGAACAGAATCGAAATAAACAAACGGTGGAATGACGTCAAGAGCCTGGTCAAGAAGAAGGAGACCAAGAACAGAGAGCTGGCAGCCGTCACTGGCGGAGGGAATCCCGCGCTCTTCAAGACCTTCAAAGCGTGGGAGGAGAAGGTGCGAGTCATCATACATCCCGAGATCCTCACCGGATTAGCAGGGGAGTGGAGGCTGGTAAGTACAAACTAATGTATACCAGCACACCGCTATGTACTCACATGCACTACCACCATGCCACAGCTCCCAGGGACAAACACCCCCATATCCAGCACACAATACACAACACATCACACACACATGCAACAGACACCACCACACACAGCCCAAACAGAACAACTGTAAGATGCGTGGGGACATGTGTACACTCAGCCAGCCACGTAACCACCAACAGGTCCCCAAATATGCCAGAAGCGCCACAACGAGCACCCACCACACCCATGTGTCCGCCACAGCTGCACTAACCGACAAGTAACAGGTAAGTGGCAGGAACACAAAGTGCAGTGGGTGGGAGGGTGGACAGCCCAAGTACAACACACACCAGGCCCCTAGTCCCACAGCACAGCAAGGAGGAGCATCCCCACACCCCACAGCCACGTGTCAGCCACCGCAGTGTACAACGACAGCCGAAAGGTAGACATCACGATCCACAACAATCGGTGTCAGTGGGTGTCCAGCCACCACCACGACCCACAACACCCCCACCCCCACAGACCTGCAACATGGAGCACCCCCGCTTAGAACCATGTGGCATCCAGTACAGTGCACGCCCGAACAACCTGCAGGTGGGAAACTGGACAGGGCTGGATTACTGGAGGCATGAGGACCGTAACACGACCAACACATGGGACATGTCACGTAGCAGACGAACACGCAGCACCGCCCACCGTCACGAACAAGTGAACAATGTGCACATGGACATGAACCACAGACTCACACCTCACATGACCCATCACAGACACAGCAACACCCAAGGAGCCACGTCTGCATGCACAAGCCACACTGAATATAGTACCACACGGCAGCCACTGTGCAACTCATCACACACAACCGAAACACCATTGAAGTCCTGTCCATGTAGCCCCTACTGCCTGTCAACCACACACCCCACAACTACGCCTATGTAAGACAAACAACACTAGACGCAACAGAGCGGAACAACATAAATGCACACGAACACCACTGAACCCATCAAACACACAGACACACCATGCACATACAACATACCATCCATCCCATCCGTCAGCCCCAGTCTCATGAAAGGCATGTCATCCGCACAGCTGCCACACATACAGCAGTCACGCTAAGATACATGCCCATGACCAACCATGTGCCAGAAGTCAATGAAGCGCACGCCACACTGTGAGCAACAACACACAACATGGGCCACACCCCCCACGAGCACTGCAGTGATGCACATGGCACAGGGCAGCACGCACACCAAGGAGATGGGACAACTGCAATACGTTGGCTGGCACACAAACATCACTCACTCATAACGATGCGTCCAATGCCATGTCCAGTAATCACAACAGACAGCAAATATGCAGGCCATGTCAGGCATGCACACACCTCAGACCATGCACTGTCATGTTGCCACAACACATGTCACGTTCGGCACCCATGGCTCACAGCATGTACCCCAAAAGCATATTCCCTCCCAAATGCGAATCTGGGGCATGGCCCCCATGTTGCCATATGCGTTCCTAAGCGTTCCATCTGAACCCCAAAAGCATATTCCCTCCCAAATGCGAATCTGGGGCATGGCCCCCATGTTGCCATATGCGTTCCTAAGCGTCCCATTTGAACACCAAAAGCAAAGTACAAACCAGACCCAGGATGGGCCAGGAGCCCGCATACACCAGAGTCACAATAAGTAGGGGCACAGCAACACACCCATCGGCATGGCCAATCCGTCCCATGCCACATGTGCACAGCACACAGTCCCATTGCCAAGCACACACAACTACAAATGGTACAGCCACACACACGCCTCCGGGAAACCCATGTACGAGATTGCACGAACTGTGAATGTCAGACGACAAATACATACTTCGCCAGGTGCAACACAATAACAAATCTCATTCTCTCCACAGGTGGCGAACTGCTGGATGCTGGGGATGGAGACAGCAGCCAGCACAGCCAGCCTACAAGCCCCCAACGAGGACACACGGATGTGGAGGATCTGTCCACCTCTTCGGACACGGACCACCAAGCAGGCCCATCTGGTGTGGCAGGGCCCAGCCGCTCCCCAGGACCCCTCCTACCCACCAACCCATCATCCAGGGCTGCTGAACATTCCCAGCCCCCTGCTGCCACTGTCGTTGCGGCCACACCCACGGTCATTGCGGCCACACCCACGGTCATTGCGGCCACTACCACTGCCGCAACCGCCACCATCGCCGCACCGACCACCACCGCCGCCACCACCACCACGTCTTCGCTGGCACCAGCCCCAGCGCAGGTGGTGGCCCGGCCGACTGGATCCACCCTGGGAGCCACAGCGAGGACCGTGGTGAGCAATGTGGCTAGTGGGCAGGCCGGTGGCAGCAGGACTGGTAGGAGGAGCAGGGTCAGGGAAACGCCAGCCTCCCCTGGGAGCCATGCCCTGCCTCAAATGGCCAGAGTCCTTGGGGCCTATGAAGAGGCCCAAGGACAATGGGCCAGGTCAGCTACAGACATGCGTGAGGTGCTGGGGGTGCTGAGGTCCATGGACGCCCGTATGGGCCAACTCGTGGACCTCATGGGCCAGCTGGTGGTGGCGGTGAGGTCACAGCCAGGGACAGCAGCTCCCCTCCGCCACCACCTGCCGGGGCGCAGGGTCGAGCAGCAGTGTCCAGTTCCCCTGCGTCCACAGCCAGTGAGCACACCTCAACCACCAGCATGTCGCAAGCAGGCACCCCCTAGCAAACGTGGAAGGGGCCGTCCGAAGTGGAAACAGATCTCCCGGGAGGACTTCGCACGCTCCAGACGCAAGTGAGGCAGCCAGCCAGCCTTCCTTGACCACCCACTGCATTGACTTGGACTACGATCCCACTCCACACAGCCATCTGGATGGCATGTGTGTGTTGGACTATGGACATAGAACCAGTGGGTACACCCTGAGCATCACGCAGCCATGACCGACAGCTCATTGTCACTGCACGCACCACTTTTGTCATCACCTTACACACAATCACATGTCACAGTTTGAAATAAATGCACCTCTTACACAAACTGCTGTTTGTGCCCTGTGTTTTATTTGTACGGAATACAACGGCCACCTTGGGCGGAAAGGCACCTGATGCGTGGCATGGCAATGGAACCGGAGGACCTGTAGGGACCTAGGGGTGGGAGACAGAACAGGAGCACATTCAATGAGTGTGTCACACACCCATCACACAGTACATGTCAACAACTACAAGCAATGTACACACATCGCACAGAGCAATAGGGCACAATGCCACAGCCACCAACAGTGGCATACAACCCTGGCCATGGAGCGTTGACACACAGCACGCAGTGAACAAACGGCCACCCTGACACAGCACACACACACCTGCACAGATACAGCCACATCAGCCGTCGTACATGGACACTCACCGTCAAGTGAAGTAGTGGGCGATGAGCTGCTGCCGCACATTACCAGCTTCCTCCTCTCCGCTGTCCTCCTCACTCGAGCTGTCCTGGTCTGCGGGCTGGGGCCCTGGTTGATCTCCGTCATCCACGATGAGGGGGATCTGCTTCCGAATGGCCAGATTGTGCAGCATGCAGCACGCCACCACTATCTGGCACACCTTCTGTGGGGAGTACGCCAGCGCACCCCCGGTGCGGTCCAGGCACCTGAACCTGGACTTGAGGAGGCCAAAGGTACGCTCGACCACACGTCTGGTCCTCCCATGTGCCTCATTGTAGCGATCGTCTGCTGGGGTGCGAGGATTCCTCAATGGACTGAGCAGCCATGCCCCATTCGGGTACGCAGAGTCACCTGGGTGTGAGGGACACAGAGAACCGTTGCTATTCCAACTGGACAGGGGACAGCATCGCACAACCAGCACGCTACACCACTCCACATACTCACCGACAATACAGCCACGATCCTGTTGCAGATTGGACATCAGTCGTGGCAAGATGCTGTTGCGCATTATGTGTGCGTCATGGGCCGAGCCTGGGAACTTTGCACACACGTGGGTGATCACCATGTCCGCAAGGCACACCACTTGCACATTCAGGGAGTGCGTGTGCTTCCTGTTGCGGTACAGGTGCTCAGTGGCCTGTGGTGGAACAAGGCCAACATGTGTGCAGTCAATGGCTCCAACGACGTGTGGGATTCTGCCAAGGGCATAGAATGCACCCTTCACTGCCGCCAATTCACGAGTCCTGGGGAAGCGGATGTACCTGTTTCGGCACAGCATCATGGCTGCCAGTACATCCCTCAGCACCTTGCTGAACATGGGCTGGGACATCCCTCCTCCACTGCCCACTGTGTGCTGGAATGACCCAGTGGCGAAGAAATGCATGGCGGCCATCACCTTAGCCGTGGGGGTGACAGCTGTCGGATACACCCTGCGGGGACGGAGATGGGGTTCCAACATGGCACACAGTCGATGCAGGGTTGGCCTGTCCAGCCGAAACTTCCTAATGACCTCTGTATCGTCCATGTCCGCCAGCAATTGGTATGGGCGGTCAATGTTCGGTCTCCGCCTAGGGAAATTGGCAGTGGACACATGTCAAAGCAACACAACACATAGCAATTTCGCATACACATCACTGACATGACTGAGCAAGCACATGAGCCACAGCCCAGCTGTCAAGCTGGGACGGCACGGCCACAATACACTTACACAGGTCTCCCAACAATGGCAATGGCTAGTGATACAAACCACTGCCATGTGCATGCACATGGGGATCTAGGCCCCAATGACTTGCGGGGCGTGCTGATGGGGACTGACTGCATATTCGTCAAGCGGCAACGCCACGGCAACATGAATGTCTGCTGAGCATGGAACTGCTTCCGAGGCTGGATGAGTATGGCACACGACGACGACGATGTGGGCACAGGCTGAGCGGCCAAAACAAGTGGGACCTGTGGCACGAGGGGATATGAGACAGTAGTAGGTGTCAGCACTGCACCCTATGTACAGCACTG
The DNA here is from genome assembly GCA_963921515.1 of Calotriton arnoldi. Lineage (NCBI taxonomy): Eukaryota > Metazoa > Chordata > Amphibia > Caudata > Salamandridae > Calotriton > Calotriton arnoldi. Next base: position 1,398,763 of record CAWUFW010000857.1, read on the forward strand.
TACGGATCACACCTCCCGAAACATTGACAGGTGTCCACATTGACAGCCCCATGCCAAGACGGCTGTGTGCTTGCAGTCACACGTCACAGGTGAGAGGTTACATTGCACGTGCCAGGTGGCAGACGTACATAGTGGGAGCTGGCATGTGTGTGCATGTGTCTCCTGTTCAGGATCCACCAGATGGGCGCTGACTCTGTACTGACCATTGGACACAGCATGTTCCGTGGAAGGCTTGTGTGTGTGGGATGGTGGCACTGGATGTGCCTCCGTTGGGTGGGGGGCCATGCACAGGGCGGGTACGTCGATGATTGCGCATTGTTGGTCACGGTGGGTGCACCCACTAAGATGTGTTGCCCTGTGTTCAATTCCTATGTCCGCATGATGATGGACTGTAGATGTGGGCAGACTACACATTGGTCGATGTGCTGTCTATATGCATGTGCCTTCACACCAGGCACAGCTGCCCCTGCACATGTGACCCCTGCTGGACTCGCTGCTGGGTCTGTGGAGCTGATGCACCTTCTGTGCGTGGGGCGGACAGCTCTCCTCACTTCCCTCATTGCGCATGTCATGACTTTGCCGCAGGTGACATGGATCATGGAGGGCCCACATGTACGCGTGGGTAGGCTACACATGATTGTTCACTGGTCGCCACCCCCAGTCAGTGTTTCGAATGGGAAGGTTGTCGTGCTGGTGGTATGTTCGATGTGGCGGATGGGCGGGCCTAGGTGCGGGCTTACATTCCGGACATGGGGGGTAGTTGGATTGGCGACTAGTTGCAGTACACACGGGACACGTCTCTTCCTTTCCACATCTGGGTCATCCCTTGTACTCACTGACAGTGATACAGTCATCTTCGCCCCAGCCCTCATGTCCTCCCCTCGCTCCCCCAATATGCATGTGCACCTGCGAGGCTAGCGCTTGCACAGGCAGCCCCAAGCTCGCACCAGAGAGGGCAAGGAGTGTATGTGTGGGTCCAGTTGCACGAGTGGGCTGTCTCAGGGTATGATGTGTTGCGGGACGCCGTCCACCTGCGTGGTGCCCCAAATGGAGACCCGGCCTGCATGGACTATGCATCACAGTCTTCGCCTTCCGGATCCGCCACCTGCGACACCCAGTGGCTGTGGCTGCCCTTGCGGCCAGGCCGCGTCCGTCTGTGACTGATGGCCCACACATTCACTCTTTGGCCTCTCTGGGGAGGGCTCGGGGGTGGTGGCGCACGCGCTTGCACTTAGTCGCAATGGCATGTGGCGTGGTTGGTATAATGGGCAATGGATGGGATGGTGCGAGCCACCTCCCGTGACGTCAGTGCTGCTCGTGCTGTGGTGCGTCCCCCTACACTTCCATTTGACTTGTGCCATGCTAGACGTTGAGGTTCTATTGCCTGCGTGATATGACCAGGAGGAGCGCGAGGAGACCTCTCACACACCATGCTCCACTGCCATCCCGTGCCCTGTATCGCCTGTGCGGATTGACTATGTTGGGGTTACACCTGGTCGACTGGGGCTGTGTGTGCCTTGTCAAGGGGCATGGCGGGCGCACAACAGGATCCAGCTTGTCCACAGAGGGTGGGCTGAGGTGCGCCTGGTACCGCTTTGTACGTGTGCCCGGCTGCTGTGCACACACGTGTTCACTCCCCCGACAGGTGTCCTCTCACAATGCCCAGGGAAGCGGTGGTGTACTGTTCATGACCCCTCCCAACACGGCGTGCTCCAACTTGGCATGTGCGCATCTACCCGTCACACCCACCCACCTGAGCACTGCGTCCATACGACTTCACACGACACATGTGTGTCTTCCACAGTTGTGCTACTCATTTGCGTTGACATCCAATACCAGTGGACTACATGGTCATGTCACGACTGCCGTGTACTTCACATACTCTCATCCTCTCTCATTCGTACTTGTGAAATGAGTCAGCGGAGACAGTTTTGGTTTCAAACATTATATTGAGTCTTCTGTCCTCTGTGATGCAGTATAGTGGACACTACTGGCAGCGGAATACATGTTGAGGATATACTGAGCATGATTGCAAATGGGATAGGGTGTGGGGTTACATGTGATTGGCTGTTGCATGTGGGATGTGGGCTTCAGAGTTACATCTGCTTGGCCAAGGCTGTGCTAATGTACATTTACGTATAGCTGCGGAGCTGCGGACTTTGACACAGACGGTATACATGTAGCCTACCAGACCGCTTGGCATCATGGGCACAGTCCATCTCAGTTCCATGTGACAGGTTTGCTGCGGTTGTTCCTCATGCACGCGTGCATGTGAGATGACATCAGGGCATGTGCTTGCGTGCATGCAGCGGCGTGCCACTTGTTGTTGCACTGTGGTGGTTACTGGACATGTCACAGTCACTGGGGTCGTGTTGTTGTTGTATGCACTTGTCGTCCATGCAAAGGTCCTGGTATGGGATTCCCGGGCGGGGGTGGGAGGGGTGCAGCACCCACAGACTCCAGGCGACCTATTCATGTCCACTGAGCGGTGTGTGTGTCCATGGGCGCTGGATCCATGTCGTGTCCTGGTTGTTCGTGCAGTTCCGTCCATGTGGGTGCGATACACAGACCCCATGCCACTGCCTCCCACGATGCATGCGGTGTTCCTGGATGTGATGGGGAACAGTGTGCATGTCCCGGTCATATCCGATGTCATGGCGATGTCGTTGATGGTGTGGTTACAGTTGCCGGTCGCTTGGTATGGCTGTTGTGGTGGTGACTGGCCAGTCCGTGCGGAAGCTAAGCATGGGTGCGGGGTTGGACATCATAGGTCAATCGGGGAACCTGCGTTGTGGTCCGACGAATTTACAGGTTGTCAGGTATGCGATGCCGCCCAGCAGGGCTTCCATGTCATTGGTGGTGTACATGTTTGCCAGCCAATGTAGCGGATGGTGGCTGTCAAGGTGTTGTTCGTAAGTTGTCCCTTGGAGGACCATGATGGGGCATGCTGGGTGACATTCGATGTAGCTGTTCTCGATGATCCGTCGTGTGGAGGCACAGTGGTCCCATTTCAGTGCGGGTGCGATGTTGGCCACATACGCCATGCCCCCATAGGCAGAGCAGGCCCTGTCGTGTGCGTCCAGAGGGAGGAGTAGTGGTAGCAGGTCCGCCTTTAGACATGCCGGGTTGGAGAGGCATATCTCCACGGGATGCTGGTAGGGACACCTCCGACAGTAGAAGACGGGCATGACGCAGCTGAACAATGTGATGCGGTAAGTCAGTCGGTAACTTACGTTCAGCAGGGACAGGAGATCGCATCCCAATATATGTAACAGGTTGGTTTTGTACAGCTTGAGCTGTCCGGCGTAGTTGGGTAGGTGTGTTGCGGTTGCCATTTCGCAGCGGTGCGTTGTGGTGGCGTGCTCCGGCTGTGTGTGCAGTCTGCAATGTGCACGCTCCGAGGTTGCTGTGAGCTCTGTGTAGTCGTAGGGAGACAGGACTTGTGTTCTGTTGGCTTGTTTGGAGGACACGGGCCCTCATCCCACATGCTTCTCAGACAGTTCAAGGTCAGTGATGTGTGACTCCTTCCAATTAACTTGCATGTGGCCGACATGGGGGAGTGTTTTCTACTTTCTTCCCCGTCCGTTGTGTGCTTCTGTGATATGCGCTATCTGCCCTGTGGTCGGTCCCTCGGCATGCCTGTGTTGGTCTATTCTTGGACAATGGCTGTATTCACCGGCTTCTGTCGTAGGGCTGTGGTTTCGGAGTTGGAATGGAAGGTCATTCAGTGCTGTCTGCTCTCCCTTGTGTGGGCGGCAGGCTGCCTTTCCGCTCTGCGTTGGGCCTTGTGTGTGAATGTTATTCTTGGGCCACCTGTTGTCGGTCCCCGGGCTCTTTGGTGTTCCGTTTTATATGTCTTGTTCATATGTGCAGGGTGGTATGGGTGTTTCAGTGTGGTACTGGCGTTCCTCTTCCCGAAGGGGCCCTGCTTCTCCTAGTTGGTGTTGCCGCCGCTGTGTGCTACGCCATGTTTGTTACACTGGGGTGTGTCCTGCTGTTGCGTGACTTCACTGACATGTGTGCGTCGGTTGTGTGGCGTTGGGTGTTGTCCGTGAATTGGGCGTTGGGGACATGTCTGTGGCAGGCCTGTCACGTGTCATGTGCGTTCGGGGTGGGGCTGATGTGTGTGCTGCTTGGTTGTGTCCCTGTGTCTGTGTGCGACGCATGCATGGCGCTGCGGTTGGCCTCTGCGTTGTGCGCATGTGTGGCGGCGTCATCGCCGCTTTGGGGCCGTGACGGGGTCGTTGGTTCCTAGTCCCAGGTGGTGTGTACACATGTGTTACGCGATGTTACGATTTGGCCTGTGTGTCATATGTGGATGCAATGGTGGATGTGTAGTGTACACGCGCTGGTGGGGGGTTGTCCGCTTTTTCCGCCTCTTGCACTGTGTGCGCTGTTTGCGTGCACTTGTTGTGTGTGTGCCTACCTGCGTCTCCGCGGTACGTTGCGTCCTTGGTGGTGCATCAGCAGGAGCATGGGGAGGGCCTGCAGTGCTGGATTCATGCTCGGGGAGCCGCTTCTTCGTTGTCCGTGCTCGGCGTCCGTGTTACCGCTTCGGTTTGTCGTACGGTATCTCTTGGCCGTGGGAGCCGTTTGTTTGCGGCATCGTAATTTATACGCCGGGCGGGACGTGTTTCGTCGGACGGTGTGTGTCAGACTAGCTGCGCCGCTACGTGTACGGGCGCACTTTGATGGCGGACGGTGTTGCTGGCTTGCCGGCGGTGTTTGGCCTACTTTTCGCATCGTAATTGGGCGGGCGTGTGGACTGCTGCGTGCCGGCGGTAACTGGTGGTTTTTGCATCCGCCAGCACGGCGGTTGTGCTTCCGCCCGCCATCGTAATGACCCCCTTAATAATATTCATAAATAATTATTTTAATAACTTATAAATTGTTAAAAATATTTTATAAATTATAAATACAGACATACACATACAAAAATAATATTATTACAAATTTAAAAATATATTTAACAAAGTAAAAAATTAAAATATTTTTAATTTTTGTAAAATAAATTATACACAACATTAAGTAAAACAATACAGAAAAATATTGGATAGCGGAGGGAAAAAAATTACTATTCCCACTCCAAAGAGTGCAACAGTAGGGAAAGTGTTGGATAGCGTAGGGGTAAAAATTACTATTCCCACTCCAGTGAGTGCAACAATAGGGAAAGTGTTGGATAGCGTAGGGGTAAAAATTACTATTCCCACTTCAGAGAGTGCAACAGTAGGGAAAGTGTTGGATAGCGAAAGGGTTAAAATTACTATTCCCACTCCAGTAATTGCAACTGTAGGGAAAGTGTTGGATAGCGTAGGGGTAAAAATTACTATTCCAACTCCAGAGAGTGCAACAGTAGGGAAAGTGTTGGATAGCGTAGGGCTAAAAATTACTATTCCCACTCCAGAGAGTGCAACAGTAGGGAAAGTGTTGGATAGCGTAGGGGTAAAAATTACTATTCCAACTCCAGAGAGTGCAACAGTAGGGAAAGTGTTGGATAGCGTAGGGGTAAAAATGACTATTCCCACTCCAGAGAGTGCAACAGTAGGGAAAGTGTTGGATAGCGTAGGGGTTAAAAATAACATACTTATCAATTAAATAATTGTTTTAATTAAATAATGATTTATTAATAAATTAACAATAAATTATTTATAAATACCAATAAATGAAAATGTATAATTACTTTAATAACATTACATTTCTTCCCACCCTATTCCCCAATAAACACAAAACCCACTCCACATAAAATTTAACACAATTAATATAATTATCAATTAATCAATTAATAAAAATTAATTAACAATTAATAATGAATTAACAATAAAATAATTATCAATACCAATAAATAATAATTAATAAAAATTAATTACCAATTAATAATTAATTCACAATAAATTAATTATCAATACCAATACATATTAATAAATAATTACTTAATTATAATAAATTACTTCCCACCCTATTCCCCTACAAACACACAAACCACTCCTAAACTAAATTAACACAATTAATATATTTATCAATTAATTAATTAATAAAAATTAATTACCAATTAATAATTAATAAACAATAAATTAATTATCAATACCAAAAAATAAAAATTATTAATTACTTTATTATAATTAATTTACTTCCCACCCTATTCCCCTATAAACCCACAACCCGCTCCACTAAAAATGTATACAATTAATATAATTATCAATTAATAAAAATTAATTACCAATTATTAATTAATTAACAATACATTAAATATCAATAACAATAAAAAAAAAATACTTAATTACAATTAAATTACTTCCCACCCTATTCCCCTATAAACCCACAACCCGCTACAGAACTAAAATGCAAAATTTAATTAAAAATCATTAATAATTTCTAAAAATTATGAATTAATTTACTATAATTAAATTACTTTCCACCCTATTCCCCTATAAACCCACAACCCGCTACGGTACTAAAACGCAAAATTTGCTTTAAAAAAAATTACTAACTTCTAAACAATTAATACATATATTAAAAAAAAATAATACAAAACATAACAAAACATGTGGAACACATACATATAAAATACATACTAAAATACATAACACTAACATAAACATCGATATTATTAACATTGATATTTTTACTATCGATATTAACAACTTCGATATTAACAGAAATGATATTTCTTACCTTCAGGTCGATATTCTGGTCACCGATATTCTTGATGTCGATATTCTGTCCATACGATATTTAAAAGTCGATATTAATGTAGGTCGATATTTAAAAGTCGATATTTTGACTGTGCACCGGCACTGCCCCCCCTGTAGGGATGGCGGAAGAGAGAGGATGACATTCCAGAGTCATTGAGTACCCCAGATTGAGCCCTACTATATATGGCAGGGTCCCTTGTACTGACACAAGTGGGGCCATATCTACTCAAATTCGACCAGCTCACTCCCCCTGTTCCCTGTGAGTACATTTGTGCATGTGGTGTCTCATCAGAACTTTAGGATAATTGGGGTAACCGGGTGCAGATCTGGGCAAGAATTAGAGCCATGTACTGTAAGGGTGAGATGGGTTCTTGGGCTACAGCCATCCAAGAATTTCCTTCAGTCTGCAACGTCTGGGTGGATCTCTCAGACAACAATACCTTATCAACCTGCTCCTCCAGAGCCTTTATGACCAACTTTAACTCCCTAAACTCCTCCCTAAAGCCAAGAATCACCTGCACAAGTTTATCAACACCTTGAGACACACAAGCAGGCGATGCCTGGTCAACTGGTCTCTCCTCCTCGGCCAGATCACCATCACCTTGAGCATATAGGGCAGAAAACCTGTTCTTACATAGAACCTCTGGGTTAAGCCGGTGAGAACATTTCTTCCAGTATCGCGTTCAACAGTGCGCAAATTCGAAACAGTTCATAAGGGAAATACATAAGCTGCGGTGGCAGAGTTCTTCGTCTTTGAAAACATATGCAGGACCTTCTTCATGTTTCTTTTCCTTTGGGCAGGGCTGTGAGATACCTTTGGCGAAACAATAGGAGCAGGTGTGGCAGGGGGATTTAGCTTCTCCTCTACTTCAACCAAAAGGTCATCGGTTTTACTCATAACGCAGCCGATTTAGGGCCTTTCTTTGCTGTTGGAGGGCCTATGGATGCTTCTGCAGCCTTCCTCTTGCCCATTAGAACCAGGCAAATAGAGCACTAGTAATAATAACACTAAAGAAATAAGCTATGGGGAGCTACAACAAGCCCACTCCTTTACTGGGAGCGCTACTCATAACACAGGATGTATGAAAAGGGGGAGACCCGGGTACTAATGGGCACTGATGACAGTACCTTTTTGACGAGATGTCAGGGGGGGTGGCCCAGCCCAGCCTCCTTTGGCCTCCAATGGGCATGGACTGGCCTGGGCTTTTCCCGGGTGAGTCCCGTGCCGCGGGGAGGGATGATGCGCTTTATAGAGCTGAAATCAGGAGCAGTTGGTTGGGGGGCGTCCTCCTAGCCCTTGAGCCTCTTGGGACTTGTGGTCCCGAAAATTGCAGTATTTTGTCTCGCACCTCCTAACATAAATGCAAATCAAGGTGTTGGATGATGGGGGAAAGGGAGAAGCAGATCATGCAAAACAACAATTAACAATATATATCTTATCTAAAGTCGTTTAAAAAACGTACTGCAATAAATTGTTCTTTACAAAAGTATTTTATCTTTGAAATCCTTACCGGGATAAGACATAAAGTGCCCTAAAGTAACTCAGTTTTCAGGACTGTACTGTGTATTTATTCCTCTGTCCAGTCCCTATGCTACCAGACTCAAGGGATGTCCGCACCTTAATCAGGGCCGGACTGGGAACCGAAACCGGCCCTGGCACACTGCTCGGCTGGCCCCCCTGGGGGGAGGAGGGGGGTGCGGCCGAGCTGTGTCCTAGGGCCAGTTTCGGTCGATTTTGTTACAGGGGGCCGATATTGCCGGCCCCCGGTAACAAAAACGGCCTCCAGGGGCCTAAAACCGGCCCCCACTTTGACGGCCCACCGGGGAAACGCCCGGTGGCCCCTGCGGCCAGTCCGGCCCTGACCTTAATTAGGGGAAACTAGAAGACAGTTTTCCCCTGCACAGGCAGTGTTAAAGTCAGTAACCCAGGTACATTCTTGGATCCCAGGTGTTGCCCCTTGATGTTTGCATCCACTTCAATAACCTAGTTCTTCTGCTTAAAGACACACGACCTGCGCAACTAGTGCCTCATGAGTTTCAGGGAAAACTCGGATTGCAACAGGCACCTCTCTTTAGAAGACCCACGTCACACGTTTTAAAGAAGGACGTCTGTGCTTGGAGCATTTGGTGACCTCGAGACACTTACCATCTTTAGTCTTGACTCACAAAAGGAGGTTTCCATGTAAAATGCTGTGAACACTTTACAAAATTCACAGACATTTTGGAGGTAGACACCAACCCCGGAAATGCACATACAGCCTAGCACATACATTTGCAAGGATAAATGGCTCTGTAGAATAGTAAAGAAAGGGAATATCTTCGTGCTTTAGGGTAGTGTAAAAGAGCAATGGTTCCACACGGGAAAATAATAAATGTGTGTATAATTCCGAATGATTTACTCATGCAGATTTTTCTACTACTGCAAACTAATTATAAGTAAACTTTGTAAAATATCAATACTTTTGGAAATCTGTGACTGCTATTTTTGTTTTGTACTCCTCCGACTCTTAGTGAAGTCCCAAAAAAATATCAGTTTGCTCCAGAATTAGGGCAAACCTAAGGGAGTGGATATCTGGCTTTTGTCAATCTGGCCTTTATACATTTTGCCTCAGTATGGCCTCTTTAGTACAGACTTAATCATTCAGTGGTTGTCCATCGTTACATTAAGCCTCCATAGAACCGCCAGGAATGAATGCCATTGAAGACAAAGAAAGAAAGGATAGGATTTGTTCTCTTTAGCACGATGCTCTAGGACCAGGTGACCTGCCCTTCTGGGTGTAGCCGTCTTTCCCACAAGAACATGCTAGCAGTTCAGATCCCACTGGATTCTGCCTGTTGATGCCATTGAAATCACCCTAAGGCTCCAATCTCACTTAAGACGTGAGCTCAGCTTGAGGTGCCTACGAGGCATGCATCAGGGCATTCGTTGAGGTGCTCACACGGCCTACCACTTTTGCTAGTTTTGAGGTGCTTTAAGGGCAGGTGTGCCCACATGGTCTAACATTAGTGGTGATCCTGAGATCTTATCTTGATCTTACGCCACAGTGACCTTCAAAATGCCCCCAAAAAAAGCTCGCTCAGTTTGCAGTTCTGGTACTGATATCGATCCCAGTGATATTGTCCGAAGAGGTTGGATAAGACTCGCAATGAAACAGCTGGGTCGCCACACCGTGGATCAAGCATCAATCAACGGGCATCAGAAAAATGTGCAGTTGTCTCCTGTGAGCACAGACTGTTAACACCGCTAAGAGACTCTAGGGGGCCGATTCCGATCTCGGTCGGAGGCGCACCCAATACCATTCGGTCGGGAAAAAAGCCATGCGAAAGCCTGTTTCCCGACCGAACCGTACGCTGGGTCCGTCCGAGCGAGTACGATGCGACTCCGCCGACCGACTCGTCCGGGCGTCCCGACAGCTCCGACCGACTCGCTCGGACTCGAACCGCTCCGACCGACTCGCTCGGACCCGATTCGCACCGCGCAATGGAGACGTTTCCCGGCCGGGTAAGTACGATGCGCGCCGCGAGCAGTCCGACCGAGCCGCGCACTCCGGCTCGTAAGAGCTGTCGGAGCCGCACTTTGGGGGTCCGTGTCGGACCCCCTGTACGCGTAGCCGCGCGAGTCGCACACAGGGGGACCCAAGGGTCCCCCTACCTGTGCGTGTACGCCGCGAAGCGCTTCGCGGCGTACTCGCTGTAGGGGGCGCCCTTGTCCGCCTCGCACCCATTGGAGGCAATGGAGCCCGCGTACGCGTTGTACGACCGGCTCCCATTGAGTTCAATGGGAGTCCGACCGACTCGTGTCCGATAACATACGGCCGCATCGTACTCGCTCGGTCGGACTGCACGGGTCCGATTCGGTCGGAAATCTCTCCGGGTCCGGCTCGGTCGGAGAAATTCTCCGGCCCGAATCGGAATCGACTCTCAGGTCTTCTTGGTGTAATAAAGGCCAAGAAGAAGAGTAGGAACAGGTTTATACCAGCAGACTTCATTGGTTCTAGTACTTTTTGACCTGCCTCTGTTACACTGAACCCTTGTGATTCTTGGTGGAGCAGGTTTTAGACCATTGTGTGGTTTTCCTTGAGCCTGGTCCTTGACTTAAGCTCACATGTGAGAAGTCTCCGGAATCACCTTTGAGAACAAACTGTGCTACTGAATGTGTCGATTTCTAATAAGTCAAACTTTGTCTAGCGCATCGCTTCAAGAAGCATCAGATGTGCTCCACCTTCACATTAGATCACCTGCTCAATACTAAAATACAAGAGAAATCTGTGCATGCATGGTAGGCCTTACAAGTCTGTTTATCTGGGTTACAGCTATGGCAGCTGATGAATGAACTGCCAGAGGATCAGAAGCTTTTTGTACGGTAGAAGTAGCATTTAAGAGCCATAAGTGATTAGGAAAGAAAAACAATAGACAATTTGATTGATTAAGAGACTAATCTGGACACTGTCTTCAAAAGGCTTCTTTGTTCCAGTGAAATAACCAGAAGGATCGCCCAATGAAGAAAGAGCGGTTCATCTATTCATGTGGCAGCACTGATTACAACAAGGAATGTTCGCTTCCACGTCACCAACTGTATGCCACTGTAGCTGTGGGCTCAAAGGGCTTGTGAACCAAACTTGGCAAAGAAATTTTGTAAATCTTATTCAGCATGGTGTCTCTAAATAGGAGAAAATTTAATACCATATTGAAATTCTTTGTAACAACAGAATTCTGAAGAAGAAACACTTGTTCCAGTCCAGTTTGCTGCAGCCACCCCTAAGGTTGAACTGCTGCACAATTGCTAAAGGAAGGAAGTCGCCCCTGCTTTTTAAAATAACAACGCAGCAGTAGTATAATCAATAAAGATATGAACTCTACTTCCTCGTACCCACGTGGCCTTTTTAGTCAAATGAAATAACGTCATTATAAGGACATTAAAGGGCATGCGCACTGAAAGCTCTGTCCTTTGGAAATCACACGTTGTGAATCAAATGACCAGCAGGGACTCACCATTCAAACCAGGGTCGGACTGGGACAGAAAATAGGCCCGGGCACATAAATAAAAGTGATTTTTAAAGCTAAAAAAGTGGCAAAGGTTTGCAAATCGGGGCAGTTTTGAGCTTGTAAAGATATGCTGGATAGGTGTCTCGCAAGGTATGGAAGACCGCATGGATTTGAGTTTGCCGAGGACAATGTCTGTTTTAATATTAGGGAAATCAACAGTAAAAACCGGCCCAGCAGACCATCAAACTGGCCAACAAACAGCCAAAAAACGTCTCACACCGTCCCATTGGGCATTGCCTGATTGCCCTATAGACCTCTGACATTGACGTTTTGGAAGAATTATGTGATATGAAAAATGTAACTTTTTACAGACCACCAGCCCACTCCTTCTTTGATAATAAGATTATTATCAACTGAGACTGAAGTACCATCGCCTGTTTCCAGGGTTGAACTAAACAGGGATGAGAACAGCCCACCCAAACAAGGGAAACTAATGCAAAGCAGAAAGACATGAGACACGCCCTCTCTGAAACCACCATATAATGGTGCTAGGACAGAAGCTGTAATGCTGAAAAACTTCCAGGCCGGCTTGAATTCCACCCTGAGTGGAACAAGCTCAATCACAACCCTGATCGAGAACAAGGCTTGTGAAAGTCCTGGACAGAGGCAGGGTAAAGGCCAATATGACTTATTTTCAATGAGTGTCGATCAAACAACAAGGCTGCCATTTTGTAAAGGCAGCTTCCTAAGGCGTATGGGAAAGAGGCTGATTAAGTTACAAATGTATGCTTTACAGTCACAAATAGTCCAACACCATCAGCATTATTACCTTGATGAACGCCTTGGAAGATAAACAGAAGGCCACAAAGGAAAATGTTGCACATTCTCCTTCCAGCCGCGGCCCGTGCAGGTAAGAGCGGTGGGGCCGGGTGAGGGGGTATTTCGACAGACGAGGGAAAATTAAATAAATAATTAATTTTCCTTCGTCATTGTCTGTCGAAATCCCTCCCCCTACCAGGCCTCACTGTGCCACCGCTCTTACCTGCACGGGCCGCGGCTGTCTCCTCCAACACACTAGATGTATTTGCAATACGGTCCCCAGATAAGGCCATGGGGTATTAAAATGTTTTTAAATCTAAGCATGAGGGTGGGTACTTAGACTTAGCACTACTGCTTAAAGGCTAACAAGATATAGGCTAAAAGTCTTTCTTCACCAAAGCCTTCAACAGAAAATGATTGATTAGACCGTCTTCCAAAAGTATACCTAATTCCTCAGCCCTTTTATCCAGTGTTCCACAAGAGTGAGTAACTTTCTTGATTGATATTCCTAAAAGGGACAAATTCTACAGCCTCCATACCCCAAGGTTTTATGTCTCTAACTGCAGTTCCAGGGAGACCGAATACATTGGAAAGGAAGGAGGAGAGGGTTAAATGGAGAGTCTGACTCCTGAATGACCACGCGGAAAACCACGGAGCCCTTGTATATTTGTAAATTTTGATACAGACAGAAATAATAGAGACTGGAACCTTCATTGAGATGGCAGTGTTGGGGGTGGAGCCAGGGAGTGGATAGGCCTTGCATGCATCCTGGTTTCAAATATTAGCCTTTCTGCTGAGTAAAATTTTACTTTTGCATCTCCTGTCTGAGTATGAATGAAGGCGAGCTAAGACCTATAAGTGCAAGAAATGATGAAAAGCCTAATTTAGAGTTTGGGTACGCAGTTTCTTCTGCCTCATTTAGGGGTGGGGTACCGCTACCTGTCCATTGGTTCTGCCTCCAATGGTTTCACCACTGGAAACCCATGACTGGAGGCCCTTTGGTCACACAGTAGTCTATAAATGTCAGGTGGCCCACCTGATTCAGGGTGTGTCTTCTGCCTTTTATTTTCCCTTCCTGGGACCTCGTTTTGAAATATAGCGCTTCCAGACAGGAAAAATCATTAATAGTCACCTAGGTGCATCAGGGTTTTGATTTTTTACTCTGCAGCAAGAAACTCCCAGTTTGGAGTTTAATTCAACAGAACTAAAAATAAAAAAAAAGTATTTGCAAAGCTAATACGTCTGGCATTAGCAGCCAGCCTTTTGACAATTCTTGTTTTGTATAGACGTGTTTTTTGCAAAGCATTATTTTTTGGGAAGTTGCCGGGCCTTCATGAAATCTAAAAAAAAATAAAACATTGACTAAAGGTAAAAGTTTTTTTTGGTCTCAAAAAAGTATAAATTATCATAGTGCCCCCTGGCACTGAAGGGAACTACTTTGTGTGTGAATGTGCTCTTTGAGAAAGGGCAGCATGCTGTAACTCATAGTAAAGTCTGTCAATGGCTGAAGTGGGCTGACACATTGCCCTTTGACTCATGCTGTAGTTGGTTGAAGAAAATTGTCAATGGCAAAATCATGGACTAATGGATTAAGTTTGGCTGAAAACCCCTATAAGTAACTATGTTATACACACTTTTAGTAAATCAAAATGTTTTGGCTAACACAGACCAAAAAAGCCATTTGGTATGGCATTGGCTGCCAGCTTCTTGCCTTCAAGAAAAAGGACAAGAAAGAAAAAAGACAAGAAAGATGGGAAAATAGAAAGAGAGGAAGGAATGAAAGAAAGAAAGCAAAAGAGGAAGGAAGGTCATAATGGAAGAAAGTCAGGCAGAAAATGAATAAAGGAAAGCAAAAAAGAAAGTAAGTAAGGCAAAAAAGGAAGGAGAGAAAGAAAGAAGGGAAGGCAAAAAAGAAAGGAAGAAGGATAGCAGGCAAAAAAGAGAAGAAAAAAGAAAGGAGGCGCAAAAGAAAGAGAGGTAAGGAAAAAAGAAAGAAGGCAAAATAGGAAGGAAAGAACAAAAGGAGAATGAGGGCAAAAAAGAAAGAAGAAAAGAAGGCAGAAAAGGAAGGAAAGAAGGCAAAATGAATGGAAGAAGGCAAGAAAGAAACAAGGAAAGAAGGAAAGAAAGAAAGAAAAAAGGAAAGAAGGCAATGAAATAAAGAAGGAAAGAAAAAGAAAGAAAAAGGAATGAAGGAAAAAAGAAAGAAAGGAAAGAAAAAGGAAAAAGGAAAGAAAGCAACAAAAAAGAAAGAAGAAAAAAGAAATGGAAAGAAGGCAATAAAAAGGTAAACTGGAAGGAAAGAAAGCAAGAAAGAAAGAAAAAAGGCACAAGAGGAAGAAAAAAGGAAAGAAATAAAAGAAGGCAAAAGAATAAAGGAAATAATGAAAAAAGAAAAAAGAAGAAAAGAAAAAAGGAAAGAAGGAAAACGATGGAAAGAAGAAAAAAGGAATTAGGAAAGAAGGCAAAATTGAAGAAAAGAAGGCAACAAGGAAAGACAAAAGGCACAAAAGAAGGAAAGAAATTAAATGAAACAATGCAAAGTGAAGGAAAGAAAGAAGTCAAAAAAGAAAGAATGAAAGGAAAGGAATTAAGGCAAAAACGAAAGAAAGAAGTCAGTAAGGAAAGAAAGAAGAACAGAAGGCATAGAAGTGAAAAGGAAACAAAGACATAAAGAAGGAAAGAAAAAAGTAAAAACTGCATGAAAGAAGGATAAAGGAAATAAAGAAGGAAAAAAAAAAGAAGGAAAAAAGGGGAAAGGCAAAAAAGAAAGAAGGAAATAAAGAAGTAAAGAAGGCGAAAAGAAAGAAGGGAAGAATAGAAAAAGGCAAAAAGAAAAAAGGCAAGAAGAAAGAAAGACAAAAGGAAAGAAAGACAAATAAAGAGGGAAAGAAAAAGAAAAAAGGGCAAAACTGGAAAGAAGGCAACAAGAAAAGGTATAAAGGCAAAATAGACAGAAGGGAAGACGGCAGAAAAGAAAGAAGGAAAGGAAAAGGAAAAAGGCAAAAAAAAAAAGGAAAGAAAAAGGGAAACAATGTAAAAAGAAAGAAAATGGAAGAAATAAAAAAGAAAAAATGCAGAAAAGAAGAAAGACAGCAAAACGAAAGAAAGAATACAAAAAGGCCAACAAGAAAGAAGGAAAGAAAAGGGAAAGAAAGAAAGAAGGAACAAAAAAGGCAAAAAGAAAGATGGATAGAAAGAAAGAAAGAAAAACTAAGAACAGAGGAAAGAAAGTAACAAGGCAGCAAAGAAAAGAGAAGGAATGAGAGAAGAAAAAAAAGGAAAGAAGGTAAAAAAGGAAAGAAAACCAAAAAAGAATTAAGGAAGGAAAAAGGAAAAAATAAGGAATGAAGAAAGAAAGAATGAAAGAAGGCAACAAGAAGAAATAATGGCAAAAACAAATGAAAAAGGGAAAAAAGTAAGAAGGAAAGAAAAAGAAAGCATAAAAGAAGAAAAGTAGAACAGAAAAAGCAAAGCATGCAAAAACAAAAGAAATAAGGAAAGGAATAGGGAAAAACGAAAGAACAAGGACAGAAGCAAAAGATAAAAGAAAGAATGAAAATAGGAACAAAGGCAACAAAGAAGAAAGAAGGCAAGAAAGAGAAGGAAAGAAAAAGAAAGAAAAATTAAAAGAAAGAAAAAAGGAAAGAATGAAAAACAACTAAAGAAAGAAGAAAAAAGAGAGAAGGAAAAATGAAAGAAGGCAAAAAGAAAGGAAGAAAAAAGGGAAGACAAAAAAGAAAGCAAGATGGAAGGAAAGAAGGCAAAATGGAATGAAAGAAGGCACAGAAGAATGAAAGAAGAAAAGAAATGCGAGAAGACAAAATTGAAGTAAAACAGGAAAGAAACGAGGCAAAAAAGGAAGGAAGAAAAGAAGAAAAGAAGAAAGAGAAATGAAAAGAAGGAAACAAGAAAGAAAGAAGGAAATTAAGAAGGAGAGAAGGAAAAGGGAAAGAAGGCAACAAGAAAGGAAGAAGAAAAAAGAAAAGGAAAGAAGGCAAGAAGGAAAAAGACACAAACAAAGAAAATAAATGAAATGAAAGAAAGCAAAAGCGAAATACAGAAGGAAAGAAAGAAGGCATAAAAGAAAGAAGGGACGAAAAAGAAATGAAGGCAAAAAAGAAAGAATGAAGGAAACAAAGAAGTAAAAAGGAAACAAATAAGGCATAGAAGTAAAAAGGAAACAAAGACATAAAGAAGGAAAGAAAAAAGGAAAAACTGCATGGAAAAAGGAAAGAAAGAAGAAAAAGGAAAGAAGGAAAGAAAGGGGGGAAGGCAAAAAAGAAAGAAGCAAATAAAGGAGTAAAGAAGGCAAATAAAAGAAGGAAAGAAAAGAAAAGAAAAAGGTAAAAATAAGGAACAAAAGAAAAAATGAAAGAAAGGCAAGAAGAAGGAAAGAAAGAAAAAAGAGCAGAAAAGGGAAAGAAAGCAAAAATGAAAAAGAAGAAAGGCAAAAAGAAGGAAGGAAAGAAGGCAGAAAAGAAAAGGAAAAAAAGGAAAGAGGCAAAAAGAAAGAAAGAAAAACTAAGAAAAACAGAACGATAGAAGAAAGGAAAAAGGCAAAATGGAAAGAAGGAAGAAAGTAAAGAAAGGCAAAAAAGAAGGAAAGAAAGGACAAAAGAAGAAAGAAGGCAAAAACAGAAAGAAAGAAGGCAAGACGGCAAACAAGAAAGAAGGAAAGAAAAAAGAAAAAAGGACAAAAAGAAAGCAAGAAGGAAAGAAAGAAAAAAAGAAGTAGCAAAAAAGGCAACAAAGAAATCAGATAGAAAGAAGGCTGAAAACTAAGAAGAAAAGAACCAGCAGCAAAGAAAAAAGAAGGAATGAAAGAAGGAAAGAAAAAGGTAAGAAGGTCGAAAAGAAGGAAAGGAAATAAAACCAAAAAAGAAGATATGGGGGGCGTGGCCAACTGCCGAGGGAAATGGCCGCACGGTAGCTCAGCTCCGTCGCACCACTCCCTAAATATCCTGATTAACCATATTTGCCCCCGAGTCAAAACGGCTGCAGTGGAGCTCACCTGACCCCCGCAGCGTGCCCTGCTGCTGTACCGAAGGCTGCTCCAATCTGAGGCGCCCCGGGGGAGATCGTCGGCCGGACCTGAGCTGCGGCGATGGAGGGCGCAGGGCGTGCCGCGTAGGACTCTGGCCGCACACAGGCAATTGACACCGCGGCTGCGGCGTGCATCCTGGGCCTGCTTCCGTGACGAGGGGGCTGTGCTGAGCCTAACTATCGGCCGCAACGGATCAGGTGAGTTCTCTGCCCTCCCGCCGCCCATACGACGCACTGGCCGGCTTCTGAACACATCCCGAATGCCTGCGGCCGCCCGCGCGAGCCTCTGTGGCGGCGACCGGGGGCTCGGACCTACTGGGGCCGACGGGAGGGCCCTGTACTGCCGCACCTGACTTTGCCTGCCGGATTGGGCTCTCCCCCCCCTCTGCATCGAGCGTTCTGCAGGCCTTACGGTTGCACCGTGCGATTGGCCTCATTATTGCACTCTGGCCCAGAAAACCAAGGCTCTAGATACCGCGGCTGCGGTACACTTGACTGCTCACCAGGGGAGTGCCCCCGGGCCACAGCAAAGGACGGGGCCTGGTGAGAGGGCCTCCTCGCCACTATTAGCCGAGACTGTGCGCCTGGCAGGGCGCGACACAATGATGTGGCGCAGGTTTGGAGCCTGCTTTAACTAACGGCCCTCGTGAGAGGGGAGACGCCCGGGATACAACAGACACTTTGTTTTATCGGCGGTGGGGGTGAGAACCACGCTTGGACTTGTTTAGCCTCCAGTGAAGTGGCTGCACAGGTGGCAGACACATAGATTACCTGCACGGGGGGACTGAATTCTCCATCCTAGTTGATCCAGGACACAATTCTTTACGCAGCTAGGGCTCGTTGGAGCGCTATACTTTGAGCGGCTTGCGCGGCCACCAGCTCCACATCAGTGCTCTCCCCCCCTCATCGGTGTGTACCTCCTCTGGGACTGTGTCACTCACCGGTCTGGGTCTAGCTGGCGAAACCCGACAGGCCGGAGAGGGCTTTGTCCCTTGCGCTGGTGGTGGCGAGTAGCTAGAAGGGCCTGGTCCCTCATCTAACACACCCTTCACATCGGCTACAACATGGCGAGTGGCCGCAACGGCCGGGGCACGCTCCAAGCAAAGTTGGAAAAATATGCGTGGCAGAAAGGCTAGGATGAGACACAAACTAACCCCAAACCTAATGGGGATCAGCCAGACCCCACGCTGCAAGACATCTTAACAGCCATAACGACGGTACGCACCTCCCTGGAAGGCCGCATTGATACTGTCGCTTCGGAGGTCTCCCTGATTAGAGCGGACATGCGAAAAATGGCTGAGCGCATAAACAAAGTTGAAATCACGACCAAGGACTTAACAACCGACACTGACCTTCTCAAACGCCAGGTAGCTGATCTCCAAATCAATTAAGATGTGCTCGAACGACAACTCGACGACTACGAAGGCCGAATGCGCCGCAATAATGTTCGCATACTGGGGGTGCCGGAACGTGCTGAGGGACAAGCGGCGGATATATTTGTCGAAGAGCTCATACTTGGACGCCTCCAGCCAAAGGGGCTGTCCAAGTACTGTTCCATTGAAAGAGCGCACCGGGTGCCAGGCGGAAGGTACAAACCTGGCGCGCCGCCTCGGCCTCTCTTGGCAAGAGTGTTTAATTTCCGAGACAGGGATGCCATACTCCAAGCAGCAAGAGCTGCCCCACCGCTTGCCATAGACAATAGCAAAATCACCTTCTTTCCAGATTTCACGTTACGAGTACAGAAACAACATCGTAGCTTCCTGGAAGTAAAACACGCACTGCGCGACCAAGAAATCAAATACGCCATGCTCTTCCCGGCAAAGCTGCATGTTGAATCCGAAGGGAAAGTGTGGTTTTTTACCAGGCCGAAAGATGCATGGGACTGGCTCGACGGCTGGCGAACGGTCAGCAAACGTAACTGCAGGCCACCCTGCGACACCGGTAACAAGGACAGGTCGAGCCGACAGCCTGGATCCCCGCCAAGCAGTGAATCCACGACAAAGGGATCAGCGGAATAGTGACTGGCGGATTGAAGGTGTGCGACAGAGGTTTCCAGTCACTATGGCCTATGCTACTAAGTCCCTACAGACACAAGTTGTTTCGCTGTAGCATTGTCTTGTATAAGGTATTTCGTATACCTTGGCGTTGCTGCTCACAGCTCTAGGACCGTACTTGCTTCCTGTTGAGGGGTATCGTTGGTTTTCCTAATATTTGCGAGTTTTTATGCCTTAATCTCATGTTTATGGGGCCAATGCTAGGGGTAAATGCAATCAAACGAATTGATGCCCTAGGGAGTGGGGTTGGATCACGTTCCTTACTATTTTAAGGGTGGGCGAAAGGCACTCTGCAAGTTTGGGGTGGCGGGAGGTTCAGTACCTGTCGTGCAGGAAGGCAGGGTGGGGGAGGGTGAAGGGTGTTTTGGGGGGTTTGTTTAAATTGTTTTTATTGTTGTTTTATTGTGATGGAGGTAATGCAATACATATCGCTCATTCAGGTACACCCAGGGCCCACAAATTCGACATACCAGAATCTGCTATATACACTTGAGACACGGACAGATAGCACCCTAACTCACTTGTATGCACCATGTCTGAACGCACCGTAAAGAGGACACTCCGCATTCTTACATGGAATGTTAATGGATTGGGTGATAAACTGAAGAGAGGAGTTGTACTCCAATACCTCAAGAGGCAGGCCCCAGATATCGCCCTGCTACAAGAGACGCACCTCATTGGCAATACTTGTAAAGCACTAGACCGTTGGGGCTATAGGTTAGTGGCACACGCAGGTTTTACATCTAGCTCCAGAGGGACGGGCATTCTCATGCGCAAACAGTGTCCATTCATAATAAATAGTACTTGGAGTGATGACCTAGGTAGATACACTCCTATAACGGGGACATGGGAGGGGAAACCCCTAAGCGTCCTCTCCATCTATATCCCTCCGGCGCTGAAGACAACTACGCTGTCCGACCTGGGTAAACTTCTACTAGATATTCCAGTTGGCCTCCTGGTGTTGGGAGGTGATTTTAACCTTGCGGTAGATGGCCGGGTAGACCGGCGTCCCCCTCGACCAGACCCACATGACACCTCCCACCTGATGGACTTTCTCCTGGCTTTTGGCCTCGTAGACCTCTGGCGCCATTTTAACCCCCTGACGCAGAATTTTACCTTTCATTCCGGTGCCCATGGCAGTCAGTCCAGAATCGACCATTTGCTCACACATACCGATGATCTCCCTTACTTTACTGAAGCTAGATCCCTGGCATGTGGTATCTTGGATCACTCCCCGGTTCTGACTCAGCTGACTCTGCCCCAGGAACACCGCCGTCTCACCCTATCCATCAATCCGTGGAGTTTGAAGATCCCACAGGTCAGAAGTGCTCTGCTCAAAGGAGTAGATCACTATTTTACTGAGAGCACACATTCAGTTCAATCCAACCGCACGTTATGGGGGGCCTTTGGGGCAGTAATCAAGGGTCAGGCACTTTCATTAATGGCAGGCCACAAGAAGGAACGGACGGCAAGGCTAGAAACCCTGGAGCGGGAGATTAGGGAATTAGAGGACGAGGTTGCAATAAGCGGCGATGAGCAGCTCACCCAAACCCTGAGTGTTAAACGCCTAGACTATCGTCAGCTAGCGACGGAGTCCTCCAAGATGAAACATAAAGCGACTCTTCATAGAATATACGAGTTGGGTGATGCCACTGGTAAAATGCTCGCATGGCTAGAGAGGCGAGAGACCGCCCAGAGATGGGTGCCCCTTATTGTGATGGACACAGGCGAATCGGTGACAGATCCACAACACATTGCTGAGGCCTTCGCCTCCCACTTTGCCTCCATATACTCTTCCACCACTCATGCCACCCTACAGGACTCACGAGACCTCCTGGCCACTATCCCGGTGACTGTACTTACCCCAGACGACCGTGATTCCTTGGAGGGTGACCTTACCGGGGAGGAACTAGTTACCGTCATCAGCGGTATTAAGTCGGGCAAAGCTATGGGTCCCAACGGGCTCCCAATAGAACTGTTTAAGCTAGTGTCCTCCAAGATAACGCCTGCTCTTCGTGCTCTGTATTTAGAGGGTTACCAGACAGGGTCTCTGCCCCAAGATTTGATGCTGGCCTCCATTGCTGTCATACATAAACTGGGTAAATCAGTGACGAGATGCGAGTCCTATCGCCCCATCTCATTGTTGACTGCCGAAGTAAAAATCTTGGCCAAGGTACTGGCCAATCATCTAATACCAGTCATATGTAAGCTTGTTCACCCCGACCAGTCAGGCTTTATGCCCGGCCGCAACACGGCCCTTAACCTCCGAAGACTCCACGGGGTGATGGGGAGAACCAACACCATCCTAGAGGATGCTGCATTATTGTCACTAGATGCAGCACTCTCATAGGTAAGTAAAATTAACCATCAAGTCATGGATAAGTTAGCAACACGAATACAGTTAATCAAGATATCACTTTTAGCCAGACAATTCGGAGGTCAATGGTGTCTCTTCTCTTCAAATCCCACCATCGTGATAGCTCTTGTTTACGTGTTCTTTCTAATTTAATGAACCACTGTTTTAGTCCCTGAGGTTTGTCAATAGGTACCATCGGCTTTCTATTTTGAATGTTCTGTCCCGAGAAGATTTAATTAAAAACCTTTTCCCTGTCATCATCAAATCCTGCCATCTTTTTCTATTTGTATTAGTATCAATTCCTCTGATAATATTTGTATCAGATTACACCTTCAAATGAACTTGAGTGCTGGTAACCACAAATGGACACTGTTGCACATAAACAGCTAAAAATAATCCCAACTAAACAAACCAACTCCGGTTCAATTGTGACCTTAAAGAGGAACGCTGTCACCTCAGACTTGCAGTAAGAGCTTGGAGACATACCCCCTCCTAGTCCAACCTGAAACTCCTACGACAAAAATGGAGCGTTTACAATAGGGGCATCAGGGACTTAAAGCAACCTACTTCCAACATCAGCTAGACATAGCAACTAATCGACCAAAAAAACTGTTACAAATTATCAAAAACCAGACAATCCACAAGAGGGAACCCCCTTCCTCAGACAACAAAACACCATCAAATTGCGAGACCTTTGACACCTTCTTTGCTGAGAAAACCATGCTAATCTACAACTATATCCAGAATGCTTTGCAACTCCTTCCACCCATACCCCTCCTACATCCCACCCTTCATGATCAGGAAGACTGCAAGAGAATCCCCCCATGCTTTACCAAAAATAATGCCAACTGGTCTAGCTTCAAAAACTTAGAAGAAAATGACATCCTAAACAGTTTGACCACTCTTAAATACTCCAACCACTTCAACGACCCCCTCCCTTCCAAATTCCTCAATCAGTCCATCCACTTCCTACTCCCATTATTGACCCTGATAATCAATGCCTCACGCACTCAAGGCATCTTACCTGATTGCCTCAAAAGCAGGTAGGTTACTCCTATCCTAAAAAAATCCAACTCCGATCAGTCTGATCCCAATAATTACCACCCTATATCCAACATCCCCACCTTAGCCAAACATTTAGAAAAATGTGTACACTTACAGCTTTGTGAACACATTGAGCATTTCCAACTCCTCGACCAATGTCAATATGGCTTTTGACAGGGTCACAGCACTGAAACAGCCTTGGTCCACATTGTCGATGATGCCCTTCACCCACTCGACCAGAATGAATCTTGCTTACTTATCCTTCTGGACCTGTCAGCGGCATTCGACACTGTCAATCATGATAACCTTTTGAACCTTCCAGAACACAGGATGGGTCTCTCTGGCACTGTACTAAAATGGATCTCCTCTTTTCTCCACAACAGATCTCAGGGCATCCTAATGAACCATTCTCTCTCTGGTCAGTCACCAGTGTCGTTGGGTGTACCCCAAGGCTCCACTCTCTCCACAACACTGTTTAACTTCTATATGGAGCCCCAAAGTGGAATCCTCAAACTCGCACACATTTCCTACTACATGTATGCGGACAATAGCAACATTTATCTGAAAATCTCCTCTCCTGAGGACATCAATATCCTTAACAACACCCTGACACAAACACAACATTGGCTGACCCGTAACCACCTCAAACTCAATGTCCTCAAAACAGAATTCCTACTGATCTCGCCACCCACCATTGCCCCCATTATCAAAGACTGTCTCTCTCATCTTACTGCCTTGAATTGTACCCCACATATCATTGATTCTGCTAAATCCCTAGGTATAACCTTGCACAAAGCCCTCTCCATGCAACAACAAATTAGTTCTACCACCAGAGGAGCTAACCATCAATTACACATCCTAAGGAAACTTAACCTTTCCTCCCCTTGGCAGACCTCAAAACAGCAGTTCACGTTCTTGTGCTATCAAGATTAGACTACGGTAGTGCTACTCTTGTGGGCCTTTTGAAAGTTACGTTTGCACCCCTAAAGGCCACTCTAAATGCAGCTGCTAGGCTCATCACTGGCTCAAAAATAAACATGATCACATCACTCCTGACCTGCAGTCCCTGAAATTGCTACCTTAGAAGTCCAGGATCCATCTCAAAATTGCTTGTGTGACACATAAAGCGCTGCACCACAATACTCCCTCCTACCTGACCCAGAAATTGACCTTATTGGGTGGAAACAGAGCCTCTTCAACACCCTGACACAAGCTCTTTACTACTCATACCACAAAAATTCAAGAAAACGAAAACCTACAACCGATCCTTCTCCAGAAGTGCCCCCACAATTT
The DNA here is from genome assembly GCA_963921515.1 of Calotriton arnoldi. Lineage (NCBI taxonomy): Eukaryota > Metazoa > Chordata > Amphibia > Caudata > Salamandridae > Calotriton > Calotriton arnoldi. The sequence continues at coordinate 1,423,053 of CAWUFW010000857.1, forward strand.
GGAACTCTAACAACCCCCCACCTCCCGAGATGAGATGCAACCCCTCCACCTCCATCTTCAGAAAAGAAGTAAAAACTCTATTTTACCACAAATTCCTCTCAAAATGTGATTTCTACCTCACTTTCCCCATGAGCGACTATTCCCTGCTACTCTTATCAATTATATTTATATTTTTAAATATTGTTCTATTGTTCTTTGTGATCAATACCATGTCTGTACATTATTACAGTTTGTATCACATTGTAGCTAGTTCCTACGTGTAAAGCGCCCTGTCACCTGTAAGGGTCTTGTTCCCACTATATAAAACTCTGAATAAATAAATAAACTCCAGGACATAATTTTAAACAATTACTCACACAGTCTGTGGATGGATCAGCATGAGGACAGAATCTCCCTCTATGCTGACGATGTCCTGTTATATGTGGCAGCTCCCTCGGCCCTCAGGATTCTGCACATCTTTGCAATTTTCAGCACCCATTCGGGCGACACCATTAATTGGATAAAGTCTGTCTTGTTTATGCTGCGGGGGCCTGTGCCACGGATGCCTAAAGACACCAATATTACAGTTGCTACTGAGGGCTTCCGCTATCTCGGTATCTATATCACTCCACACCCGGCCCACTTCTATGACGCTAATCTTCAGGCTCCATTGACCAGGCTTCAGAAAGACGTACTTTACTGGCGGACGCTGCCCCTAACTTTGCTCGGAAGAGCGGCTCTGTTTAAGATGCTGGCTCTTCCTCGTTTTCTATACGTACTACAGAACACCCCCCATAGGGTCCCTGACACCTATTTTATCAGTGTGGAGAGTGAGGTTAGAACTCTCCTATGGGACGGGAAAAGCCCCCGCATTGCCACCCATAAACTGACCAGAGGGTGGTATGATGGAGTGTTAGACCTGGCACCATTGGCGTGGGTCTCCCTTCCATTTTTTGCTGTTGCCTCATGTGTTTTGCTGGTTATAGATGCTTTGGTCACTGTGCCACTGCTATTCAGTGCCACAGTGCAAGTACTCCCTATGGTAAATTGATGTATGGATTAGTGACTCCATGATTGGCTGGTTTGGTTTACTTGTCAGACCCTAGTACAGTGCACTGCGTGTGCCCAGGGCTTGTAAATCAAATGCTGCTGGTGGGCTTGCAGCACTGGTTGTGCCACACACAGAAGCAGCCTGTAAAGTGTGTCTCAGGCCTGCCATTGCAGAGCCTGTGTGCAGTCTGGTACTGCCATGTTGACTGGGCAAGTGCACCCACTTGCCAGTCCCTAAACCTTCCCTTTTCTACATATCAGACACCCCTATGGTAGGCCCAAGGGCAGGGTGCATTGTAAGTATAAGGTAGGACATGCCCTGGTGTGTGTGGCATGTCCTAATAGTGAATTACAGCCATTTTCGTTTTTCACTATTGCAAGGCTACCTGTTCCCCATAGGCCAGAATGGGCAGTTTGATTATAACATCTTATAATCCTAACTGACCCAGGGAACATGGTAGAAAAAAGAATTTAGTATGCCTGAACTCAGTATGATAAAATACATCTTTTAGTGAAGTTGGTTTTAACATTCTGTGTTTGAAAATACCACTTTTAGAAAGTAGGTATTTTCTTGCCTAACTATCCAAGCCTGCCTCTGCTAGGTTGTGTATTCCTTGTCTGGAGTTTGAGTGACAGGGGCTGGGGGATTCCAGGAGGCAGGGTGAGTCAGCACAGGGCTGAATAGAGAGATCTCCATGTAGAGTGGTGGGAGGAGTTGCACCTGGGACCTGAATAGGGCTGTGCCTTCCCTCCACAATGCTGGCTCCACCTCCTGTGGTGCGTCTGATGTCCCTGGCCTACACTGTCAAAGGAAAGAAGGAGTCCTGTAAACAAAGTGCTCCAGGACTGACCAGAACTGGTTTGGACTAGGCAAAGGCCTCTCTGCCTTCAGAGAACAAAGAGAATATGAGTATAAAAGGGGGACCCAGACCCCAGAACTTTAGATCACTTTTGGGAAACAAGAAGATCCTTTGCTGAGGAGAGGAACCAGAGAGAAACTGAAGGAGGAGACTATCCCTAAGTTGAGTGCTGTTTGGGGGATTGGCCTGCAGTGGTTGCCTGACTGCCAAAGAAAGGAGAAAGGAACTTTGTGCTACTTTCATCAACTTGTAAAGGATCTCCAAGGGCTTGAAGATAGAGCTTGCCTCCTGCTGAAGTCTCAGGGACAACAGACTTCACCAACCAGCTCCCCAGAGTTCTTTTGAAGTGCCTGCTGTTGTGCTGGGCCTTCTGAGGGACTGCGTGTCTCAAGGAGCTGGAAGCGTGACTCACGAAGAAGCGTGACGCTGCCGCAGCCGCTGTCGTCGCATCGCTGAAGAAGGGTGTCGCCGCTGTCGCTTCGCAGAAGAGCCTCGCATCGCCGGAGAAGAGTGTCGCCGTCGCAGCAGATGCCGTTGCATCATCGGAAAAGCGTGTCGCCGCCGCAGCCACTGTCGTCGCATCACGGAAGAAGGGTGTCGCCGCTGCTGCTGTCGCATCGCATCGCCGAAGCGCCTGGCATCACCGGAGAAGAGTGTCGCCGTCGCAGCAGACGCCGTCGCATGACCGGAGAGGCGTGTCGCAGGGCCTGTCGTGGCTCAGAAGAATTGTTGAGTCGCCGCACGGCCGTCGGGCGTGCACGCATCGTGTCGCATCAAGAAGAAGACGCCATTTTGTTTCATTGCACCGGATCTTCATCGCATCACGGCGCTGCTGGTCGCATCACCACGGAAGCGCAGTAAGAAACCGATGCCTCACATCCCCATGCGGAAAAGAACCGACGCATCCCCTATGCAGCAGTAGGGACCCGACGCATCACCGTTCTTGCGTGTAAGGAACCGATGCATCACCTTCCCTGCAACACTTTCGTTGTATAGCGTTACGCATCCAAAGGTACATTGAACTCAAAGTGTCGCATTTTACATCTAAAGAGAACTAAGCTATTTCTACCATTTTGAAGTACAGCATTGTGGATTTTTGTCGTTTGTGGTCGTGTTAAGTCTATATAAAAAATACTTATTTTTGATATACAACCTGTGTGGTGTCCATCTGTAGTTTTGTCACTATATTACTGTATGTGTTCACAAATGCTTTACACACTGCCTCTGAGATAAGCCTGCCTGCTCGTGCCAAGCTACCAAGGGGGTGAGCAGGGGTTATTTTAGGAGTGTGCCCCCTTACCCTGACTAGACGCAAGGGTCCCTATTTGGTCAAAGGTACCTACCTCTGCCAACTAGAGACCCCCAGTTCTAACATTGGTGGTCAGCGGTGAGGATTCTGGACTTGCATTTGTGACTCACATACAGTGATTGGTGAACACTACTAGTGAGTGCAGACCAAAACGCAACCACATACTTTTGGTAGATTGTTTTTCCTGGGATTTTCTATTTTTGCCAAGAACTGCCAAGTTTAGTCACCATGAGTAAAGCAGCATCCATCGCATCTGTGGATTATGATTTTGAAGAGGAGAAACTAGAAAGCTACAATGTAAAACAGCTAAAGCACTTCTGCAGGAAATTTAAAGTGGCTATGACCGGTCTCTCCAAGAAGGATGAGTTCCAAAAGGCGCTGAGGGCCTGGGTGGAAGCAAGGAGCACCCCTGAGCAAGAGGAGGGGGCTGAAAATGCAGATGAGCAGCTGGAAGGGCCATTGGGTCCAGGGGAGAGGAGAGTAGCTTCCCCAGCAGGTAGCAGTGTTTCTGCCAAGGGCCTGTCCCCAGAAGAGCTGGAGGACAGGGAGAAGAGTAGGATGCATGAGAGGAGCTGACCAAGCTCAAGTTGAGTGGGCAGTTAGAGAATAAGAAATTGGCCCTAGAGGAAAAGAGGATGCAAATGGAGCATGAGAGAAGTTTGAGGGAGTTAGAATTGAAAGCAAGGAGCTTAGAGATTACTCCATCTGGTGGCAGCACACCGTCCATGCCTGTTGAAGCAAGGGTGTATATACCTAAGGATGTGGTTAAAGAATTTTATAAGAATGATGATATTGGGCAGTGGTTCAAGGCCTATGAGGTAGCCATGTCCTCCCACCGGGTCCCTGAGAAGGATTGGGGAGCGGGGTTGTGGGGGCGGTTCCTTAGTGAGGGGCGGGATACCTTGTTAGACTTGCCTTCTGAGGTCCACAATTCTTATAGCCACATGAAAGAAGCATCGATGTCCAGGTATGGGTTGACTCCTGAACTGTATAGGCAGAGGTTCAGGAATTGCATAAAGATAGAGGGCAGTACCTGGGTAGAATATGTCACTTTTTTCTGCAGAGCATTGGATGGTTGGGTGAAGGGTAGCAAAGTAAATGATTTTGAGGCGCTCTTTGATTTAATTCCATGGGAGCACTTGTCAAGTAATTGTTTTCCAGAGCTACGCCAGCACCTGATTGATAGTAGGCTGATTAACCCTAGGAAGCTTGCTGAGGAGGAGGACCGCTGGGTGAGCACCCGGGTCCACAAGGGTCACGTGGGAGACTCCGCCAAGAGTGGGCAGGGTCCCCAGCAGAAGAGTGGGGGGGACAAGGGTAAACAGAGGGAGTTCCAGAAAGGGCCCCAACGTAATCCCCAAGGGAACCAAGGGAAAGGTTCCCAGCCTCCCCCTGAGAAGAAGCCCAGAGCCCCGACAGGTAGACCTGTTCCTAGGGGACCCCTGAGGTGCTTCAAGTGTGGTGAAGTGGGCCATAAGTCTATTGATCCCCAGTGCCCACAGTATGGGAAGACAGCACCCCCTGGTGCACCACCCCGGCAGATGGCGAGTGTAGCCCTGGGGGAGGAGATGGGTGTCCAAGGTGGGTGGGGTCCCACAGAGATGTCCCTTGTCTCTTTAGGAGACTGTGAGATGGTCCCCAGGACCCAGCTGCCTGATAACACTAAGAAGTACAAGCAGTGGGTAAGCATCAATGGCCATAGAGTGGAGGCTCTGAGAGACACAGGAGCCAGTGTGACAGCTGTCAAGTCTCACCTGGTGTCTGAAGAGCAGGTGGTCCCCAATGCATTTTACCCAGTTGTTGCCGCTGACAACACAGAGAGCCACTGCAAGGTAGCTCAGGTTCCCATTGAGTGGGGGGGGTCTCTGGTACTCTTCAAGTAGCTGTGAGGCCAGCCATGCCTGTTAATTGTCTGTTAGGTAACGATTTGGAGAGCTCCCCTTGGGCCAAGATGGAGCGAAGTGCTCATTTGGAGATGTTGGGTTTGCCTGACTGGGCGTGTGTGACCACACGGTCCATGGCAGCCAGTAAGGGTGTTCAAGAGGACCTGGAGCCTGAAAGAGTGGCCCAGGTGCCTGCCTTAAAGAGAAGAGGCAGGGGGCGCGGGAAACCGGCCCCCGAAGTTCCCACGGTCCAGGAGGAGGCAGACTTTGAGGGGGATGCCCTGGAGCCTACAGGAGAACAGGTAGATGAACTGGGGGACCTGCCTGAGCTGACCCATTGGCAGCAGGAAGGAGGACCCTCCAGGGAAGAGTTCTGCGAGGAGCAGAAGAAGTGCCCTTCTATTGTGGGTTTGCGGCAGCAGGCTGCAAACCAGGCAGCAGGTGAACAGTCTGGATCACATTGGATCTACTGGGAGAATGGTCTCCTGTATAGTGAGCCTAAGGTTGCTGAGCCTGGGTCAGCCCGTGTGCTGGTGGTACCCCATCGCTTCAGAGCCTTCCTACTGGGGCTGGCTCATGATGTGCCGTTAGCAGGACATTTGGGGCAGGACAAGACCTTTGAGAGGCTTGTCACCCACTTTTATTGGCCCCAAATGCGCAAGAGTTCAGACACTCATTGCAGGACCTGTCAGACTTGCCAGGCAAGTGGAAAGAGTGGGAGGAAGCAGAAGGCTCCTCTCCAGCCATTCCCTGTGGTCAGCACCCCCTTTGAACGGGTGGGTATTGACATTGTGGGGCCACTGGACCCCAAGACAGCCATGGGCAACAGGTTCATCCTGGTCTTGGTGGACCATGCCATCCGGAAGCCATCCCTCTCAGGACAGTGACGGCCCCCGTGGTGGGACGGGCACTGATGTGAATTTTCTCCTGTGTGGGGTTCCCTAGAGAGGTGGTGTCTGACCGAGATACAAACTTCATTTCCAAGTATATGAAGTCCCTGTGGCAGGAGTGCGGTGTAACATACAAGTTCACCACTCCTTACCACCCCCAAGGTAATGGGCTGGTTGAAAGGTTCAACTGGACCCTCAAAGGCATGATTATGGGTCTTGAGGAACCCAAGAGGCGTAAGTGGGACGTCCTCTTACCATGCCTTCTCTTTGCTTACCGTGAGGTGCCACAGAAGTCTCTAGGGTTCAGCCCCTTTGAGCTTCTCTATGGTCACCCAGTGAGAGGACCTCTGAGCTTGATCAAGGAAGGCTGGGAGCAATCTCCCAGGAAACCTCCCCAGGATGTATTTAGCTACATGCTGGCCTTCAGGAACCAGACTAGGCGTTTCAGACAACTCGCTGAGGTGAATCTGGAAGCCAGCCAGGAGGAGATGAAGCGGTGGTACGACCAGAATGCCACTCTAGTTGAGCTTCAGCCTGGTCAGAAAGAGTGGGTCATGGCCCCAGTGGAGCCCTGCGCGCTCCAGGATAAGTGGACCGGACCATTTGAGGTGGTGGAGCGCAAAAGTTCTGTTACCTACTTGATGGACTTGCGGTCTCCCAGGAACCCCTTGCGGGTCCTGCATGTCAACCGCCTGAAGCCCCACTTGGAGAGGTCCGAAGTGGGCATGCTCTTAGCGACGGATGCTGGAATGGAGGAGGAGACTGAGCCTCTTCCTGACCTCCTGTCGGCGACAGAGCGAGATGGGTCAGTGGATGGTGTGAACCTCTCTTCCACCCTGACCCCTGAGCAACAGAATGACTGTCACCAGTTGCTGGGACAGTTTTCTGATCTGTTCTCCCTGATTCCCAGTGTCACTGATTGGTGCATCCATGATGTGGACACTGGAGACAGTCCTCCTGTTAAGCACAAAACTTACAGGGTAACTGACAGGGTGAGAGCTTACATCAAGGAGGAGGTCTCCAAGATGCTTGTGTTAGGGGTGATTGAGTCCTCTAACAGTCCTTGGGCCAGCCCAGTGGTCTTGGTCCCAAAGGCTGCCGCACCGGGTGCCACGCCAGAACTCCGGTTCTGTGTGGACTACCGAGGGCTCAATTCAGTCACGAGGACTGACGTGCACCCCATCCCCAGAGCTGATGAGCTCATCGATCGGTTAGGGGCTGCTCGGTACCTTAGCACGTTTGACTTAACGTCTGGGTACTGGCAGATCACCTTGACAGATGGGGCAAGAGAGAGGTCAGCATTCTCCACACCAGATGGGCACTACCAGTTCAGGGTTATGCCCTTTGGGATGAAGAATGCCGCTGCCACCTTTCAGAGGTTGGTCAACCAGGTGTTGGCTGGACTGGAAGAGTTCAGTGCCGCCTACCTGGATGACATTGCAGTGTTCAGCGCCAGTTGGGAAGAACATCTGCGCCACCTCTGGGAAGTGTTGATGGCGCTACGGAGGGCAGGCCTCACGATCAAGGCGAGTAAGTGCCAGATCGGGAAGGGTTCCGTGGTGTACTTGGGACACCAGGTTGGGAGCGGCCAGGTGGCGCCCCTGCAGCCCAAGATTGAGACCATCCTGGCTTGGGAACCCCCCAAGACCCAGACAGAGGTGAGAGACTTTTTAGGACTCACCGGGTATTACAGGAGGTTTGTCAAGGGGTATGGCAGCATCGTTGCCCCCTTGACAGAGCTGACTTCCAGAAAGCAGCCCAAGAAAGTGATTTGGACTGACACCTGTCAGAAAGCTTTTGAGGCCCTGAAAACTGCCATGTGCACGGCGCCCGTGCTCCTGGCACCCAACTTCTCAAAAGAGTTTATCGTTCAAACAGACGCTTCAGAGCATGGTGTGGGGGCTGTTTTGTCACAGATAAATGAGGAGGGCCTAGACCAACCTGTAGCCTTCATCAGTAGGAGGTTACTTCCACGAGAACAGAGGTGGAGTGCGATTGAGCGTGAGGCATTTGCTGTGGTCTGGGCACTGAAGAAGTTGAGACCATACTTGTTTGGGACTCACTTCCGGGTTCATACAGACCACAGGCCCCTCAGAAGGTTGATGCAGATGAGGGGTGAGAATCCAAAGCTGTTGAGGTGGTCCATTTCCCTACAGGGGATGGATTTCACGGTGGAACACCGCCCTGGTACAGAACACGCCAATGCTGATGGTCTGTCGAGATTTTTCCGCCTTAGTGATGAGAACTCCCAGGAGGTAGGGTAGTTCTCCCCACATTATCAGCTGGAGGGGACACGTGTTAGACCTGGCACCATTGGCGTGGGTCTCCCTTCCATTTTTTGCTGTTGCCTCATGTGTTTTTGCTGGTTATAGATGCTTTGGGCACTGTGCCACTGCTATTCAGTGCCACAGTGCAAGTGCTCCCTATGGTAAATTGATGTATGGATTAGTGACTCCATGATTGGCTGGTTTGGTTTACTTGTCAGACCCTAGCCTGTAAAGTGTGTCTCAGGCCTGCCATTCCAGAGCCTGTGTGCAGTCTGGTACTGCTATGTTGACTGGGCAAGTGCACCCACTTGCCAGTCCCTAAACCTTCCCTTTTCTTCATATCAGACACCCCTATGGTATGCCCAAGGGCAGGGTGCATTGTGAGTATAAGGTAGGACATGCCCTGGTGTGTGTGGCATGTCCTAATAGTGAATTAAAGCCATTTTCGTTTTTCACTATTGCAAGGCTACCTGTTCCCCATAGGCCAGAATGGGCAGTTTGATTATAACATCTTATAATCCTAACTGACCCAGGAAACATGGTAGAAAAACGAATTTAGTATGCCTGAACTCAGTATGATAAAATACATCTTTTAGTGAAGTTGGTTTTAACATTCTGTGTTTGAAAATACCACTTTTAGAAAGTAGGTATTTTCTTGCCTAACTATCCAAGCCTGCCTCTGCTAGGTTGTGTATTCCTTGTCTGGAGTTTGAGTGACAGGGGCTGGGGGATTCCAGGAGGCAGGGTGAGTCAGCACAGGGCTGAATAGAGATATCTCCATGTAGAGTGGTGGGAAGAGTTGCACCCGGGACCTGAATAGGGCTGTGCCTTCCCTCCACAATGCTGGCTCCACCTCCTGTGGTGCGTCTGATGTCCCTGGCCTACACTGTCAAAGGAAAGAAGGAGTCCTGTAAACAAAGTGCTCCAGGACTGACCAGAACTGGTTTGGACTAGGCAAAGGCCTCTCTGCCTTCAGAGAACAAAGAGAATATGAGTATAAAAGGGGGACCCAGACCCCAGAACTTTAGATCACTTTTGGGAAACAAGAAGAATCCTTGCTGAGGAGAGGAACCAGAGAGAAACTGAAGGAGGAGACTATCCCTAAGCTGAGTGCTGTTTGGGGGATTGGCCTGCAGTGGTTGCCTGACTGCCAAAGAAAGGAGAAAGGAACTTTGTGCTACTTTCATCAACTTGTAAAGGATCTCCAAGGGCTTGAAGATAGAGCTTGCCTCCTGCTGAAGTCTCAGGGACAACAGACTTCACCAACCAGCTCCCCAGTGTTCTTTTGAAGTGCCTGCTGTTGTGCTGGGCCTTCTGAGGGACTGCGTGTCACAAGGAGCTGGAAGCGCGACTCATGAAGAAGAAGCGTGATGCCGCCGCAGCCGATGTCGTCGCATCACTGATGAAGGGTGTCGCCGCTGTCGCATCGCATCGCCGAAGCGCCTCGCATCGCCGGAGAAGAGTGTCGCCGTCGCAGCAGACGCCGTCGCATCACCGGAGAAGCGTATCGCAGGGCCTGTCGCGGCTCAGAAGAATCGTTGAGTCGCCGCACGGCCGTCGGGCGTGCACGCATCGTGTCGCATCAAGAAGAAGACGCCATTTTGTTTCATTGCACCGGATCTTCATCGCATCACGGCGCTGCTGGTCGCATCACCACGGAAGCGCAGTAAGAAACCGACGCCTCACCTCCCCACGCGGAGAAGAACCGACGCATCCCCTATGCAGCAGCAGGGACCCGACGCATCACCGTTCTTGCGTGTAAGGAACCGACGCATCATCTTCCCTGCAACACTTTCATTGTATAGCGTTACGCATCCAAAGGTACATTGAACTCAAAGTGTCGCATTTTACATCTAAAGAGAACAAAGCTATTTCTACCATTTTGAAGTACAGTATTGTGGATTTTTGTCGTTTGTGGTCTTGTGTTAAGTCTATATAAAAATACTTATTTTTGATATACAACCTGTGTGGTGTCCATCTGTAGTGTTGTCACTATATTACTGTATGTGTTCACAAATGCTTTACACACTGCCTCTGAGATAAGCCTGCCTGCTCGTGCCAAGCTACCAAGGGGGTGAGCAGGGGTTATTTTAGGAGTGTACCCCCTTACCCTGACTAGAAGCAAGGGTCCCTATTTGGTCAAAGGTACCTACCTCTGCCAACTAGAGACCCCCAGGTCTAACATTGGTGGTCAGCGGTGAGGATTCTGGACTTGCATTTGTGACTCATATACAGTGATTGGTGAACACTACTAGTGAGTGCAGACCAAAACGCAACCACATACTTTTGGTAGATTGTTTTTCCTGGGATTTTCTATTTTTGCTAAGAACTGCCAAGTTTAGTCACCATGAGTAAAGCAGCATCCATCGCATCTGTGGATTATGATTTTGAAGAGGAGAAACTAGAAAGCTACAATGTAAAACAGCTAAAGCACTTCTGCAGGAGAATTTAAAGTTGCTATGACCGGTCTCTCCAAGAAGGATGAGTTCCAAATGGCGCTGAGGGCCTGGGTGGAAGCAAGGAGCATCCCTGAGCAAGAGGAGGGGGCTGAAAATGCAGATGAGCAGCTGGAAGGGCCATTGGGTCCAGGGGAGAGGAGAGTAGCTTCCCCAGCAGGTAGCAGTGTTTCTGCCAAGGGCCTGTCCCCAGAAGAGCTGGAGGACAGGGAGAAGAGTAGGATGCATGAGATGGAGCTGACCAAGCTCAAGTTGAGTGGGCAGTTAGAGAATAAGAAATTGGCCCTAGAGGAAAAGAGGATGCAAATGGAGCATGAGAGAAGTTTGAGGGAGTTAGAATTGAAAGCAAGGAGCTTAGAGATTACTCCCTCTGGTGGCAGCACACCGTCCATGCCTGTTGAAGCAAGGGTGTATATACCTAAGGATGTGGTTAAAGAATTTTATAAGAATGATGATATTGGGCAGTGGTTCAAGGCCTATGAGGTAGCCATGTCCTCCCACCGGGTCCCTGAGAAGGATTGGGGAGCGGGGTTGTGGGGGCGGTTCCTTAGTGAGGGGCGGGATACCTTGTTAGACTTGCCTTCTGAGGTCCACAATTCTTATAGCCACATGAAAGAAGCATTGATGTCCAGGTATGGGTTGACTCCTGAACTGTATAGGCAGAGATTCAGGAATTGCATAAAGTTAGAGTGCAGGCACCTGGGTAGAGTATGTAACTTTTTTCTGCAGAGCATTGGATGGTTGGGTGAAGGGTAGCAAAGTAAATGATTTTGAGGCGCTCTTTGATTTAATTCCATGGGAGCACTTGTCAAGTAATTGTTTTCCAGAGCTACGCCAGCACCTGATTGATAGTAGGCTGACTAACCCTAGGAAGCTTGCTGAGGAGGCGGACCGCTGGGTGAGCACCCGGGTCCACAAGAGTCACGTGGGAGACTCCGCCAAGAGTGGGCAGGGTCCCCAGCAGAAGAGTGGGGGAGACAAGGGTAAACAGAGGGAGTTCCAGAAAGGGCCCCAAAGTAATCCCCAAGGGAACCAAGGGAAAGGTTCCCAGCTTCCCCCTGAGAAGAAGCCCGGGGCCCCGACAGGTAGACCTGTTCCTAGGGGACCCCTGAGGTGCTTCAAGTGTGGTGAAGTGGGCCATAAGTCTATTGATCCCCAGTGCCCACAGTATGGGAAGACAGCACCCCCTGGTGCACCACCCCGGCAGATGGCGAGTGTAGCCCTGGGGGAGGAGATGGGTGTCCAAGGTGGGTGGGGTCCCACAGAGATGTCCCTTGTCTCTTTAGGAGACTGTGAGATGGTCCCCAGGACCCAGCTGCCTGATAACACTAAGAAGTACAGGCAGTGGGTGACCATCAATGGCCATAGAGTGGAGGCTCTGAGAGACACAGGAGCCAGTGTGACAGCTGTCAAGTCTTACCTGGTGTCTGAAGAGCAGGTGGTCCCCAATGCATTTTACCCAGTTGTTGCCGCTGACAACACAGAGAGCCACTGCAAGGTAGCTCAGGTTCCCATTGAGTGGGGGGGGGGTCTCTGGTACTCTTCAAGTAGCTGTGAGGCCAGCCATGCCGGTTGATTGTCTGTTAGGTAACGATTTGGAGAGCTCCCCTTGGGCCAAGGTGGAGCGAAGTGCTCATTTGGAGATGTTGGGTTTGCCTGACTGGGCGTGTGTGACCACATGGTCCATGGCAGCCAGTAAGGGTGTTCAAGAGGACCTGGAGCCTGAAAGAGTGGCCCAGGTGCCTGCCTTAAAGAGAAGAGGCAGGGGGTGCAGAAAACCAGCCCCAGAAGTTCCCACGGTCCAGGAGGAGGCAGACCTTGACGGGGATGCCCTGGAGCCTACATGAGAACAGGTAGCTGAACTGGGGGACCTGCCTGAGCTGACCCATTGGCAGCAGGAAGGAGGACCCTCCAGGGAAGAGTTCTGCGAGGAGCAGAAGAAGTGCCCTTCTCTTGTGGGTTTGCGGCAGCAGGCTGCAAACCAGGCAGCAGGTGATCAGTCTGGATCACATTGGATCTACTGGGAGAATGGTCTCCTGTATAGTGAGCCTAAGGTTGCTGAGCCTGGGTCAGCCCGTGTGCTGGTGGTACCCCAGCGCTTCAGAGCCTTCCTACTGGGGCTGGCTCATGATGTGCCGTTAGCAGGACATTTGGGGCAGGACAGACCTTTGAGAGGCTTGTCACCCACTTTTATTGGCCCCAAATGCGCACGGGTTCAGACACTCATTGCAGGACCTGTCAGACTTGCCAGGCAAGTGGAAAGAGTGGGAGGAATCAGAAGGCTCCTCTCCAGCCATTCCCTGTGGTCAGCACCCCCTTTGAACGGGTGGGTATTGACATTGTGGGGCCACTGGACCCCAAGACAGCCATGGGCAACAGGTTCATCCTGGTCTTGGTGGACCATGCCACCCGGTACCCGGAAGCCATGCCTCTCAGGACAGTGACGGCCCCCGTGGTGGGACGGGCACTGATGGGAATTTTCTCCAGTGTGGGGTTCCCTAGCGAGGTGGTGTCTGACCGAGATACAAACTTCATTATCAAGTATATGAAGTCCCTGTGGCAGGAGTGCGGTGTAACATACAAGTTCACCACTCCTTACCACCCCCAAGGTAATGGGCTGGTTGAAAGGTTCAACCGGACCCTCAAAGGCATGATTATGGGTCTTGAGGAACCCATGAGGCGTAAGTGGGACGTCCTCTTACCATGACTTCTCTTTGCGTACCGTGAGGTGCCACAGAAGTCTCTAGGGTTCAGCCCCTTTGAGCTTCTCTATGGTCACCCAGTGAGAGGACCTCTGAGCTTGGTCAAGGAAGGCTGGGAGCAATCTCCCAGGAAACCTCCCAGGATGTATATAGCTACATGCTGGCCTTCAGGAACCAGACTAGGCGTTTCAGACAACTCGCTGAGGAGAATCTGGAAGCCAGCCAGGAGGAGATGAAGCGGTGGTACAACCAGAATGCCACTCTGGTTGAGCTTCAGCCTGGTCAGAAAGTGTGGGTCATGGCCCCAGTGGAGCCCTGCACGTTCCAGGATAAGTGGACCGGACCATTTGAGGTGGTGGAGCGCAAAAGTCCCGTTACCTACTTGGTGGACTTGCGGTCTCCCAGGAACCCCTTGCAGGTCCTGCATGTCAACCGCCTGAAGCCCCACTTGGAGAGGTCCGAAGTGGGCATGCTCTTAGCGACAGATGCTGGAATGGAGGAGGAGACTGAGCCTCTTCCTGACCTCCTGTCGGCGACAGAGCGAGATGGGTCAGTGGATGGTGTGAACCTCTCTTCCACCCTGACCCCTGAGCAACAGAATGACTGTCACCAGTTGCTGGGACAGTTTTCTGATCTGTTCTCCCTGATTCCCAGTGTCACTGATTGGTGCGTCCATGATGTGGACACTGGAGACAGTCCTCCTGTTAAGCACAAAACTTACAGGGTAACTGACAGGGTGAGAGCTTACACCAAGGAGGAGGTCTCCAAGATGCTTGCGTTAGGGGTGATTGAGTCCTCTAACAGTCCTTGGGTCAGCCCAGTGGTCTTGGTCCCAATGGCTGCCGCACCGGGTGCCACGCCAGAACTTCAGTTCTGTGTGGACTACCGAGGGCTCAATTCAGTCACGAGGACTGACGCGCACCCCATCCCCAGAGCTGATGAGCTCATCGATCGGTTAGGGGCTGCTCGGTACCTCAGCACGTTTGACTTAACGTCTGGGTACTGGCAGATCGCCTTGACTGATGGGGCAAGAGAGAGGTCAGCATTCTCCATACCAGATGGGCACTACCAGTTCAGGGTTATGCCCTTTGGGATGAAGAATGCCCCTGCCACCTTTCAGAGGTTGGTCAACAAGGTGTTGGCTGGACTGGAAGAGTTCAGTGCCGCCTACCTGGATGACATTGCAGTGTTCAGCGCCAGTTGGGAAGAACATCTGCACCACCTCTGGGAAGTGTTAATGGCGCTGCGGAGGGCAGGCCTCACGATCAAGGTGAGTAAGGGCCAGATCGGGCAGGGTTCCGTGGTGTACTTGGGACACCAGGTTGGGAGCGGCCAGGTGGCGCCCCTGCACCCAAAGATTGAGACCATCCTGGCTTGGGAACCCCCCAAGACCCAGACAGAGGTGAGAGCCTTTTTAGGACTCACCGGGTATTACAGGAGGTTTGTCAAGGGGTATGGCAGCATCGTTGCCCCCTTGACAGAGCTGTCTTCCAGGAAGCAGCCCAAGAAAGTGATTTGGACTGACACCTGTCAGAAAGCTTTTGAGGCCCTGAAAACTGCCATGTGCACGGCGCCCGTGCTCCTGGCACCCAACTTCTCAAAAGAGTTTATCGTTCAAACAGACGCTTCAGAGCATGGTGTGGGGGCTGTTTTGTCACAGATAAATGAGGAGGGCCTAGACCAACCTGTAGCCTTCATCAGTAGGAGGTTACTTCCACGAGAACAGAGGTGGAGTGCGATTGAGCGTGAGGCATTTGCTGTGGTCTGGGCACTGAAGAAGTTGAGACCATACTTGTTTGGGACTCACTTCCGGGTTCAGACAGACCACAGGCCCCTCAGAAGGTTGATGCAGATGAGGGGTGAGAATCCAAAGCTGTTGAGGTGGTCCATTTCCCTACAGGGGATGGATTTCACAGTGGAACACCGCCCTGGTACAGAACACGCCAATGCTGATGGTCTGTCCAGATTTTTCCGCCTTAGTGATGAGAACTCCCAGGAGGTAGGGTAGTTCTCCCCACATTTTCAGCTGGAGGGGACACGTGTTAGACCTGGCACCATTGGCGTGGGTCTCCCTTCCATCTTTTGCTGTTACCTCATGTGTTTTGCTGGTTATAGATGCTTTGGGCACTGTGCCACTGCTATTCAGTGCCACAGTGCAAGTGCTCCCTATGGTAAATTGATGTATGGATTAGTGACTCCATAATTGGCTGGTTTGGTTTACTTTTCAGACCCTAGTACAGTGCACTGCGTGTGCCCAGGGCTTGTAAATCAAATGCTGCTGGTGGGCTTGCAGCACTGGTTGTGCCACCCACAGAAGCAGCCTGTAAAGTGTGTCTCAGGCCTGCCATTCCAGAGCCTGTGCGCAGTCTAGTACTGCCATGTTGACTGGGCAAGTGCACCCACTTGCCAGTCCCTAAACCTTCCCTTTTCTTCATATCAGACACCCCTATGGTAGGCCCAAGGGCAGGGTGCATTGTAAGTATAAGGTAGGACATGCCCTGGTGTGTGTGGCATGTCCTAATAGTGAATTACAGCCATTTTCGTTTTTCACTATTGCAAGGCTACCTGTTCCCCATAGGCCAGAATGGGCAGTTTGATTATAACATCTTATAATCCTAACTGACCCAGGGAACATGGTAGAAAAACGAATTTAGTATGCCTGAACTCAGAATGATAAAATACATCTTTTAGTGAAGATGGTTTTAACATTCTGTGTTTGAAAATACCACTTTTAGAAAGTAGGTATTTTCTTTCCTAACTATCCAAGCCTGCCTCTGCTAGGTTGTGTATTCCTTGTCTGGAGTGTGAGTGACAGGGGCTGGGGGATTCCAGGAGGCAGGGTGAGTCAGCACAGGGCTGAATAGAGATATCTCCATGTAGAGTGGTGGGAGGAGTTGCACCTGGGACCTGAATAGGGCTGTGCCTTCCCTCCACAATGCTGGCTCCACCTCCTGTGTTGCGTCTGATGTCCCTGGCCTACACTGTCAAAGGAAAGAAGGAGTCCTGTAAACAAAGTGCTCCAGGACTGACCAGAACTGGTTTGGACTAGGCAAAGGCCTCTCTGCCTTCAGAGAACAAAGAGAATATGAGTATAAAAGGGGGACCCAGACCCCAGAACTTTAGATCACTTTTGGGAAACAAGAAGAACCCTTGCTGAGGAGAGGAACCAGAGAGAAACTGAAGGAGGAGACTATCCCTAAGCTGAGTGCTGTTTGGGGGATTGGCCTGCAGTGGTTGCCTGACTGCCAAAGAAAGGAGAAAGGAACTTTGTGCTACTTTCATCAACTTGTAAAGGATCTCCAAGGGCTTGAAGATAGAGCTTGCCTTCTGCTGAAGTCTCAGGGATAACAGACTTCACCAACCAGCTCCCCAGAGTTCTTTTGAAGTGCCTGCTGTTGTGCTGGGCCTTCTGAGGGACTGCGTGTCGCAAGGAGCTGGAAGCGCGACTCATGAAGAAGAAGCGTGACGCCGCTGCAGCCGCTGTCGTCGCATCACTGAAGAAGGGTGTCGCCGCTGTCGCTTCGCAGAAGCGCCTCGCATCGCCGGAGAAGAGTGTCGCCATCGCAGCAGACGCCGTCGCATCATCGGAGAAGCATGTCGCCGCCGCAGCCGCTGTCGTCGCATCACGGAAGAAGAGTGTCGCCGCTGCCGCTGTCGCATTGCATCGCCGAAGCGCCTCGCATCACCGGAGAAGAGTGCTGTAGCAGACGCCGTCGCATCACCGGAGAAGCGTGTCGCAGGGCCTGTCGCAGCTCAGAAGAATCGTTAAGTCGCCACACGGCCGTCGGGCGTGCACGCATCGTGTCGCATCAAGAAGAAGATGCCATTTTGTTTCATTGCACCGGATCTTCATCGCATCACGGTGCTGCTGGTCGCATCACCACGGAAGCGCAGTAAGAAACCGACGCCTCACCTCCCCACGCGGAGAAGAACCGACGCATCCCCTACGCAGCAGTAGGGACCCGAAGCATCACAGTTCTTGCGTGTAAGGAACCAACGCATCACCTTCCCTGCAACACTTTCGTTGTATAGCGTTACGCATCCAAAGGTACATTGAACTCAAAGTGTCGCATTTTACATCTAAAGAGAACTAAGCTATTTCTACCATTTTGAAGTACAGTATTGTGGATTTTTGTCGTTTGTGGTCTTGTGTTAAGTCTATATAAAAAATACTTATTTTTGATATACAACCTGTGTGGTGTCCATCTGTAGTGTTGTCACTATATTACTGTATGTGTTCACAAATGCTTTACACACTGCCTCTGAGATAAGCCTGCCTGCTCGTGCCAAGCTACCAAGGGGGTGAATAGGGGTTATTTTAGGAGTGTACCCCCTTACCCTGACTAGAAGCAAGGGTCCCTATTTGGTCAAATGTACCTACCTCTGCCAACTAGAGACCCCCAGTTCTAACATGGAGGAATTGCATTACCTGATCTGAAACAATACAACTGGGCTTCCCAGCTTGCGGTGGTTAATCAATGGGTCTTTGCCCCACCGTCTGAGCCGGCGTACTGCACGGACAGATGGGTAATGGCTAAGGGAGGATACCTGCGTGCACTCTACTCTAGCCCCAAAAGACAGCACCTTACCTGCCCCACTGCCCACACTGTGGCGCTTTGGCACTGTGCGACAAAAAAACTGGGATGGCACAAGAAATTAACATTGCTCACTCCTCTGTGGGAATCCGAACAACTTGGTACATTGAGTAGATGCCCGGGCTTTGATAGGTGGGGCCTAATTGGTATTTCCTCAGTGGGGGACCTTTGGAAACGAAATGCTATGATCTCATTTGCTGATCTTCAAAAAGAATACCAGTTGGCGGAGTCCGAGGCATTCTGTTATCTTCAAATCCGACATGCACTCACCACTGTCATCACCAGCAGTGAGGCTTTACCCGAGGCCTCCTCGCTAGAAGATAGGCTTCTGACAGACCCCCTAATACGTAAAGCGATTTCGCTCACCTATCGTAAACTAATAAATAACAAGCCTGACCCACTGGTACGTCTCCGACAGTTGTGGGAAACAGACCTAGGATACCTAGAGGACGATGACTGGCAGGAAGCCCTTTCCTCCCTCAGGGTGGTTGCCATCCCAATGCGTCTACGACTCATCCAACTGAAAATCCTGCACAGAACATATTTATCAGCACACATACTGGTCAAGATGGGCTGTCGACCGGATTCTGGATGCCTTAGAGGGTGCACAGCCGAGGGTACCTTCTTCCACATAATCTGGTAGTGTCCAAAGCTCCAGCCTTACTGGGGGAAAATTGTCTCTACACTAGCGAGGGTAAGTGGGAAGGCCATCGTTCACTCCCCGCGACTGTGTCTATTGAATGTGTGGGAAGCCACGGACTTGACTCAAATAGAACGCACATGTCCTTGCTATGATGCTATGGATTTGTCCTTGCTAAGAGGAACTTAGCCCAGGGGTGGGGGACTGGAGATTTACCTAAGTACTCAAAATGGGCCAACGGTATGGACAATGCTATGATCGCGGAGAAGGATGTATTTAAGCATAGAGGTTGTCCCGCGAAATGGGATCACAAATGGGCAAAATGGAACACGTTCCGCGGTGAAATATGTATATCTCCTTCTGTGAAATTGCGGAAAAATGACTTGGACATGGATCTTCTTACGCTCTAATGTCGTACTGAGAAATGATTTAATATGTAAACATGTTTATGTGCCTTTTTCTTTATATGTTATTGCTGTGTGGCTTTGTGGCCTATCACTGTACCATCACAACTGTTTAATAAAAGAAGAGAATTAAAAAAAAAAAAGAAGATATGAAAAAGGCAAAAAAGAAAGAAAGAAAGAATGAAAGAAGGCAAAAAATAAAGGGCAAAAATGAAAGAAGGATAAAGGAAAGGAGGAAAGAAAAAGAGAAGGCACGAATGAAGGGAAGAAAGAAAGAAAGAAAAAGGAAAGAAGGCAAAAATAAAAGAAACAAGTAAAGAAGGCAACAAAGGAAAGAAAGAAAACAAACAAAGGCAAAAAAAGACAGAAAGAAAAAATGAACGGCAAAAAAGGAAATAAGGAAAGAAAGATGGCAAAACAGAATGAAGGGGAAAAAAGAAGGAAAGAAAGAAGGCAAGAAAAAAGAAAGAGAGCACGAAAGAAAGAAGGCAAGAATAAGAAAGAAGGA
This sequence comes from Calotriton arnoldi, assembly GCA_963921515.1. Lineage (NCBI taxonomy): Eukaryota > Metazoa > Chordata > Amphibia > Caudata > Salamandridae > Calotriton > Calotriton arnoldi. Next base: position 1,442,596 of record CAWUFW010000857.1, read on the forward strand.
AAAAAGAACCAAAGAAGGCAGAGAAGGAGGAAAGTAGGAAAGAAATGAGGAAAAAAAAGGAAAGAAGGCAAAAGAAGGAAGAAAAGAAGGAAGGAGAAAAGGAAGGAAGTCAAAAAAGAAAGAAGGAAAGATGATATGACAGAACGCAAAAAAGGAAATAAGGAAAGTAACAATGCAAAAGAAAGAAATAAGGAAGGAAGGCAAAAAGAGAGACTTAAAGAAAAAAGAAAGACGGCTAGAAAGAAAAAAGTAAAGAAAAGGGCAAAAAAGGACAGAAAGGAAGAAAGAAAGCAAAAGTGTAAGAAAAAAGTGCAAAGATAGAAAAAATGAAGGAGAGAATGAAAAGAAAAAAGGAAAGAAGGAAAGAAAAAGTCAAGAAGGCAAAATAGAAAGAAAAAAGGAAAGAAGGCAAGAACAAAAGGCAAGAAAGAATGAAAGGAGAAAGGGCAACAAAGTAAGGAAGAAGGAAAGAAAAAAGGAAACAAGGCAAAAAAGAATGAAGAAAAGAAAAAGGGAAAAAAGGAAACAATAATGAAAATGGAATATGGAAAGAAAGAAGCCAAGAAATAAGATGGAACAAAGAAAGGAAAACATGATTCGCAGTATAATCTATGTTTAAATAAAAGTGTTACAAGTATGCTGCAAATTAAACATGGTAAAGTTAGATTTTCTCACTGGGCAACGTTTATTAAAGAACCATTGGTGAATCTGAGTCCAGGAACACAATATGGCAGGCTGTGAACGAAACAGCAGCTGTCAGATAATCAAAGGACACTCTAAAAGGAATTTACAACAGCATTGGCAGGAGACAGGAACTAATAAAGCTGGAATGTGCCCTGTGCTCACTTGAAAGGCCTCCTGCTATCACATCAGGCAACACTGAAAAAATATTAAAGTAAAAACAAAAACACTGGCACTAAAGGGAACTACCTTGTGGGCGGATGCACATCTTGTGAAAGGGCAAAATGCAGACACTCAAAGTGATGTTAACCAGTGGCTTAGACTGACCCCTTGCCCCATACAGTATGCTGTATGGGGCGGAAGCAAAATGTGAAGGGCACAACTGACCAATGGATGAAGAGAGCTGGCTGAAAGCCCATTTTAGTACATATATCATACGTATTATTTTAGTAAAATTAAAAGGGCTTGGCTAACGCCAGACCAAAAAAATTAGAGTGGGCCTACATAACATGGCAACCTGACTGGCATTATATTTTTGATGAAAGTGCTCATACCATGTTGGCACAAGCACTTTCGTCTAAAAGACATCAAAAGGTAAATATAGTCGTAGGGTGGAGGCAACGCCTGTGCCACCCTGGTGGTATGGGTACTCACCCACCTATGGTTAAATATATCACAAATTGTACTTATTTTATCTCTTTACCCACCATTGTACATTTTCTCAGCGTGAGTGATGTTCAGAAGCCCCACATGGGAATGACATTCTGAGGGAAAGTGGTAGGTGAAATGATGGCTACTGTAGCGAACATACTTTAGACCTAATTAAAAGCAGCATCATGAGCCAGCTCTTAAAATTCATATGTTACCTATTCTGACATGGGTTAAAAACCTTCCAGTGCATTAATCAACGATTATATTGTAACCTACAATATTATGATGCAACTGTTTTCTACAATTACAACAGTGACATGTTGTTGTAATTAAACAACGTATAGGTATCAGCAGGCCACAAATCTCTCTTGTAGCATGACAAAGATAAGCTCTTCCTTAATACGAAAGCCAAACACTGGTGAATTGATTTTCCTCCTTCCTTCTGATGCAAAAAGTTGATACAAAATTTAGCGGATGTACTCAATATGGGGAATCGCAGTAAAGATTAGAGCTGCAATCCCAACGGAATTGTCCTAGTTCTAGATGTATGTAACTTGTACTGCATAAAGTGTCGTAAAGTGGCCCAACAAATAAATGTCAGTGAGCTGGGTGTCATCTTTGTAAACACTGTGCCGGCTGCCTAGGCCACGGCAGGATGATGCTGAATGCTTACATGGGCCACAAGCCAATGACTTGACTTGGCAACAGCTGTGACACGTTCTCAATCTCCGATCACTATATATTGATTGGCCCTGTGTTTCCAAAGCAGAAGGTGGTCTGCTGTCAGTAAGTGACGTGATTTTTATCACTGTGGTTGTGATGTAGAGCATTTAAGTAGCTTCGTGAAACCAATCACCATCGAGTAACAATGGATCCCATAGGCTTCTATTGTGATTCACAATGATCAGAGTAAATGTTACTGCGTGTTGCTTTGATTCTAGATTTTGCTGGTGTAAAAGTCTGCTCGTAGCACTGTGTGACTTTACTCCTGCAAAACAAGGTTACTGCAATGGTATTATCGATTTAGATAATTCATTAAATCCATACAATACTTTGTAAGGCACATGGTAGCTTAGCTTACTATCGACCTGAATGTTTACATTGAGCAAGAGACCCTGACACATATTCCTTTATATTTGAGTATTAAGTATACTTACAGAACTTCTGGGCAGTTTGTACTTGAGTCAATTTTCCCAGCACGTTGACCTTCCAGAAGGCTGAAGGTAACCAAATCACAGATGGCAGGGAAACTCGCTTCTATTTCGATCCTCAGTATCTCTTGTTTTACTTTGTAAGGCAAAATCTTTATGTGTGCATTGTATGAGTCAGGGTGTTTGCCTTGTATATCCCAAACAGCTATCAATATGTAGCGATTGGTCTATACAGGGGGCAGCCATGCGCTATACAAGTATTTTAACATAACATAACAATAATGGATTGGCAAAGCTCAAGTAGCTTTTATTTAAGAAAGAATATTCTGCTAGTGCCTTGTAGGGGAGTGGTAAAGAATCCAGGGATAGGAAGTAATTATGTAAATGAATTGCTTCACTATCAGAAGTGCAACGGCTGGTCGGGGAGCAGCTTGTGCTTGTTATCAGTAGGGTGGCAAGAAGAACATGCACAGGGTCGACACTTGAAGACCAAGAGGCGAAGTAGCTCTTTCAGAATTATTTCTGTGAGTGCAGGCTTTCAGTCACTATGGGTTGCGTCCAAAAGAGTGAATCCATGGAGCTGTTCTCTGTGACAGCATATTTTGGGGACCGGTAGGGTTGGCACCATGTGCGGTGATTGGTGCTGCCAAGCGACCTGGTAGCTTAAAGGCACCCCAGTGTGCGTCCGTAGTTTCACTGCTGCAGTTGTAAAGGTGTAACAAAAGCCCCCCCTACAGAGACCTTTAGTATATAGGGGACAGATGTACTATAGCAATGGTTGTAAAAACTGGCTACAATTTGCAATCATTATTTTTGCAACCAGAGTTGAATTTTGTGAACCAACCTATGTACCAATATGGTGTTTCCCAAAATTCGGAATCAGAGAGGGTCACAATCTTACCCCCCTGATTACTCTTCATGAGGTAGTTCGCAAATTGCAACTCACTCTATTTGGTCACAACCACAGGGATGGTGGCCTGCAAGGGTCAACAGACCACTTTGTCTGTGACTGTGTTTAAATTTAGTCAACTTTTTCCTTAAAATGCAGCCCATTTTCATTAAAGAAAACAAGACTACGTTTAATTTAAAAAAGTATTTTTTCCAAGAAATTAGATCTCATCAGGTCTGAAACACACTAATGCTTGGTTCTTAGTGGACTGACAGGTGGAAAAATTAAAAAAATGTTGAGTTGAATGCTTGAATTAATCCCAGCCACTGATAATTAATCTGGGCCTATCTTGTTGTTTGCTTGGTTATCTTCTGCCCAAATAATATATGCTTGCATTAGTATGACTTGTCTCTTCCTTTAGAATGCTCTGACACCTTAGCCTGGGTTGAGTTAGCACTATACAGAAACATCAATAAATTTAAAAAAAACACATTCCAGTCCATAATGCTTTTTCTTACTGTGCCATTACAGACATGACCCAACCACACACAAATCAGACTTGTCCCTGCTCCAACAAGAACAGTCCAGTCCAAACCATGAGCAGTTTTCACTTTAACAGGGAGCACAAGGAACTCTGCATCAGTTTCAGCCTTCTTGGGATTCTTCAGAGAGGTCCAGCATGAGTCTTGTGACACAGTGAGCTATGTGACCGCATCTCGGCGCACTTGCTGCACTTATAGCATCTCACTGAGAAAAACAAAACAGTGATGGATGGAATGCTTGAATTATTTTCAGTGACTGGCAGCTATTTGGGGATGCATGCCAGTTCGTTGTTGCTTTGCTTACTATGTATCTACTGGCCCAGAGTAATTACCAGTGGCTGGGATTAACCTAAGTGTGTTACCCAACACTTTTTCCCAGTAGGTGAAGCCACATCACACATGGAAATGGAGAGCTCTCCAGTGGTGGCACATCAGGTCTTGCATGTAGTACCCAACCTTATTTGGTGATTATGACTAGAGAGGTTGGCCAGCTAACATAAACAGAACGAGCACAGAGGTGCTGGAGGATTAACACAGTCTTTTAGGCCCAAGGAACTGTTCATTAACCTGCCTGGAAACTGGGACTGTTTGTCACATACCAGCCCTTGGCGGCAGCTTGAGGGCCCAGAGAAATAACAGTCCCAAAGGAAAATTCTTACTGGGATGGGGGACTCTTGAATAGTCCCCAGAAACAAAGGACTAACCCATAAAACATTGAAGAATAGTCCTTATTGGCAAGGTCCTGTTCTTCAGTCCCATCCCCTGTCTAGATGGTCAATCCCCATAGATATCCTCAAAACCTTTGGGGTCTTCCAACAGAGGTTGGTAAGAAGGACAGATGCTTTGACAGTCTGTCTGCAGTATGATGCTCAGCTGCAAAGTTAAAAATCAGCAGGCACTGGAGATGCTTTCCAGAACTAGTCACCTATGTATCTGTTGATGGGGAGCAGTACACAGCATCCCACTGATGTAGGAAGATGAGTCAGTCTCTCCCTAGGCCCTTCTAAGACAGAGCATGTTGCTTAGACCTCCAGGTGCTTACATGAAGCAACTGTTTGCACTTTCCATTATTTCACCTGGTCACTTTATCTCATGTTCATTTGTTGCCTTCAGCTATATTCACTTGCTCTCTTCCATAATATTCTCAGTTGTCCTCTTCTGCATTATTATTAGTGAACAAGACTCATATTCATTCACCCTCATATTCATGAGCCTCGCCTTCATTCTCAATCTTGCCTTAAAATCATTGATCAGCCTTTTTCACATTCATGTGCTACATTATGCCACTCTGAAAGCTTTGCATTCGCCAGTCACACTGCTTGATATTCACTGATCATTCTGCCTCACACTCACTGGTCACCCTACCTCACACTCACTGGTCACCCTGCCTCATATTCTCTCCTCCTATTACGCATATTCACTTACTACCCTCCTGTCTCGGGTTTTAGTCTCTTCCTGTTTCTTAGGGCTTTATTTTGATGTCGGTCTGAGTTGCCTCTGACTGACATCTCTGCGGTTGCGGTATCGAGCGACCTCCGGTCGGCGGTCCTGAAATCGCAATTATGATGCAACCGCACAATGTGCGGTTGCAAACTCACATTTCTCTATGGGAACTTGTGCAGCAGTCGGAAACCGGCTCTAGCACAAGCTCCCATAGAGAAATAGGAGTTTCTCTAACCATGAGTGCCTGCCAGATGGTGCAGGGATTTAAAGGGGGACACCATAGGTGCCCCCTAGGCCCACAACTTTAGGCCCAGAGGAGCAGGGGGCCCTGCCAGGGGCCCCTAAAGTCGCTTTCCGACAGGCTTTCCATGTCAGAAAACCCGACATGGAAAGCCTGTTGAAAACTGACATCATAATCCAGACGATGGAAAAGCCGTTCGTTAGGGAGTATGTGCGGTTTCCGACTGGCAAGGAGCCCGTCGGAAGACAGTCGATTAACCGGGCAGTTTAAAGTCCGACCGCCGTCTTTGTAATGAGGCGGTCAGAGTTTAAACCTTGGATGTCGATCGGAAAGCCTTCGACCTGCGGTTGGAGACTTTCCGACCGTCATCCAAATCAGGCCCTTAGTCACTAGTTAGCATGCCTCTTCCCCCACCGGCCATTCTGCCCTCTATTTACAATTCTCCTTATCTTATATTTACCAGTTGTTGTGCGTCATTTTCACTAGTTATTCTACCTTAATTGCACACAGCTAACACCCAAAGCACACATACAGATGCACTTGCAGTCCCACACAAGCCACACACAGTAAGATAATGCAGGCAGGCAGGCATGCATGGTCAGTAGGACAGAACAATCAATGAAGAGACAGATAGCACACCTACATTCATTTTTTAAGATCTTTTATGGTGTTTTTTACACTGAACAAGAAAACAAAAAAGCATTCTGACACTGGCATGACACACCTGCCAGATTTCAACGTACTGTCAGAGTTCGAAGTAAGCAGCCACAATGGCAACCCCTAAAATCAATCCAAATCTCTGTATTCCCTCCATTGACCTCACACTTTTCAAATTTCCTGGGACAGCTGCTGGTCTTGTATACTGTGTGCTTGGCCTGCATACACCAATCCAAACCTGCACTACACTGTGACATGGAAGGTGGCTCCCTGTTACCTCACATCTGGGCAATATCTCTCCTGGCCACCATGAGAGCTATGTTACAAAACTGTACCCTGTATTTGGGCAAGGTCTGATTCCCATGTACCCCAGTGTGGCCAGTTTCTGGTTTAATTCCACTGGTTCTTTGGTGACTGCTGAGAGATGCCCACCCACCTGAGGCAAAAAGGGTTGTATCCTGGGGCAATCCCAGATGGATTGCAACAATGTCCCACTCCTGCCACATCCATGCAGACACCTATCATTCTCTGCCTTTGCCATGTATAAAAGTCTGGTACCAGTATAGTATGTGCAGTGTAATATTTTTAGTTGCACTAACCTATACAATGACTTAATGGCAACTTCACTTGGGCAACGGAGAGCCTCCCCCCAGTCTTCATCCATCAGAACACCCAAGTCACCCTCCCATCTACTCCGCAGTGTATTGGAAGATACTGTAGTTGGTTGCCAGTGTCTGGTATATTTTGTGAAATTGCATGTTTGTGCAAAAGGGCTGCTAAAAGTCAGAACTTCAATGGTGTTTCATCCGCAACATCTTGCAGCAGATCCTTGTATACCTTGAGAGCTTGTTGGACTAGCCTGTATCGAAAGAACTGAGCACCTGCCAAGTCAAATTCTCCCTGCAGTTCCGTAAATGAGAGGAGGCCCTGTGGACCAGAGATATCACCCACCTTTGTTATCCCAATCATATCCCACTGTTTCCTACACTTCAGCCCCACCCCCAATGGTGGATTTCCACAGGGGGGGTTTCCAGTATTGGCCGCTGCCCAGTCCATTTCCCAGTAGCCATCTTCCATATATTGACCACCAGGTCTGTCAGGGACGGATGACGGACTGGCCTGGTTCTGTCTTATAACTTCCTCATGTACCCATGTGGGCCCATGATCTGCCTGTCTGCCCTTAGTGATGCTTCCTGTAGGTGGGCGAACGCCCATTTGTAGATAACTGTGCCTTGCACTATGGAGTAGCTGTGTGGCCCAATGATTTAAGCGGAGATCAGGAAGAGCTACACCACCCTCGTTGGAGCTCCAGGTCACTGTTTGTAATGTGATACGTGCCCCTACCCATACCACAGCAGAGACAGGTCACCGCATCCGCTGCCTTGAAAAATTTCTTTTTCCCACTTAGTACATTGTGTCCTATAGCAGGTATTGGAGCTCAGGCAGCATAATAATTTTGTACAAAGTGTCCCTACCCATTAGGAGTAGCGGGAGAGTCCTCCAGTGCACAACACCCCTCTTGTTCTCATTAAGGACTTGCCCCAAGTTATTTCTCTAGACTTCTCCTGGGGTCCCAAGTAACTTGGACTCCCCCCATATCAGAATCCCTTGGGGGACCAACGTAGGGCGTACAGCCAGTCCACAGGAGGACTCCAATGGGCCAGCGATAAAGTCACTGACCTATGCCAGTTGGTACAAACCCCCGAATACATGACAAAGGTGTCTCCTTGGATGGAGTGCAATGGGTCAGCTACATACATCAAGATGGCATCAGCATAGAGGGAAATGGCATCTTCACACACTGTGCACCCCACTGCAGCCGCCGAATCTGGGCATCCATTCACACCCAGCAGGGACACATTTTGTGCTAAAATACTGTTCAAAAACCACAACAGACACTCATGTTATGGTCATTCACACTGTTCTGGTGTCCCCGCGATTAAATCTTGCAACCGGTCTCAAATTGAAAGACCAGGTGTAATGGCATAATTTTGGGAATTACGTGTTGCAAGCATAATGCGAAATGCCAGAAATTATACAAGATTGTGTCAGTGTAATGAAAATTTTGCACGGGCCTAGACATGATTACATATCTCATAAACCATATCACTTTTGTTTATATTTTCCTGACATCAAACTGATGAGTCCAAAGTGTACATGAATACAGCATTAAGGGTGTATTGCTCCTTAAAGCAATCTCTTTATCGAGCGATTTGTGTTTCATAATTGCCCTACAGGCTTGCCCGCAGCCATGGAGATGGCTAAATAGATATGTTTATATGTAGAGAGCTGTGAAGCCTGCATGTGCCTTGCAAAGTGTATTATTGCTAACGCTCCTAGTTAAGCATCCAATGTCTATGTTAAATAATTAACTTACTGATTTGCTCATATGTGTTGTGTGGATGGCAGACTGGGAAGGGGAGGTGTGATGGGGCAGTTTGGGACTTTTTTTGCCAGAGCATCAATATCTCTAGGGGGGTTGGCACTGTCTTGTGTTGCTCCTTTTGTACCGACCTGTTTACCAAACGGAATTGAATGAATACACCACTGAAGTGATCTCTTCACTTCAGCAACAATTAAGCAAACAGAAATATTTTAGCCTGTCACCAGTTGATCTTAATGATAGCTGCAAGGTCGAAACCTCTATGGCATTTTTAGGTCTGGAGTTATACAAGACTTCCCCCCGCAAAAAAAAACGTATACAAATATATACATATACGTGCACACTTAGAGGGGTTTTCAGTAATCCCTCTTCATCCATTGGTCTGTTGTAGTGCCACTCAAAGTTTGCTTCCACCCACCACAACATACAGCACAAGGCCATGGGCTCCCTCATTATGAGTGACAACATTTTACCTGTGCACAATGTGCGGCAAAAGGAGTCCCCTTGACTTGAGTTCCAGGGACTGGAGTCGCAGTGTTTCCTTTCTAAGAATAAAAATTCCATTTGTAAGACTTATTTTTTTTTGTCTTTTATGAGGGCCCGGCAGCTTCACAAACACTGCTATCGGCCCTTTGCTGCTGCTTGCAGTATGCCCCATGCTCTGCTAATGACCACCAACTCAGAAACTGCCTTTCTAAACCATTCCACGATTGCTGCCCATGCGTATGTGGACATATAGGTGGCAACCCGTAAAAGGTTTTTATAAAACTTTATTACAAAAAACATTCAAAGATGGCCAAATGTGCACAGCATCTTTTTGCCCTTGCTTTGCTCTTTTTTTAATTTAAATGACATCAGATCACACTCAAATGCATAACGCCTTGTAGAAACTAAGGTCTGTGTAGTAACCTGTGTTGTATGTATCTGGTTGCTTACTCCCTAGCTGCTCAGCCAGTGTGAATGTGATGCATGGAATGTTGGTGTGAGAGTCTTGAATGGAATGCTTGAGTGCCTGGATGCTTGAGTGTGTGTCCGTCACCCATTTCTATTGTTTTCTTTTTAAAAGTTATTGGAGGATATTGGGTGGGTAATTTATACATTATGTATATTTATCTTTGCATCTCCTCTACATTGTTTATTCTTATTGCATGTACTTTTTGTACATCTCATGTATATTTTTTCTGTATTTTCTTTCCATTTCTCCTCTACATTGTTTATTATGGGTACAAGTCCCATGTGTTTTTGTGTTCTGTGCACATAGCTAACCTCCACACAGGGGTTCTAATGGGTACAAGTCCCATGTGTTTTTGTGTTCTGTGCACATAGCTAACCTCCACACAGGGGTTCTAATGGGTACAAGTCCCATGTGTTCAATTGTATGTTCACACTACCTCCACATAGGGGTTCTAATGGGTCTTTAGTCCCATGTGTTTTATTGTTCTTTACACTTTTCTAACCTTCATTTAGAGGTTCTAATGGGTTTGAGTCCCATGTGTATCATTGTATGTGCGTATTTTGTGCACACTCGTTGGTTGTCTGCTCCTAGGCCTTTTTAGCTGTATGGTCAGCAATCAACATTCCTTTCCTCTTAACCATTTCTTTTGTTGTTCTTGTTTGGTGTAGATGTTCCATGTTTCTGGTCCATGTATTCACCTGTATGTTGGGGAAAGTCAGTTTGGGTGTCTGTCACCCATTTCTATTGTTTTCTTTTAAAAAGTTATTGGAGGATATTGGGTGGGTAATTTATATATTATGTATATTTATCTTTGCATCTCCTCTACATTGTTTATTCTTATTGCATGTACTTTTTGTACATCTCATGTATATTTTATCTGTATTTTCTTTCCATTTCTCTTGTACTTCGGTCTTAACCTCTTATTTCATTTTCTCTTGTACTTACTCTTGCTTACTCTCTGGTGCTTTTTCTTCCTTGCACACGCTTGATTTTCTTGGTATCTTTGCTATGATCCCTTCATGTTTGGGTTCACTTTCTTCTTGCTTTTTCTCTTCTTTTCCATTTTTTTATTTCCTGGGTTTCTCCTTGTTTGAACCTTCCTCTTCTTGGAGGTTGCTATTTTTTGTTTTGTAGAAGAAGGGAAGGTATGTAGTAACCTGTGTTGTATGTATCTGGTTGCTTACTCCCTAGCTGCTCAGTCAGTGTGAATGTGATGCATGGAATGTTGGTGTGAGAGTCTTGAATGGAATGCTTGGGTGCCTGGATGCTTGAGTGTGTCAGTTGGAGTATGGGCTGGGCAGCAGGAAGACTGCTCCTGGTGGGGCTGCATCTCTACAACTCAACTACCTGTAACTGAACTTAATAAATCTACTTAAAACTACATCTCAGCTACGGACTTCATCACTACAGTCTGCTTCACAAAGTTTTTTTCTGTTGTGTCTTACCCTTGGACACATGAAAGTGAGTCAGGTCTACGCCTTGAAAATGACCCAGCTATTAAGAAAACTAGCTTTGTGAAACAGACACAGAGATACTTGCGCTGGTAGATCATGAAGATGCTGGCGCCGGCATTTTTATAGCCTATATCAACCCTGATGTGCAAAAAACGTATAAAAATATATACATATACGTGCACACTTAGAGGGGTTTTCAGTAATCCCTCTTCATCCATTGGTCTGCTGTAGTGCCACTCAAAGTTTGCTTCCACCCACCACAACATACAGCACAAGGCCATGGGCTCCCTCACTATGAGTGACAACATTTTACCTGTGCACAATGTGCTTATCTGCGGTGAAAGGAGTCCCTTGACTTGAGTTCCAGGGACTGGAGTCGCAGTGTTTCCTTTCTAAGAATAAAAATTTCATTTGTAAGACTTATTTTTTTGTCTTTTATGAGGGCCCGGCAGCTCCACAAACACTGCTATCGATCCTTTGCTGCTGCTTGCAGTATGCCCCATGCTCTGCTAATGACCACCACCTCAGAAACTGCCTTTCTAAACCATTCCACGATTGCTGCCCATGCGTATGTGGACATATGGGTGGCAACCCGTAAAAGGTTTTTATAAAACTTTATTACAAAAATCATTCAAAGATGGCCAAATGTGCACAGCATCTTTTTGCCCTTGCCTTGCTCTTTTTTTTTAATTTAAATGACATCAGATCACACTCAAATGCATAACGCCTTGTAGAAACTAAGGTCTGCTTCACAACGTTTTTTTCTGTTGTGTCTTACCCTTGGAAACATGAAAGTGAGTCAGGTCTACGCCTTGAAAATGACACAGCTATTAAGAAAACTAGCTTTGTGAAACACACACAGAGATACTTGTGCTGGGAGATCATGAAGCTGCTGGCGCCGGCATTTTTATAGCCTACATCAACCCTGATGTGCAATAACAGAATAATCAATATTCAGCCCTAGCCCTGCCACCTTGTTACCAAATGCTAACACTCCCTGCAAGAGTTATTGTACATAACCTCAGCCAAAATATGCACAGCCTTACACACAAAATGTACTCCTTCAATCAAAATTCAAACATTGTCGACAGTAGTGTAAACCCATGCCAGAAGTGGCAGGAGGACGTGTCCACTTCCATCCTACCTTCAGCCCCCTACCAGAAATCAACCCACCCTCGCCATGCCCCTTGCGGACCAACAACTTTGTCAAGCCAGTCAGACAACCAGAGCGTCATGAACCCCAAGAAATATCGCAGTTCATTGCATGTTCCATTAAACAACACAAAAACCTCCTTTTCATGTGTATCGAAGACTAGGTCACAACTTTCCTAAAATATCATAGCTGTGGCATAGCGCAGGCTCTCCCAAAATAATACAGATGAGCCGAGGCGAGCCTCTTCCATTGTAGGTAAAATTTCAGTGGATGTAGGGAGAGGAGTTGGCCTAACGGCTAGGGCGGTCGACCTCGAATCTGGGGTACTGGGTTCTAGTCTCGGAAATGACGCTGAACATCCTGTGATTCTGGGCAAATCACTTAATCTCCCCGTGCCTAACAAAAAAAAAAAAAATGAATGTGTCCTCATGTAATGCAACTAACTGGTGCTATGTAAAGCGCTCTGATACCTGATTCGGGTCAAGTTCGCGCTATATAAAACTCTGTAAAAAAAAAAAAAACACTCGCTTATATGTGGTTGTTTCCACTTCTCCAGGACCGATGCTTTTTGGCATAAATCATGCTTTCATCTTAAAAACTACTGCAGTGGTATTAGCCACATCTTTTTTGTTTCATACACTGACTCACTGGCTACCAGACTAGTCACCTGTAAAACATTCAAAAGAAACAAAAGAAAGTCTAACAGGAGGAAGTGGAACTTGAATCAGACTCTTTAATTCAAGTACCACTGCTGCTCCAGAATCAACCTACAGTCACTAATTCTGATTGCCCATTTAGAACTGCTCTCTTGAACTGCTGCAGTGTTCCCGCCCATGCTTCAAATATACACGCCTTAATTACATCCAATAGTTTTGACTACTAATTAATTAAACGTCATTATCTTCAGCTTATGTTCCATTACCTGATGAATTATGACCTAAAGGATATCATGCCCTCCAAACTGATTGGCTTAAAAAAAGTGGTGGCAGTGCTCTGATTTTCAAAGAATTCTTCAGATGCTCTATGCAGTCTCAAGGCCCCTTCTCCACAGGCGAAAAACTATCTGTCAAAATGCTTCTTACAGCTATAGTCCAATTTATGATTCATCGATTTAATCATTCACCTGACTGAATCCCGGTCTTCACTGTCAGTCACCTATGACAGTAATATCGTTTTAGGTGATTTTAACATTCATAACACTGGCTCGATGCAGGGCATGTAAATACATTTCTGGAAGCTTTGAAAGATTTAGGTTACTTACAAAATGCCATCTCGTCCACCCATCTCCTAGGTAATGTATTCGATTGCATTATGTACACATTTTAACCTTTGTAATACTTGGTCCATTGACGAGTTAATGGCCAGGTTATTTTGGTCTAATTTCTCATTACTACAGAAACACCCATTAGAATCGAATAACTTAAAATCGAAAAAAATCCCATGATTTTCCTTTTTCTGCTTTAAAAAGAGAAGCTTATTTTCTCTAAAATTCCGCAGTCTACACTAATATTGACTGACTCTTCTTATTCAGCAACTAGGTACAATGAAGCTTTTAAAGAACGTAAACGTTGCATCAGAAAAGCTAGAAAACAGTGGTGTTAGTCTCTTGTTGCTTCTGGCGGGGGGGGGTGGAGGGGGGTTAACTTTCACCTGGTGAAGGTCCGAGTCAAAAGGAGGAATTCATGTAGAAACGGAACCCAAAATTACTGATTCTGCCAGTAAGCTTTAATATTTAGTCTGTCCAACTCATAATGAGCTAGATTTTCCCCTCCCCCATTGTTATTGGGTCCCCGCTATTGGTAACTGTTAGAAATGGGGTCTATAGTTGGCAGAGGTTTGCACCCTGTCCAAGTATGGACCACCACCCTAGTCAGGGTAAGCTAGATACACACTTTAAATTAACCTGTGCTCACCCTCTGGTAGCTTGGCACAGAGCAGGCAGGCTTAACTTAAGAGGCAATGTGGAAAGTATTTGTGCAATACACACACACAGTAACATAATGAAAACACCACAAAAAGACTCTACACAGGGTTAGAAACACAGAGAATAATTTTTAGAGTAAAACAAGACCAAAATGACAAAAATCGAATAAGTAGAACCAGAGTTATGAATGTTTAAAGAATGAACCAAAAATAGTGGTTAGAAGTCAATAGAGCTAGACTGGGGTAAATCCAAAATTCAGGCTGACCGCGATGGAGGACATGCCAGCTACAGGACTCAGACAGGTCCCGCTGACAAAGTACCATGGATGGAGCAAAGCATCGTTGACGAGGAGGCGCCACGTCGTCGTCGATCTCGTGGGTGGAGGCGAGCGTCGGCGCTGATCCGCGCCGTTGATGGAAGCTTTGTCGAGGAACCCCTGTACGATGCAGGCACTGTGTCGTTGTTGAGTCACGCTGTCCATCTTCTTCAAGCTGCGCCAGCTGTAGACTCGCTGTTGTGGAGCGTCCGCTGCGTCGTTGTCGAGGGCGCTGCATCATCGTCGAGGGCAAATCGTTGGTTCTGATTGGCGCATTGTTGTCACTGCTTCATTGTCGATGTAGAAAAAGATGCAGCCATTTATGAGGCCCAGGAATGGAGGGGCTCCTCAGGCAAGGGTAGGACTCACACATGACAGAGTCCAGCAGCTCCAACAGATTGTGGGAAGTCTTTTATGACCTTGAGACTTCAGAAAACAGGAAGCAAGCCAGCAAGCCCTTGAAGTCACTCTGGGTTTGAGTGAGATAGGTCTTGTCCTCAGTTGTGTGTCTTTTAGAGATCAGCAGGCAGCAGGGCAGCTCAGCAAAGCAGAGAAGCAATTCCTCAGAACAGTCAGTCAAGGCAAAGTGGCACTCCTTACAGCACAGCAGTCTTTACTCCAGCAGACGTCTTCCCAGGTTCAGGTGTGTACTGCTTTGGTAGGGACAGAGCCCCAGTACTTATACCCAAAAGTGGCTTTGATGTAGGGGGTGACTTTAAAAGAACTCTCTGAAGTGTACAAGGGTCCCTTTCAACCCAGTCCTGTCTGCCAAGCTATCAGTGGGGGGTAATCAGCCCTTTGTGAGAGGACAGGACACAGCCTTTTCAGATGTGTGAGCCACCTCTCCCCCTTTCTGCCCAGGAAGGCTATCAGAATGCAGATGAGTTCTCTGTCACATCCAGCCCTTCCTGTGTTTGTGGCTGTCTAGAGGGAATGCACAAAGTGTAGCTGTCACCCAGCCCAGATGTTTATTGGAGACAGGCTGCAGGCACGCAGGGCAAAGTGAAGAGCAGAGAAATGTCCACTTTTTAAAAGTGGCATTTCAGAAATGGTAATGCCAAATTCAACTTTACCACTAAAGAGGATTTATCACTTCCATACTAAAGATATGAAACATGAAGTAGCTACTCCTGTCCACATAGGAGTTACAGCTTAAGAGTGTTTTTTTTTTTGTGTTCAAATATCTTTAATGTTTTGAATAAGAGAAATAAAAGGTTCAGAAAAAAACCACTGCAATACAGCATAGCACAATGCAATATATAATAAGTCACGGACAAAATGTTATAAAGATAAGGACACATTCCTGTCAAGAATTAATAGACAGTGCCTACCAGGAGTATAAACAGTTCATTATTGAAGTAAAGAAAGTCCAATCTATGAATAGTAATTGACATATGTTATAAGTTAAAAAATTGATTCACAAAATAATACATATCTAAGTGAGGAGAATAGATAAGGACGTCAGCATAAACCATGTCAAGACCTTACAGTAATCGTATTGCTTGGTAAGTAAGATCGCACAAAGAAGAGAGAGCAGGGAGAAGAAAGAAAAGACAGAAGAAAAGAAAGAAGAGAAGAAAAGGAGGAAAAGAAGAGAAAAAAGGGAAAGAAGAGGGGACATCTGCTTCAGCGTAGGGAACACCCTAAATAGGAGAATCAAAGGGATACTGAGCTACCAACCCCTGAGATGCTAGGTTCATATAATCATCCAATGACCTCCAGACCTTGCTAGAGATGGACGGAGTACAATGTTTCTCTTCAACAAAAGTATGAGCCCCACGAAGGTATGAAACCCAAGCCCACCAAGTGTGATACGATAAAAGGTGAAACGACTTCCATTCAGTTAGTATGACTTTAACAGCAATGGATATAAGTAAGTCCAATAAGCTTAAGAGTGTTTTAAGGAATTCCTGATCCTAGCCTGTGAGAGGATTAGGCCTCACAGCAGTGAAAAACGAATTTAGCTGTTAGTCACTACCAGGTCATGTAAAACTTAAAAGTACATGTCCTGCCTTTTAGTTACACAGCACCCTGCCCTTATTCTCACATAGGGCCTATCTTAGGGGTGACTTAGATGTAATAAAACGGGAGTTTAGGGCTTGGTAAGTGGTTTTAAATGCCAAGTCAAACTGGCAGTAAACTACACACACAGGCCCTGCAATGGCAGGTCTGAGACAGGTTTGAAAGGCTCCTTGTGTGGGAGGGACAACAAGTGCTGCAGGCCTACTAATAGCATTTAGATTACCGGCCCTGGGTATATGGCATACCACTTTACTAGGGACTTACAGGTAAACTAAATATGCCGATCAGGTGTACACCAATGTTACCATGGTTAGGGGAGAAGCAAATGCACTTTAGCACTGGTCAGCAGTGGTAAAGTGCTCAGAGTCCTAAGGTCAACAACAAGGTACAGCAAAAAGTGCAGGGAACGAGGCAAAAAGTTGGGGGAAGACCACCCTAAGAATGACAGGTCTAACAGTAACACTGGGGATGTGGAAATAGCAGCCCAGTTCCTGGGCCACATATAATGAAGGCCTGAAAAGACTAGACAATTCAAGACAAGACAAGAGTAAGAGAGCCAAATCCACTAATGACAGCCAACAGAGTGTGCCTGTGAGTAACTGCTCAAAAACTCCATATAGTTCAACAGTGCATTGAACCCTGTCCTCCTCAGCAACTACTGTATTTTATAAACAGGTAATAAATCTAATCGATATTTGATAGACTACAGTCACTTCATTAGGGGATAACATCTCAATTTTTCTGTAATAGTTCCCTGTGCTATTCCCCATGACGTTGCAGCTTGGGATATGTTTGCTGTAAATACAATGAAACATTCCTGTTTTGTTAAATCACTCAAACTGACTTACTATTCTGATGACATCATTGCAGAAAACAACTTTCAGCCAATGCACTTGTCCCACTGTGTTCAATGATAAACTCCTTTTTTACGAAAGGAGACTTTCCAACCTTTATGAAAATTGGTATAATACTCCCATTTTCTGAAGAAAACCTGTTGAATGAATAAGTGCATGAATGAGTGAATGAAAGGATTTTAAATTGCGGCAGCTGCTACAAAGAGCGTCCCGGTGCCACAGAAGCAAGGTACTACCACAATGCTGGTACGCTAGAGTAGAAAACAACCTGGTTTTCAACTGTTTCCTAAAATACTTCTTATTTATGGTAGAACGGAGAACAGAGGTAAGGTATTCCAGCCCTTGGCCACCAGAAAAGGAAGGGAACAACCTCCCTTCCTGACACGCCTGAGCCTGGGTATATTAAACAGTCGGGCATCTGATGACCTCAGGGTTCCAGGCGGAGTATATTGTTGAAACCTGTCTGTGAGATATTTTGGACCAGACTTATAGAGGGCCTTATCTATGGGCTAGCACCAGTGATTAAAAAAGGATGCCCTTTTGCACCGGCAGCCAGTGAAGTTGTTTTAGATGGTAAGATATCCACACACAACGAGGCATCTTGAGAATTAACTGGACTGCAGCATTCTGAACATTTTGCAAGCGATTGGAGAGAGTCCATAAGGCCATCGTGCAGACTATTAGCGTAGTCTAACCTAGACGTGGTCAAAGCATGAACTATAGTTTTGTGAGTTTCAAAAGATAATAAATCTAAGAATTTCCAAAGTGAGCACAGTAGGGAAAAACATGTGCCAGCGACAGACATACTGATAAGATTGGTGGGTGAATAGATAGATCTTTATCAAACTTCAGACCCTATTTTCGAACGACTGTTGATGGTGGAGAGAGAGCAGCCAGACCTGCAGACTGCCAATCATTTGACCAGGCTTCCTCTGCCCTTCCAAAGAGCAAGACTTCAGTTTTTTCCGAATTGCATTTCAGGTAGCTCTGTATCATCCAGTCTATAACACCAATAAGACATGCTTTAAAGGTTTTCTAAGTGGAAACAGAATCTGGAGGAGGAGGAACACACTTATCAGCAGGAGCCCGTCATATCCTAAAAACATAGTGTGAAAGGAAGAGCTCTCCTCCTGCCAGGGGAATCCTGAAGTATGTTATGTTATAAAATTTACAGATAGCATGGCTGCCCCAGCCAATGGGCGTCCCAGCACTAAGCTCAGACAGAAGATAGGAGAAAGGGCCAAGGAGACGCTGCAACCAATTATTTAGAAAACAGATGAGTTTTTATGGCCTTACGGAAAGCAGCATGATTGTGAATGCTTCTGATGTTCACCGGAAGGGAGTTCCAGAGTTTGGGAGCTAAAGCTCGAAAGAAACGTCCTCCGGCTCTGGCTCTCTTAACCCGCGAAATTGCCGCCAGGAGCTGGTTGAAAGAGCGCAGGAGACGAGTGGGCATATAAGGTGTGAGAAGGTCTGCAATGATTTCAGGGGATTGGGCCTTAAGAATACGGTGGGAAATGCACAGTGCTTTAAAAAGTAGAAGCTGTTAGAAGACGAACGCGTCATCCTTGGAGGAAGAAGACAACTAAATTAAGCTTCAGTGTTAACATTCACCATGTCTGTGGAGGTGGTTGTCTTTGGAGCATAAAAGCCAAGCCCTTTGAAGAAAAGGGTTGTTCATCAGACAAAGGGCAGTAAACAGGAGCAAGTCAGGTTCCAATTTTGTCATATGGAGTGTGGTGCATAGGTTCCAAAGTCAGCTAGGATTGGACTAGCTTGGGATACACATCACCATTAGGTGTGGACTTCAATAACAGACTGGAAACTACTGCCTGCACCTAAGTAATACTACTTTGAAACCTACACTTGATGAAACTGTACTTTGCAACTTCACCCAACTGCAAATAATAATCTAAAAAGGCATTGCTTGGCAACTACAGAATCATATTATAAAAGCCAGATTCTTCAGGACATTTGAATCTGGATTTTGACATTGCCACCTCAGGAAACTCCACTAGCTCCCTGTACAGAAGAGATGCCAATTCAAGCAGCTAACCCACGCACACAAGGCTCTACACAACCAAGGACCTGCCCACATTAACCACCGCCTGAACTTTCACCAACCGTTGTGAAGACTATGCTCTGCTTCCCTTTCACGTATCCATACTCCCCGCATCTTCTAAAGCAGAAGTGGAGGGTGCTCGTTCTCCCACATCACAGCAAAGGCCTGCGCGCACCTCCGGACCATCACCTCACTTCCGGAATTCCAAATGGACCTCGAGACCTAGTTGTTCGAATAAGCCTCCGGGACCTGCAAGTTCCTGGATACCCTGTTGGGTGGTTAGCCGCGCAGTATAAATCCTGATTGATTGACTGATTGAGACAGCTACTTTGCAGGCAGTTGATGACATCCTGAGGACAGCAGCCAGGGCCGGACTTGCTGTAGCGGGCAACAGGATTTCCCCGATGGGCTGGAGGGGTGGGGCCGGTTTTGTGCCTGAGGGGGGCGGTTTTGTCACTGTAACAAAAGCGGGAGCGGTGCTTCTTGCTAGCACCCCCCCACCCCCCGCTCCCAGGGCTGGTCACGCAGCAATCTGCCAGGGCTGGTTGCTGTTCATAGTCCGGCCCTGTCAGCAGCTTTGGATACTGCGGACCATAGGGCACTCCTGCTCATCCTTTCAACTCACATCTGCATGGATCGGAAAGATCCAGATGGATGGGAAAGATCCGGAGTGGTTTTCATTGTTTCTCACATGAAGATTGCAATGCTTTCAGGTGGGACTTCCAGATCTTCCCCCCTGCCAGTTCCTTCTGGAGTACCTCGGAATCTATCCTGTCAAACACCCTCCTCATCCTATAAAGGGAGCTCCTGGGAGATCTAGTAGCCAAGGGTGCAGTGTCTATCCATCAGGATGCAGAAGGCACCCATCTCTATCTCCCAGTGTCATCACAGGGTGGTCTGTGCCACCCACGCCACAGTTACTGAAAGCTGAATGGCTGTGGCAAGTCTAAGATCCAATACAAGCAAGACTGGGTTTATTCGATTTTCCTCTCGTAAATATAAAAGTTTATTTCGATTTTGGTTTTCCAGTCTGGCAAAAATGTATTTTTACCCTTTTAATGGTCTATTTTGTCCGATCATTATGGTTCTGTTTAGATTATCACCCAGTAATGCAGACAGATGTTGCTATGGACACAGAGAATGCTCGTTTTAAACGCTCTCTCCTAAGACAAATAACACCTTTTCTCCTTGAAGCAGCATTCAGGACTGCAGTACAATCTTTTATGCTTTCCCACACTGACGGTGGCACTGCTTTCTTATCTGACCTTCCTAAATGTGTTCTTCTCGCACTGAGCGCTACTCAGCGCTGTGGCTTATCTAGGCCGTTGGTAAATTTGAACATATTACACCCTTAAATCTCTCCACTGGCTTCCATTAGAAGCGCATATTCAGTGAACTGTGCCTGCCTTACTTAAGAGGCCTGACTGCTGCAGCAACCCACCTATCTAGCAGCAAAACACAAGGGCGCGGGAGGGCAGCGGGCTGCTGGCAGTAAGTTGCTTGGCTGCCTTAGTTTCATCTCTGTTAAAGAAATCCCTACCCAAACACTTTTAGTTGCTACCCCCTAGGCTTGAGATTTTTGTTCTTCCCTCTGAGAATCCCTTCAACACTTTTAGTCTTCAGAAAATGTATGTGGGTTTTGTGCCAAGCACAGAACACTGCTGGACATTTCCTTGTCTCCGCTACCTGAGGGAAGGAAACAACTAACAAGGGGGGGGTCAGAAACTGATCATGACTTCACATCCGGGTCGGTGCACGCTCCTTCCGCCTTCCAACAAGAGTACACTTCAGAGGAGACACAGCACTATTCTTTCAACGAACAAAAAAACATGGGCAAACATTTGGAGCCACTGGAACAAATACAGAGGCAACGTCTGTTAAGGCCCAGATCCCAATGCCCTGAGGCAGCGGTAGTCTAAAGCAATTTCACTGGGCCATGAAATGGGTGATGGGGAGGGATGAGGGGTGGCTCGAAAGGGGTGGTCTGAAGTGTCTATGATGAGGAATATAAGGTATTTTACAGTGCTCAGTTATGCTCTATCTGTATGTTTATTGCTAATAAAAAGTAATGTTAAAAAAAGGTTCCCACTGGAGTTTGGGGGTGTGCAAGCAGAGCAATAGTTTCATTGTGGGATAATAACCGGCTTAGGGCGTACAGCTGTGATTTTGCCACACTGAAATGTTCTGGTGCATTAGGAAAGAGCTGAAGACTTTCTTCCTTTAGTCAGACATGCCAATATTTTAGAGCACGAAAGTGGGAGATATGGGAAGTAAAAAAAAAGGGAGAATGCGTTTTCCCCATTGACTTGTAAAGAAGCAGATGCAACTTCAGGTGGGAGACAGCTAAAATAAAGCCATTTTGACTTCAGAAATCAGGAGTCTACTGCCCGAATCTGGTCTGTTGCAAGGTCGGACTTGGACCAAAAATAGGTCCAGGCACTGAAATAAAAGTGGCTCCCATTAGCAAACCAGATAGCTAAAAAAGTGGCTTACATTTGCAAATCAGACCAGTTTTGAATTTGTAAAGACACGCTGTATGGGCATTGTGTAAGGTATGTGAGACTGCATGCATTGTATTTGCTGCAGGCAATGTTTGTGGTAATATCAGGGAAACAAACAGTAGAAACCAGCCTAGCAGACCAAAAAACAGGTCCGCCAACTGCCAAAAATCTGCCCATACACTGATCTGTCAGACCAGCCCATTGGGCACTACCTGATTGCCCTACAGGCCAGTCCAATCCTGGTCTGTTGACACGTATGTTAAGTGCTGGTGTCATTAGTTCATGGCATACTTCAGAGTTTTACAACTGCCTTTAAAATAGATTTAACAAAGTGTAATTTGTCATGTGTTTTGATAAGCAGATAGGCAGACAGATAGAAAGATAGACTAGCATACAGGCTGACTAGAGAGGGGCGTGGCTACACTGAGGAAGATGGCGGACGTGCTCGTGTAGAGCTCCGGCCGCCGGCCCAACGCATCAACAGCCATCCTGGTCGTGGGGACTGGATTTCGCCCCCACAAGCTGCCTCAATGAAGGTGGGAGCAGGCTCAGCGGCATAGACCCGACATCTGCAGCCAGATCACCGAATATTGGGCTGATCCGCCGGGAGGAGCAAGCCGAGACAAAATGGCGGCTCCCAGCTCCGCGATCACGGAGCCGGGTAACGCCTGCGGCAAAGCCCCGGAGGGCACTGGCACCATCTGAAGACGGCCCCTGGTTTTTCCCCGCCGCCGTGCCCAGGTGAGAAGTGGCTCTGAGGTGTGGATCGAGCGCCACAAACGATCGGCGCCGCTCCGCGAGGTGCGGGAGCGGACCTGGGTGCGCAGGGAGGACCCTAACCGGGTGCAGAGATGGCGAGCTCTGTGAGCAAAACCCTCCCCCCCCTCCGCTGCCCCAGAGCGGCGAGCAGCAACGCAAACAGTGGGACCCTCAAGAAGTGGGGGGGGGCAGCGAACACTGGCCGAACTGACCACTTGGGAGCCCGGTAGACACAGCGGGGGCCCCCAGGCGAAGGCTGGGCCTGTAAGATAGCAGAACCAAGCCGACAGAGCCCCGCAACCTCGCCTCCTACAGCGCGACACACGGGCGGTGCCTCGACTACCCGTGGTGGAACTGGGGCGAACAGCGACGTTGCCACCAAAGAAAGCCATGAGCCGAAGCTGCACTAGCCCTGACTAAGCTGCTGCTGCATCCGAAAGTGCGGGCTGCCGCTCGGAGAACCAGGAGATCTTCCTCTCAAGCGGGAAGGGCCTGGCACCCCTCGCAAAGCAGCGAGAAAGCCAGCAGCCCTGCCACCTACCTGGCTGGAAGCCCGCGTATTGAGGCTGGGCCCGCATTGCAGTGGAACCAGAGGTACGTCCCCAAACCTGTGGAGATACTCGTCAGCAGCACGGCCTGCCACCACCGGGTCTAGGGGGGAAGCGCCCTTCCAGTGATGCGCATCATACCTCCCGGCAGGGCCTAAGCCAGAGCGGCCTCCCGGTGCGGTGTGCACTCGTTGTGCAAGAGGTGCCCACGGGCTGCCACAGTTGCCCCGTGAGCCTGCTGAAACCCAGCCTGCAAGGAACACAAATACGAGTCCAGGCCCGCCGCCTGTCTTCCCGCAGTGATCACACAGGGAGAGGCCCCAACGGGGGTTCGCCTTTGAAGGAGGCAAGCAGCTGAGCCGCTTGGCACGAGTGAGAGTCGGCCACGCCCTACAAGCAGCAAAGCGCCGACACGCACCGCGTGGGGCCACGAACTGAGGGAAGACACTCCATCTCGACTCACCATGCACGGGTCCAGGAGACGGCCTCCGGGCGCGGTAAGCAGCGAAACCCACACCGAGCGGCGACACAAGGCACCCACATTTGGCAGGGGCGGGAGCCTGATGAGACGCAGTGGCCGCCAGAGACACCGCTGCCTTCAGGAACTGGGGAGGCTGACCCCCGCGTGCTACCGGAGAAGCTAAAGCACGGCTGCGGCGCCCCTGCGGGGGAGCACCCGGGCGCCCGCGCACTGAGGCCCGTAGGCTCCGAGACGGTGTGCGCGACTCGAAGGCGACCTGCAGGGACACCACGAGAACATCGCTGAAGTCCGGACCAACAAAGCAGAGGGCAAGACAGCTGTTCGTCTCACACTGGGCGGCACCTTCCTGGGAATATCGGCTCTTGGATCCTTTCGGGGAGGACGTGACTGACCGGCAACCGCAGAGGGCCTGTACACACAGCGAAGCCCCGGAGCGACGAAATATGGGGCGACAGCGCCAAACAACTGGCACGCAGATGACGGCCCCATCACGTCAGCAGCCCTTGTTAGACCTGGACCAGACTCAACCGTCGGATACCGCTCTGCCACAAGCAATATCCGACAAGTTGGACAGAGTGCTGGCGGCAATAGAGCACTCCCGTATCACAATGGAGGACAGATTTGGGGCTCTGTCCTCGGACCTCGGTTTGTTGCGCGACGATCACCGAAAGCTGGCCGACAGAGTGGCAGAGGGGGAAAAAACCCTGACCAGCCTTCAACCGCTAACTAAAGCACATCAGGACAGTATACAAAGCCTCCAGGCCCGAGTGACCCAGTTGGAGGAGAAGACGGACGACTTGGAGGGGCGATCCCACCGTAGCAACATCTGAGTGATAAACCTGCCAGAAGGAGTAGAAGGCTCACACCCCGAAAAGTTCATTGAAACTTGGTTCAAATCCTTCACCCCGGACGCAGAACTCACACCTTTCTTCTCAGTGGAGAGGTCCCACAGAGTTCCAGCCCGGCGACCACCCCCGGGGTTGCCTCCACGACCGCTGCTCCTGAAACTGCTTCATTTCTGAGACAGACACGCTGTGTTAAGAGCGGCCAGGCAGCACGGCCCGCTCCAAGTCAAAGACAAGCGGGTGATGATCTTTCCTGATTACTCCAAAGCAGTGCAGCAACAAAGAGCCACCTTCATAGAAGCAAAGAAAATACTCTGCCAAAAAGGAATACAATACTCAATGCTGTTCCCGGCCCATCTTCGAATAATAAACGATGGGGGCACCAAATTCTTTACGGACCCAAAGGCAGTGTTTGAGTGGGCAGAGATCAACGCCCCAGGTGGCTCGCACTGGGAGACAATCTGCAGCTTGAGAAGATCGAGAGGCCGAGGGACCCGGGGACACCGAGAGCGTACGAAGCAAAGCCAGCGAGAACAGAGCCCAACTGCGGGGCCCCCCAATCTTGAGGAAAAAATAGCAAAAAGAAGGAGGGCCATCCAGGCAGCAGCCCAGCTGGACATAACCACAGCGGCATCAGACCGAGAGGACGGCCCCCATATCTTCTCATCGGAAGACAATTCCAGAGACACAAGTATCTCTCGAGAGGGCTCGGTGACCCCCCCGGTGGTGACACCCCAGACGGCGAACACGCTGATTTGAACGAGCCAGCTGCGCACACTTAGCCCTCTTTCCTCCCCTTCATAGCACACACACACGCTTCCCCCAAGACAGCACCAATCCCTTCGACTAGCACACCGAGCTGTATCTATTAGATACTTAGGATCGATTCTTCCTCCCACCAGCATGACACGCACACCCGCCGCACACACAACTGCGTCGACCATTACCTGAGCACGGAACGCCGCCGCCAGTAATTTGCTCGGAAGCGCGCCAAACCCACGACTAACACACTTGGCAAAATGGGCCTTGCATGGCCACAGACTCAGAAGACCTACAGAGTACAACCCCCACAATACATTAAAACACAGTTAAACTACACAGTTTGGATGTATCGCCCGTTGTGATAGGTCCGTAATGTTGGAACATGGTTCCGCACGATTGGTTGCTGCATCCCCCAGTTACCATACACCCTTCCGAACACAATCATATTTAGGGCGGGCGCCTCAATACATTGCATCAGCACGCGGGATGGGAGGGGACGAACACGTGAAGCGCCTCTTTCCTTGCCTACCCTTCTGGTTCCCTAGAACTAAAAAAAAGCCATGTCAAACACAACAGAATTTAACTTCCTGACCTTAAACGTCAGGGGCATGCACACAGCGTGGAAGCGGTATGCAGTGTACTCATACGCGAAACGGCAAAAGGCACAAATCCTGTTGTTGCAAGAAACGCACCTTACCTTAAAAGAGCTAGACCGAATTCAGAAGCGCTGGCGGGGTATTTTCTGCGCCACCACCTACTCTGCGTTTGCCAGGGGGGCGATGATATGGCTTAGACCCGGGGTTCCGTTCAAAGAGACACGTAGGGTAGTGAACAGGGCTGGGAGATATGCATTCCTAGAAGGATTGTTAGATGTGCGGCCTCTGTTAATAGGCAGCATCTATGCCCCAAACTCGGACCAGGGGCAATTTTGGGACTCACTATCGACAGTTCTGCCACAATTCACACATGCGCCATGGGTGCTAGGGGGCGACTATAATTGCGTCTTAGACCTGGCGTTAGATAGATCACACCCTCCAGGCGCGGGATCCCCTGCGCAGGCGCACACAGAACGGTTTCGCCTATGGACGCAACATTGGGCCTTAGTTGATACATGGCGAGCTCACAACCCGACCACTAAACTATACTCCTATCATTCAGTGCCCCACAACTTGCGGGTACGCCTCGATCGGTTTCTATGCTCGCCAGAAATATTACACATGACCCAACGTACGGACTATCTGGGGAGAGTTATTTCAGATCATGACGCACATCTGTTAGCCCTCAGATGGAGACCACCTCACCCACCAGTCCCCACTTGGAAACTGCAGCGCTAGGGCTTAGAGGACCCGGTATTCCGACACCATCACGAGAATAGCATCACAGAATACTTTGAGAACAACACGAACACAGCATCCAACAGATTGTTCGAGTGGGACGCTTTTAAAGTCGTAATGAGGGGAGCCTGTATCAGGCAAATCACTGGGGTGCGCAGGACACTTGATAGACGCCTTGCAGAGGCAGAACTCAGACTGGCATCGCTGACTAAAGCAGAAAATGCAGGTACAGCCACCCACACGCAAGTCGCGGAGGCCAAAACAGAGTATGAGGAGGGCTTAGCGGACCTGCGGAGATATAACTTTAAATTATACGCAACTAAACGGCACAGGGAGGGAGACAGATCAGGCACACTCCTGGCCTGGCTGGCCCGTCAACACCAAGAAGCCCACCCAATTACTGAAATTTGGGACCCCTTAGGCGGAGTCGCGACAGCCCAATCCAACATTTTGCGACTCTTCCGCAATTATTACGCTGCACTCTATCTGTGCCCTGCGCAAGACAACCGAGACGCACTCGCCCGATTCTTAGACCCCCTTACACTACCCCAGATTCCGAGCGAGGACAGAGACCTCCTGGAAGAGGTAATTACGCAGTCGGACGTGAAACAGGCGATCTGCGCGCTGGCCTGAAATAAAACCCCAGGGATGGACTGGTTACCCCTAGAATATTATCGCACCTTCATTACTCAGCTGGCGGCACGACTGACTACTATGTATGCGGCAGCCCTGGAGGGGGGGGGATTACCGAGCTCGCTGCGGTAATCTTTTATAGTCTCAATCCCGAAACCCGACCGGGACCCGAGGCATCTAGCCTCGTATAGACCAATTACGCTACTCTCCACTGACTGCAAGATCCTGGGTAAGATCCTAGCGGACCGGTTACGCCCTCTGCTACCACCGCTTATACACCAAGATCAGGACAGGTTCATGCCGGGCAGAAACACGTCCCAGAATATTCGCAGGCTCTTTCAGGTTCAGGGTCAGGTTGGAGACCGCTACCCTAGGGTGGCCTGCCTGATTCTGGAACTTGAGAAAGCGTTCGATACCCTAGCGTGGTCGTATCTCTTCGAAACACTGGGGCGGCTGGGAATAGGCCCCACTTTTAGGGCATATATAAAGCTATTATACACAAAACTCACCTCCAGAATACGACTGGGTAGATATGTCTCCTCGCCTTTCCCAGTGGAGAGAGGAACCAGGCAGGGGTGCCCCCTCTCCCCCCTCCTATTTGCCATGGCTATTGAACCTTTAGCAATTAGATTACGGCGAGAGGGGTATGCATGGGGCATCCCAATCGCAGGAGCCACTCATGTCGTGTCAATGTACGCGGATGACCTGCTACTTTACGTGAGGGATATAGAGTCCGATCTAAGCCCCAAAGGAGACATTCTCTCAGACTTTGCAGCCGCAACAGGGCTTAAAGTCAACTGGGCGAAGTCTGTTGTATATCCCCTAAACCCCTGTCTACCCCTGCGGGAGCTAAGACTTGGGGCCTCGGACATAGCATGGAGCGCTGACGCTCTGAGATACCTTGGCATCAGACTTTATCACTCACCGACTGACCTCTTCGAGGGCAATCACCGCCGAGCTCTGCAGGGAGCCAGGACTCGGGTAAACTTTTGGAAGGTATTGCCCTTGGCGCCCATTGGCAAGATCGCTTTAGCCAAGATGATCCTAGTACCACAATTTCTATACTATTTTGCAAACACTCCTGTTGTTCCCCCATGCTCCTTTTTTCGCGAACTGGACACCCTGCTGTGCTCCCTCATTTGGGGCGACAAATGCTGCAGAGTCGCACTCTCAAAACTGCAGCTCCCATTAAACCAAGGTGGATTAGGAGCACCATCCTTCGAGGCCTACTTCTACGCAGCGCAAACGCAGTGGCTCTCTAAATGGACGGCAGGATGCCAATTAGCAGAGACAGCAGTAGACGAGGGACCCATGTCCATACAGGCCGTTTGTCGCCTGTTGCTCCCAGGCACGTGACCCGGAGCGTCGCACTCGGTCCAGGTAAAGGTAGCACGGGCATGCATGCTGCGTATGCATTGCATCTCCGGCACCACCCCGCTATACACCCCTTTGTACCTGTTAGCCGGTCTACCCAAGAAGGGAGGGTTTTACACTGCCCACACAATGCACACTTGGACAGAACACAACATCCTAGAAGTCGGATCTCTATTTGAAGAGGGACAACTGTTACTGTTTGACCGCCTCTCGGACGAGACAGGTCTTCCCCCAGGACAATTCCTGCTGCACAGGCAATTAATACTCAACTGCCGCCGTATATGGGATCTCACTGAAGGGGAGCCGGCGACGCACCCAGTACTGCACACAATTCTTCACATGGGACTAGGGAGGCACTTAATCACATGGCTTTACAAAGCGATTCGGGACCTTACTGCCACCACACTGACCCCGCTGCGCCTGAAATGGGAAGAGGAAATAGGTTGTTCGTTCCACGATAAAAAATGGGAACGGGTATTGGAGTACCCGAAAAAGGTATCTAGAAATGCCTGTTTCAAAAACATCCAATTCTTTATACTGCACTGCGCTTACCTCACCCCAGCCAAGCTCCAGCGCTTTTACCCAGATGCACAGTTAGTATGCCCAAGGTGCCAATCTGCAGATGCAACGTTTGTACACATGTTCTGGTCATGCCCCACACTACGGCCATATTGGCAGACTATACACGA
This sequence comes from Calotriton arnoldi, assembly GCA_963921515.1. NCBI lineage: Eukaryota > Metazoa > Chordata > Amphibia > Caudata > Salamandridae > Calotriton > Calotriton arnoldi. The sequence continues at coordinate 1,471,900 of CAWUFW010000857.1, forward strand.
GACACTACAGGACGTAACAGGGCTCAGAGACATCAACACATGGGAGGCCAGTGGGTTGGGGCTCTTCCGTAAGCGCAAAACTCACAAAGTCCAAGCGCGGTTCGCCTCCCTAGCTCTCCTCTTGGCGAAAAGGGGGATCGCTATGCACTGGAGAACCCCAAGCGGTCCCCCCTTGGCGGCTTCGGTGGGAGCAGTTAAGAAATGGGGCTCAGCGGAGGAGGACACAATTAGGAGGGAGGAGGCACAAGGAACGCATAAAAAACACATCTCCATGGAATGGTCCACACTACTGCACCAGTTCTGCCAGCATGGGGTGAGTACGCAACAGCTGGAGCTATCCCCGACTGCACCTGAGATCTCTAACCGCGCCTCACAACCCAGGTCCCCCCCTAGCGCAGAAGAAGGCGAGTCTCAACGCCCCTAAGAGTCACGATCAAACTGTGCCTCCCAGAGCAGAGCACTGTGACAGCGCGCGGCGCCGCGACTAAATAGTAACCCCAACGGCTGGTGAGTCAGTGATAGAGCCCCTGATCCCACCCCCCAGCTTATGAAGGCACACGACGACGAAGTTCCCTTTGTCCCCGCAGCATGAAGCAGACAAACCAGACCGCCCGACCGAATTCCCCAGGTTTTAACCCCCATTTTGGCATACAAGCCAGTTGATTCTTCTCTTAAACAAATCGGCTTTACACCTCATGACATACCACACTGCTAGACTTGCACTACAGCCCATCAAGACCCACACAACATCGCAAGATGGGTACGCTCAAACTACAGTTTCTCTCCGTTCTTACTCGTGCCCATTGATCTCACCCCGGCTACTGTACTGTAGTATGCGGCTGTCAAGCTCTGATCAATTCTCGCTTTTGTAAGCCTACCTATTGTGAAATAATAAAATGCCAATAAAATTGTTTTAAAAAAAAAAATACAGGCTGACTAGATCTTACCGCTTTGGTCACCGAGATGAACCGGTCAAAGCTGATGAGGACGATGTTGAAGACCGAGGCTGTACAGAGCAGGTAGTCCATCACCAGCCAGACTTTACACAAGCCCTTCCCGAACCTCCAGTGCCCAGTCAGCACATAAGGGATGTAGAGAGGAATGCAGAAGCCACCTGAGGGAGCAAAGGAAAAAGCTCAGCGCAGCCAGAACAGTGTTAGGAGAGGAGATTAGTGACCACCAGAGAGAAGGTTACACACATCCTCTAACACCCACTCAGTGCATCCATGCAGCAGGCAAAGGAGGGGGAAATGTACTATTCAATTCTGGAAAATATAGAACAAGACCTCTACCCTACAGGAGGCTATGGGCCTAATTATGAGTTTGGCGGTCCATAGGACCGCCAAACTCACGGTGGCAGTTGGGGACTGCCGCACAAGTGGTCCGACCGCTGTATTACAACTATGGCAGCCAGACTGCCATAGGACCGCTGCAACAGCCAGAGATCGGCGATCCCTGGGGCGTCGGTCTGAGGGCAGCAATAAGCTGGTGGTGCCTCTGCGACACCGCCAAGCATATTATGAGTTTCCTCACTGCCACAGATTTCATGGCGGTGAGCATGCCATGAAACCTGCGCAGTGAGGATACTAAGGGGGCCCTACAGGTCCCCCTTTTCCCTTGTGGCCTGAGGATGCATGCAGGGGGGCACATGGTGTACCCCCCTATCTGCATGCACCTCCTTTCCTTCACTGCATGGACTGCACAGTCCATGTTGTGCAGGAACAGGCTTTGGCATTGCCATTGCAGTGCCTTTTTAACAGGCACCGCCATGGGAATGCCAAAGGACCACCCGCCAGACCTCAAGATAACTCATAATCTGGCGGGCGGCCGGCGGTGAGGTTTGGCAGTGTGGGAGCATGGCGGTGGTGTGGCAGCCTGCTCCCACACCACTAAACTCATAATCAGGCCCTTGTGAGGATATTATTGTTCCCTGTCTGCAGTGCCTGAGGATGACGTGGCTTGCATCTCTAAAGTGACAGGAGGTGTGTCCATGGCAGCATCTAGGTTGAGGACTTGTGTGACTGACAGTACCTGTAGGAGACCAATGAGTTGAAAGCCTGCAGGGAAGAGACTTGGTATGTTTGTTTGAAGAAAAGATGTTCTGGCAGTTTCTCAAAGGTGAGAGTGATGAGTTATCTGTGCAGTAGAATGTGTGAAGCCAGGAGGGAGCATCCACTGGTGTCAGACTCTCGCCCTCCACCCTGTCAGAAACCTGTAGGATAGATTGCACTTCATGAAGTCTGTAGAGCGGCCAGGGTTCCTCTAGAAGCTGGAGAAGATCCAGGATGAGTTAGCACTACGTTGACTTGACCACTGGCGGGAAGCATCTCCATGACCTTCGTGGTGCACGTCCAACTCTACAGACTCAGATAAGATTGAAGATGTCAGGGAGCTGTGGAAGGCTTGGACTCATTGGGCATCTGTCAATATAGTATGTGCTTAACCCATGGTTGGTCACCACTGTATGTCTAACAACCGAGTTAGAGAGAGAGAGAGAGTTAACTGGAGCTCCTCAACTGAATTGTAGAATTTGGGGGCAGACTCGGATCTCGTACACAAATAGCTCCTATGCACAGCTCCTCCTCGTGGAGTAGGTGGCTGCCTGGATACCAGTAAACCTGTGATGTTTTAGTTGGAGTACCCCTACACTGGATTACAGCACCTTACTTGCTTTACTTAGTTTACCAGCCTGAGGACGGAGTAAGTGATAGAGCCCCTATAACCTGCAGAGGGGATGGAGGAATCCCCATATTCAGCACGTTACTGCACACCTCCACAGTGGGGCAGCTAGGGGAGGGTGCGGTCCGCTCCGGGCAGCACGAGTTTTGGGGGTGATGGCTTCTCCCCCGTTCTTACCTGCGGCCGCAGGCATCACCAGCACCCCCCTCACTCTTACATGCAGCCGCCGTGGGGCGGCAAATGCAGGGACCGCCACGGGCGGCCAAAGGTCTAGCTACGCCACTGCACCTCCATGAAGGCTGGCGCCTGAATGCCAGAGTGAATCTAGGACCGGGCTGAGAGTTGCGTCAGAGCTTTCTCACAGGGGCTGATGCAACAAGTGGGTCCATGAGGGTCTTGTTGAGCTTTTAGACAAATCCCTTCTTTTCTCAGCACCTCCATAACTGTAAACTCCCTTGCTACCACCTCTCCCACACTGGGTGCTGGCCCTGAGCCACGTACAGTGGGAGAAGCCCTTTCAGGGGCCCCTCACATCCTCCTGGAACAGAGGAGTGCCAACAGTCAGAAAATAGGAGAACAGTCTCAGTTCAAGGCTACCCAGGCTCTGCCAAAGCCCAGGCAATCCGGCTTCTAGAAGCACCTTCAACTGTCAACTCTGAGTCATGACACACCCTCTTCAGTGCTTAGTCCCGTTCAGGCCCAGGGGAGAGAGGTCAAATACTAACCAAAACACAAACCACCCCCCTCCCCCAGCCCAAAATGACACCATCATTTGAAATGTAAAACACATTCAATATGTTTATTATATTATGTTCATTCATTATTTGAAAATGTTTCATCATAATAGAACCAGCATATATACCTTGTAAACTCTTTGTTTGTGAATTTTCCGTTGTCTTATACATCGTGCGAATACAAAAACTGAAAAGACTGTGACGTTCATCTCTTTTCCATTCTAACATACTGTTACAGCTAAATTCTCCCTGCCCTCTGCTATGTGGTCCCTCCCAATCTGTTCAATACAACATAAGATTTGTCCCCCTCCCTAACCCTTAGTCGCAGACACATCCTTTCACGTTTTCGTGGATAGATCCGTATTCCCCCAATGTCCTGCCAAGTTTGTCCATGCACAGCCAGTAGCGACCAGGGGTTATGAGAGTACCCCTTCCATTATATTGGGTGCAGATAGCTATTCCCCTCCTCCAGTCCCCGCCTCTTCAAACGTTGTCAGTATGTCCCTCCAAACTTCTAAGTCCTCGGTAACCTTCTCGTCTCTACGAGACAGCCTGATGTGTGTCTCAGCCGCCAATGACCATTCAATAGTGTCTCTTACCGAAAGTTCCACCCCTGGTCCCTTAGTCCCCACGCCACCCCATGGCTATGCCCCATTTTGCCAGTGGGAGTGTGAGTTGTAGAAATTTGCATTGTATCTTTCCTTTTTAAGGTCGACTAACAATACCTAACAGACGTTGTTTAGGGGAATGGTCAATTAATATCCCAGTTGCTCCCTAGATCCGCTCCACCACCACCCGCCAATAAGTCAGAAACTTATCACTGTGCCGCGCCAAGTATAAGAATGTAGCTCCCCCCTATCCTCAATGAGGGCAGTCCATTGAGAGGCCTACATAAACCCTTTGTAGCTTAAGCAACGTAAGATACGTATGATGCACATAATCGAAATATATTAATTTGAACCTGCCATTACCGGAGACCCCCTTAACTAATGTGAGGGTAATTTTCCATTCATTATCTGTAAGTTGCCCCACTGGATCGCCAGTCCAGGCCTCTCTAGTTGCCAGCTGCCATCTGGGTCTATCTGTTTTTAGGGCTTTATAGACCCAGGACACCAGGTGTCCACCTTCTCCCATATGAAGAATCATCTGGAGGGTCTTAGATTGTGAGGGCACCTCCAGAAATTCACTCCAGATCCCCTTAGTGGTTTGTACAATTTTTACGTATTGTAGATGCTGACCCTCACCCAACAATAAAGTTTCCTAGTCTCCTAATAGGAGATAAAGCGCTCCCTTGAATATAGGTCACCCAGTCGTTGACATCTTTCTCCTGCAAGCGTATTACAGACATAGTTAAACTTACAAAGTTATATAAATATCTCATAGGGAGCAATTTACAAACGTGGTCAACAAATGAACTTATCCACGTATTAATCTCACTTTCCAATCTGATTTATTACAGACTATCATAAGTTTCTCAACAGTATATATATTTTGCAAGAAATATATTTTTCAAATGTCACCAAAACAGTTATATAATTTCAAATAAATGTATATTGGACATGTGCTGCATAATGATATAATTCCATATCTGGGAGCCCCAGATCTCCCTCCTCTTGGTCTAACTTCAGGGTGTCGAGGGACACTTGGCTTCTCTTTCCCGCCCACGTGAGCGATATCAGGAGGCTATTTAGTTGTTTGAATGTGCCGAGGTGGGGGGCAGAGAGAGCGTTGTATCACGTAGAGGCATCTGGGGAGAAACACCATCTTGGCAACAGCAACTCTCCCCGTGGTAGACAAGGGTAGTTTGGCCCAGAACCTGAAGGACGATTGTAGTCCCTATATCAGCCTCTCAACATTAGAGGAGTAATTTAGTAGAAGAAACTAAAATGTTTTACATAAACAACATATAATACAGCAAAATCAATAACCCTTTTTTTTTTTAGGAAATAGTGAACTGGAAGTTTAGGCCGGTCTGAATGTAGATAAGTAAATTGAGTACAGTTTATGAAGTCCCATTATGAGGGCTAAAATATTTTTCGGCAGAAGACCTGTATGTTCAACGTTTTTCAGCCAGGCCCACAAGAAACTCCCGAGAATGCATTCATGCTCCTCGATCTGATATTGCCTACCAGCACCCCATATCAGACCGAGGGGCTTGTTTTACAGACACAGATCATGTCACTCCAGGCATCCACGCCCTGCCCTCCCTGGCCAACCAGCTGTGGCACTCCCTGGTGGACAAATGAGCTCACTGCAGTCAGGTAACTTGGCATCCTGCACAACTTACAGGAGAAAAACACTTTTTTCTACCTCACATACCGCATGTAAGGATGACCGTTGTTGAGGGAGGGGGATGAGGATTACCTCAGTGCTTCTCCTCTTGTGAGCCATGGCCCGCCCCACTCTGAGCAATAGTAATACATACCTGCCAACTTAGACAAAAATTTCACAGTGTGAGGAGGGGGGCGGGGCCTTGTCTCTGCTGAAGCACCTGAGAGGCACTTTTTTACCCTCGCCCCGCCCCCAATCACCCTCCTCCAAAACCAGAGAAAAAGCTTGCTGAGGCTGGTGACGATGTCCTGGGGTGTTTTCACACCCCTTAATGGATTTCAGCAGTTCAAAGCCTCCAAAATCGAACTGGAAATCCCGTTTACAGTGGTTTTCAGCTTGTTTTCCCTGTCACCGTGTGTTATCGGCTCCTTTACTGGGTGACCCTGTGAAGGGAGCAGATATGTGTGTCACACTGTGGCACTGTGTGAGTTGGCAGGTATGGTAATAAGAGCATATTACACTCTGCACATCTGCTATTTATCACAAACATATGCAGACTCGTGTGTACCCCTCTACCTGGTTTGAATCTTGTTACACGTAATGTAATTTACAGCCAAAACCATGCCTCATAAAATCTCTGTTTTTGTATACCTTGGCGTACCTAATGAATCGGACTAATTGTTGTGATTCAAAGCGTTCTGAACAGCAGCTGAGCTGTTAATCATCAGCATTTTAGACGTGATCACTCCTAATGTTTATTTTCAAGCCATTACCTTTATGGTTTAGCCCCCTTAGTGCGTTTTCCCGTTAATTATACCTTTTTAATATTCAATTTCCGCCAGCTTTAATTTTCTGCAGCTTGTCTTTGCGGTGTTTATATCCTGGGCAATGCTATATGTTTGGTAACAGCAGTAGCTGTACTATACCCTCTTACATCTGTTGGGTAGTGTTGACCGATGCGTCCTGGGTAAAATAAGGAAATAAATATATAATAAATGTATAAATAAACAACTAATAAATAACAAAATCATAGGGGCCCAAAGGTTTTCTTAGGAGTCGCTGGTACCGAATGCCGAGGTTTCTAAATATAGCTCCGTATGTGCAATTCCACCTTAATACTCTTTCTTGCACCACACTCTGCTTCCCGCCTCTTCACCTCACTCTTGCAAGTTCTCAGTATCCCTACTTTTTTCTCTTTGCCGCTGTATCCTTTTCTTTCTCTTAAACTGCTTTCTCCTCTTTTTTCTCTCTTTTTTTTTTTTTAACTCAAGTCAGATGAAAAAAAAGTCAGGTCTCCAAAAAATTAGGCGGATGGCAAGCGCCGGACCAAATTAAGCATTGACTTATTCCCTCCTTGGTTTCCTTTTCGACCCAGTTGTGTATTACTTGTCCCCAAAGTGCTGCACTGCAGTTGGCACTTTGCACTTATGTTTGCACTTTGCGCTGCTGAGCCCAGACTTACCCACTAAGAAGTCGGCGATGGCCAGGTTGAGGAAGAAGAAGTTGCCCTGGGTCCGCAGGCTGCGATCCACCACGAAGGCGAGGATGACGAGCGCGTTGCCCAGGACGGTGGCCAGCACCAGCAGCGCCATGAGCACGGCCAGCAGCACTGCCACAGCCGGGGAGAACTGTCCGTGGTGCTGAAGTCCCCGCTCCGCCGCCCCAGCCAGGCAGCCGTTCACACAAGAGCCGTTCGCCGGTGCGAGAAGCACATCCGCCACAGGCATGGCGGCGGGTCACCGGGGAGGAGGCGCTGCCCGGGAGCACCCGCGGGCAACAGGCGAGAGTCTCCGGGAGCGGGAGGGAGACCTCTGGAGCAGGATAGACTCAAGGAGCATGCGGGAGACCTGCGGGGCATATGGGACCACTCCAGCGCTTGGGGAGACCTTCAGGGAAGGCGGGACACACCCAAACCAGGCGGAAGAACTCCAGAGCAGGCGGGAGACTCGAGAAGCAGGCTGGAGATCTCCTGAGCAGGCAGGATTCTCCAGGAGCATCTGGGAGACCTCCGGAGTAGACGAGAGATTTCAAACGCAGCTGGAGACTTTAGGGTGGGCGGGAGACCTCCCGAGTAGGCGAGGAATGGTCAGAGCAGGTGGGAGACCTCAACAGCAATCAGGAGTTTTCAGGAACTGTTGGGAGACATCCAGATCAGCATGAAGATCTCTGAAGAAAGCTGGAGACCTCAGGAACAGACAGAAGACTCCAAGCGCAGCTAGGAGTCTTCAAGTGGGGACAGAGGACCCCCAGAGTAGCCGAGAGACTGTCAGAGCAGCGGGGGGTCCACTGGAGCAGGCAGAATTCTCCAGGAACAGCGGGGAGACTTCCGGCACTGCCGACACACCTCCGTACAAAGCAGACCCGCGGGTCAGACGGGAAACTCCAGGACCAACTAGGAATCTGCAGCAATGGACTGCAAATCACGGAAGCAGGCGGGAGATCTCCAAAGGCAGCGTGAGATCCGAGGCAGACGGACAACTCCAGGACCCCCTGGCAGAGGTTCACGGCAGTCAGTAGACTCCATGAACAGTTAAGAGAATTTCAGAGCAGGCAGGAGACCTTTAGAACAGGCTTGAGGCTCCAGGAGCAGGCGACAGACCACAGGAGCAGCTTGGATACTTCCGGAATAGGGGGGAAATCAGGGAAACGGGGAGGAGGCATCCACAACAGCTGTGAGACCCACAGAACAGGCAGGTTAATCCAAACCAGTCTTAAATGCACGGGAAGCCGACGAGGAAATCAGGGAGCCCCCTAAAACTAGCCTTAAACCCCGAAATGTTCAGGGACTAACTAGGAAAGAGATACAGAGCAGTCTGGACACCACTGAGAGCAGCATGCAGATCCATAGAGGAGGCAGGCGACCCCCCGAGAAAGAGAGAGGAGGCGTGAAGGCACAAAAGGAGGCGAGTACCTTCAGTTCCAATCCGAGCACGTGTGGTGACTGTCTCTCCCCCGCGAGCCCCGGCTTCCATCCCCTTCAATAAAACGTAACTCTTTATGTAAGAAGAGTTGGCGGTTAGCTTAGGAAACAGAGCACCAATCAGGAGTTTAATGAGCGTGCGTACCTCAGGGGCCCAGAAAAGGAGGGCCTCAGACCGCCCCCATCCCAGAAGTTCCTCAGGCACCAGGTAGAAGTACCGCCCCCACAGTTGCCATGTGGACCTCGGCGTGCAGAAGTCCAGCTCCGTGGCCACAGCACCGCGGATGTCCCTGCAAGGGATGCTTAAAGAAAGCCAGGGGCTCGTTACCCAGCGATCTCTCAGCCTCGTCTCAGGATTTTATCCCCCTCGCTGTCCGGAAGAGTACTGCCTCCTGTAACTCGGGGAGCCTGTCCGTAGACCCCCGACTGTGAGAATGTGGACGTGTTCCACTCACTACCTGAAACGGCTATGACGGCTGATGTGTGCTCTGGCAGGCTTCTAGGCACACTGGAGGGCGGCGGGAGTTGGTCCGGAAGGAGGAGAGGACTTTGTGAAAAGGGCCTTCCGCGCCCATGGGGGTGGTCGAAGGCATCAATAGGTGTTAGGAAGGCAGCATTCATTCAGCCCATGAGCCTTGCCGTCTCCTCACGGAACTCAAGCCCTTCCCTGGGCTGGGCACCCGAAACATTTCGCCCTGGAGAAATAGCAGAAGCTGGAGATGGGCATTCTGCCATTGAGCGCAGCCCAGTGCGCCCAGGAGCACCCGAATGCATTTCGAAATGGGGTGTACCCCGACTGACGAGGCTGTGACAGCCCCGCCCTCAGAGCTGTCAGGCAGATCATTGCTCTTTCTAAAAACATGGACACAGCTGGCTGGAGCCCTGTAACGTCCGGTCTGCTCTGACCGGGGGAGGGGCGTTATCCGCGGAGCTCGGAGCTCCTGGTGCCTGTAATTGGGCTTCGGTGGCAAACTTCTTACGCTGACCTCCACCTCGCCCCCACCGGCACCGACTCAGCCATCCTCCTCCCGAGAACAAGAGAAGACCCAGACCATGACGCACCCACTACAGCAGAGAATGGAGAGCGCTACGAAACCATTCAGTAGCAGAAAATGCGCTACACTGATGTTCATGACATGGCTTAGGGTGACGTAACATAACACAATGGTAACGTAGCATGACACTACATAACATAACGTTAACACAACATGGCCGGATGTTATCACAACAGCACAACATAACGTTAACATGACATACCATAACATGATAACCGCGCCTTGTTCTCCTTCTTTGGCGCTATGCAAGTGATACGCAGGCATAAGAGACAAATAACAACATAACACAATGTAACAACGTACCGTAACCGTAACCTAAAACGCATTAGTAAGACTTAACAAACATCGCAGTTATTCGCTTCAATGGGCCAACAAGTGAAAACAGCACTTTTCTCCCCTACCCAATCCTACACGGCCGACAATCCCCAACCCTCGGGGTTGCAGAATGCCCCTTAGTTTGGTTTGGTGGTTGCGACTAGGCATTGAGCCCTATTGTGATCTCATTGACTGGCTGGCTCTCAGTGCCCACTCATACGAGTGTGGGCAGTCGCAGTTGTGGAGGTGTTGAAAAGGAGGGTTTTCCAAGGACGCAAGGCGTGATTCATGGATGGGCCATACATACATCAGTATTGTTTCTATTACTTACCAGTAATCACATTACTCCACGTCCCTCTCGCTTATCTCCATTACGTAATGAGGCCCCTGCGCCTCGTAGACACACCCCCTACCAAAATAAAATACATACATCAGTATTGTTTCTATTACTTACCAGTAATCACATTACTCCACGTCCCTCTCGCTTATCTCCATTACGTAATGAGGCCCCTACGCCTCGTAGACACACCCACTACCAAAATAAAATACATACATCAGTATTCTCACTGCACGAATCTCCGAGGCAGGTCTATGAAACAGTAAAGATTCAGGCACCACAGAGATGCACCTTGGAAGCTCTTTAACTATTTCCCGCGCTCCCATATTGCAGGCGTTTGTCTTTGTCAAGTGAAGTACAACAGCCAACGCGATGCATTTCTACATTTCTTGAAAGCGCGACGCGTGTGCAAGCAGCACCCATCCCAGAATTCCGCGAGTTCCCTGGGACAGTAAAGACTCCTGGGGACAGGCACGATTGTGAACGTGCCCCCCCCCCTCTCTCCCAGTGGCATAACGAAGAATGATGCCCCGCCCCTGCAGAAACTGATGAGGGGGGCCCAAGTCTCCCATACATCCTAGATTTTCATTGGCATTGGTCCGAATGCCCCAGTCCTGCACCGCAGAGTCTGCGTTATGCCCCTGCTGCCTCCTTCTTCTGTGGGGTCGCTTCTGCAAGTGCAGGCGTTCTTCCAGACAAAACTGCTAGTGGTAGGCAGCGCAGCTACGACATATGTACCTGGAGACTCCTTTCTCCTCATATAAAATTCTTTTAAATATGGTTATTCTCATCCAGCCACGATTTACCATCAATTACAAGTTTCTGTATTTCAGGGCTGGATGCTTGAAAATGTGGTTATGTTTCATAGTGGTGCATATTAAAGTACTGACACTGATTAACGTGGTTTAATTATTTTATTCTTCTCAGTTGGGAAAGTATTGGACATCATTTTCTATAACCTGAGCCATAATTTTTTGCCTGCCTAAAAACACTGAGGGGTCGATTCCGATTCGGGCCGGAAATTTCTCCGACCGAGCCTGACAGATTTCCGACCGAATCGGACCCGTGCAGTCCGACCGAACGAGTACGATGCGTCCGTATGTTATCGGACTCGAGTCGGTCGGACTCCCATTGAAGTCAATGGGAGCCGGTCGTACAACGCGTACGCGGGCTCCCATTGACTCAATGGAGTGCGGAGTCGGACAAGTGCGCCCCCTACAGCGGGTACGCGGCGAAGCGGTTCGCGCCGTACACGCACAGGTAGGGGGGACCCATGGGTCCCCCTGTGTGCGACTCGCGCGGCTACGCGTACAGGGGTCCGACACGGACCCCCAAAGTACAGCTCCGACAGCTCTTACGAGCCGGAGTGCGCGCCTCGGTCGGACTGCTCGCGGCGCGCATCGTACTTACCCGGCCGGGAAACGTCTCCATTGCGCGGTGCGAGTCGAGTCTGAGCGAGTCGGTCGGAGCGGTTCGAGCCGGGAGCGAGTCGGTCAGAGCGGTCGGGACGCCCGGACGAGTCGGTCGGCGATTTCGCATCGTGCTCGCTCGGCCGGACCCGCGTACGGTTCGGTCGGGAAACAGGGCTCCGAATCGGATCCGGTAAAGCCGAATCCGATTCAGAGCCCTACCGGCCGAGATCGGAATCGGCCCCTGAGTGAATAATTAAAAATTTGCGAACATACGTGACAAGAATTTTCAATTCTATTAAGGACAACGGAGGCGAGGATTATGTTTCTCATTTCTTTGCTTTTAATCACAGCAGCCAATAAAAACATTTTATTCGTAAAAACTACAAATCCCATGAGCACTCAGTGCCCCTAACAACCATAGAGTGTACCATATAAAGGTGTCCACAGAGGTAACCACTTCCTCTTTCTTTGCTTGATCTCAGCATATTTAAGACGAACTTTCTCCAAACAATATCCTAAACTTTGTCCCTGGTGGAAGAGTCCTTCACGACCCAGACATTGAACGTATGAACCCTGAATCCTCAAAACGTGAAGACGATTCCATGAACTGCTAACACTTGGCGGGCAATCGCAACATAGCTCCGGTGGTAACCACCCTTAAACTCGGCCAACGTGGCGGCGGTGCATTCTTCATTTGCCATCTGTACCTGAAACAGAGATAAACCTCCGTAATATTGAGAAACGCAAGAACGTTCATAAACAAGTCAACTAGACACAAGGGAGGGAAAACATGCATATTATTATTAACAAAATGCATAACCACAGTACCATAATTCTGGGTGGGATAATCCTCGCCTCCGTTGTCCTTAATAGAATTGAAAATTCTTGTCACGTATGTTCGCAAATGTTTAATTCTATGTCAGGACCGGAGGCTCCGATTATGCTTGTTCAAAACTGAGCCACCACTATTGACGCTACATCCAAAATAGGTTTATAGTAAAAAGTCTTAAATGTAGATTCCGCTGACCAATCAGCTGCGTTCATTATATCAGAAAGACTTACACCCATGGAGAAAGATTTGGATGCCATTGCCCCTCAAACCGAATGGGCGCCAAATTTAGATATATCAATGCCTGCTTCTTCCATGAGCCAACGCACCCAACTAGATGAGGTGGCTGGGGTCACTGGTCGAAAAGGCTTTTGCAAAGCAATGAACAACTGACCATTCATATCAGATCTGAATTCAGCGGTACTCACCTCGTACGCTTTCAAACATTGAACTACACACAGCTTGGGATTATCCGGGAACGCCGGATATGATACTGAGGTAGAGTTACTCTTGGTCCGTCTGGATATGTTAAAGGTTACTCCTTCAGGAGAGAACCGACGACCTGCGAGATCGAGGGAGCGGATATCGGACACTCTCTTACAGGAAACCAGGCATAAAAGCATGGCTAATTTCGCTGAAAGCTGCTTCCGAGACAGGTATGTATTGGCAGGCCAGGATTCTAAAAATCGTAGAACCACCGACACGTCCCAAAGGACCGAATATTTAGGGCATGGGGGTTTCACCATTCTAACACCCCGAAGTAACTTACAGACTAATGGATGCTCCCCAATGGATTTACCTTCCAATTGAACGTGTCCCGCCGATATGGCGGATCGAAAGTTATTAACAGTCCTGTAAGCTAACCAGACGACGCTAGGGAGGCCAAGAAATTCACTACCATAGAGACAGGTGCTGTAGAGGGATCGGCGTTCCGTTGAGAACACCAGCCACACCATCTGTTCCATGCCGATGAATAGCGCTTATGCGTGCTGGATGACCATGCTTCATTAATGAATGTGTGAGCGTCTCTTGAAAGACCTGGGATTTCCCAACGATCCCTGAAACTCGCCAAGCTACCAGAGGGAGTTGTCCTGACTCTATCAATGGATGAGGAGCCTTCTGAGGTCTAACAACAGGTTCCATTTGTGTGGAAGAAGAATAGGTACAGCACAGGACAGTTCCAGAACTGTCGGGAACCAAGCTTGAGCTCTCCATAACGGGGTGATAAGCACCAAGTCCGCTTGTTGACGCCTGGTTTGTGACAAGACTCTGGGAATCATGATGAATGGCGGGAACGCGTAATTCAGAGTCTGGGGCCAATTTTGAAGGAATGCGTCCGAGGCTATCGCCTCTGGGTCCGGACGCCAACTGTAAAATCCCAGTAGCTGCCTGTTGAGGCGTGAGGCAAAGAGGTCCAGGTGACACGGACCCCATAGGATGTTCAGGGCTCGAAAAATTCGAGGGTGGAGCCTCTAATCGCTGAAGTCCCAAAGGTAGCGTGATTGCCAATCTGCCACCTCGTTGCTGCGACCTGGGAGGTACTCTGCCACCACTGAGATTCTGTGGAGGAGGCAATAATGCCAAAAATCTTTGGCTATTTCTACCAGAATCCTGGATTTCGTCCCCCCCAGTTTGTTGACATAGCGGACCGCTGAGATATTGTCCATTCTTAAGAGGATGCAACAATCTGTCTTCTGAGGGGAGAGACTGCGAATAGCAAACGAGCCTGCCAGCAGCTCCAAACAATTGATGTGCAAGGAAAGTTCTTGTTGGGACCAACGACCCCCAGTGGATACTGAGCCGCAACGTGCGCCCCAGCGGCTGGCATCGGATTCGATCACAATCTCGGGACTGGACCCGAATATGGCTCTGCAGTTCCACGACTCCATGTGCTCGAGCCACCACAGCATCTCCCACCTCGCCTCCTCGGAGAGAGTAATCTTTTCTGCATAACCGAGGCCTTTGCGGAGATGTTGGATCTTTAAACGTTGGAGTGCTCGGTAGTGAAGAGGGCCGGGGAAAATTGCCTGTATCGAGGAGGCCGATAGACCCACGGTCCGCGCCACTGACCTCAACGAGGCCACTTGCTTGTTCAATATAACTCGCAACTCCTTCTTGATGGTTCTGATCTTTTGAGCTGGAAGGAGAAGCTGGCAGCTCCGCGAATCGATCTGAAAACCCAGAAATTCTATGGACTGCGTTGGAGACAAAATGGATTTCTGAGGGTTCACTACAAAGCCTAAGCTCTGGAGAAGAGAAATTGACCATTCTAGATGTGAGATCACCAACTGGGGACAGCGCGCCATAATGATGATGTCGTCTAAATAGACGATCAACCGGAGTCCTCTCGCTCTCAAGGATTCCACAACCGGGCATAGGAGTTTTGTGAAGCACCATGGTGCCGAAGATAGCCCGAAGGGAAGAACCTTGTACTCGTAACACACGCCTTCCCAGACGAACTGGAGGAATCGGCGATGTGGGGAATAAATAGGTATGGAGAGGTTCGCGTCTTTGAGATCTAGACGCACCATCCAATCTCCTTCTTGTAGTAAATCACGTAACAGATGTATGCCTTCCATCTTGAAATGGCGATATACTATCCAGCCATTGAACTCTTTTAGGTTGAGGACTAACCTGGACCCGCCCCCTTTCTTTTGGACTAGAAACACGTTGCTGATAAAGCCCCGAGGGTGTCGCGGGGAAGGGACTATGGCTCCTTTTTTCACCAGAGAATTTATCTCCTCCGTGATAAAATTCCGATCTTGTTGGGACAAATGTATTTGCGGGGGTAAAGTACCCTGGATGGGGGTGTCGTACATCTCTAGTTTGTTTCCTTGGACGGTCTCCAAGATCCAAGCATCTTGCGAGATCGTTTGCCAAACCTGAAGAAAAAACTGAATGCGTCCCCCCAACATCACTTCCGAACATGAAACCAGTCTCACCTGAAGTTCCTGTGTCCTGTTGGCTGGCCTGGTTCCCGTGAAATCTGCCTCTGCGGAACCTATTCCGTGCGCGACGGGTGGGATAGAAGGAGGAATTGGAATCCTGATATCCCCCGCGCTGCTGCTGGTATTGGCCTCGTGGGGCGCCTTGAGTTCCTCGGCCGAATAACCGCCCTCGATATCGTCCGGCCCTATTGAAAACCGGGCAGAATGCTCGTTTTAGAGATTCCTGTGCCTTGTCAAGGCCACTAAAAGTTGCTACAAATTTGGTCAGCTCTTTTAAGAAAGGCTGGCCAAAGAGGAGGCCCTGGGTCACGGGTCCTGCCTCTGAAGTGGAGAGTTCCGCCAGTTTGGGATCGAGCTTGAGCAGGATGGACCGCCGTCTCTCGCTCGACATGGCGCAATTAGCATTGCCCAATTGGCATACGGCTCTTTGCGCCCAGCCGGTAAGGTCATCAGGGTCGATGGACGCTCCGGTTTCCTTGGCTCTATAACCTATCTCTAGTATTTTGGTAATGGGGCCCGTCAAATCCAGAAGTTTGTCTTGGCATGACCGCCAAGCTCGGTCAATGCCTTTTTTCGGGTCCTTAGCATACTTTTTTAAATAGGTCAACATGGTGGGATCCACCTCAGGGGTGTCTGCCACCTTCGCCGCCAGGTCCGGTCTAGGGCATTCGGACCGCAGGCGAGTTCGGACATCCTTATCGTATGGACGGCGCAGGTGTGATTGCACGTACTCCGCCACTTCCTGCTGGGGAAGCCACGCTGTGGATTTGGGGTGGATGATGTCAGCTGGTTCAAAGGTCAGAACCTTAGGTTGAGAGGGGGTCTCTAAATTATGCTCCTTCCTCTTTTTCTTGGCTGGTTTAGCCGCCTCCTGGGTATTGGATTCCTGGTCCGTGGATGCGTCGCCAGCATCTCCGTCGAGAGAATCAGAAAGGTCGGCATGTGCGGGAGACTCTTGGGATTTAGCCAGAGAGTCCGCAAGCTTGGCAAAGTCATCCTTGTGGGGATTGACCACCTGCGTAGCGCTAGGCTTAGGAGGGATAGTCGGAGTGGGGATCCAACCCTGCTGCATGGCATATTTATGAAGGTGCCTCTTTAGGGGAGCGATAGCCTTTACCAAGGCAGTATTCACCGACTTTTGGACCCCAGCGTCCAAAGCGTCCACCAGATCTTGTTCTAATGAACCCGCAGGCTCAGCCTCATAATAGAATTCTTCCTCATACATGTAGTCTGCCATGTCGCAATATAATATACTTGTAGCTATCAGGGATAAGCCACTCAAAGGAGGAGTGATCCTCGATCTAAAGTCCAGAGACTGGACACTCACGGGGGAGAGGTAGACCCCAGGCAAGCCAGATGATACAGCCTTTGAAATTAGATGTGGAGGGAGGGCTTGCCAGAAAGAAACCCCTCTAGGCAAGGCCTATGCTATATTGTACAGCCCTCTGCCTTCAGCTAGCATAGGGCGTAAATCGGGGCTTGAAACGGGCACTCAATAATTCAAATTCCTGCCGTTTTCCCGCTTCGTAGTAGCCTCGATCGGCACTCACAGAGAATAAAGGCACAAAATGGCCGCCGCACCTGCGCGGAAACGGCCACCCGTAACAGCAGAAAGAGGACTGCTCGATCGAGCGACGCGCAGCCCTCGGCCCCGTGTCTCCCTCTCCACAGGCAGCTGCTCGGGGCGCGTCGCGCCCTGCAGAGGAGGCCGAAGTGCTCCGGTGAGAAAACAGAACCAAACTGAGGGCCGACTCGCACGATGCAAGCGCGCGCCCACACAAGCCCCCGATTAAAACAGTAAATGCACCACACGCGTTGCTACTCACAGAGGCGAGACAGTGAAAGGCAACACATACCACAATATCGCGCTATCAACGCGCTAAGCATAGCACCTCTAAGGCAAACAGTCCAAGCAATTAAGAATAGTAAGGGTGAAAGTCACTTAACTGGCTGCGGAGCAGCAAAGAAAGAGGAAGTGGTTACCTCTGTGGACACCTTTATATGGTACACTCTATGGTTGTTAGGGGCACTGAGTGCTCATGGGATTTGTAGTTTTTACGAATAAAATGTTTTTATTGGCTGCTGTGATTAAAAGCAAAGAAATGAGAAGCATAATCGGAGCCTCCGGTCCTGACATAAAATCAAAGGTCCCCACATGGGCCTCTTCGGGATCCAAGCCGCGGCGCTGCTCCTACTCAGACGTTTGAGCGCCCCCAACTGACAGGCCTTGAAATAACCCTGATGAAAGGGGCATGGATGTATAGACACATAATGTGGACTCGTAGCACACAACTCTGTCCAGCTATTGCCATTGCCTCTGGTCTTTGTTCATCTAGAATGCGTAAATAGATTTAGGGCCTGATTATGACTTCGGTGGTAAGGGAACCGCTGTTGCTTTTTGGCGGTCTGACTGCCCGCTTCCCTAGTGGTCCGACTGCCCGATTAAGATATGAGTGGGAACACCGCCTCCAAACCTCCGCTGCTGCCAATATCAGAGCTCCCGTGGCGGTGGCAGGAGAGGCAGAGGCGGCCAATGGAGGCAGTGCCGGCATGTGTAACGCCTTGTGAATTATGACTAGGGCTCCAGGTTTTATGGTATTTATTTTTTTGCCATTTCCGTCTGTATTTATCCATATTTATTTTTGGGGCATTTCATCTGTATTTATCCACATTTATTTTTGCCACAAGTAAAAGACGACGCTGCAGCTAGTATTTTTCCACATTTATTTAAATTGACAAAGCACACATGCACTCGTTTGTTATTGGTCAACACAATACATTCATCTGAAAACTTTGCCATTCGCAGAATGTCCCAAATACGCTTAAAAGTGCTATCACAAGCCATTTATCTCAGAGCCTTGCAGATTCTGTCATCGGCACAGAGTGCCACATTATCTCCCACTATGAACACCATACTGCCCCACTGAGAGAAATTCACACTGCCTTCAGCTTCAACCCAATTGTCCCCCGCTATAAACACCTGGAAGCAACTCAATTCAAATTATGCACTAGCCAAGAGTAATATTCTGCCTGAAAAAAAAGTAACAACATTCTGGAGAAAGCAAACACTCATAGGGAATACATCTTAAAGCTTTTACACTCATTATTCAGAAATCAATGAGTGTTTTTGCTTGAAAAGCTAAGGAACTGAAAAGAAAAGTAGCGCTTCACTGGCAAACTCTGTAAGGTGGCGCTAATGTGTTTGGGTGTGAATAAAACCAATCTGGCCACTTTGCGACTACTCTGTCTTGTTTTATTGAGGTATGTATTTATTGTTCGAATTTCGAAACCTTTTTTCTCTCCTGCTGAGACTGCATTTTGGAATATAAAAATGTCAGAAAAAGACATTTGCAGCAAAAGTTTCCTCTTTTTATGGATCCATTTTACAGGGGAAGGAATGACGGAAAGGAGAGGAAAGAACAGTCACCGTTTTCTGCAAGTCAGGAAGAGGGTGTGGTGAGGCAACTCTCTGCTGGTATTTTCCCATTTTTAAATATAAATACAGACAAAGGAAAACTTGTTTTCCGTCTGTATTTATATGTAAAAATCCATTTAAACGGAAAACCGGGAGCCCTAATTATGACCTGCCTTTCTGCCGACCTTTGCTTGGTGGGGACATCGCCATACAAGAGTCGGCTGAAAGGCAGTAAATGTGCCCTAAAATTGTGCTGAGGGTCCCTTGTGTGATGTCAGTGGTGCACATAGAATGCGCTCCAATACCTTTAGGTTGGGTTCTCGCTAAACCAAACTGCAGGAAAATAAACAAAACCAAACAGACGCCCGACTGGCTGCAATCATGTTCTGGGTGTGTATCTAGAAGCAGGGTATTTAGTAAATCAGGGAAAAAATGGCGCACAGACAAAACGCGTAGTGTAACTGTATCACAATGTTGACGGTGCTACCAGGTCGGGGGAACTACCCTGTAACCCCCGTGGATGTATGAGTAGGAGACCCACACTAGAATTGAGAACAAAGTCCTGGGCACACGTATTGAAAGTGTAATAGAACCAGAAGTCTTATATGAGTTTCAAATTGTCGAGTCAACACCAGAGAAATTGTTGAAAGTTATTTAATGAGGCAACGACCAAAAGAAAGCAACCAGCCGACACGTGTTTCGTCATACGGTATCCGGTTCTACCAACGAGACCTCCTCAGTTTGGCATCCACCACGCTGCCATACGATCGGCGCACCCGCCTCCACGTCTCGACCACCGAGTCACTTTGGCTCCAGAAATTTCTTAAGGGCTCATCCGCCTCCCCTTTCCGACCACCAGGACACGGTTGGTCTTTTGGAGCTGACATTCTGGGCGCTTCCGCCCTTGTTCGTTCTACTGAATTTACACCTCTGGGTCATACCCCTGCCCAGGGTTTGACCTCCCTCATGATTTTTCGCACCGGCTTCTCCGGTCTACTGGCTCTGCGGAACCCCATTCCCTGTTCCTCATCCTACTGACTCTCGATCCGCTACTGTCAATACAGCCCTGATGAGTCACGGGAGCATTCCCGTATGACGAAACACGTGTCGGCTGGTTGCTTTCTTTTAGTCGTTGCCTCATTAAATAACTTTCAACAATTTCTCTGGTGTTGACTCGACAATTTGAAACTCATATAAGACTTCTGGTTCTATTACACTTTCAATACGTGTGCCCAGGACTTTGTTCTCATGTTCTGGGTGTGTCCAGCAGTCAGCAGTGTGGTCAGCATAGGAATCTGGCTTGTTGCCAGCGAGAAACGTACCTCCTTCCTTACTCTGCCGCTGTGAAACTGCCAGCCCTGTGGGAAACTCGTAATGTGGCAGGCGGGGAGGTCGACTGCTCAGTGGAGTGCTCAGTCTCGCCGCAGCAACGGGACCATGGTAAGGACCGCATTACTCGTAATCGGGCCCATAGTTGTATAGGTACCACAAGTGCATTTGCGCCATGTGTCTGGCAAAGGGGTGTGTTGTTTTGGCACAAACATTTTCCTCCTTTCTCATCAGCCTAGGTGCCCGCTCTTTTTCCGCTGCCATGTATAAATTAGCCACTGTATTAGAAATCAGGCTTTGCATGTATCTTTCGTGCATGGCACCGGGGCCCAAGGGTACACACGTCACCTCAAATATGGTTTCTTTTTTAATATTCAGCTGAGTAGCGTAGCCCATTTTCCTTTCTTATGTTAGGTCCCATGACACCCTCGCTACGGCACTTGACGCACTGCAAATTGGCGTTCTTTTAACCAAACACTCCTCCCTACCCATCCACAAATGTGCTCCAGCGCTGTTCAGCAGTATGCATCATTTTTTGAATGGAATCACAGTACAAAACACCTTTTTTCCAGAAAATAAAAACATTTAGGAAATTCAAAAGAAATGATCAAACCTAAAAGGCTACCCTTGAGCTAAAAAACACAGCTAACCTTGTGTTGAATGATACAGATTATTTTTGGGTTCAGCTCAGGGGCGCAACTAGACACAAACTTTGGCGGGGGGGCTAAGATTCCCAGCCAGGGCCAACATGAGATGGTGGTGGCCATTACAACAGTCTTTTTTGGCGCTCTCCTCCCCCATATCCTCCTTCTCCATGAATTCCATCATTGCCACTCTCCAACAGTGCACCTCATCTCTCCATAGCCTCTCTCTGACGTACATTTCATATTTTTATAGTGCTGCTCATTGTTCACTCACACTCAGTTCTGTGATCTGCATGGTACTCATTCTTTGCAGCAGGCACATTAACCCTTCGTGCTACTTTACGATGATCCAAAACTGCAACTAGACACAATTCCCAACTCCCACAAGTAGGAACATTAATCACCAGAGTTATCTTGATATTTTTATTGTTGCCTGAAAACTACATGATGCACAAGGAAGCTCATGTGCTTTTAAACCAAAAATATTTTTTAAACACAGCACCTCCCACCAAAGTCAACGCCAGGTGCGGCTGCACCAGTCACACCGCCCTAAAGCCAGTCCTGCTCCCAGCAATGGGGCCAAACAAGTATTTCCAGAAATGGGATGAGAGCTAACCTCATACCCATAAATATGAGGAAAAAGATCTCTGTAAGTGGTGGGGTGTGATACTTCCCCCAAATTGCAGCAAGCAAAACAAATAAACAGATTTCTTGTAGATGATTTAAGGGAGAGTAGACTTCTCCTCTGAGAAAGTTTTGAAACTTTTGGGATCAAATTTGCTAAAACGCTACAGACCCTTATGAGCATTCATGAAGTATCCCAGTTCTTTCATGGTGTACCAGGGAAGTCTGGCCTCCCCTAGGAGTAGATCTCGTTTTTTTTCGAATGTCTTAAGTAAGAAATTACTTCCACTATACCAAGGTCATCATTTTTTCATGGGTGAGCCCCTTATGCAAAGGAGTACATTCAATAAGACAGTGCCAGAAATTTACCATGGATACTTCAGACACAGCCATCGGTACCGCTAAAAATTCCCTCCAGTATACAAGGTTCAGCATTTTGCCATTGGCATCACCTATAAACTGAGTACAGGAAATCTTATGACAAGAGTTACCTTAAATATCAGTTCCAACATTTTGCTATGGATCCACCCCATATGTAAAGAATTGCGTGCAGGTGTGGTGGCGCATGTTCTGTGTCCCTGTCACTGGGTATGACTGGGCTAGTAGCTTTCTCAATTAGACAGTTCAAGTCCCCACAGCCAATGATGGTGTCTTAATATAAGCATGTCAGGGCCTGCAGTTTGCCATTGTTAACACTTCCCATCCATATTTTATTGGTGCCCTTGTCCATAATGCAACAATAACCTCCACTATGCCAGACCAGCAGCACACTTGGAGGCATAACACACATACACTGACACACACACACATTCTCACTATATCTCTTGTACTCTTTCGTACATTTGTACTTTGTCATGCTCAAACACAGACACACTGCCACTCCCATTAGTCAATCTGCTTTCATTGTGTTAGAAAAGCTTGCCTTGCTGCTTCTGCTATACCTGCCTTGCCTTTTAGTGAAGCTTAATAAAAACATATTCTCTATACGCTATTCAAAAATAATAATATATTGCCTTGTCAATGTTTGTTACAAGTATGATGTGAATGAAAAGTAAACTTCCTTAAAATAGCTGTACAGGGTTTATATTTGGTTTCACGTGCAGAATCAAGGAGTTACTGTATTGGAAATGAACTAATCTACGTTCTAACATGTAATATCTCAGCATCCAACTGGTCCTATGAAGTGCTTGAATTCTTCGGCAACCATGGATTTTATCCAATAACACTTTGCATTTTTGGGTTTTTGAGACCTAACTTACAATGTAAAAAAAACGACATGTCCCGAAATTGAAGCATTGTGGTGAATGGAAAGCCAGGAATGGTGAAGATGTCACACAATCTTCAATCATCACCATATCCCAAAGCCTCAGCCCTAGTCTCCCTCCTCATGGCATTCCACATTCCCAGTACACTCTCCACTCTTGCACCAGCCCAGTTGTTGCAGATGGAAATAAGTAGGCATCTAGAACTATGGAAAGAGCAGGTATTGTGTGGGTGCCTTTGTAGAAATATGTGTATATTCATGAGAGTTGTGTCATTTTTATATGTGCAGAGTAAGAAGTGTGCCCATGTAAGTGCTGGGTGATAATGAATAGTGTGAGTGAGTGAAGCGTGAGTGGTGCGAGTGCAGGGTGAAAAATGTGCAGATGTGAGTATCAGGTGAGCTGCATGAATTCAATGTGAGAAGAGGGCTGATGTGAGTGTTGGGTGAGAGGAGTGGGTGCAGAGTGAGAGGAGTGAGTGCAGGGTGGTGTGAGCAGTGTAAATACAGGGTAATTGGTGTGCCTGTGTGTGGTGCAGGGTGAGCGGCGAGAGTGAAGGTTGATCTGTGAGAGTGGCTCGTGAGTGCATGGTGAGAGGAGTTAGTGCAGAGTGAGTGGTGTGTACCTATGAGTGTCCCTATGTGTAGGCAGGATGAACAGAGTGCCTGTATGAATGCAGGCTGAGAGGTTTGTTCATGTGAGTGCAGGGTGAGAGGAGGAAGTGCAGGGTGAGTGGTGCGACTGCAGGGTGAGTGCTGTGCTTGTTTGCGTGGTGTGAGTTCAAGGTGAGTGAAGGGTGAGCTGTGTGAGTGGCAGGAGTGCCTATGTGAGTGCACAGTGAGCAATGCGACAGTGTGAGAGTAGGGTGAGAGGAGTGACTGCTGGGTAAATATTGTGACATGAGTTTGGGTGTGGGTGAAAGTGCAGAGTGTGAGGAATGAATGCATGGTGAGTGATGTGCTTGTTTGAGTGAGATTGCAGAGAGAGCAGTGAGAGCGACAGGTGAGTGAAGTGTCACATGAGTGCAGGGTGAGTAGTATGATTGCATAAGTGCAGGGTGAAAAGTGTGAGTGTATGGTGAGCGGTGCGAGTGCAGTGTGATCACTGTGAGTGCAGGCTGAACGGTGTGCTCATGTGACCCCAGAGTAAGTGGAGGGAGAACAGTGTGAGTTCATGGAAGGGGGCATAGGAGCAGTGTGGTCGCTGTGAGTGCAGAGTGAATGTGGTGCTCTTGTGAGCGCAGGGTAAGAGGAGGATGAATGGTGTGAGTGCAAGGTAACAGCGTGAGTGCACTGTGATCACTGTGAGTGTAGGGTGAGCAGTGAAAGCAACGAGTGAGTGGAGTGTCATGTGTGTGCAGGGTGAGCAGTGTGCTCGTGTGAGTGCAGGGTAGGAGGAGGGTAAATGGTGTGAGAGCATGATGAGCAGGGTGAGTGCAGTGTGATCGCTGTGAGTGCAGGATGAACATGAAAGTGAAGGGTGAGAATGAAGAGGGAGTTGTCTGAATGCAAGATGTATTCCCAGACACCTTGAGTAACTCAGCATTGGCTGGCATAGGGTTCCAGAGGTAAGCTAAACTGTTGCCATTATGACATCTATCAGGGAGTGAGGGTGGAGGAAATAAATAATGTGCCGATCCTGCAACAAACTTTCAGTCTCCTGATTAGGGTTGCCAGCTGATCAGATTTATACTGGCACCGCTGGTAGTTTGATGTTTCAGCCAGTACAAAAATAAGCGAATTCATCTAAAGCCAGTATTTTTAGCACTTATTTGTGCATATGTCAAACAGCAAATATAAATAGCACTTTTAAATGTGTTCTAGGGCTGCATTAATGACTCATGACTAATAATTAAAGGAAACAAAGATAGAAAAGTCATGTTACAAATTAATACATACAATTTTATTTACAGCCCTGTTTAACGTCAAGGCGAGGCCTTGCAGACTCTTTAAAGAACAACAAATGGCTGCTATTTTTCTCTAGGAAAGGTGGCATCCCTACTCCTGAGATGTCTTTTCATAAAATGCATTCTCCCACTTCGGCAGTAAAAATAAAATGCAAATGTAAGGAATAGGCAGAGTGTGGACCAAGGGGGTACTGAAACCAGTGAAAAAACTCAAAGCCTTATTAACCAATTCACAAAGGTATGCAAATATGTAAATGGTCTTTTAAAGACCTGTGAAAAATTCTGGTGTAGCGGTGGTAAGACTCAAGACACTGCCCATCCGATGCCACAGCAGCTCAAGCTGCAGCAGCCTGGGCTGAGACCCATGACGGGGGCTAAAGCCCTTTTAGCCCTATGGGTGTTGCACGCCTGGTTCAGCTTACCAGACAGCACAAGCTTCTGGTTACAAAAGACATGGGCATACCAAGAACCTACAGGGGCTTACAACCCACCCAGTGCTTTTCATTGGTTGGCTTTATTGCCATTTTCATTTGCCTTCTTCTTATTCATTGACTTTTCTTATCCCACCGTGTCCATCTTGTGATTGTCCCTACCCGGAGCAGAGCCTCTTTACCATCTCTCTGATTGGCTGGCTTCTATTTTTCCACTGCTCCCTTTTAGGGAACTACTTTTTTCTTTTTGTTTTCCAGCTATCTTCCTTGTGTGCTTCTCCCCCACCAAATACCTACCCCTGTGCTCTATATTACTGTCTCCCTCGTGTTGCAAGATCTGTCTCATTTGATTCTCACCACCCCACCAAACCCCCTGCCTCCCCTGCATTTCGTGTTGCTTTCTCGCTCGTTGGCTTCTCCCCCGGGAACCATTATTGCTCTTCCTCATGTTCTGTTTTTCCCCTCTCCGAGCCATCCCTGTTACTTTCCCCCACCCACTTTGTCTTTATCCCCACTTGTCCACCAACTTTTATGCTTTAAATTTATTTAAATTTTTACTGCCGGCCCCTCCACCTGAAAAATATTACTTCTTTTCCATTTTTTTAAAAATATATACTGATCCATCTTGGGTCGGTAAATAAAAAAAATGGCACCCACGTCATTTTACAGGCACTCATGCATAATGACACGTGTGCACCTACAAAATGATGCCGCTGTTATCTTTTTTCACTTTTGGCTATGCTGTACAGCACAGCATTGCCTCAAGGCATTGGCATCACCAAAAGGCATTGGAAAGCCAATGAGTCACAAATGTGACATCTATTGGCTTTGGCAATGCCTGTTTTTCAGAGTCACTGAGTAGTTATGCTTCTTTACAGGGCCGGCCTTAACACTGGTGGCGCCCTGTGCGACAATGTCTTTTGGCGCCCCCCAATGACCACCTCTGCCCTGGATTCCCTCACTAGCACCCTTTAACAGTGCCCCCTCAAGTCTCCGTAACCACTGTCTCTCAGATTCATTTAGTTTGATAGTACCACTCATACCAGTGTAAGGTGTCAGAGCACTTTACACCACACACACATTGCTCAGAGAAAATCATACGTGTGTAAATCAGTGTATAGGAAATGTTACATCAGACAGTAGTGCAAGGTGTAGTGTAGGAGTGACATGTCATCGATACTGGTAGGCAATATAGTTTAAGAGTCCTTATTCTGGTAAAGCGCAAATTCAGAATGTAAAACATAACATCATTGTTAGGGGTTCTCTTTAATAATAAGAATTGTTTCTAACCAAATGAACCCTTTTGGCAAGATTAGGATAATGAAAGACTGGGCAAAAAAACATATAGCTTTAACATATACCTTGCAGTTTGCATGCAGCTCTTTGATGACAGTTACTAGCTCAATGCAGAGACGTTTTAAGGCATGGGCAAAGTGGGCCCTGGCCAGGGCCCCAGGCTTTTAGGGGGGGCCCCCTGATAGAGGCAGCTAGGTTCTGCAGAGAGGCTTGCCCTGATGACCTTTAATAATTTTTAGCTTGCAGGAAGGGGTGGGAGCACACTGTTTCACCTCCCAGCACAGTTCGCCCCTTAGCATTCTGGTCAATGCAGTTCATGGTACATGCTTACTTCAAATTTCACTGGAGTATTCCACCAAAGTTGGTGCAGGTTAGTGCTGTAAATCTGTAGACATGTGTTTCTGGATATCATCCGTTATCAGTACAGATAAAAACGAATTTTATTTGGGGTTGCTGAGAAGGCTGCCACAATCTTTTCAGGTCTCTGTACCTCTCACAGGCGCACAGGTGCATCTCCACAAGCTCGTCAGCTCAATGGCTCAAGGGAGCCTTTTCAAACAGGAAGGGGTGGGAGCACACTGCTTCACCTCCCAGCACAGTTCGCCCCTTAGCATTCTGGTCATTGCAGTTCATGGTACATGCTTACTTCAAATTTCACTGGAGTATTCCCCCAAAGTTGGTGCAGGTTAGTGCTGTAAATCTGTAGACACGTGTTTCTGGATATCATCGGTCATCAGTACAGATGAAAACGAATTTTATTTGGGGTTGCTGAGCTGGCTGCCACAATCTTTTCAGGTCTCAGTACCTCTCACAGGCACACAGGTGCATCTCCACAAGCTCGTCAGCTCAATGGCTCAAGGGAGCCTTTTCAAACAGGAAGGGGTGGGAGCACACTGCTTCACCTCCCAGCACAGTTCGCCCCTTAGCATTCTGGTCAATGCAGTTCATGGTACATGCTTACTTCAAATTTCACTGGAGTATTCCACCAAAGTTGGTGCAGGTTAGTGCTGTAAATCTGTAGACACGTGTTTCTGGATATCATCCGTCATCAGTACAGATAAAAACAAATTTTATTTGGGGTTGCTGAGCAGGCTGGCACAATCTTTTCAGGTCTCAGTACCTCTCACAGGCGCACAGGTGCATCTCCACAAGCTTGTCAGCTCAATGGCTCAAGGGAGCCTTTTCAAACAGGAAGGGGTGGGAGCACACTGCTTCACCTCCCAGCACAGTTCGCCCCTTAGCATTCTGGTCAATGCAGTTCATGGTACATGCTTACTTCAAATTTCACTGGAGTATTCCACCAAAGTTGGTGCAGGTTAGTGCTGTAAATCTGTAGACACGTGTTTCTGGATATCAACCATCATCAGTACAGATAAAAACGAATTTTATTTGGGGTTGCTGAGCAGGCTGCCACAATCTTTACAGGTCTCAGTACCTCTCACAGGTGCATCTCCACAAGCTCGTCAGCTCAATGGCTCAAGGGAGCCTTTTCAAACAGGAAGGGGTGGGAGCACACTGCTTCACCTCACA
Source organism: Calotriton arnoldi (assembly GCA_963921515.1). NCBI lineage: Eukaryota > Metazoa > Chordata > Amphibia > Caudata > Salamandridae > Calotriton > Calotriton arnoldi. The sequence goes on from CAWUFW010000857.1 coordinate 1,499,837, forward strand.
GCACAGTTCGCCCCTTAGCATTCTGGTCAATGCAGTTCATGGTACATGCTTACTTCAAATTTCACTGGAGTATTCCACCAAACTTGGTGCAGGTTAGTGCTGTAAATCTGTAGACACGTGTTTCTGGATATCATCCGTCATCAGTACAGATAAAAACAAATTTTATTTGGGGTTGCTGAGCTGGCTGCCACAATCTTTTCAGGTCTCAGTACCTCTCACAGGCGCACAGGTGCATCTCCACAAGCTCGTCAGCTCAATGGCTCAAGGGAGACTTTTCAAACAGGAAGGGGTGGGAGCACACTGCTTCACCTCCCAGCACAGTTCGCCCCTTAGCATTCTGGTCAATGCAGATCATGGTACATGCTTACTTCAAATTTCACTGGAGTATTCCGCCAAAGTTGGTGCAGGTTAGTGCTGTAAATCTGTAGACACGTGTTTCTGGATATCATCCGTCATCAGTACAGATAAAAACGAATTTTATTTGGGGTTGCTGAGCAGGCTGCCACAATCTTTTCATGTCTCAGTACCTCTCACAGGCGCACAGGTGCATCTCCACAAGCTCGTCAGCTCAATGGCTCAAGGGAGCCTTTTCAAACAGGAAGGGGTGGGAGCACACTGCTTCACCTCCCAGCACAGTTCGCCCCTTAGCATTCTGGTCAATGCAGTTCATGGTACATGCTTACTTCAAATTTCACTGGAGTATTCCACCAAAGTTGGTGCAGGTTAGTGCTGTAAATCTGTAGACACGTGTTTCTGGATATCATCCGTCATCAGGACAGATAAAAACGAATTTTATTTGGGGTTGCTGACCTGGCTGCCACAATCTTTTCAGGTCTCAGTACCTCTCACAGGCGCACAGGTGCATCTCCACAAGCTCGTCAGCTCAATGGCTCAAGGGAGCCTTTTCAAACAGGAAGGGGTGGGAGCACACTGCTTCACCTCCCAGCACAGTTCGCCCCTTAGCATTCTGGTCAATGCAGTTCATGGTACATGCTTACTTCAAATTTCACTGGAGTATTCCACCAAAGTTGGTGCAGGTTAGTGCTGTAAATCTGTAGACACGTGTTTCTGGATATCATCCGTCATCAGTACAGATAAAAACGAATTTTATTTGGGGTGGCTGAGCAGGCTGCCACAATCTTTTCAGGTCTCAGTACCTCTCACAGGCGCACAGGTGCATCTCCACAAGCTCGTCAGCTCAATGGCTCAAGGGAGCCTTTTCAAACAGGAAGGGGTGGGAGCACACTGCTTCACCTCCCAGCACAGTTCGCCCCTTAGCATTCTGGTCAATGCAGTTCATGGTACATGCTTACTTCAAATTTCACTGGAGTATTCCACCAAAGTTGGTGCAGGTTAGTGCTGTAAATCTGTAGACACGTGTTTCTGGATATCATCCGTCATCAGTACAGATAAAAACGAATTTTATTTGGGGTTGCTGAGCAGGCTGCCACAATCTTTTCAGGTCTCAGTACCTCTCACAGGCGCACAGGTTCATCTCCACAAGCTCGTCAGCTCAATGGCTCAAGGGAGCCTTTTCAAACAGGAAGGGGTGGGAGCACACTGCTTCACCTCCCAGCACAGTTCGCCCCTTAGCATTCTGGTCAATGCAGTTCATGGTACATGCTTACTTCAAATTTCACTGGAGTATTCCACCAAAGTTGGTGCAGGTTAGTGCTGTAAATCTGTAGACACGTGTTTCTGGATATCATCCGTCATCAGTACAGATAAAAACGAATTTTATTTGGGGTTGCTGAGCAGGCTGCCACAATCTTTTCAGGTCTCAGTACCTCTCACAGGCGCACAGGTGCATCTCCACAAGCTCGTCAGCTCAATGGCTCAAGGGAGCCTTTTCAAACAGGAAGGGGTGGGAGCACACTGCTTCACCTCCCAGCACAGTTCGCCCCTTAGCATTCTGGTCAATGCAGTTCATGGTACATGCTTACTTCAAATTTCACTGGAGTATTCCACCAAAGTTGGTGCAGGTTAGTGCTGTAAATCTGTAGACACGTGTTTCTGGATATCATCCGTCATCAGTACAGATAAAAACGAATTTTATTTGGGGTTGCTGAGCAGGCTGCCACAATCTTTTCAGGTCTCAGTACCTCTCACAGGCGCACAGGTGCATCTCCACAAGCTCGTCAGCTCAATGGCTCAAGGGAGCCTTTTCAAACAGGAAGGGGTGGGAGCACACTGCTTCACCTCCCAGCACAGTTCGCCCCTTAGCATTCTGGTCAATGCAGTTCATGGTACATGCTTACTTCAAATTTCACTGGAGTATTCCACCAAAGTTGGTGCAGGTTAGTGCTGTAAATCTGTAGACACGTGTTTCTGGATATCATCCGTCATCAGTACAGATAAAAACGAATTTTATTTGGGGTTGCTGAGCAGGCTGCCACAATCTTTTCAGGTCTCAGTACCTCTCACAGGCGCACAGATGCATCTCCACAAGCTCGTCAGCTCAATGGCTCAAGGGAGCCTTTTCAAACAGGAAGGGGTGGGAGCACACTGCTTCACCTCCCAGCACAGTCCGCTCCTTAGCATTCTGGTCAATGCAGTTCATGGTACATGCTTACTTCAAATTTCACTGGAGTATTCCACCAAAGTTGGTGCAGGTTAGTGCTGTAAATCTGTAGACACGTGTTTCTGGATATCATCCGTCATCAGTACAGATAAAAACGAATTTTATTTGGGGTTGCTGAGCAGGCTGCCACAATCTTTTCAGGTCTCAGTACCTCTCACAGGCGCACAGGTGCATCTCCACAAGCTCGTCAGCTCAATGGCTCAAGGGAGCCTTTTCAAACAGGAAGGGGTGGGAGCACACTGCTTCACCTCCCAGCACAGTTCGCCCCTTAGCATTCTGGTCAATGCAGTTCATGGTACATGCTTACTTCAAATTTCACTGGAGTATTCCACCAAAGTTGGTGCAGGTTAGTGCTGTAAATCTGTAGACACGTGTTTCTGGATATCATCCGTCATCAGTACAGATAAAAACGAATTTTATTTGGGGTTGCTGAGCAGGCTGCCACAATCTTTTCAGGTCTCAGTACCTCTCACAGGCGCACAGGTGCATCTCCACAAGCTCGTCAGCTCAATGGCTCAAGGGAGCCTTTTCAAACAGGAAGAGGTGGGAGCACACTGCTTCACCTCCCAGCACAGTTCGCCCCTTAGCATTCTGGTCAATGCAGTTCATGGTACATGCTTACTTCAAATTTCACTGGAGTATTCCACCAAAGTTGGTGCAGGTTAGTGCTGTAAATCTGTAGACACGTGTTTCTGGATATCATCCGTCATCAGTACAGATAAAAACGAATTTTATTTGGGGTTGCTGAGCAGGCTGCCACAATCTTTTCAGGTCTCAGTACCTCTCACAGGCGCACAGGTGCATCTCCACAAGCTCGTCAGCTCAATGGCTCAAGGGAGCCTTTTCAAACAGGAAGGGGTGGGAGCACACTGCTTCACCTCCCAGCACAGTTCGCCCCTTAGCATTCTGGTCAATGCAGTTCATGGTACATGCTTACTTCAAATTTCACTGGAGTATTCCACCAAAGTTGGTGCAGGTTAGTGCTGTAAATCTGTAGACACGTGTTTCTGGATATCATCCGTCATCAGTACAGATAAAAACGAATTTTATTTGGGGTTGCTGAGCAGGCTGCCACAATCTTTTCAGGTCTCAGTACCTCTCACAGGCGCACAGGTGCATCTCCACAAGCTCGTCAGCTCAATGGCTCAAGGGAGCCTTTTCAAACAGGAAGGGGTGGGAGCACACTGCTTCACCTCCCAGCACAGTTCGCCCCTTAGCATTCTGGTCAATGCAGTTCATGGTACATGCTTACTTCAAATTTCACTGGAGTATTCCACCAAAGTTGGTGCAGGTTAGTGCTGTAAATCTGTAGACACGTGTTTCTGGATATCATCCGTCATCAGTACAGATAAAAACGAATTTTATTTGGGGTTGCTGAGCAGGCTGCCACAATCTTTTCAGGTCTCAGTACCTCTCACAGGCGCACAGGTGCATCTCCACAAGCTCGTCAGCTCAATGGCTCAAGGGAGCCTTTTCAAACAGGAAGGGGTGGGAGCACACTGCTTCACCTCCCAGCACAGTTCGCCCCTTAGCATTCTGGTCAATGCAGTTCATGGTACATGCTTACTTCAAATTTCACTGGAGTATTCCACCAAAGTTGGTGCAGGTTAGTGCTGTAAATCTGTAGACACGTGTTTCTGGATATCATCCGTCATCAGTACAGATAAAAACGAATTTTATTTGGGGTTGCTGAGCAGGCTGCCACAATCTTTTCAGGTCTCAGTACCTCTCACAGGCGCACAGGTGCATCTCCACAAGCTCGTCAGCTCAATGGCTCAAGGGAGCCTTTTCAAACAGGAAGGGGTGGGAGCACACTGCTTCACCTCCCAGCACAGTTCGCCCCTTAGCATTCTGGTCAATGCAGTTCATGGTACATGCTTACTTCAAATTTCACTGGAGTATTCCACCAAAGTTGGTGCAGGTTAGTGCTGTAAATCTGTAGACACGTGTTTCTGGATATCATCCGTCATCAGTACAGATAAAAACGAATTTTATTTGGGGTTGCTGAGCAGGCTGCCACAATCTTTTCAGGTCTCAGTACCTCTCACAGGCGCACAGGTGCATCTCCACAAGCTCGTCAGCTCAATGGCTCAAGGGAGCCTTTTCAAACAGGAAGGGGTGGGAGCACACTGCTTCACCTCCCAGCACAGTTCGCCCCTTAGCATTCTGGTCAATGCAGTTCATGGTACATGCTTACTTCAAATTTCACTGGAGTATTCCACCAAAGTTGGTGCAGGTTAGTGCTGTAAATCTGTAGACACGTGTTTCTGGATATCATCCGTCATCAGTACAGATAAAAACGAATTTTATTTGGGGTTGCTGAGCAGGCTGCCACAATCTTTTCAGGTCTCAGTACCTCTCACAGGCGCACAGGTGCATCTCCACAAGCTCGTCAGCTCAATGGCTCAAGGGAGCCTTTTCAAACAGGAAGGGGTGGGAGCACACTGCTTCACCTCCCAGCACAGTTCGCCCCTTAGCATTCTGGTCAATGCAGTTCATGGTACATGCTTACTTCAAATTTCACTGGAGTATTCCACCAAAGTTGGTGCAGGTTAGTGCTGTAAATCTGTAGACACGTGTTTCTGGATATCATCCGTCATCAGTACAGATAAAAACGAATTTTATTTGGGGTTGCTGAGCAGGCTGCCACAATCTTTTCAGGTCTCAGTACCTCTCACAGGCGCACAGATGCATCTCCACAAGCTCGTCAGCTCAATGGCTCAAGGGAGCCTTTTCAAACAGGAAGGGGTGGGAGCACACTGCTTCACCACTCAGCACAGTTCGCCCCTTAGCATTCTGGTCAATGCAGTTCATGGTACATGCTTACTTCAAATTTCACTGGAGTATTCCACCAAAGTTGGTGCAGATTAGTGCTGCAAATTTGTAGGCACGTGTTTCTGGATATCATCCGTCATCAGTACAGATAAAAACGAATATTATTTGGGGTTGCTGAGCAGGCTGCCACAATCTTTTCAGTTCTCAGTACCTCTCACAGGCGCACAGGTGCATCTCCACAAGCTCGTCAGCTCAATGTCTCAAGGAAGCCTTTTCAAACAGGAAGGGGTGGGAGCACACTGCTTCACCTCCCAGCACAGTCCGCCCCTTAGCATTCTGGTCAATGCAGTTCATGGTACATGCTTACTTCAAATTTCACTGGAGTATTCCACCAAAGTTGGTGCAGGTTAGTGCTGTAAATCTGTAGACACGTGTTTCTGGATATCATCCGTCATCAGTACAGATAAAAACGAATTTTATTTGGGGTTGCTGAGCAGGCTGCCACAATCTTTTCAGGTCTCAGTACCTCTCACAGGCGCACAGGTGCATCTCCACAAGCTTGTCAGCTCAATGGCTCAAGGGAGCCTTTTCAAACAGGAAGGGGTGGGAGCACACTGCTTCACCTCCCAGCACAGTTCGCCCCTTAGCATTCTGGTCAATGCAGTTCATGGTACATGCTTACTTCAAATTTCACTGGAGTATTCCACCAAAGTTGGTGCAGGTTAGTGCTGTAAATCTGTAGACACGTGTTTCTGGATATCATCCGTCATCAGGACAGATAAAAACGAATTTTATTTGGGGTTGCTGAGCTGGCTGCCACAATCTTTTCAGGTCTCAGTACCTCTCACAGGCGCACAGGTGCATCTCCACAAGCTCGTCAGCTCAATGGCTCAAGGGAGCCTTTTCAAACAGGAAGGGGTGGGAGCACACTGCTTCACCTCCCAGCACAGTTCGCCCCTTAGCATTCTGGTCAATGCAGTTCATGGTACATGCTTACTTCAAATTTCACTGGAGTATTCCACCAAAGTTGGTGCAGGTTAGTGCTGTAAATCTGTAGACACGTGTTTCTGGATATCATCCGTCATCAGTACAGATAAAAACGAATTTTCTTTGGGGTTGCTGAGCAGGCTGCCACAATCTTTTCATGTCTCAGTACCTCTCACAGGCGCACAGGTGCATCTCCACAAGCTCGTCAGCTCAATGGCTCAAGGGAGCCTTTTCAAACAGGAAGGGGTGGGAGCACACTGCTTCACCTCCCAGCACAGTTCGCCCCTTAGCATTCTGGTCAATGCAGTTCATGGTACATGCTTACTTCAAATTTCACTGGAGTATTCCACCAAAGTTGGTGCAGGTTAGTGCTGTAAATCTGTAGACACGTGTTTCTGGATATCATCCGTCATCAGTACAGATAAAAACGAATTTTATTTGGGGTTGCTGAGCAGGCTGCCACAATCTTTTCAGGTCTCAGTACCTCTCACAGGCGCACAGATGCATCTCCACAAGCTCGTCAGCTCAATGGCTCAAGGGAGCCTTTTCAAACAGGAAGGGGTGGGAGCACACTGCTTCACCTCCCAGCACAGTTCCCCCTTTAGCAATCTGGTCAATGCAGTTCATGGTACATGCTTACTTCAAATTTCACTGGAGTATTCCACCAAAGTTGGTGCAGGTTAGTGCTGTAAATCTGTAGACACGTGTTTCTGGATATCATCCGTCATCAGTACAGATAAAAACGAATTTTATTTGGGGTTGCTGAACAGGCTGCCACAATCTTTTCAGGTCTCAGTATCTCTCACAGGCGCACAGGTTCATCTCCACAAGCTCGTCAGCTCAATGGCTCAAGGGAGCCTTTTCAAACAGGAAGGGGTGGGAGCACACTGCTTCACCTCCCAGCACAGTTCGCCCCTTAGCATTCTGGTCAATGCAGATCATGGTACATGCTTACTTCAAATTTCACTGGAGTATTCCACCAAAGTTGGTGCAGGTTAGTGCTGTAAATCTGTAGACACGTGTTTCTGGATATCATCCGTCATCAGTACAGATAAAAACGAATTTTATTTGGGGTTGCTGAGCAGGCTGCCACAATCTTTTCAGGTCTCAGTACCTCTCACAGGCGCACAGGTGCATCTCCACAAGCTCGTCAGCTCAATGGCTCAAGGGAGCCTTTTCAAACAGGAAGGGGTGGGAGCACACTGCTTCACCTCCTAGCACAGTTCGCCCCTTAGCATTATGGTAAATGCAGTTCATGGTACATGCTTACTTCAATTTTCACTGGAGTATTCCACCAAAGTTGGTGCAGGTTAGTGCTGTAAATCTGTAGACACGTGTTTCTGGATATCATCCGTCATCAGTACAGATAAAAACGAATTTTATTTGGGGTTGCTGAGCAGGCTGCCACAATCTTTTCAGGTCTCAGTACCTCTCACAGGCGCACAGGTGCATTTCCACAAGCTCGTCAGCTCAATGGCTCAAGGGAGCCTTTTCAAACAGGAAGGGGTGGGAGCACACTGCTTCACCTCCCAGCACAGTTCGCCCCTTAGCATTCTGGTCAATGCAGTTCATGGTACATGCTTACTTCAAATTTCACTGGAGTATTCCACCAAAGTTGGTGCAGGTTAGTGCTGTAAATCTGTAGACACGTGTTTCTGGATATCATCTGTCATCAGTACAGATAAAAACGAATTTTATTTGGGGTTGCTGAGCAGGCTGCCACAATCTTTTCAGGTCTCAGTACCTCTCACAGGCGCACAGGTGCATCTCCACAAGCTCGTCAGCTCAATGGCTCAAGGGAGCCTTTTCAAACAGGAAGGGGTGGGAGCACACTGCTTCACCTCCCAGCACAGTTCGCCCCTTAGCATTCTGGTCAATGCAGTTCATGGTACATGCTTACTTCAAATTTCACTGGAGTATTCCACCAAAGTTGGTGCAGGTTAGTGCTGTAAATCTGTAGACATGTGTTTCTGGATATCATCCGTCATCAGTACAGATAAAAACGAATTTTATTTGGGGTTGCTGAGCAGGCTGCCACAATCTTTTCAGGTCTCAGTACCTCTCACAGGCGCACAGGTGCATCTCCACAAGCTCATCAGCTCAATGGCTCAAGGGAGCCTTTTCAAACAGGAAGGAGTGGGAGCACACTGCTTCACCTCCCAGCACAGTTCGCCCCTTAGCATTCTGGTCAATGCAGTTCATGCTACATGCTTACTTCAAATTTCTCTGGAGTATTCCACCAAAGTTGGTGCAGGTTAGTGCTGTAAATCTGTAGACACGTGTTTCTGGATATCATCCGTCATCAGTACAGATAAAAACGAATTTTATTTGGGGTGGCTGAGCAGGCTGCCACAATCTTTTCATGTCTCAGTACCTCTCACAGGCGCACAGGTGCATCTCCACAAGCTCGTCAGCTCAATGGCTCAAGGGAGCCTTTTCAAACAGGAAGGGGTGGGAGCACACTGCTTCACCTCCCAGCACAGTTCGCCCCTTAGCATTCTGGTCAATGCAGTTCATGGTACATGCTTACTTCAAATTTCACTGGAGTATTCCACCAAAGTTGGTGCAGGTTAGTGCTGTAAATCTGTAGACACGTGTTTCTGGATATCATCCGTCATCAGTACAGATAAAAACGAATTTTATTTGGGGTGGCTGAGCAGGCTGCCACAATCTTTTCATGTCTCAGTACCTCTCACAGGCGCACAGGTGCATCTCCACAAGCTCGTCAGCTCAATGGCTCAAGGGAGCCTTTTCAAACAGGAAGGGGTGGGAGCACACTGCTTCACCTCCCAGCACAGTTCGCCCCTTAGCATTCTGGTCAATGCAGTTCATGGTACATGCTTACTTCAAATTTCACTGGAGTATTCCACCAAAGTTGGTGCAGGTTAGTGCTGTAAATCTGTAGACACGTGTTTCTGGATATCATCCGTCATCAGTACAGATAAAAACGAATTTTATTTGGGGTTGCTGAGCAGGCTGCCACAATCTTTTCAGGTCTCAGTACCTCTCACAGGCGCACAGGTGCATCTCCACAAGCTCGTCAGCTCAATGGCTCAAGGGAGACTTTTCAAACAGGAAGGGGTGGGAGCACACTGCTTCACCTCCCAGCACAGTTCGCCCCTTAGCATTCTGGTCAATGCAGTTCATGGTACATGCTTACTTCAAATTTCACTGGAGTATTCCACCAAAGTTGGTGCAGGTTAGTGCTGTAAATCTGTAGACACGTGTTTCTGTATATCATCCGTCATCAGTACAGACAAAAACGAATTTTATTTGGGGTGGCTGAGCAGGCTGCCACAATCTTTTCAGGTCTCAGTACCTCTCACAGGCGCACAGGTGCATCGCCACAAGCTCGTCAGCTCAATGGCTCAAGGGAGCCTTTTCAAACAGGAAGGGGTGGGAGCACACTGCTTCACCTCCCAGCACAGTTCGCCCCTTAGCATTCTGGTCAATGCAGTTCATGGTACATGCTTACTTCAAATTTCACTGGAGTATTCCACCAAAGTTGGTGCAGGTTAGTGCTGTAAATCTGTAGACACGTGTTTCTGGATATCATCCGTCATCAGTACAGATAAAAACGAATTTTATTTGGGGTGGCTGAGCAGGCTGCCACAATCTTTTCATGTCTCAGTACCTCTCACAGGCGCACAGGTGCATCTCCACAAGCTCGTCAGCTCAATGGCTCAAGGGAGCCTTTTCAAACAGGAAGGGGTGGGAGCACACTGCTTCACCTCCCAGCACAGTTCGCCCCTTAGCATTCTGGTCAATGCAGTTCATGGTACATGCTTACTTCAAATTTCACTGGAGTATTCCACCAAAGTTGGTGCAGGTTAGTGCTGTAAATCTGTAGACACGTGTTTCTGGATATCATCCGTCATCAGTACAGATAAAAACGAATTTTATTTGGGGTGGCTGAGCAGGCTGCCACAATCTTTTCATGTCTCAGTACCTCTCACAGGCGCACAGGTGCATCTCCACAAGCTCGTCAGCTCAATGGCTCAAGGGAGCCTTTTCAAACAGGAAGGGGTGGGAGCACACTGCTTCACCTCCCAGCACAGTTCGCCCCTTAGCATTCTGGTCAATGCAGTTCATGGTACATGCTTACTTCAAATTTCACTGGAGTATTCCACCAAAGTTGGTGCAGGTTAGTGCTGTAAATCTGTAGACACGTGTTTCTGGATATCATCCGTCATCAGTACAGATAAAAACGAATTTTATTTGGGGTTGCTTAGCAGGCTGCCACAATCTTTTCAGGTCTCAGTACCTCTCACAGGCGCACAGGTGCATCTCCACAAGCTCGTCAGCTCAATGGCTCAAGGGAGACTTTTCAAACAGGAAGGGGTGGGAGCACACTGCTTCACCTCCCAGCACAGTTCGCCCCTTAGCATTCTGGTCAATGCAGTTCATGGTACATGCTTACTTCAAATTTCACTGGAGTATTCCACCAAAGTTGGTGCAGGTTAGTGCTGTAAATCTGTAGACACGTGTTTCTGGATATCATCCGTCATCAGTACAGATAAAAACGAATTTTATTTGGGGTGGCTGAGCAGGCTGCCACAATCTTTTCATGTCTCAGTACCTCTCACAGGCGCACAGGTGCATCTCCACAAGCTCGTCAGCTCAATGGCTCAAGGGAGCCTTTTCAAACAGGAAGGGGTGGGAGCACACTGCTTCACCTCCCAGCACAGTTCGCCCCTTAGCATTCTGGTCAATGCAGTTCATGGTACATGCTTACTTCAAATTTCACTGGAGTATTCCACCAAAGTTGGTGCAGGTTAGTGCTGTAAATCTGTAGACACGTGTTTCTGGATATCATCCGTCATCAGTACAGATAAAAACGAATTTTATTTGGGGTTGCTTACCAGGCTGCCACAATCTTTTCAGGTCTCAGTACCTCTCACAGGCGCACAGATGCATCTCCACAAGCTCGTCAGCTCAATGGCTCAAGGGAGCCTTTTCAAACAGGAAGGGGTGGGAGCACACTGCTTCACCTCCCAGCACAGTTCGCCCCTTAGCATTCTGGTCAATGCAGATCATGGTACATGCTTACTTCAAATTTCACTGGAGCATTCCACCAAAGTTGGTGCAGGTTAGTGCTGTAAATCTGTAGACACGTGTTTCTGGATATCATCCGTCATCAGTATAGATAAAAACGAATTTTATTTGGGGTAGCTGAGCAGGCTGCCACAATCTTTTCAGGTCTCAGTACCTCTCACAGGCGCACAGGTGCATCTCCACAAGCTTGTCAGCTCAATGGCTCAAGGGAGCCTTTTCAAACAGGAAGGGGTGGGAGCACACTGCTTCACCTCCCAGCACAGTTCGCCCCTTAGCATTCTGGTCAATGCAGTTCATGGTACATGCTTACTTCAAATTTCACTGGAGTATTCCACCAAAGTTGGTGCAGGTTAGTGCTGTAAATCTGTAGACACGTGTTTCTGGATATCATCCGTCATCAGGACAGATAAAAACAAATTTTATTTGGGGTTGCTGACCTGGCTGCCACAATCTTTTCAGGTCTCAGTACCTCTCACAGGCGCACAGGTGCATCTCCACAAGCTCGTCAGCTCAATGGCTCAAGGGAGCCTTTTCAAACAGGAAGGGGTGGGAGCACACTGCTTCACCTCCCAGCACAGTTCGCCCCTTAACATTCTGGTCAATGCAGTTCATGGTACATGCTTACTTCAAATTTCACTGGAGTATTCCACCAAAGTTGGTGCAGGTTAGTGCTGTAAATCTGTAGACACGTGTTTCTGGATATCATCCGTCATCAGTACAGATAAAAACGAATTTTATTTGGGGTGGCTGAGCAGGCTGCCACAATCTTTTCATGTCTCAGTACCTCTCACAGGCGCACAGGTGCATCTCCACAAGCTCGTCAGCTCAATGGCTCAAGGGAGCCTTTTCAAACAGGAAGGGGTGGGAGCACACTGCTTCACCTCCCAGCACAGTTCGCCCCTTAGCATTCTGGTCAATGCAGTTCATGGTACAGGCTTACTTCAAATTTCACTCGAGTATTCCACCAAAGTTGGTGCAGGTTAGTGCTGTAAATCTGTAGACACGTGTTTCTGGATATCATCCGTCATCAGTACAGATAAAAACGAATTTTATTTGGGGTTGCTGAGCAGGCTGCCACAATCTTTACAGGTCTCAGTACCTCTCACAGGCACACAGGTGCATCTCCACAAGCTCGTCAGCTCAATGGCTCAAGGGAGCCTTTTCAAACAGTAAGGGGTGGGAGCACACTGCTTCACCTCCCAGCACAGTTCTCCCCTTAGCATTCTGGTCAATGCAGTTCATGGTACATGCTTACTTCAAATTTCACTGGAGTATTCCACCAAAGTTGGTGCAGGTTAGTGCTGTAAATCTGTAGACACGTGTTTCTGGATATCATCCGTCATCAGTACAGATAAAAACGAATTTTATTTGGGGTTGCTGAGCAGGCTGCCACAATCTTTTCAGGTCTCAGTACCTCTCACAGGCGCACAGGTGCATCTCCACAAGCTCGTCAGCTCAATGGCTCAAGGGAGCCTTTTCAAACAGGAAGGGGTGGGAGCACACTGCTTCACCACTCAGCACAGTTCGCCCCTTAGCATTCTGGTCAATGCAGTTCATGGTACATGCTTACTTCAATTTTCACTGGAGTATTCCACCAAAGTTGGTGCAGGTTAGTGCTGTAAATCTGTAGACACGTGTTTCTGGATATCATCCGTCATCAGTACAGATAAAAACGAGTTTTATTTGGGGTTGCTGAGCAGGCTGCCACAATCTTTTCAGGTCTCAGTACCTCTCACAGGCGCACAGGTGCATCTCCACAAGTTCGTCAGCTCAATGGCTCAAGGGAGCCTTTTCAAACAGGACGGGGTGGGAGCACACTGCTTCACCTCCCAGCACAGTTCGCCCCTTAGCATTCTGGTCAATGCAGTTCATGGTACATGCTTACTTCAAATTTCACTGGAGTATTCCACCAAAGTTGGTGCAGGTTAGTGCCGTAAATCTGTAGACACCTGTTTCTGGATATCATCCGTCATCAGTACAGATAAAAATGAATTTTATTTGGGGTTGCTGAGCAGGCTGCCACAATCTTTTCAGGTCTCAGTACCTCTCACAGGCGCACAGGTGCATCTCCACAAGCTCGTCAGCTCAATGGCTCAAGGGAGCCTTTTCAAACAGGAAGGGGTGGGAGCACACTGCTTCACCTCCCAGCACAGTTCGCCCCTTAGCATTCTGGTCAATGCAGTTCATGGTACATGCTTACTTCAAATTTCAATTCAATTCAATTCAATAATCTTTATTCGGATACAAATATCCATAAAAGCACAGTTCAACAACAGTACAGTTTCTTGTTTAAAAGCGCCATATAGAAAGCAATAATTAAAAAGAACTTTCAAAATAAAAAGACTACAATTGTGTATGAATGTTAAAAAGGGACATAATGTACAAACAATAATATCATGGTTAAAATTTTCAACGGACGGGCAGATAGCAGCATTAAAATGTTAGCACATAAAAAGGTTGGACAAACATATGGCAGCATATTAAGATAAAGTGCAATCAGTTGTAAACAGTTTTAGCAGCATAATGTAAATGTGATTACATTTTGAAATTATAAGATGTTCCAGACCGCAGGTAACACTTTAATTGGTATTCCAACTATAAGGTAAAGGTAAGTGCATACGATAGAGCAGTTTTATGTATTCAGGTGCACTTAACACATTAAAAATTGCTCATGGAAATACGTGAGCGGACTGCCGCTCTCAGAAAGGAGCTGACACGAAAAATCAAATCATCGCTCTCAAGTCTGATGATCTCCAAGTATGCTGTTCTATAATCGATGGTCGCAAATGCCTTAAAATACGGAATCAGGTATTGTTTTGTGTATTTTTCATAAAAATTACAAAAAGTAAAAAGTGTACCATCGTTTGATTACTGCCGGTGCCACATGGGCAGGGCATTTGCTCAAGATTGGTATTAAATCCCAAGGGGAAGCAGAGTGAATATTTTAAGGTGCCATCCCTAAGACGAAAAGCAAGCTTCTCCCCCACCGTCCGATATTCTTCAAGAGATATTTGGGTGGCATATGCGTTTGGAGGCTATTTGACTCCAATAGTGACATGTACCTAACGACTGATGGTTTAGAGCGCTCTGTAACGTGTCTTGTGTTGTTATAAGACTCGTACAATGCAGCCATGAGGATTCTTTTATTCATACCCTCTAGGTCCGATGGATTTAAGAAGATATGCTCTAGGTTCACACTGATTAGACTTTTTCTAACAGCGGAAAGCCAGGGTATGTGCCCTCCCTTGTCGCAATTAAGGCAGTCTACAATAATCTCCCTTGTCAGGGTCGCTGCAGGGTTTCGCTAAATTTTTAGCCAAAATATAGCTGGACGTGACCTAATAAAATCTTCTATATAATGCAAGTTTAGTTCCTTATGACACACGAAGTTTGGAGAGAAGATTTGAGCCCCTAAAAGTTTCCTACAAAATCTGTTCTCCTCTCTTTGGATCCCACCACAATTTATAAAACCCCAGACTTCAGCGCCATATGTGGCGGTGGGAATGCACTGCGATTTATAGATCTTAATAATGGGTAAGACTACCTCTGCTTGTTTTGGTTGAGGAAGGCTCAGGATCGAATTAGTCGCTTTCAGGAACTTACTTCTACTATGGGCAGCATGGGCTGCACAAGACCCAGTATCAGAGAAGACTAAACCCAAATATGGGAAAGTGTGAGTGTGTAATAAGCGTTCAGAATCTGAGGTTATTGAGTGCATCTCCACAAGCTCGTCAGCTCAATGGCTCAAGGGAGCCTTTTCAAACAGGAAGGGGTGGGAGCACACTGCTTCACCTCCCAGCACAGTTCGCCCCTTAGCATTCTGGTCAATGCAGTTCATGGTACATGCTTACTTCAAATTTCACTGGAGTATTCCACCAAAGTTGGTGCAGGTTAGTGCTGTAAATCTGTAGACACATGTTTCTGGATATCATCCGTCATCAGTACAGATAAAAACGAATTTTATTTGGGGTTGCTGAGCAGGCTGCCACAATCTTTTCAGGTCTCAGTACCTCTCACAGGCGCACAGGTGCATCTCCACAAGCTCGTCAGCTCAATGGCTCAAGGGAGCCTTTTCAAACAGGAAGGGGTGGGAGCACACTGCTTCACCTCCCAGCACAGTTCGCCCCTTAGCATTCTGGTCAATGCAGTTCATGGTACATGCTTACTTCAAATTTCACTGGAGTATTCCACCAAAGTTGGTGCAGGTTAGTGCTGTAAATCTGTAGACACGTGTATCTGGATATCATCCGTCATCAGTACAGATAAAAACGAATTTTATTTGGGGTTGCTGAGCTGGCTGCCACAATCCTTTTAGCTCTCAGTACCTCTCACAGGCGCACAGGTGCATCTCCACAAGCTCGTCAGCTCAATGGCTCAAGGGAGCCTTTTCAAACAGGAAGGGGTGGGAGCACAGTGCTTCACCTCCCAGCACAGTTCGCCCCTTAGCATTCTGGTCAATGCAGTTCATGGTACATGCTTACTTCAAATTTCACTGGAGTATTCCACCAAAGTTGGTGCAGGTTAGTGCTGTAAATCTGTAGACACGTGTTTCTGGATATCATCCATCATAAGAACAGATAAAAACGAATTTTATTTGGGGTTGCTGAGCAGGCTGCCACAATCTTTTCAGGTCTCTGTACCTCTCACAGGCGCACAGGTGCATCTCCACAAGCTCGTCAGCTCAATGGCTCAAGGGAGCCTTTTCAAACAGGAAGGGGTGGGAGCACACTGCTTCACCTCCCAGCACAGCTCGCCCCTTAGCATTCTGGTCAATGCAGTTCATGGTACATGCTTACTTCAAATTTCACTGGATTATTCCACCAAAGTTGGTGCAGGTTAGTGCTGTAAATCTGTAGACACGTGTTTCTGGATATCATCCGTCATCAGTACAGATAAAAACGAATTTTATTTGGGGTTGCTGAGCAGGCTGCCACAATCTTTTCAGGTCTCAGTACCTCTCACAGGCGCACAGGTGCATCTCCACAAGTTCGTCAGCTCAATGGCTCAAGGGAGCCTTTTCAAACAGGAAGGGGTGGGAGCACACTGCTTCACCTCCCAGCACAGTTCGCCCCTTAGCATTCTGGTCAATACAGTTCATGGTACATGCTTACTTCAAATTTCACTCGAGTATTCCACCAAAGTTGGTGCAGGTTAGTGCTGTAAATCTGTAGACACGTGTTTCTGGATATCATCCGTCATCAGTACAGATAAAAACGAATTTTATTTGGGGTTGCTGAGCAGGCTTCCACAATCTTTTCAGGTCTCAGTACCTCTCAAAGGCGCACAGGTGCATCTCCACAAGCTCGTCAGCTCAATGGCTAAAGGGAACCTTTTCAAACAGGAAGGGGTGGGAGCACACTGCTTCACCTCCCAGCACATTTCGCCCCTTAGCATTCTGGTCAATGCAGTTCATGGTACATGCTTACTTCAAATTTCACTGGAGTATTCCACCAAAGTTGGTGCAGGTTAGTGCTGTAAATCTGTAGACACGTGTTTCTGGATATCATCCGTCATCAGTACAGATAAAAACGAATTTTATTTGGGGTTGCTGAGCAGGCTGCCACAATCTTTACAGGTGTCAGTACCTCTCACAGGCGCATCTCCACAAGCTCGTCAGCTCAATGGCTCAAGGGAGCCTTTTCAAACAGTAAGGGGTGGGAGCACACTGCTTCACCTTCCAGCACAGTTCTCCCCATAGCATTCTGGTCAATGCAGTTCATGGTACATGCTTACTTCAAATTTCACTGGAGTATTCCACCAAAGTTGGTGCAGGTTAGTGCTGTAAATCTGTAGACACGTGTTTCTGGATATCATCCGTCATCAGTACAGATAAAAACGAATTTTATTTGGGGTTGCTGAGCAGGCTGCCACAATCTTTTCAGGTCTCAGTACCTCTCACAGGCGCACAGGTGCATCTCCACAAGCTCGTCAGCTCAATGGCTCAAGGGAGCCTTTTCAAACAGGAAGGGGTGGGAGCACACTGCTTCACCTCCCAGCACATTTCGCCCCTTAGCATTCTGGTCAATGCAGTTCATGGTATATGCTTACTTCAAATTTCACTGGAGTATTCCACCAAAGTTGGTGCAGGTTAGTGCTGTAAATCTGTAGACACGTGTTTCTGGATATCATCCGTCATCAGTACAGATAAAAACGAATTTAATTTGGGGTTGCTGAGCAGGCTGCCACAATCTTTTCAGGTCTCAGTACCTCTCACAGGCACACAGGTGCATCTCCACAAGCTCGTCAGGTCAAAGGCTCAAGGGAGCCTTTTCAAACAGGAAGGGGTGGGAGCAAACTGCTTCACCTCCCAACACAGTTCGCCCCTTAGCATTCTGGTCAATGCAGTTCATGGTACATGCTTACTTCAAATTTCACTGGAGTATTCCACCAAAGTTGGTGCAGGTTAGTGCTGTAAATCCAGAAACACATGTGCCTAGAGATGACAGCACTAATCTGCACCAACTTTGGTGGAACACTCCAGCAAAATACCAAGTAAGCATGCACTGCAAACTGCATTTACCAGAATGCTAAGGGTCGAACTGTGCTGGGAGGTAAGCAGTGTGCTCCCACCCTTCCTGTTTAAAAAGGCTCCCTTGAGCCATTGAGCTGACGAGCTAGTGGAGATGCACCTGTGCGCCTGTGAGAGGTACTGAGACCTGTAAGAATTGTGGCAGCCTGCTCAGCAACCCCAGAAGAAAATCGTTTTTGATCTCTACTGATGACGGATAAAATCCAGAAACACATGTGTCTAGAGATGACAGCAC
This sequence comes from Calotriton arnoldi, assembly GCA_963921515.1. Taxonomy (NCBI): domain Eukaryota; kingdom Metazoa; phylum Chordata; class Amphibia; order Caudata; family Salamandridae; genus Calotriton; species Calotriton arnoldi. The sequence goes on from CAWUFW010000857.1 coordinate 1,517,999, forward strand.
TAATCTGCACCAACTTTGGTGGAACACTCCAGCAAAATACCAAGTAAGCATGCACTACAAACTGCATTTACCAGAATGCTAAGGGCGAACTGTGCTGGGAGGTCAGCAGTGTGCTCCCACCCCTTCCTGTTTAAAAGGCTCCCTTGAGCCATTGAGCTGACGAGCTAGTGGAGATGCACCTGTGCGCCTGTGAGAGGTACTGAGACCTGTAAGAATTGTGGCAGCCTGCTCAGCAACCCCAGAAGAAAATCGTTTTTGATCTCTACTGATGACGGATAAAATCCAGAAACACATGTGTCTAGAGATGACAGCACTAATCTGCACCAACTTTGGTGGAACACTCCAGCAAAATACCAAGTAAGCATGCACTACAAACTGCATTTACCAGAATGCTAAGGGGCGAACTGTGCTGGGAGGTCAGCAGTGTGCTCCCACCCCTTCCTGTTTAAAAAGGCTCCCTTGAGCCATTGAGCTGACGAGCTAGTGGAGATGCACCTGTGCGCCTGTGAGAGGTACTGAGACCTGTAAGGATTGTGGCAGCCTGCTCAGCAACCCCAGAAGAAAATCGTTTTTGATCTCTACTGATGACGGATAAAATCCAGAAACACATGTGTCTAGAGATGACAGCACTAGTCTGCACCAACTTTGGTGGAACACTCCAGCAAAATACCAAGTAAGCATGCACTACAAACTGCATTTACCAGAATGCTAAGGGCGAACTGTGCTGGGAGGTCAGCAGTGTGCTCCCACCCCTTCCTAATTTTTAGCTTGTTTTAAATTCTGTTTTTAGTTAATTTATTTTTAATGTGTGTGATGTGTGAGAGGCTGCTGCAGACAGTTTGCATAAAATATTGTGTTTACGTTTCATGCAACATCCATAAAACAAGTTTCTTTGAGATTAAAACAGGACCTCACATATTAGAAATGGGAGGAAGTCACAGATTTTATTTCACAGAAACTATTTGCAGTAATATTAGTGAGCTGCTGGTGTATCTCAGTATCTTAGATGTAAATGCATTTACAATTTGGATGAGTGCGACTGTGCACTGTCTGTGACCTGGCAAGAGAGGCTGCGAAAGAGCTGCAATTGGTTAATAAATTCAAACCTAATCCAAACAAGAGCCCCCAAAATACGTTTGACCCAGGGCCCCCAAAATCCTTAAGATGTCCCTGGCTCAATGTTCTATATTAGAATTTTGACTTATAAACGACAAGTAACAAAATGAGCTCTCTTACAAAAGCAGTAACCCACTGACCTATTTACATTATATGCACTTTGTTATCTGCATGTACACGTTTTTAGCAGCAGGCAATTTAACCCTCTGCGCTACCTTAGGACGAGTCAAAACTTCCACTAGACAGACCTCCGATCTCTTTCCAGGAAGAGATTAATCACCAGAGTTCCCTTGACATTTTAATTGATGCCTGAAAATTGCTGGAGGCCAGGAGGCGGCAGCAGGTGCTCTTGAAATTATAATATATTTGGGAAAATGACGCGCCCACCCCAAGTCAGCGCCCGGTGCTGCGGCACCGATCGCACCGCCCTAGAGCCGGCCCTGCTTCTTTATGAAATTGCATTCATCATTGTAGCACGGACAGCACAAAAGCGAGTAATGGAAAAAATGGAATGGATCAGAACTCCAGGTAACTGCTCTAGGCATATTCTATTACTTTGTTTTTTAATCACAACTGTGTCATTACAAACTGCTGCTAACTATATGCAAATTAGTCTTGACCCCACGCCATAGGAGATAGTCTGGCCCGAGCTGCAGCATCACATCCTGGCTGCAGGAATCTCAAGCAGTCTCTGACACATTCGACTTCATCGAGTCTCATTGGTGAGATGTAACCCGAGTCCCAAATACAAGGCAATGTATTAATGGGACACAGTTTGAAGACCATATTTGTTCACAGTCCTACATGGAACAGTTTTTTCAACATTCATTAAAGCTACACTTTACCACTTAAGAATTGTCTTCACAGTCTGAAGACATGGATGAAGAAACCCGATTCATGCATCCCAATTTGGATAATGAACAACGCTCCGCCCCCTTGTTGTTAATTGCCTGGATCGGTTTGTGTCAATCTAAAATTTGCATCTCAGAGTTCTGCTTTTGGAGAAAGCCGCCAGGTGCTGCAATGTGCTCATTCCAAGAATTAAGCCATTTATACTTTCACTTCCATACTTATAATTAAAGGGACTATCCAGTGTAGAGGAAAAATAGCTGTCTTTACCCAGCCGTGCATCTCTAACACGCCCCAACAATAAGCATTCCAGAATATTCCGTGGCTTGATGATGCCAGCTGCGTCTTGAGACCTATTGCGACATATTCCACTGGATGGCTCTGTTAACGGAAACGGCATTATTATATATGGGTCCCAAATACAAACTTTCCTTAAATAAGCTTTTCAAAGTGCTGTTACTTTCTCCAAACACATTGTGCAGTGAGATTCAAAGCTTATTTTCCACTGCTGTTATGTAATATTGCTCAGTTTTGGAGCTAGTGCCTCCCTCCTTCACCCAATTCACTCCACGTTTAGTTCTGTGTTCAAAATACAACAATTCGAAAAGCCTGTTTGATAATAGTGAATGTGTTTGGAACCAATTCACAACATACAATTGTAGATGGATAACAGTGAATAAAGGCAATATTTATCGCATTGTGGTTCTGAGGGACATTATAGACAACTCGACCTTCGGTCTCGTTATCTATTTTGTGTCACTCAGAACCCCTTGGTCAGACCCTCCAGGATTTCGCGATTTCGCGATTTCCCGCAAAATCGGCACTTTTGTAAAAATGCCGCGATTTTTACAAAAGTGCCCGCGAAATCGGCACTTTTGTAAAAATGCCGCGATTTTTACAAAAGTGCCGGCGAAATTGAAGGAATGCAGGGAAAAGGTTGCTACATTTCTATGGTAAAACAACTCCGAAAAGTGAAGACAACAAAAATACTTCAGAACACTGTCGATGTAAAACGCATGAACTGGTCATTTGGAATGTTTTTCAATAAATCTATTTGTATGCTGGTATTAAAAAAAAAAACTCTAAATTTATCAACGATGGTCTGTGTTTAGGCTGTTCCGAATCAAACTATTTTTATGCATGCTCTTCTGAAACAAATGGGGTCGCTGAATTCAAGAAACCAACACTACATTATTCCTGTTTGAAATAGTGAGTTAAAATCAGCATTGGGTTGTTACAAAGTGCAGCTCTTCCTGTCCGCAGTACGGGAAGAGCAGCTGCACTGCTTCAGCACACACTGGGCAATGTCAAGCAAAGGTTCCAATCCACTCAAGGTCACGTGATGAACTTTCTACTATGTGGAAAGACACAGCATCAGGTGGTTAACAGGAGCAATACCCCATAGCCCAGATATTTAAAGGAAAAAAAGGCCACTTTACTAGGACAGGTCTGTACGTCAATACATAAAACATTACACAAACCATGACCCCACCTCACTAATACATCAAATGTACCTAACGCCCTCTATGCTTACATCTCCCATATAGCCCAAACAACTTACCAAGCAAGCCAGTGTAACCCCTCAACAAACTCACTGTCCACTCCAAAACACTTTCTCGTGCTCCCCTGTATCATGGTTCCTTGTCCTTGCACATCACCACTTTCTTTCTCAAAGCACACCATTATCCCATCCTCTGGCCCTTCCCGACCTTGATTTGCCGCTCGCTCCGTATGAATTCAAGCCTTGAAATATCATCAATCATACACCAATTACTTTCTCACAGCCTGTATTATAGCGGCAACCATTTACATTTTTTTTAGACCTGTGCCATCAAATTGCCCTCGTTCATTTAGAAAGCCAATGTGGGAACATTTTATTAGAGAAGCTTGGTCTTTTGTGACCACCAATGCTCTTACACATGACCAGAAGGTGTTGCCTTTCCATATAAGCAAATCAGCACTCTCCAACAAAGGGGGAGAGGGGGCGAAGTTACGTTCCTTTTGAGGTCGATTATGAGCCACAGCCGAGGTCATACTGGAACCTCGACGAGCAGAGCTCTCATGTAACAAAGTCTTAACATAAGGAAAGACAAATAGATACCCACTTACTTGCTGACTTGTACAGAGTGAAACCAGAAAATCTGGATAAAATCGTGGCTTCCATGCTGAAATTGTGTGATCTTAGGCAAATATTTAATTTCACTAAGGTAGGTTCTGGAATGTCATTTCCTATGGGATGCTACCAGGCCATCTTTGATGGGCTTCTCAGAACCTAAACTAAAGCAAATGGAGGATTGCATTTCCAAGGGATAACAGCCTTCACCTGTGGGCTGCTTCCTCTGTTCCATATCCCAGGTTGCCTATTTCAAAGCGGAATACTCTGCCAAAACAGTTTCCATTGATTTAAGGCTGAAAATGAATGATTATGAGCAAAATAAAGTGCCGCAAAAATGCCGCTAAATTTCCATATTTGTGCCGCTAAATTTGCTAATCCATGCCGCTATATCCTGGGGGGTCTGCTTGGTGATAAAAAATCTCATTATTCACCGTTACCTACCCATAATTCAATATGATATGTATGGCTCCCTCTGAGTGCCACTGACGTAAATATAAGATTCCAAACCGGATTATTCACTGCTATGATGTAACAAAAGTCAGGGGCGTCTCCGCCGTTATTGCGGAGGAGTGTCACCCCCCCCCTGCTGAAAGCCATTAGAGGCAAAGAACAAAAATATAATGATAATAAAACAATTTTATTATCATTTTATTTTTTGTCCTGCAGGCTGCCAGCCAAGCCGAGGGGTGGGCGGGGCCATCCATAGTGACGAAGCTGCACCAGGGAGGAGGGGGGAGGGGTGGGCTCTGCTAAGTGCACATGACGGTTTGGCTGGCCGTCCAAACCGTAATGAGCATTTAGCCTTTCTCCAACCCAAGCTGTGTTGTACAGCCGGGTGGTGAACCAACACAGCCTCCCAGTCCATGTCTGAGTGCCGAACCAGGGCGCTCAGACCAATCTCATCGCTGCTCTCATGTTGGGAATAGTATTCCCAGCCGGAGAGAACCATTGGGATTGACAGCTGGGAGCCTGTGCAGTGTGCAGCAGTTCCTGGACAGGTGGCGAGGATCCGGAGCAAGGCGGCAGCCGTCGTAGCAGGTAGGTACTATTTTATATATTCATAATTCTGTCTTTTTTTGTTTTTGTTCCCCTTCCCCCCGCCCTACCACTTTGCAATACGAGCGGCCGCTACTGACAAAAGTGGTGAAAGAATTTCTTTTTCCCTATTGCTATCTCATGAAGGAATTCAGGGTGCTATGACAGCTCTCTCAGAGAACCTGTGGGTCAGTGGAGTGCTGGCTCTCTGCTCTGTTAGAGAGCAGGCAGCCCAGCTTTGGGATGGAGGGAAGGCACAGACGGGGGTGAGGGTGGATGACAGGAGGCCAGGTATTAGTTTTTTTAAATTTGGGACAGATATAAGGATCCATGTATGGCTCTGCATTACTCCTCTGCCCCTTTATAGCAGTTGAAATCAGGGGCCATATATAACATAAAATTATAGATGTGTAAAAAGTGGATAACTGGGACATTTTTCACTTTGGGATTTTGTGTGACTACGGCCGCCGAAGTGTGGGAATTATGCAGTAGCCTGGGCCTGGAGATAGCCCGGGGGCCCACTGATCTCCTGGCCTGGACTTTGAATCACCACCACACAATAGTGCAGATGATTGCGGCTGAGAGGCCGGAACTGTGGTGTCAATTCTGTGGCCAGCCCTTTGAATGTGGTGGGCACCCGAGACTGCCCCCACAGCAACTAGAACTATAAGGGGGGAGATGTAGTGGGTTTGGGCTACACCAAAGGGGAAAAAAGGGACAGGGTGCAGGCATCTGGGGGGGCCTCCTGGTAGGGGCCCCCTCCTTGTGAACGGCTGCCAGCAGTGACTATTCCCCCTGGGGGCCCCCTGCCGCCAGTGGCGTAACAAGGTCAGGTGGTACCCGGTGCGGAAAATTTCTTGTCACCCCCAGCTTGACAAATGGCAAAAATATGTGTTTAAAACACATATTTTTGCCATTTTGTCACCTCCCTGAGTGATTTCTTGTCACCCCCAACTTGACAAAATGGCAAAAATATGTGTTTAAAATACATATTTTTGCCATTTTGTCACCCCCCTCAGTGATGACACTCGGGGCGGCCCGCACCCACTGCACCCCCCTTCCTACGCCACTGCCTGCGGCCTTGCTGACTTGTGGATGGTGAGGACTTACTCTGAGGGATAGGCATATGGCAGGCTTCCCCCTTCTAATAGCGGCATGACCATGACTGTGGGAGGACATGGCGGCAGACCCCAATAGCAAATGAAGATGGACAAATATGCCACCCCTTGCAGCGGCTGACAGGAAAGGGACTTGGCAGGCGAGGTCCGGAGTGGAGAGGGGGCAATGAATGGAGGTGACGAGGTGGATCCCTTGCTCAGGGATATCATGGCCGCCATTCATGGCATCCATATGTAAGTGGCGCCTCCAGGGTCAAAAATCAACACCGTGACTACGGAGGTCACCCTATTGCAGGCAGACTTGAGGAAGGTCAATGAGAGAACCACACAGACTGACAAGACTTTGGCCCAAATTAAAGAGGAGTCGGTATCTCTGAAACAACTACAAAGAAAGAGTGTAGTGATCCAGGTGAAGCTGGAGGACAGTGAGGGCCCATCCAGACGTAACAACATCCAAGTGGTAGGGGCCTTGGAGAGGGCGAAGTGGTCAAGTATCTAACTGTTTTTGGAGGACTTTATACTACAAATGCTGAAACCCAAGAGACTGCCAGAATGTTTCTCTCCAGAGCAGGCCCATAGAGCACCCATTCTCCTATCGCAGCCTGGGGCAGCGCAGAGAAGGATGATTGCACAAATTTTTAACCACAGGGACAGAGATGCGATCTTACACGCTACATGTACCAAGCAGAAACTCCAATTTGAGAATGCAACAGGACAGATCTACCCCGACTTCACCCTCAAGGTCCTGCAGCAGAGAAGACATTTTTGGGAGGTGAAGCGTTGACTGAGAGAGCGAGAGGTGAACTACATGATGCTTTTCCCTGCTCTCATCAGGGGACTACATGAGGGCAAATCCTGGACTTTCAACACATTGGAGGAGGCCTGGGACTAGCTTGAGGACTGGAGACCTGTGGAGGAGCAGTGAGTCGGAACTCGTTGGAGGGAGCGGTCCCCAGCTGGTCCAGGACAAGGGCTCAGTGGGCTGCTAGGGCTGAGATTATGAGACAGGGGGCTCCTGGAAAGCAGCAGATTTGCGGTACTTGATGATCATGACACGGGGGAGTCTGAACGACCCCAAAGAGAGGAAACGAATGAGACCGATGATGGAGCTGGTGTAGGGTGCAGATCTCCCCCCTCTTCACATATGGTGGTTTATGATGACACTGGACACATTTGGATGGTTATGTTCCTTGAGGCTATGGCTTGAGGGTGTCTCGTATGGTAAGAGTCGTTGGCCAACAGACACAATCAATGTTACAATCAAGGGGGACTATTGAGAGATCCTAATTGTAATACAGGTAGGAGTTCCAATCAACATGTGGGAAATGTTCAGGTTGTTCAGGTTGTTCAGGTGACAGGCACCCAGCAAATTGGGGCTGGCAGGCATTTTGGAGCTTGTGTTACTGAAGGGCGGGGTGGAGTGTAGTTGGGAGGGACAAGTTTTAGTTATCATGTTGATGACATGCAGTTGTATCATAACCCTGGGCACGGCACAAGCATGTGAGGTGGCGAAGAAACCTAGGCCCACAAACATTAGACATTCAGTGCCCCACAGAATCATGCCCTCCTAGGTGGACAGGGGGATAAGTTAACCTTTATATATTGGAATGCTAATAGCCTACGGAGTAAAATCATGAGAGGGATTGTGATGCAATACCTGGGACACATCAAAACTGGAGCGAGGTAACACCCCAGTGCCGGACGCACAGCTGAATCCCTGATTTATACCAAAGACGTCACAAATGTATCCGTATTTCATAATTGTTTATTCCATGTTTTCCAAAACTTTTTGCCATTCTCATTTCTTTTTCTCATATCACATGAGAGGCGCTTATGTATTCACAAATTTCTAAATGTAGCAGATATGCCAATCCAGGCCTTTTCTGAAACACGAAGTGTACATAAATCATCCTCAGTAATTGGTCGCATTTTACCCAATGCATTTGGGGCCCTTGCATGGCCCTTCGTCAGGGGTTTACTGCAAATTAAAACATCAATATTAGATTGTGTGTTCAGACCTCTGCGCATTTAAACTATTATGTAATACCACACAGAATCCATGCCTTGTATTAGAACTCACCCCTTAATCAACGTTTTCCCTCTAATGCCATAACCAAACGCTACCGCAAAAAATCTACCTGGGCCAACCTCTCTCTACTTACAATACCTTCCCTTGTTATGCCTTTACTTCCATATCTGAAACCCTCAAAGACCGTTTCTCATAAGCTGATACTAAACCCTCTTCCGAGTTAGCTGCCACCCACAGACAAAACAACATTAACACTGACCCATACCTTCAACTTCTATCAGTGTGATCACCTTCTCAACAAAATTTCCGCCTTCCCTGTAATCCTCTCACTACTTACTCTACCTTATCAACTCCTGTGAAGTGACCCCGCCCCACCTAATGGACCATTAGCTTTTAACCTCCACTACTCTTTTGCCTACAGGTCCCATACCACACTGCATCTACCGTCACACTAACCTCTGTGTAATGTTTTGACTTCCCCTGTTGATTACACTGATACACCCCCTATTTTCCAAAACTCCCTGAGCATCTAGCTCGAATACCCCGCCCACCCGTAGATGTTATCTATAACGTTGATAGTGCAATATTGTGCATTAGATTTTCAAACGTGAGACAAAAATAAAAATAAAGGCATGCTGTGCAAATTGACAATACACAAATTCACGCATTTGTTATTTGAGCATAAACACAACCGTCATCATATGTTTTTTTAAGAATACAGTTCATAAGCTCCCGCTTCCTGAGATGAGATGTTGTGAGAGTAATTTTTGACTGCCCTCCAGACAAGTAGCACCCATGGATTACTGGCAAAAGAAACCTACGAAAAGGACATATTCACATGAGAGACGATTCAACAAAATCTCATCTCAGGAAGCGGGAGCTTATGAACTGTATTCTTAAAAAAACATATGATGGACGGTTGTGTTTATGCTCAAATAACAAATGCGTGAATTCGTGTACTGTAAATTTGTACAGCATGCCTTTATTTTTATTTTTGTCTCACGTTTGAAAATCTAATGCACAATATTGCACTATCAACGTTATAGATAACATCTACGGGTGGGCGGGGTATTCGAGCTAGATGCTCAGGGAGTTTTGGAAAATAGGGGGTGTATCAGTGTAATCAACAGGGGAGGTCAAAACATTACACCGAGGTTAGTGTGACGGTAGACACAGTGTGGTATGGGACCTGTAGGCAAAAGAGTAGTGGAGGTTAAAAGCTAATGGTCCATTAGGTGGGGCGGGGTCACGTCACAGGAGTTGATAAGGTAGAGTAAGTAGTGAGAGGATTACAGGGAAGGCGGAGATTTTGTTGAGAATGTGATCACACTGATAGAAGTTGAAGGTATGGGTCAGTGTTAATGTTGTTTTGTCTATGGGTGGCAGCTAACTCGGAAGAGGGTTTAGTATCAGCTTATGAGAAACGGTCATTGAGGGTTTCAGATATGGAAGTAAAGGCATAACAAGTGAAGGTATTGTAAGTAGAGAGAGGTTGGCCTAGGTAGATTTTTTGCGGTAGCGTTTGGTTACGGATTTAGAGGGAAAACGTTGATTAAGGGGTGAGTTCTAATACAAGGCATGGATTCTGTGTGGTATTACATAATAGTTTAAATGTGCAGAGGTCTGAACACACAATCTAATATTGATGTTTTAATTTGCAGTAAACCCCTGACGAAGGGCCATGCAAAGGCCCGAAATGCATTGGGTAAAATGCGACCAATTACTGAGGATGATTTATGTACACTTCGTGTTTCAGAAAAAGGCCTGAAGTGGCATATCTGCTACATTTAGAAATTTGTGAATACATAAGCGCCTCTCATGTGATATGAGAAAAAGAAATGAGAATGGCAAAAAGTTTTGGAAAACATGGAATAAACAATTATGAAATACGGATACATTTGTGACGTCTTTGTTATAAATCAAGGATTCAGCTGTGCGTCCGGCACTGGGGTGTTACCTCGCTCCAGTTTTGATGTGTTGACAAGCGCGTGGTTGTAGGGCAGACCACGAATCCGAGCTTGCACGCTAATTGTCTAAACAACGAACTAACTTTATTGAGTACATTTGGAAGAAGTAGGTGTGCACTTTGTCGCCCCCTTTTTGTGAGAGCAGTACCTGGGACGAATTGGCTCGAACATTGTAATGCTGCAGGAATCCCGATTGAAAGGGACTGAGATAAAGATGTTAAACAGACAAGGGTATAAAATGAGAGCCGATACTGAAAAAATCCATGCCTTTTACTGTACTCTGCCCTTGGGCCTCTGGTCAGGGGAGGTATGTTGCGCAGTATGGCACCTGGAATAGGTTAACTCTCAATTTGTGTGCAGTATACATTCCGGGGAGCTGCTCCTACAGTTTCCAGCTGGGATACTTCTACTAGGGGCAACCTCTACCATATACTAAGTGTAGAGGTGGACCGGGATCCCCCAGGAGAGGGAGAGCCTCACAAGCATGGGATGTCAGCCTTCATGAAGGCTATGGGACTGGGAGACATCTGGCGGACCCTCAACCCTGGGTGCAAACAGTTCATGCACTATTCGGGGGCACACCACACTTCAACGTGCATTGACTACCTCCTTACCATGCATTTATCTTTGGCACACTTCAGTGACACCAGAATTATGGTGCAAGGAATATCAGATCACGCAGCTCTGTGGGTGGACCTTCAGGCACCCTGCAATGGGACAAGAGAAGGGTGTAAGCTGGTTCCTTGGCATCTCAAAAATGAAGGTATAATAGAGGGAATCAGAAATGGCATTAAGCTCTATTTCCCAAAAAATGTGGTCACGGTGAAGTCGCCGGTCATGTTATGGGAGGTCTATAAGATGGTCCTCCAGGGCCAAGCAATGTCACTAATAGTGGGAGAGAAATGGAAGAAACAAGAGTGGGCTTACAGGCTTGAGGAAGAAATACTGGAACTGGAGGCTGCTGGGGGGCACCTCTCATTGCCTCTCATGCCGGAGCAGCATTGCAAACTGCAACTCAAATAGCAGGAATACAGGGCCCTTGCAGAGAATACGGCCTGCAACATTGTGCTTGCCTCCCAAAGAAGGGTCTAAAAGGTAGGAGATAAGGCAGGGTGGTTATTGGCATGGTTGGGCAGCAGAGAATGGGATACAAGCTGGGTGCATGAATTGCGAACTGAGAAGAGTGAGGTAGTTAGAGGCAATGGGGAAATTGAAGAGACATTTGCACACTATTGCAGCTACCCGTGCAGCTATTAGGGAGTTCCTGGGGGATATCACTGTGCAGGAGTTCACTGCTGAGGCGAGACAGGATATGGAGGTGGACATTAGTGAGGAACAGCTAGCATTGGCTATTAGAGACATGCAGACAGGGAAGGCACAAGGTCTGAAAGGCCTGCTTTCGCAGCTTTACAGGAAAATGGTGAGTGAGCTTGCCTGCACTTATGTAATATGGTTTGGGACGCGAGGTGAGGGGGTGCCCTCCGTTGAGACCAGAGATTAGCCACTATTGTAATGAATAAGGATGTGAAGCCCTATACAGACTGTGCCTCCTACAGGCCAATCTAGCTCCTGAATGTGAAATGTAAAATCCTTGCTAAACTCCTGACTGAGAAGAATTATAGAGACACTAATACACCCCGACTAGTCGGGCTTTATGCCACACAGAGGGACACGGTTGAATCTCAGACTGTATCAAGGGCACCAGGGAGGGGTCTGAACTGGCGGTGATGGTCCTGTTGCTCGACTCGGCCAAGGCCTTTGATATGATTGAGTGGGAGTACCTGTGGACCGTGTTGGAAAGGATGGGCTTTGGTACTAACTGTATTGGGTGGGTAAAACTGCTGTATAGTGAACCACGGGCACAGGTGAGTGTAAATGGGATGTGGTCCTGTCCTTATCAGCTGCACTGGGGCACCTGTCTGGAGTGCCCTCTATCACCAATGCTCTTCAACCTGTCACTGGAGCCACTGGCATGTTGGGTGCCCACTGACCCGCTGTGAGTGGCCTCGCATGGGGAGGAGAAAAGGAAGACAGATTTTCCTTCACAAAGGATGATATCCTGCTATATGTGTCAAAGCCCGAGGTCTCCATTCCTAGAGTCCTCCATATCTTCCATCTATATGGTACCTACTCGGGACACACAATAAATTGGGGGAAGCCCCATCTTTTCCCCCTGTGTGCATGGACAGCGTAACAGACCCTCCCGGAGGGACTTGCGGTGGAAACAGTAGGATTCAAGTATCTGGTACTCAACGTGACTAGGCAGCCTGAGATCTTCTGCTCAGCCAATCTATATTCTGTGCTTGACCGATTTAAAGTGGATGTGCAGCATTGGAGATCGCTCCCCCTTTTGCTCCTGGGAAGAGCACTCCATATCGGGTGCCCTCTGAGTTCTTCCTGCGTATAAATCAGACAGTTCTGCAGCTCCTGTGGATTAGGGTAACAGCCAGAATAGTAATGACCAAACTCACAAGAGGGTGGTCTGATGGGGGCATTGCCGTCCCTGACTTGGAAAGGTACTATTGGGCATCACAATTGATACTGGTTAATGAGTGGGTCTTCGCCCCCGTAACAAAGCCATCGCTCAGGGTGGACTGCAAGACCCTGGGTCCCAGGGACTTCCTGAGGGCACTATACTCCAAAAGGGGTTGCAGATCTCTGCCCCATCTGACAAAAGTCACAGACTCCTTCTGGTGGGCGTCAAATAAATTCCTGGGCTGGCAGGGATGGCTCACGGCGATGACCCCTCTGTGAAACACCTATGCATTGACAGCAGTGGGAAGACTTGAAGGGTTGGCGGGGTGGAATCTGATAGGTATCTGGATGTTGGGAGATGTGTGGAAGGGCAAGGATCTGATCACCTGGGAGGCGATGCAGCTAGAATATGAGATGGCTCCCAAGAAAGTTTTCTGGTATCACCAGCTGAGGCACGCACTATGGATGCATATGTAGTGGGGCCAGCTGCTGGAAAAGGCCTCACCACTGGAAGAAAGACTCCCGATGGAACAGCTCCTTGCAAAAGCAAATTTCCTGACTTACAGTAAATTAATGAATAACACCCCCAATCACTTACTGAGGTTAAAGGAGGCATGGGAAGCAGACTTTGGGGAGCTAGAAGAGGAGGAATGGGAGGAGGCGATCCGCTCACCCAGAGAAGTGGCAGTTAGAGCCCGATTAAGGCTGATCCAGCTACGTTTACACAAGAGTACTTTAATACAGGGTGGGTGTAGCCCACACTGATAAGTGTGTCAGGGGCTGCGGGGTATCAGGGTGTTTCTCCATCCACAATGGGTCTGTTCACAGTTAGCGGGGCTTCTGGAGGGGGGTCCGGGAAGGACTTCGGGAGGGAATCAGCTTAGTAGCAGCTGTCTCACAAAAAATAATATTTTGAATATCTGGGGTGAGTAGAATCCTGGAAAATATCCTAGATTGTTGTCCACCCTGGGATCTGTGGTGGCTAAGAGAAATATTGTTTGCTGTGGGGAATGGCCGAGTGTTGAAGAGTGGAAATCAGGCATTGATTGGTGCAGGGCTCAAGAACACCAGGTCTATGAAAGTAGAGGATGCCCTCGCAGATGGGAGAAAATATGAAATATCTGGGGGGTCATACCGAGGCTTTCTGGATGTTCTGTTAGGGCAAGAGGAGTATCCTGATTGAGACAAGGATTATGACTTATGGGTGCCTTGTGTGTGGGGAGGAGCTGTGGGGGTTGGAAAGGTCAATACAGGGAATCAGAAACAGGGGAGCGGCCCCACTACTCCAAGAAACAGTGTTCCTTATACAACAATGTATCAGAAGAGAAGGATCTCTTGGAGGAATCAACAATCAGATAAATCACACTCCACTGTCTTCGCAATCATATACTCCTCACTGCGAGTCTAAAAAGGACCCAAAAGGCAATTATATAAAGTCTGCTTAATAAAACATATGATAAAAACAATTGTACAATTATATAAAATTCATGTAATCTAAAATATTTAATGAAAAATATATTGCACATACATTGTTAAAACATTATATCGAGAGAGACATAACAAACAAGACATACATATTTGTCATTCATAAAACTTGTTAATTTGAAGGAATCAACCATTACAAATATCAAATTTAACAACAACAGGGGGGTGCCGACGCATTTTGGTGGATAAACAGTGTAGGACCACCTTCTTCAGGACAACAACAATCTTTATATCTCTAACCAAATATGCAGTGTTCGCCTGAATAAAGAACAAAACATGTATCAAAATAGGGTGTCATACTTATGTAACAGACCTAAGCATAAATAAACAATGCATATTTATTTTACAAAATATTCATCTCGCTTTGTCTGATTGTTTAAGCCATCATATTCGATCCATAATGTGCTATATTACAACCCAAAAATGTATTACCAAGAGAGTTTATAAATCAGATTCATAATTGTCCAAAGGGCCCAAATGAAGACTGAGGACCAAACATTCACTTACGTTTTTCACTTCCAGACATACCTTCACATTCATATCTTAATTGAAAGGGAAGAATTAGTGCACTCACCATTTGGTTCTCAGTCTTCATTCGGGCCCTTTGGACAATTATGAATCTGATGTATAAACTCTCTTGGTAATAAATTTTCATCAGTGATATCATCAGTGATGTCACTGACCATGTCATGAGTGATGTAATATGTGACGTCATCAGCAGTGCATTGCGGGGGCGCGAGTTATAACTGCTGAATTTCTCTGGTTTTGTATGAGTGAAATGTCAGCCTAACTATAACATCTCTGTAACCTTTGGTTTTTTCTGTGAATTTCCAAGGTTTTTTAACTAGCAGTCATGTTTGCAGAGAGATGGAAAAAAGGGGCTGAACCTCCAACAAGCTCTCAGGATTTCCACTGCGTAGTGTTCCGCCCCCACTCACCTGAAAACCAAGTACTGCAGGAACGAAGATTGTCCCACTACTCACCCTGTGCCTTAACCCTTCATGCCCAAGAGTAAAACAGACATGAGCAGAAAACGCACCTGGGGAAGGCAGGTAAACAAGGGAACAAGAAAAAAGTATGGGTCGAATCTTGATATCACTCTCCTGAGTATCCTGGGAGCCAGGCAAAACCACAAGCGTCTTGAAAAAGAGAAAAGAAAGGGTAAAGATTAGCGCCAGAATAGATATAGTCAAGGAAATCTCTTCACTTCAATCAGAGAGACAGTTGTTGACATCACTATACACTCAGCTCACCCCTTAACATCCATAGTCGGGTCCCATAGGAAATCCAGAGGAGTATTTCACAAAGTCCTCGTCCCAGGAATGAAAGGATCAAAGTCTTTCCACAGGGCAAGACATGAAGAACTGAAAATAGTTATTGGGGAAGAGCGGGAAAAAACCACGATGGCAAAAAACCCGCACTGTATTCAGAAAACAGAAGTACAAAAAATGTCCTTGGTGTTGATTATCCAAAAGAATCCAGTGCATTGAATAGACAATAGCAACACACAAAAAATACGAAAATTGGGTGTTCCCTGACACCAGCTATATTTCTGTGTGTGTCCGAGTTCTAGGAAGGAATTAAATACCTCCAAAACCAGCACACAAAGGGAATTGAAGAGCTGTCTGTAAATCAAAGAAAGTAATCCAAGGAGGTGCTGGCAAGAAATAACGTTCTGTCAGCGGAATGCTGATGGCGAGAGTCCTTCAGGGGAGGAACCGGAAACGAAACCAAGCAACGAGGAGCAGGTAGGCGGCTCCTAAATACTCGCTGCCCACATACGGGAAACATCACTGCGGCTGTGCCCAAAATGTCCCTTCAAGCGGAACCAGGAAAAGGAGAGGCCAGTCACCAGGAAGGAAGAAAAACAAGGAAAAAAGACCCAAAAGTAAGATAGACGAACAGGGTAGAATGTAAAGATCAAAGATAACCCAGAAAAGGCATATCATAAACATAAGAACTAAGGCGGAAGTGAACCTCGGGCCGTGACAGTACCCCCTCTCAAAAGACCCCCCACAGGACGAGGTTTAGACGGATGACGGACATGAAAAAGACATACCAGGCGGGGAGAATGCACAAAACTGGCCGGATCCCGGGTACGATCATCAGGGGAAAAACCCTTCCAATCCACCAAATAAAACAGCCTGCCCTGGCGTCGTCTTGAATCAAGGATGGCATTAACCTCGAATTCCTCATGTTTGTCAATCAGCAAGGGAGGGGGCGGCGGCAAAGCCTGAGTGGTGACAGTGTAGGGCTTAAGCAGGGAGGTATGAAACACAGGATGTATCCGATATTCATCAGGTAATTCCAGCTTCATAGCAACCGGGTTAATCACCTGATGAATCCTAAATGGCCCTACATAATGGGGCTGCAACTTCCTGGGTCTCCCCAAACGTAGGTTTTTTTTACGCCAACCACACCATATGGCCTGGAGCATAGGAGGGGGCAGGATGTCGATGCCTATCTGCCTTGTCCTTCATACTCCTCTTAGCTGCCAACAAATGTTGTTGAGCCTTTTTCCAGATATCAGTCAGAGTAAGACATAATGTATCTACCGCGGGTACTCTATTGGTGGGCTCAATAGGTATGGCTCTAGGATGGAAACCCATTGAACAAAAGAAAGGGGACATACCTAAAGCTGAATAAAGACTGTTATTATAGGCAAATCTGCAATAGGAAGCGCTTTCACCGAGCTACCAGTAAGTGAGGTCAGAAGACAACGGATGTACTGTTCCATGGTTTGATTGGTACGTTCCATTTGCCCATCAGAGTGCGGATGGAAAGCCGAGGACAACCGGAGTTCCATATGCAATGAAGAACATAATTCTTTCCAAAAATGGGAAACGAACTGCGCCCCCCCTGGTCTGTTACGATAGCTGTTGGTATGCCATGTAATCGTAACACGTGTAGTATAAAGATGTCTGCTAATTCTCTTGCAGTAGGCAGTTTAGGCAAAGGGACAAAATGGGCGGATTTAGTAAACAGGTCAACAACCACAAGAATGGTGGTAAACCCTGCGTGGGGAGATCCGTAACAAAGTCCATACTGATAGTATGCCAAGGAGAAGGAGGAACCAGAAGAGGATGTAGAAGACCTGCTGGAAGGGTATGTAAGGCCTTATTAATGGCACAAACCGGACATGAAGACACAAACATCTGTAGATCATGACCCAACGTATCCCACCAGAACCAACGAAGGCATATCTCTCTTGTCTTGGTTATACCAGGGTGACCTACTAATGAGGAGGAATGACACCAGGTTAGAACTTTATCCCTGAGCTCTGTGGGTATGAATAGCTGACTGCCGTGATATAAAATCGCATTCCCTCAATTGGAATATAGAGTTAGTCAACCAAGGAGCCATATCTATAGATGCCAGTTGCTCCTTGACTTCAACAAGAAATTCGTCAGAGGAGCAACATCCAATGATCCTATCCTTGGATATCATAGGCATCTCCTCAGGTAGTATGGCATCAAATAAAGGGGCTACATGTATAAGGGACAGGGCATCAGATGTCACTTGTTGGGCAGCGGGTCTGTACGTGATCATGAAATCATATTCATTAAAGAACAACACCCATCTCATTTGCCGTGGGGTCAAAGCTCGTGCAGAGCGACAGAATTCCAAATTTTTATGATCAGTGTAAATCGTGACAGAATTTCTGGCTCCCCATAAATGATGTCTCCATTCCTGGAAAGCCAGTTTGATTGCCAATAACTCTCTTTCGGCCACAGTATAGTCCTGTCCGGCGGGTAATAGCCTTTTAGGAAAAAAAGGCGATGGGATGCATAAGACCCGACTCAATATCCCGTTGAGACAAGACCCTTCCCACAGCATACTGAGAGGCATCAGCCTCTACATAAAACGATAGTGCTGGGTCCGGATGTTTCAGGATAGGAGCAGTTGTAAATTTCTCCACTAATGTTTCTAGAGCAAGTTGGGCAGAAGTAGTCCACAGAAAGGAAACCCCTTTTTGTAGCAATGCAGTAATGGGAGTAATGATATCCGAAAAATGGGTAATAAAGCGCCGATAAAAATTGGCAAAACCCAATAAGACCTGTATATCCCTCACGCAAGTTGGAACTTGCAATGAGGTTATAGCATTGGTCTTCTTAGGATCCATCTGGATTCCTTCTGAGGAAATGATGAAACCCAGAGACTCAACTCGAGAAACCTGAAACTTACACTTTTCTAGTTTTACGAACAAATGATTTTCTCGTAGTTTCTCCAATACCTGTTTTACATGGCGATCGTGTTTGGTGTTGTCTTTCGAGAATATTAGGATATTGTCTATATACACGATAATACTTAAATCAAGAAATTCCCGAAGTACCTCATTGATAAAAAACTGAAAAGCAGCAGGGGCATTACAAAGACCGAAAGGCATGACACAATATTCGAACCATCCAAATTTTGTCAGAAAGTCGGTCTTGCATTCATCTCCTCTCGTACTCGAATTAGATGATATGCCCCACGCAAATCCAATTTAGTAAACACGGTGGCATGTCGCAACTGATCTAACAACACAGGGATTAAAGGCAGTGGATTCTTGTTTTTAATCGTCACCTTATTAAGGGCTATGTAAGCAATGCAAGTGCGAAGATCCCCCCTTCTTAGGCACAAAAAGAGGGGAGATGACACCGGAGAAGAAGACTGTCTAATGAATCCAGAAGACAGCATTTCATCCAAGTAGACCCGCAAAGGCTGTGTTTCCGGTTCAGAAAGAGCATAGATCCGACTACAGGGCAAAGTAGCATTAGAAACCAGATCTATGCGGCAATCAAAAGTACGGTGTGGTGGTAATTTAGTGGCCTTAGCTGTATCGAAAACATCAGAAAACTGAATATACTGATAAGGAACACAAGGAGCCTCAGAAGTGATGCCTGAAGCACAGGCCAAAGGAGAGGCCTAAACAGTGGCCTCCTGATAACAATGTTGTAAACAATATTTGGAGTCTAAAGTAACAGTACGTCTGGCCCAGTCTATCTTGGGATTATGTAACCGCAACCATGGTACCCCAAGAATAACTCCAAAGGTAGGAGCGTCTATTAAGTCAAAACTAACAGTCTCTGAATTACCATTATCGCAAATCAATGTGAGAGGTTCAGTTTGCTTAGTAATCAGCCCTGATGAAAGGTCAGTACCATCAATTGCTCTAACTGGTTCGGGTTTCTTTTTGGAAATACAAGGACTGTCATGCTTCACAGCCAATTGGATGTCCATAAAATTTCCTGTTGTCCCAGAATCAAGCAATATGGGAAAGGTGGTTCTTTTAGTAATCACCAAGGTTACTGTTATAGTAAAATGACGTGGTACTCTTGAAACAGAACCAGCTACATCATAGGGATTAATGTTAACAACTGATTCCTGGTATGATGATGTACCTCCATGTTCTATGAAGGCCACAGTTTTTCTTGCTGGTATAGTCGAAGGTTTGACTGGACATTCGCGGGCATAATGTCCGCTTTTCCCGCAATATAAACAAAAATTCTGTACCCGTCTCCTATCCTTTTCTTCCTTAGATAAAGAACCCGACACACCACCTATTTGCATAGGTTTCCGTAGAGTTTTAGTTCCAACTTCCTCCTTCTGATCCTAATGCAACATATACAACCGAGGAGCTTGTATCTGACTTTTTTCACCCTTGGCTCAGCTAATCTATGATTTAATTTAACTACTAGGTCAATAAACTCCGTACACTTTTCAGGAGGATTCACCACCTGTTACAGGACGTCTTTTAATTCCTCACAGAGACCTTGATAAAATAATGAGGTCCTTTTTCTGGGGGCCAATGGGTTTCTGAGACCAGTCGATTAAAGGTTGAAATATACACCAACAGGTCCTGTTTCCCTTGCCTAAGATTAAGAAACTCCGCGTCAACTGCTTTCATAAATGTGTGATTAGCAAACAAGCGACCCATTTGTTCCTTAAACGCTGGAAAATTGTAGAGAATGGAATCATCATTGTCCACTAAGGGAACTGACCACATCGCTACCGTACTGGCTAGATGTGAAATCACGAATGCTAACTTCGCTGAATCATCCGGTAAAGCCATTGGTCTACACATAAAATGCAGATGACACTGATTCATAAAGATGCTAAATTTATTGCTGTCACCAGAAAACCTTTCTGGAACAGCTAAAGGTACCGGTACCGGTGTCGTGACTGTAAGAGCAACGGGTGAACCACTACTGGTACTAGATGTCCTGTCATAATGAAAGGTCGCAGGTTGTACAATAGGCACATGTGTTTTTGGAATGGCCCCAGGAGCCCGCCCCCAGGCATTATCTCTGGCTTTATATGTATTGAGTTCATGATGCAAAGCCTGATTCTCCTGCCTCAAGTCCTGTACTTCAGCTTGAATGGTGGATAAAGCTATGGCTAGATCCTGCAATGTAGGTCCCAGCCCCACACCCCCTGCTACCAAGGATGAAGGGGGAGATTCCTCTTGATCCATCTTCGCTCAGGCAGTATAAATTTCGTGGGCTTGGTTTTCTTTTCCGCCCCCACTCACCTGAAAACCAGGTACTGCAGGAACAAAGAATGTCCCACTACTCACCCTGTGCCTTAACCCTTTATGCCCAAGAGTAAAACAGACATGAGCGGAAAACGTACCGGGGAAAGGCAGGAAAACAAGGGAACAAGGAAAAGGTATGGGTTGAATGCTGATATCACTCTCCGGAGTATCTTGGGAGCCAGGCAAAAACACAAGCGTCTTGAAAAAGAGAAAAGAAAGGGTAAAGATTAGCGCCAGAATAGATATAGTCTAGGAAATCTCTTCACTTCAATCATAGAGACAGTTGTTGGCATCACTATAAACTCAGCTCACCCCTTAACATCCATAGTCGGGTCCCATAGGAAATCCAGAGGAGTATTTCACAAAGTCCTCATCCCAGGAGTGAAAGGATCAAAGTCTTTCCATAGGGCAAGACATGAAGAACTGAAAATAGTTATTGGGAAAGAGCGGCAAAAAACCACAATGGCAAAAAACCCGCACTGTATTCAGAAAAAAGAAGTACAAAAAATGTCCTTGGTGTTGATTATCAAAAAGAATCCAGTGCACTAAATAGACAATAGCAGCACACAAAAAATATGAAAATCAGGTATTCACAGACACCCGCTATATTTCTGCGTGAGTCTGTGTCCTAGGAAGGAATTAAATACCTCCAAAACCAGCACACGAAGGGAATTAAAGAGCTGTCCGTAAATCAAAGAACGGAATCCAAGGAGGTGCAGGCAAGAAACAACGTTGTGTCAGCGGAACGCTGACGGCGAGAGTCCTTCCGGGGCAGGAACCGGAAACTAAACCAAGCAACGAGGAGCAGGTAGGCGGTTCCTAAATACTTGCTGCCCACATATGGGAAATATCACTGCGACTGCGCCCAAAATGTCCCTTCAAGCGGAACAAGGAGAAGGAGGCGCCAGGCGCCAGGAAGGAAGAAAAAAAAGGAAAAAAGGCCCAAAAGTAAGATAAACGAACAGGGTAGAATGAATAGATCAAAGATAACCCAGAAAAGGCATAGCGTAAACATAAGAATTAGGCGGAAGTGAACCTTGGGTCGTGACACGTAGGACTTACAGGAGGTACCAGGAGGGCCTCTTGGCCCCCAAGGTCCCTCTTGAGTAAAGTGTACTTCAGCCCCCAACCAGTAGTGCACCAGGAGGCGCATTTGAAGAGTATTGGAGAAAGGGGGCATGGCCTCTGAAGACCTCTTAGCAATCCCACTGTGTGGGACTTACTGGAGGTAACAAGAGAGGTAGTTGGCCCCAAGGACGTCCTTGTGGGCCATCTACCCCTCCTGTTACCTCCATTAAGTCCCACACAGCAGGATTGCTGAGTTCTGATACCAGGCCACGCCCCCTTTCTCCACCAGTTTGCAAACGCACCTCCTGGCGCGCTCTTGGTTGGGGGATGAAGTACCCTGCACTGCTGGGGGTCCTTAGGGGCCATCAAGCCTATCTTTTACTTCCAGTAAGCCCCACACAGTGAGATTGCTGAGAAGTGATCGCAGGCCATGCCTCCTTTCTCCACCACTCTGCAAACGCGCCTCCTGGCATGCTCTTGGCTGGGGGACTTCATCCCCCAGCCAAGAGCGCCCAGGAGGCCCCCCTCCTGAGGCGGATATTGCCCCAGGGACCCCATCCCCCGGGGCGTGGCCACATCCTTTGTTTTTTTACAACAAATAAAAGCCGGTAGGGGGGCCTGCGCGGCCCCCCTACCCGGGCCATTTTTGGCCCCGGGGACCCCATCTTCCGGGGCCCAGCCATTTTTTTATTTAAATAAAAAAAAGGAAGGGGGGGTCGAGTGGCGGGGTGAAATGTACTTTTTCCACTGAAGTCTACACAACAGTAGGGAAAATGTTGCACTTTGGAGGGGTTAAATGTACTATTCCCAAACCGGTTAGTGAAACAGTAGGGAAAGTGCTTGACTTTTGATGGGTAAAAATTACTATTCCCACTCCAATCTGTGCAACAATAGGGAAATTATTGGATTTTGGAGGGGTTAAATTTACTATTTCCACTTCAGTCAGCACAAAATTAGGGAAAGTGTTGGACTTAGGAGGTGTAAAATGTACTATTCCTACTCCAGTCACTGCAACAGTAGAGAAAGCATTGGATTTTAGAGTAACAAAATTTAATTTTCCTACTCCAAACAGCGCCACATCAGGGAACTGCAAAGAGGTTCATTTTACTATTCCTACTGCAATCTAAGCAAGACTAGGGAAAATGCTTCACTTCAAACACATTACATATATAACTCCATGAAATCAGAATAAATTTAAAACTCTTAATAAAAATAATTATATATATATATATATATATAGCTATTACAAAACTAAAAACAATTAATCAATTTACATAATTATGATTCAATAAAAAATTAGTTATCAATAAATAAAACATTGTTATTCAATTATTTATTAAGTAACTGTCCTCCCTGTACCCCTACAAACCTAGCAGCCCAAAACTAAAATAAAATGTAAATGATAAACTATTCCACAATTTACATATTTAAACTTCAATTAAATAATTAATTTACAAAAAATAATTAATAGTTAATTACTTATTACATAATTGACCTCCCACCCTATACACCTAGAAAACTAGCACCCTGCAACTAAAATATAAGTAAAGAAATCATGATTTCATATTTGACATAATTAAAAATCAATTAAATAATTAATTAACAATTAATAATAAATTATAATTAAGTATTACTTTATTAAATTCCCATCCTACATCCCTACACACCAAGCAGCCCACACTATAAATATAAGTAAAATAAATAAGTATTCCATAAATTACATAGTTAATAATCAATCAAATAATTATTTAACAATTAATTATTAATTAATTGTTACTTAATTAACTTCCGACCCTGTACCCCTAAGCATCTAACAGCCTGTCAATAACATATAACAAAAATAAATCAGTATTACATAAATTACATAATAAATAGCAATCATATAATTAAATAAAAAGTAGTAAATCATTTTTAATAAATTATTACCTATTAACTACAACAAAATTACTTAAATCAGAAAATGATATTCTTTTCAACAATATTTTTGCAGCACGATATTTGTATGTTACAACATTTAAATTCCGATATTTCTATCTCCCGATATTTCTAAATCAATATTTTGTGGAAATACCATCCAAATGACAGTGGGGATGAAGAGATTTTTAATGAATTGTTTCAAAAAATGCTGCCACGCTACCGAGATCAAGATCATACGAACACGGAGGAAACTAAGCAGACTATACAGCGAAAACATTTTCAATGCATGTGTTGGAAATTTAGAAATTGATTAAAGATCATCTGACTTCAAGGCTTCCTTGTCCCTCGAAACTATAATGAAATTTATCAGTTTTATTTTCATACGTATTTGAGAAAATGGAGGTATGGTTGGTTTCCTCAATCTACTTTGGATGTTTGCTGGCGATTATGTTACTTCCATAGGGGAACTTTGCCTTACATCTAGTATTCCTGCAGCAAAGTTGTAAGTGACTTAACTGTTAGGTTTATGTGAGAGGGATGTGGGCATGAGAGAGTGCCACACATGCGTAGTTCCATGGGCCAGACGTAGGGCCTGATTCGGAGTCAGGCGGAGTGGTATCTCCTTAGACCCTGATTACAAATTAAGGGGCCGATTACGATGTCCTCCGGAAACTCTCCCGACTGAATCGGTTTCAAAATCGTTTCTGACCGAATCGGGTTCTCTGAGTCCGACTGACTGATTACGATGCTTCTGAACATCGTTTGGTCGCGCTCGCTTCGACTTCCATGGGAGCCTGTGTTTCGAACAAGAACACAGGCTCCCATTGAAAAAAGGGGTGGTTGGGGAAAACCTTGCACCCTGTCATGGGCACCCCATGGTGCCTGCCACACTGTGCACAGTTGTAAAGAGGGGTCCCATGGGAACACCCATGGGCCCAACCGGAGGCCTACAGGTGAAGGGGGACCTG
Source organism: Calotriton arnoldi (assembly GCA_963921515.1). Taxonomy (NCBI): domain Eukaryota; kingdom Metazoa; phylum Chordata; class Amphibia; order Caudata; family Salamandridae; genus Calotriton; species Calotriton arnoldi. The sequence continues at coordinate 1,542,659 of CAWUFW010000857.1, forward strand.
CTACGGGCCCCCAAAGTCAGATTCCAACAGCTGTTTTGTGCCAGACAAACCGATTCGGAACGGCTGTCAGAATCGGACATTGTAATCACTCGCTTGGAAACAGTGTCCATAGAGCTCTAGAATTTGGCTCCGAACAACTCGGAACCGATTCGGACAGCCCAAACAGTTTCCTTGCATCATAATCGATCGTTCGGAAATGTATCCGATTCAGTCGGAAACATGGGTTCCAAATCGGATTCTCCGAATCCGAATCCTGTTCGGAGCCTTTCCGACCACCATCATAATAGGCCCCTAAGTGTTAAATTTTATCCTTGTGCACACAAGAGATTGCACAGTATTGGAATTGCAAAATGTGTGATAACTTTCTCACTCTTGTAGTTTTTGCCTGATACGTTTCTACAGCTCAAACTCACATTTATTTTTTTGGGGGAAAAGGACCCAAAAAAAGACAAAACATGAAGAAATTTGTGTGTTAAAAAACAAATTGACATGTTATGCCATATTTTCAAGTTGAAAACTTGGAATAGGAAGAATTTACCACACATGGTAAATATCTCTCCCCCACTTGCAATAAATGAGTGCCTAGAAACATAGAGCCTGCCTGATTCCAAGTTTTAGCGGGTCTGGGAATGGACTCACTAATGCCAAATGTGTTCCGTGCACACCTTCCTCCTACTGAAATCCTGGAAAATGTGTCCAGAACCAGGAACTGCATCTGGTATTGGACATGGCATTTTTAAATCAAGCTTGTTATTTTTCATTCCAGGCCTGACAATTTGTGATTACTGGAAACTGGAGAAGAGATACGGGCCAGAAACAGTAACTCTAGTCATCTCATAACCCGGGCCTTAATATTACTGGGTAGATTTGTTAAATTTTTAGGGAAGGCAATGAAATTGTTAAGTAAAGAACCTCTGTAGAACTGTAACATCTCCCCATCATTTTGTGGATTTAATTGTGCTACCAGAGGAACATGCTCTTTTCATGGAAATCAGATGAGGTTATGCCAATGTGATTAATTGTTTTAGCTTTTGAAAGGATGAGGATTTGGCATTGTTTTATTTGATGCTGGTCTATTGCTGGGAATAGCAATGTTAGCTTTTGTAAATGTAACGGTCCAGACTAAGAATAATTGTACATTATTTTACCTATTTTAATCTTGATGAATTGTGTATTGGTATAATTATATTTAATTAACAATGAAAATGTACCTTCCTATTTAATGAATAAACATTTTCATGGAAAATGCTGCAGGTTGCTGTACATTGCAAACCAATATTGTCAACATAGAGTGACATTAAAAAGCAAAAGAATGGATGGAAAATTGCTCTTCTAATGTCCCCAGAACCACAAAATTGCATTCTACACACCTAATAATCCAAGTCCCCTGTTATACCTCTGTAAAAAAAAATGTTGTCCAGAGATTTTCATTTTTGATTTGTTTTTTGGATCATTAGAGAAGTAATTTAGCCTGGGTAGATATTGCTGGTCCGGGCCGAAAAGTGATTATCTAAAATTTCAGTAACCATGAGGCCTATATACTTCATTTTGGTGTCTAAACATAGGTTTTTTGGGGTCTATGCATATATTTATATATACATACACGCCAAACAATGTTTATGATCTGAATATTAAAAAAATAACGTTTATCACTCCTGTTGTAGGCACATTTTCATAGTTCACTTTATTTATTTATTTCTGCAATCACTCGTGGTACATTTGCAGAATGTTGAACATTTGAGAAGAGCATATCTACAGGGACATCTTTTTTGTGGCACAGGTTTTGCAAGTCTATGTATGTGTAAGTTCTGTGGGTAGAGGCTTTAGAAATTCTGTAGGTTTTAGCACCCCATAAATATCTTCCCAACCAAATTCACATGGATCTTTCTCTGCATATGCATGATCCAAAACATTGACACGTCTTCTGATCAAGTAGAACACTCTTTTAATGTGTCCATGCACAGAATATGACTTCGGTGGAAGGTCACTTAGCAGGACTGATCGCTTGAACTCACTGTACCAAAGATCGTCAAATGTGTGACAGTCAGAACTCATTTTCCACACATGCACGATGTTTTTTTCTATGTTTCTAAAATCACATTCTTCTTCTGTCTCAGCAAATCCTTTTAAAACTTCACAGGTTCAGCAGTTAAAGCTCCAAGCTTTGTTCTAATTTTGCTCATAGTGTCATCAACCGTAAGAAAACTGGGCATCCCTGGGTCAAGTTTCTTGTACAGAATATGAAGTGCGATTAAGGGTCTTTTCTCGCCTGTTCCATAAAGTATCATAACTCTGACAATCCTTGACTTATGACTCTATGTTTAGTATTAAACATCAGGAAATGGAAATAACCTAACGTAAAGAGAGACTTTATAGATGCAGAATAAGATTGAAAAAGTAAGCCAATACTCTCTCGAAGATATGTCTATACAGTCCAATCCCTAATATTAAGTGTGGGTTGTATGACATTAACACATGTAGTAGTGTGAAATGGAAAGAAATTGGATGAATGAAGGGAGTGAGTAGATATTAGGTGATTCAGTCAGGTACCTGTGTAACACAGAACCTGTTTATGTAAATATGTTTACTGGAATGCAATTCTGTATATTATCTTTACTTTTTTTAGATAAACGTCTGTTTTAAATATCTTGTCCTGAAGAAGGTGGGGTGTATCAAGCTTTACCCACCGAAACGCTGCGTCGACAATCTGTGACACGAATGTGTAACAATTAGGAATTTTCATGATACTGCTTTTTAATTATATATTTGTGTTTTTATACTAAGTTTTATTGAATAATGAAATGTATTGTTGATGTTTCTATGTATGGACTTTAAGGTATTTTTATTATGATAGAATTACAGAACGAATATTTTGCATCAGAAAATATTTATTTTAAATAAATGAGACATCTTTACATTTAATTGTGTTCAGTGTTTAGACAGTGGAGTGATTGGAATCAAAGGTATGTATTGATACCTAACAAAACATTCAAAATCAGTTTAAATGATTGGTGGTAAAAGTGAGTGACAAAAAAGGGACCCTTTCTTGTTTTTATTAATATTATCCTTGTCTTATGAACATTGCAACAAATCTAAGTAGCACAATAATAACATCTGTGTCATTCGACAGTAAAATGACTTGATTGGAACCATTTCAAACAGCCCACTCAGCATGTGGCACAACAAGAAGGTCAGCTTCCTCCAATTTGCTGTTAAGGTTTTGAACAGTATGGCCGATACCTTTTGAATATATCTCTGCAGGCACCAACTCCTCATTGATAATCATTCTACTTGCAATAATTGGAAATTCAGTGTTCACTGAAGCATCAGCAATGTTTTGGCGAGTTAACATCTCCAAGTTCATCTTGTTCAATGTTGATGACTAGGCCTGGGCGGTGAACTCCACTCCGCTCGCGGAGTTTGCTGAGTTTTCTGCACTCCGCGTTACGCGGAGATCGCGGAGTTCCGAAAAATTCCGCTTCGCGGTGCAGAGCGGAGTTTTTTTCCTCGCTCGCGTTCGTCAATGTCAAGTTGGCGACCGCGAGCGAGGAAAATCAACCTCCCGGCGAGATTTTTCCTCGTTCGCGATCGTCAACATCAAGTTGGCGAGCGCGAGTGTGGAAAATCAACATCCCGGCGAGATTTCTCAATGCGGGGGGGGTCAGGTTTCTCATTGCGAGTGGTCGCGTATGCTCGCGACCACTCGCGTTGAGAAACTGCCCGTTCGCGTTGAGAGCTGCCGCTCGAGTAAAAATCTACTCGAGCGGCAGAAAAGGAAAGCTTGCGCTGTGCATGGTGCCGTTCGCAATGATTGCACAGTGCGGACAAGCATCCGGCACTGTGCAATCACCGCGAACAGCATTTTTCTATCATACTCCGCCGCTCGCGGAGCTCTGCGTAGTGCAACGGAGTTTTTTATGCACTTCGCGGTGTTCCACGTAGTGCAACTCCGCGAACTCCGCCCAGGATTATTGATGACCAGAGTTGATCAAGTTGCTCAGGTATAGGTGTTGAATTTTTGATGCAGCAAGGTCAATTGTTCCACTTGTAGACAATCGTCTGATTCTCTCACATTTTTGACAGATAGTTCAAGATAACTGTCAAAGGTAATGTGCAGTTCTAGCAAGGTGCACACTGACTTTGATATCTGTAGAACAGTCTGAACAACCTCTCCGAAACTTTGCATAGATAAGATCTTGGCCATTCGCAATTGTGACATATAGTCCACAACAACAGCAGTTTTCAATGAGGACACCTTTTCTAAGTTAAATTCTTCAGGGGAAAGTTTTTTTCAAGCTCTTGTAGGAGTTTGTGCTTCACTGGTTTGGTTTCAGCATCTCCATCAAATAATGCATTTGTTGGAAGAAGATCATGCAACAAAATGTCCTTGATAAATTCGTCCCTTTTTTTGCTACATCCATCTTTCCACGTGCTTGCGAAAGTTATTTTTTTGTAACCTGTTTTGTAGTGGCTGGTTGAACGAAACTCTTACTATGGCAATTAAAGCGTAGAAATTTAGCTTTAGTGATTATGTCAAACAGCTTTTTCTCTTCCAATACAAATCTCTCCTGCTTCAGGTCTGAATATAATTTCGATCCATGTTCCAGGACATCTAATAGACTTGTCTTTATATTGTTATCCACATATTGTTTGATCACAATGTTGTGTAGTTGTACAGGCTCAGTCATTTCAAAGGGGTTTCCTTGTTGCTGCATAAAATGAAGAAGGCTGTCATTGATCAGAACCTCAGCCTTTCTCCCCACATAAAAAACGCTGCCAAAGGCACTCTCTTCTCTCTACTTCACCTCAAAAAAATCAAACCTTTCATTCCTGCTGATGACTTCAAACTAGTTGTTCAATCACTAGTACTTTCTAGACTTGACTATGGCAATGCCATTCTCTCTGGAACTCCGAAAGTCTACTTAGCCCCAATAAAATCTGTCCTTAACCTCGCAGCCAGGCTTATCTCAGATTGTAAGCGGTATGACCACATCTCCCCCATCCTTAACGAGCTCAAGTGGCTTCCCATTGAAGGCCGATCCACCTACAAGAATGCTTGCATTACGCATAAAGCCTTGCACCATCAGACCCCAGTGTATCTCTCAGATAAACTCCACAAAGCGGGCTGCTTAAGAGAAATGAGGAGTACAAATACTCTCACGCTAGTACCCCCCTTGGTTAATAAGAAAGCCACCCAACTACGCTCTTTCTCCGGTAATGCGCCTACTATTTGGAACTCACTCCCTAAAGATCTACGTTGCAACCCCTCCTACCCCAGCTTCAAAAGAGATCTCAAAAGGCACCTTCTCAACAAATACTGGGGTCCTTAATCCTACCACTATACGGGGTTTCACATCCTGCCCATGCTAGTGTCAGGTGCTCCCCACTTTATACCTGACTCACTGCACCCCCCTCCTCCCATCCTTACATACACTTCCACCTCTCCCCTTACTCGTTCTCCTATAATCACGACCTACCCCCACATGCCACCTCCTCTCCCATCACCCTCCTCTGCTCCCTCCTATCTCTTTACTGTCTCCCCCCCTTCCCAGATAACCCATGCTAGCCCTCCCATCCAAATCCGGCTATGGCCTAATTGTACCCTTGACTTTTTCGACCTTGTATTTACTGTTCTTTGCTTATGGTTTTGATTATTTGGCACTGCTTTTTGTACAAATGTTATATTGCAACTTGCTCCTCTCTTAACCCTTGTAAAGCGCTCTGATACCTTTGGGTCTAGCCAGCGCTATATAAAACTGTTTAAATAAATAAATAAATAAATAAATAAACATGTTTATTAAAACGTTCCCCTCTCTTTCCCACAAGTTAGTGGTGAGGAACAGTTTCATGATGATCCATTAATTTTGAATTCATTATCTCTTTGAAAATATTGCAAATAGAAAGGAATTCATGGTAAACTAGCTGCCGTTAAGCAACATTTTCACTTTTATGTGTCTGACCAACAATTCCCTTGGAGCTTTTCTGTGATCTCTGGATCATCTGTTCCAGTTTCACATCTGGAGCCACAGCATTGAAGCTTCCCTCTCTGTCTTTCTCCACAAAATTTCTTTGGATGAATTTTCTGTAGACGTATGATTTTTCCACCACTAGCTTCTTCACTCTTTTCAAATACCCAGACCACTATCTCAGGTAGTTTATGCAAATGAATTTGCGAAACAGTCATCAGTGACTCCACAATCTTCACATGCATCTCACAATCACCTTCCCAATCAGCATGTACCAAGTTTTTTACTAGAGCTATCATGTGTAAAACATTTCCCCAGTACTTGCAAAGTTCAGATTTTTCTTCACATTCTTTGACACCTCTACGAACTTGGTTTTTAGGTTTTCTGATTTTGAAATGAGTGTACTGAACATTGCCTGGCTTTGCATTGTGCCTTTTTAATGAAGTGCACCCTATGCCTTGTTCACTTCTGAGATAAGATATGCAAAACCAAATTTATCATTCTTGTTCCAGAAACCATTCTAACACAAAGTTTCTATCACCTCAGATATGATGAGCATACCTTGTAACAAATGAACATAATGAGTTCCACTTAATACTGACTGGACAGTTTTGCTTCCAAAGATCTCAGCCTTAATAAGAGCGTTGTCTATGCCATGTCAACTGAGATAAATTCCTGCACACCGCAACACAACGTTTGTCTTGTGGAAAACACCCATCATTGGATAAAGATCATCAAATTCTACTGGATTGCTCATAAAAATGTCAGCTACAATATGGAAAACATCTTCATCGCAGAAAATTGTCAGGATAGACTGGTCTTCAAGCTGAGCACGCACATTTTGGAAATTTTTTAGAACTGTGTATACTCTTGTGTAGTTTGTGACTGAAGATGGTATTACTGGTAAAAACCCAACTTTCTTCAGTGGGACAGTATTCTTGGAGATCAGAGCATGAATTCCAGCCCATGGAGAAACTGGCTTTTCTTCATCCTTCAGTCCGAATAAGCGATATGATAAATTCAATTAAATTAGCTTTGCAGAACACAGCATCAGCTAGAAGAAGATCCATGTCCTCAGCCACTTTAAAACTTTCTGGTAGACTGGGACATGCTGATGGCTTGTAGTGATTTTGTACACATTGGCAAGGCAGTTGGATTATAAGTTTGCAGCTTTGTTTGTTTATGCCTACAGCTGACCCAACTTGTTTTACAGCAGCTACATCATTGGTACTGCCTTGAAAAGACACCATGGCAGTATCATGTGTGCTGGATGTTCCAGACAAAGAAGAGCTGTCTTCAAAATCAAAATTATCAAGAGCAGCAATTGTAAATCCTTTCCTGGTAAAGTGACTTGGAAATGGTGTGCTGTCGGATTCACATGATTTTACAGCATGAGTTGCTAACAAGTTCCTGCTCTGTACTATGTCACTATAACTTGTTGATATACCAACCCTTTTCATTGAAGTGATTAGCTGTCTACTTTTGCACTTGTCATAGATTACGTGGGCAGTCATGTGTAGCGGAGTTCTCTTTTTGCCATGATGTAAATCATAAAACATGATTTGGAAAAGACAGTACATTTGCACGGTAAACAGACATAATAGCGAATTTTTAATATCGAATTGCCAAAATATCGAGTTATAAATATAGAATGGACAGAATATCGAATTGCCAAAATATAGTGGTTAAGAATATCGAAATTCAGGTAAGAAATATCGATTGTCAAAATATCGACAGTCATAATATAGTTGTTAAAAATATCGATTTTTTTTAATAGTGTTTTAAGTGTTAGTATATGTGTTAAAAGTATGTATTATTTTTGTAATGTATGTTTTAATTTTTTTAAAGTAATGAATTTTATGTTATTTAATTTTTGCGTAATTTAATTCTGCAGCGGGTTGTGGGTTTATAGGGGAATAGGGTGGGAAGTAATTTAATTATAGTAAATTAAATATTAATTTTTAGGAATTATTAATTATATTTAATGTAATTTTGCGTTTTAGTTCTGTAGCGGGTTGTGGGTTTATAGGGGAATAGGGTGGGAAGTAATTTAAATGTAATTAAGTAATTATTTAATTTTATTTATTGGTATTGATAAATAATTAATTGTTAATTAATTATTAATTGGTAATTAATTTTTAATAATTATTTAATTGATAATTATATTAATTGTATTAATTTATTATTCAGAGCGGGTTGTGGGTTTATAGGGGAATAGGGTGGGAAGTAATTTAATTGTAATTCAGTAATTATTTATTTTTATTTATTGGTATTGATTATTAATTTATTGTTAATTAATTCTTATTTGGTAATTAATTTTTATTAATTGGTAATTAATTTTTATTAATTGGTAATTAATTTTTATTAATTTTTTAATTGATAATTATATTAATTGTATTAATTTATTATTCAGAGCTGGTTGTGGGTTTATAGGGGAATAGGGTGGGAAGTAATTTAATTGTAATTCAGTAATTATTTATTTTTATTTATTGGTATTAATTATTAATTTATTGTTAATTAATTCTTATTTGGTAATTAATTTTTATTAATTGGTAATTAATTTTTATTAATAGGTAATTAATTTTTAAGGAATAATATTTATTGGTATTTAGAACTAATTATTAAATATTTTGTAATTGGTAAGTAATTTTAATTAATTATTTATTGGTATTGATAATTATTTTATTTTTATTAAAATATTAAATCATTATTTTCCCTACTGTTGCACTCTTTGGAGTGGGAATAGTAATTTTTACCCCTACGCTATCCAATGCTTTCCCTACTGTTGCACTCACTGGAGTGGAAATAGTAATTTTTACCCCTACGCTATCCAACTCTTTCCCTACTGTTGCACTCTCTGGAGTGGGAATATTAATTTATACCCCTACGCTATCCAACGCTTTCCCTACTGTTGCACTCTCTGGAGTGGGAATAGTAATTTTTACCCCTACGCTATCCAACGCTTTCCTACTGTTGCACTCTCTGGAGTGAGAATAGTAATTTTTACCCTCCCGCTATCCAACGCTTTCCCTACTGTTGCACTCACTGGAGTGGGAATAGTAATTTTTACCCTCCCGCTATCCAACGCTTTCCCTACTGTTGCACTCTCTGGAGTGGGAATAGTAATTTTTACCCTCCCGCTATCCAACGTTTTCCCTACTGTTGCACTCTCTGGAGTGGGAATAGTAATTTTTACCCCTACGCTATCCAACGTTTTCCCTACTGTTGCACTCTCTGGAGTGGGAATAGTAATTTTTACCCTCCCGCTATCCAACGCTTTCCCTACTGTTGCACTCACTGGAGTGGGAATAGTAATGTTTACCCTCCCGCTATCCAATGCTTTCCCTACTGTTGCACTCACTGGAGTGGTAATAGTAAATTTTACCCTCCCGCTATCCTACGCTAAAAATATTGAATATTTTTTATAAATATTACGTTAATATATATGTGCTAAAAAATAAAAATGTATGTTTATTTTTTTTTTACTTACATTAATTATTTATTAATTTTAAAGTTATTTAAGTATTTTTAAGTATGTTTTAGTTAATTATATATATTATTTCATTAATTTTACATTACTTTTAAGATATTTAAAAAATTCGATATTTTGACTAACTATATTTTTTACAACTATATTTTGGATTCGATATTTTTGTACTTACCTGTTTGTAGATAGGGATTCGATATTTTGGCATTCTATATTTTTACCTCGATATTGTTGTAGGTCGATATTCTTGTCATCGATATTCTGTCAGTGATTCCATTTGCACAGCATAAGCCTGTCAGTTCAAGGGATTGTGTTCCACTTCTTCGCTTATATCTTCAAAGCCATCATCAATGTTGTTGGCTTCTGTTCTGAACTCAAGAGCTTTAGATTGTAACAGTTTTGCATTGCTGATATTAAACAATGATCTAAAAAATGTTAAGACAACATCAGGCATTCTTGTTGACTCCAATGGTTTGCGGAGGTCTGGGGCATCACAAAATTTGTCAATAAGTCCAAAATCTAAATCTTTCAGGATGTTTCTTAAAATGGTTCCTGCTGATTTTACTGCATTGTGTAATCTTATTTTGGCAGCAAGAACTTCAGGAGTCAAATCAGCTGAGAACACCGTAAATGGCTCATTCTTTTTGTCAGAATGACAAAAACGAATTCAGGCATTGTACATTCTCACCAGAAAAATCTTAATTTCTTTATTATGGATCAATACAGTTTCATCAATGTTAAACATTATGTTTCTCTGATCTCCCAGAGTGTGAACCCGTAACCAGAACTCAAGAGTGGCTTTAAAACTTCATTTGCTTTTTCAAAGAGTGCAAATTTAACTGAAGGCTGGTGGTAATTTTGTTGCTGGGAGCTCATTGTACATCCATATTTTCGAATGTATGCACGCATGCAGTTCGGGTGGGGATACAAATCCACTGCAAATACATTCGCCTCGCTGTTTAGATCAGTTACTTGGCTGAAAACTTCATCTTGCAAGAAACTAGCTGTAGATAAAAACATGTTTGCCCTTTGAGACTCACATACTCTGTACTTTGTTCTTTAGTCAATCCCTTTGGCCCTTGCTCTGGCTAAACCAAAGATAACACATTGAAGATCCTCTGCTTTCTGATCAGTTGTTGAAGGTAGACGAGTGGTAGCCATCGATCTAAGTAGATGGGCAATGGGTTTGGTTGTCGTCGCTTTCTCAGAAGACTCGGATTCTTGTTGTGAGTCAATGGTTTCTGCTATTTTTTGACTTTTTTTTCTAGGCTTTTTTCCACTGCATACGACTTGTAGCACTAAATATTTGTGGCCATATGTTTCATGCATTTTACTGTTCGCAAACGGCCCGTTAGTGACTGGTAATGCATTTTGCTATGTATGAATTCCAATTTGCAATTTGGTAACATGTTACCAAGTTGCAATTTGGAATTGCGAATACTGACCGATTCGGTATTACGAAGGGGCATGTTGAGGGCATCCCTTCCTAATACCGAATTTCAGTGGTATGTAAGAATGTTTTGAGACCAAAATGCGGTTGCAAAACATTTGCATTTTACCTCCTACTTCAAGTAGGTGGTATTCTATTCGCAAATGTTAAGAGGTTCCCAAGGGACCCCTTTCCCTTTTGAAATGGTAGCACAAATGTTTTTTCAGAGCAGGCAGTGGTCCCACAGAAGCTGCCTGCTCTTAAAAAATGAAATGAAAACTTTAAATTTTTCTTTTTTAAATGCAACCCATTTTCCTTTAAGGAAAACGGGCTGCATTTACATAAAAATGATTGCTTTATTTAAAAGCAATCACAGACGTGGTGGTCTGCTGAGCCCAGCAAGCCACCATCACTGTGATTTTAGTGATCCCTAATGGGTTGCAAATTGCAACCTACCTCATTAATATTTATGAGGTAGGTCGATTTGCGACCCACTAGGAATCGCTAAATGAAACTTATGGAGTTTCATACATTAGGAATAGTGATTACCTAATTGCGATTCGCAGAGAACTGCAATTAGGTAATAGCTATTTCCAATAATGATACATATGGCCCTTGTTGATCCTCTTCACCCATCAGTTTAAATCTTTTGTGAACTTTGTCTTGCCGTATTTGTGCAGCAGCTCAGACTCTCTTCTGTCCAGCTACAGTTAATGTTAGCTTTTCTTTCGGATTAGTTTGGCATATGACAGATTTTTCTTTGCTGAAGGAGTCCTCAGATTTTGTAGTTAGCAACACTCTGTGAGGCGGTAAAGATCCTCTTATACGACCTGCTTCGCTCATGTTTACGAATTGGACTCAACGGAAAACCTGAAACAAAAACAATATTTAAATTAATTACCACTTCAACACAACTGCCATTTTTAAAAATGTCGTCCAGAAAATTCGGCCCAAATTAGCAATGTTTACCCAAGCTAAATTACTTCTCTAATGATACAAAAACACAAATCAAAAATGAAATTCTCTGGATAACAATTTTTTTATTGAGGTATATCGAAGGGCCTGTACTATTACATGGTCATAAACTAATTTGAAATAAGATTGATAATTTTAAGTGACAAGCTCAACTAAATGTATAATAGCAGGAAATGCTATTTGGTGATGTTTGCCTTGATCAATCAAGCTGTGTTTCTACAAAATTTCAATGTGCTGTTGCCATTTATGCAGATAAACCAAAGCAGAACAGGAGGCATTAACTGAGCGAAGAACAAACGTGTTGGTGCTGTTTAAGTGACACATTTAAAGCAGGACATGCCCATTACCCCTTCCTACAAAACAAATTGTTATACGTCAAAGCAAGATTAGATTGCTGATAAGGAACCACCAGCAGTGACTATGTAAATGAAGGGTAAGCAGCATACTAATTCAAGTAGTGAAGGAATCCATGTTTTGAGGAGGATTGGGCATTTTATTTCCCCCCAGCCAGTCCTGCGCCAGAGATGACGGTCGCAGTTCAGCAGAGAACCACGAGCGACAATTACAGGACACCTTTCTGTTTAAAAAAAGACATCAAAGGAACAGGTGCAGATGTGGAGTAGCTCATAAACTTCACACCTTTGTCAAAAATGGTTATACCCACGACACTAGTACATAGCACAATGTTGAATCAGGTCTGGTGCTTAAACCCGGAGGTTGAACTGCCATACAACCTCCGAAATCACTCAAAACATAATCACAAAATAAAGGGAAGCACTCAAAATAAACTATAATCCTTAATGCTCTAGTCACATATGAAGTTATCAAAATTACAAATGTCCGTGAAGCTGAGGTAACATCATCATTTATATCCTGCCCATCAAGCAGACGGAAATGCAGTTGATTGTAAAAAAGTACAGCCAATATTTATTCTTCAATCTTCTTTACGACTCAAGACAAACATTGTATCAGCCCAGCCAACATGTTTTGCCCGTATATGGGACTTCATCAGGGATAGATTATGGATATTGTTTCATATGTGTTGTCACCAGCAAAATTCTTCTCAATAGTCTATGCATAGAACAACTTTCTCTCTTTAGATTAAGAGCCTTACGTTGAGAGGCTACAAAACAATTCAACAGAATATCCCAGTCTTTATTTTACTAGTCACGAGTATTTATTGTGGAGAGTGAAAGCCAGTCTGTGCATAGATTCTGCCATTTAACATGGACATTTGGAATTTTGAGTAATATATGACAAGAGGATTAAGCATTATACTTGATTTTGAGTGCTTCTCTTCATTATGTGAATATGTGGAGTAACTCAATGTAATAATGCAGTTCGCCCTTTTAGGACCGTTAGGGATGGGGTTCAGCAATATAATGAGAGAAGCTGTTTCCCCAATTCACAAATCACTTGATTTGCATTGGCATAGGGACTTTATTTTAGTGCTCCACTTACTTCATAGGCAGTTTATATACATTTTTGTCATTTATACTTTAAAGTTGTAAACATTTAGCACACAAATTACACCAAAATATGTGACATAAAACTGAAATTTTAGCATATAAAACTAAACATTAAACATCCACTTTTCATAAATTTGGAGGATCTAAAAAGGCATGAATGAGCAAATGAGGGTCAGAAAACCACATCTTATCATATGTGGGACCACCCACAAACCATAAAAAGGCTAATTTCTCCAACTGAGAGTGCAATGGGAGAAACCAACACTAAATTGTCCCTGAAGTCTTTTCTTTTCTGTATTGGTATACGCCTGTACTTTTGGGCCACTCCTCAAATTATCTTGATGCAGTATGTTTCGGTTTCATAACTGGAGAGGCTTTAATTGTGAGGTCTTCATCAGTATAGGATATGATTGTCAATGAGATTAATGTAAAGAGATGTATGAATATATGTTGGACCTGGCACTCTCTGTAGGGTCACCCCTATACTTTTTGCCTTACTCCTCCTATTGTTTATTGAATTTGTTTTTGCTGGCCTTAGAACTCTGTGCCCTTTACCACTGCTATCCAGTACTAACATGCTTGTGCTCTCTCTTCTAAACATGGTAACATTGGCTTATTCACAATATTGGCATATTTAATGCACTTTTAAGTCCCTAGTAAAGTCGCACTACATGTGCTCAGGGCCTGTAAATTAAATGCTGCTAGTGGGCCTGCAATGTCTGATGTGACAGGGAGTGATCCTATTAAGGCAGTAGTGGGCAGGGTCCATAAACAGTCAATATACAACGGGGGACCCCATAACATGAATTTTTTAAAATGTTCCTTAGACTGCGTTACCATTCCATGCCTGTTCTTACAAAAACACGTTTCCTATTATTCAAACAGTTAGTTAGACATCCTCACACATCTATACCTGCACTACAGAGATATACTTAGAACATTTAGGTCAAGGCATAATGAATTAGACATTATCTAGACACAAATGTTATAGACAAGAGGTGTTCTTTCTTGTGGGCATATAGTCTGCCCACAAGTAGCTGTTTTTTTTTTTTTAAACTCTTTTTATTGAACATTTTGCATGTAAGCATCACCTTATACACATGTATTTAAGTACAGCAATTAGACATATTATACCACAACCAATTTGCTTGATATACATAGTCTGCTTTTGTGAATCTTGCAGTCTTTTACATGACGATACATTGTTCAACTGTCTTCCGGCAATAATTCCTGAGACGGTAATGTACAAATGTTCCCTCTGTATTTGTTCCACCCCCCCACACCAGTTCCCACTTCTTGGGGCATCCTCTATTTACATATACCGCCTTTTCGGCTACCATCACCCAGTCAATATCATTACACCATTCGGAATATGTTGGTGAATTTTGCACTCCCCAGTGTTTAGCGATAATCCGTTTTGCAATCGTCATACCCAGTGTCGCCCAGTCTTGGGTTTTACGATTGAGATCTGTGACTTCCCATATATTAAGGAGACATCTTTTGGGTTCTGGTGGTACAGGGGCCCCGCCAACGTGTGTAATTGTTTTAATGATTGCCTCCCAGTATGTTTTCAGGACACTCCCATAGCGTGTGAAAGAATGAACCAGTGTCTCCACAGTTCCGCAAACAGAGATGGGTGTCGGAGTTCCCTATTTTGGCTAACATTGCCCTGGATAAATATGTTCTGTGGAGCACTTTAAGCTGCACCAATCACAATCTGGAGGGTATTGCCACGGCGCTTCCTGCCAATCAGTGTCATCTAATTCCCCGATGTCTTTCTGCCATTTCTCACAGAGGCTCGGTGTGGGGTCTACAAAATTATTAATTAGTTTCTGGTAAGTTAGGGAAATAGCCTTTCGGTCAATTTGCTCCATGAGTAACCTGTCCTCCAGGGGTGAAGCCTCTGGAAGAGTTGTGTCTGACGGGATAGTGGCCATGAGTGCATGTTTGATCTGTAGGTATCGGAATATTTCTGTCGGTACCATGTCATATTTTTATTGTAGTCTTGCAAATGGGATAACCTTCCCCTTATCCCAGAGATCTCCCACCCTCGAGATTCCTATCAGGTCCCATTGTTTGAACCCCTTGCAGCTGCTCAATCTGCCTAATTTCCTGGTCTCCCAAAGTGGGGTGAACTGTGCTGTTTTGCCATACCAGCCCAGTTTCTTGAGCACTGTGCACGATATTTGGACTGTGTGTGCTGTGGGTCCAGAGAGACGTGCTCTGTGAGTTTTGTTATAGGGTGCCCTCATGACCCCTCCTTCCCCCAAAACACATCGATCCATACAGAATGCAGGTTCAGTCTGGGGGGGAGTGAATCCATTGGTTGAGAACTATGAGGTGAGAGGCCCAATAGTACGCCTGTATATTTGGGAGTGCTATACCACCATCGTACCATCCTCTGGCCAGTTTGCTCATGGCTATACCGGATGGTTTCCCCTCCCATAGCAGGTTGCGCACTTCCGCCTCTATTGCCCTGAAGTATGGTTGGGGAACTTGAAATGGAGTGTTCTGCAGGGCATAAAGAAATGTGGGCAAAGCCATCATTTTAAAGAGCGCTGCTCTCCCTAGTATTGTTGAAGGGAGGGACTGCCAGTGTTTGACCTCTCTACGTAATCGTTTCAGTGGTTCTTGAAGATTTTTGTTCATAAAATCCACTGAGTTTGCTGTGATAAAAATCCCCAGATAGCGGAAGCCTTCCTCCACCACTCTCACTTCGCAGCCCCTGGGTATGACTGGGGGAGGGCCGTTCAAGACATATAGGATTGACTTGCTCCAATTAACTGTGTATCCGGAGTACTTCCCATAGTTCTCAAAGATGTTTAGTATTCTGGCCAGAGAGCGCCTCTGGGAGGCGTTGTATAACAGAACATCATCTGCGTACAATGATATCCGGTCCTCCCACTCCTCCGTCCAGCGGAGTCCACGGATGATGGGATCTCTTCTCACCCAGGCCGTCAGCGGTTCCAGCACTAGGGCGAAGAGGAGCGGGGACAATGGACAACCCCATCTTGTCCCTCTCCCCAGGGGAAACACATCAGAGAGTCTGCCGTTCACCACCACTTGTGCCAGTGGCTATGTATATAGTAGCCGTACCCAGGACTTGAATTTGGGGCCTAGCCCCATGTGCTCTAGGACTGCAAAAAGGAATGGCCATTCAATTGTGTTGAAGGCCATACGGGCGTTGAGGGATAAGATGATGACTTCTTCCTGGATAGTGTGTCTACAGCCTAACACACCCTGTAGGCGATGCAAATTAAGCACTGTGTTTCTACCCGGCATAAAGCCAGATTGATCTGGGTGCACTAACTTAGTGAGGTGGGGGGTCAGTCTACTGGCAAGGACTTTTGCCAAAATTTTTGTCTCAGCATTGAGTAGCGAGATGGGACGATAGGAGGCGAACTATTGGGCTGGCTTACCCGGCTTCCGGATCATTACTATTGTTGCCATACGTTGGTCCCTGGGGAGCTCTCCCTCTTCTAAGCTGGCCCTGTACATTTCTAGTAAGTGTGGCACTGATTTTGTGGCTGCCTTTTTATACAGTTCAATAGGGATGCCGTTTGGTCCCATGGCCTTTCCTGATTGAATGCCGCCTATAGCCTCTGCTATTTCCTTGTTGTGAGATCGCTCTCAAGTTGCTGGGTTTCTTCTGCCATGAGCGTTGCGGTACGGATATCTCTAAGAAATCCAGTGGCCTCATTTAGTGTTGCAGTGGCCACAGGGGTATAGAATTTTTCATAGTAATGCGTGAATGCGTCCACTATATGTTGCGAGTTCGTAACAAGATCCCCAGTATCGACGTAAAGCCCAGTCACCCATCTGTCAGCCCTTTCCCGTCTATCTAACCAGGCAAGGAGCTTACCTGCTTTGTCTCCTACTTCATAGATTTTGTGTCGGGTAGATGTTAGCTTAACCCTGGCACCTTCCCAAATGTGTTCTTTATACTCCTGTTTTTTCGTGTTTAGTCAGGTTGTGTTGAGGTCAGAGGGGTCCTGGGAGTGTATGTTTTCTAGATCCCGCACCTCCTGCTCTAAGGCTTCTGTCATTTTTGTCTTCTCTTTGTTGTGGCCGGAAATAAGGGAGACTGCTTGTCCCCTGATGACTGGCTTGTAGGCCTCCCATAGGATAAGTGGGGATGAGACAGAGTGTTCATTTTCAGCAAAATAGTGTTGAGTGGCTAAAGAGAGGCCTTTCCAAATCCTGGGGTTCTTCAGGTATCCTGGGTAGATGGGAAATATATGATGTTGGGCTGGGGCATCCAAAGTGTATTTGACTAAAATGGGGGAGTGGTCCGAGATGCCTCTCGCAAGATGACGCATCTCGTTGAACATCGCCACCTTATCTGCTAACGTGAGCACGTAGTCTATTTGTGATAGGCTGTTGTGTGCGCCTGAGTGAAATGTGTATTGACGTGTTTGTGGGAATCGTGTGCGTCAGATGTCTGCTAGGCCCATGGCCTTCAAGAAGTCGGCGAGCCGGGAAGTTGTTCGGTGTTGCTTTCTGGGAGGCATGCGATCTATATTGTCATTCAGGGTAGTGTTGAAGTCGCCCCCTACTATCAACACCCCCTCTGGTAGCTTAAGAAGAAAAGTACTCAGTGCAGGCAAAGCTATCGAGTGAAGTGCTGGGGGGATATATACTGTTACTATGTTGATTGGACACCCCTCCCATTGGCCCGATATTGCCGCAATTCGCCCCTGTTCATCTGTCCACGTTTGCTGAACAATGAGAGGGAATTGTTTCCTCACCAGAATTCCCACCCCTCTTGAGCCCGATGTAAAACCAGAGTGCATCACTAATTTAAAGCCCCATCTATCGAGGGCCTTACACGATGTGCCCACCAGGTGGGTCTCTTGAAGTAGGACCACAGCTGGTGGTCTTTTAAGATATTGTAGAACTAGCCCTCTCTTTAATTTGTCCTTGAGTCCATTTACATTCCACGAAAGGAGCTGTAGGTGCTGGCTACCTGGAGGGTGGCATGTGGGTGTGGGTGGAGTGTGGTCAATCGGTGTGGTCATGTGTGCCATCTCTTTCGTCTGCGTGTACGAATGTGTCAAGATATTGAAGCTGTGTTACCGGGCGATGCCCACCAAATTGTGCTAATAACAGCATCGAAAAATCATAACTAAAAACACAATAACTATTTATATCTACCTCACGTCCCTCCCTCCTCCCTGCCTCCCTGCATGATGGATTCAGAACTACCCGCCTCCCCAAAGGTGCAGAGCGCCTGTTACCCCTTCCCCGCTACCTCTGTGGGGGGAGCATTTCCGGTGTCCCCCCATGTCCATTCCCGCATCGCAGGTGTACTTAACCGGCGATGAATTATCATATCGAAGTAGGTGCCTATATGTGGAGTGAAACAGCTAAGCGGCTAATGTATATTACACTAATCTGGGTCTCGTCCATTAATGACTCTTGGGCGATGTCACTCCTTCCTGATGACTTAATCCATCCTAATCCCTTTTTGGGTGGGGGCGGGCTCCCATTCCCCGGTGCTGCATCGCCTCTGTGTTCGTGTGAAAGTCTTTGAAGGGGCCTTTCGTATCCCACCTTCAGCTTCGGTGGGTGCCTTCACTTGGGGTTCCCAGGGTCGTCTGTTACATTCACGGAGGTCGTCTCCTCGGCCCCCGGCTTGGTTGCCGCTGACAAGTGTCTGCTTAGTTTTTGCCCGGCTTTGCCATGGTTGGTGACTTAGCACCACCCTTCAAGCCACTCCCGGGCCTCTTCAGGTGTTACGAAAAACCATGCCTTCCCCTCTGCCTCAACTCTGAGTTTTGCGGGGAAGAGCATGGAGTATTTGAGCTTGCGCTTCCTGAGTTCCTTTTTTATTTTGAAAAAACTGCGCCTTTGTTTTGTTACTGCCGCTGTATAGTCTGGGAAGAAAGTTATTGTACTGTGTTCGAAACGTAGCGGCGGGGCTGCATAGGCCGTCTGTAAAATTAAGTCCCGATCCCGTAAATTGAAGATTTGGGCCAGGATCGACCGCGGGGGGCTCCTGGTTTAGGTCTGCCGCCCGGAACGCGGTGGGCCCTCTCCACCGAAAAACAATTGGATAAACCCAGTGGTTGCAGATGATTTTGAATGAGGTCCTCCACGAACAGGTCGGTTGCCGGTCCTTCTGCTTTTTCTGGAACACCAATAATTCTGACGTTATTATGCCTTGAGCGGCCTTCATAATCATCCAGTTTCGCGGCAAGTGTCCTACTTTCATTCTGTAGCTGTTTAACTTGGCGCTCGAGGTTATCTGAGTCTTCACGGAGGGCCGTTGTTGCGGTCTCTACCTCTGTTACTCTTGCGTTCATGTTTTTTAGATCTGCTCGGACCAGCAAAATTTCCACGGAGACAGAGCCAATGCGAGATTCTAGGGATATGTGTACCCTGTTCAGTGTGGCCATAATGTCCTGTAACGTGATGTCCTTCGCCTCCGCCGCGGTGCGCTCTTCGGCTTGCGTGGTTGGTGGATCTGCCGCATCTGATTGCTCCTTGGCCCATGTGTACTTGTCCAGTTTCGTTTGGTGCATGTTTCGCGGGCCTCTGCCCCCGTCATCTTGGGGCCTGCACTATTCTGCGCAAATTGAAGTGGATTCTTGGTAGTACTCGCCGCTGCCTGCCTGTGAGGTATGATGCCCCACGCGGCCTTTCGGGTTTCCTACCGCTGGTTCACGTCTTGTGCACCTTTGCGGGACTGTAGATGGTAGTGGAGATCCCTCTGCTAGGCACTGATTGATGGCCTTCCTTCCTTTCTAGAAAGCGCCGCTGGTCACTCCCAGTGGTCAAGCGTGAAGCCTCCCAGGGGGGGGCCTGCCCTACTGGCCCCTTTTGCCGCATCTCATTGTTCCCATCCTGATTGCCTCTTTGCGCCGGTCTTATTGCCCACTAAAAGTTCCCCGCAACAGGGGCCTCCCCTTCGCCTCTGCCCGCGGCGGTTCCGCCGGGCACCTGGGTGTGCTGTTGATATGGATGCTGTTTATCTTGCCCCACATGTTGGTCGTGGTTAGGTTCCTCGCAGCCTTTACAATGTGTGTGTGGTTTTGGGGGGTGTCTCTCAATGCAGTGTTCTCCCGCCTCTGGCTATCCCCAGTTTTTCACAATGTCCAGGCTGCCCCCCACGCCCCACACAGTGCCTCCTACCTCTGCGCCCGAGGTTTCGGCCGTAATTCGTCGACCGGGCTCCGGTGCGTTGTCTGTCTGCCGGAGCCCAATCCTGTGATCCCTCTGTCAGCCGGTTCAGACGGGCCGTGTAGGGCACTATTTGGCCGAGCCTCCCAGAATCTCTTACTTTCCAGCCCGCTGGGCTGGGATTCCGGCGATTCTTCCTGCTGCCTTGCCTCCACCAGTGGCCCCAGCCTCACGTCAATGTCTTGGCCGCGGTCCTGAAAACGGCGTAGACGGGCTCAATTCCACCGGCGCAGGCATGCGGTGGTTGCGGGACGGTCCTCACAAGCTCTGATTGCGGCTCAGCCGGGTCAATCTTCACTGTTTCTGGAATACGATCGGCTCAGGCTGTTGTCCGCTGATTCCGATTGCTCCTCCACCACTTTAAACTAGTCGCCTGCGGATATTTGACCGGATTTTTGTGGGAACGGTCTGGGGCGAGACAGAGCTACTCTAATCGGTGGCCATTTCGTTCGGCAGCCGGCCACGCCCCCCACAAGTAGCTGTTTTAAATGTTTCTTGGGTATGGTGTATTCACATTAATATACACAACACAAGGACAGTTGACTCCACAATCAAATAAATGACGTGACTTTCAAAAAGATACATTACATAATTACATAATTCACCTATATCCATATCAACAAAAATAAGTGTCCAACATAAATTCTATCAAAAGAGGGGATACATCAGTGTTCTCCTTGTTTATTGTCACATGGACAGTAGGCCCTCTGTGGTTGGGGCACAATATTTCACCCTTATTCAGTGGTATGAGAGGTTTGAATCCTCTTGGTTGCTGTCCTTTGCCTGTTATTGGCCTTTGTGGGGGTGTTTGTGCCTCAAACGCATGTTTTATTATGATGATGCTTTTTGACCTTCTCTGTGGGCCTGACACTTGGTTAGCGAAGGTCTTCCTCAGGGCTAATGAGATCTCATTGCGGATTCTGCATATAAACAAAAGACAAAAAACTATATGTCCAGCTTTGACTGGGAAACCTCTTTGTCAAATACCCCTCGGTATTCAGATGGTTAGCCCTAAGTAGTCACGTATTGTAAGTTTTAAGATCATTTAGGTCAAGGAACAAAAGAGATCTCCCCGGCAGGGATAAATACAGTCAATGGTCTGTAGTCACCCTTTGGTAAATGACTTCTGGAAAGGGGAAAAAGTCGGCAAAACATGGGCTCATGATTAGCTTAGGGCCACTTCTCCTATAAAACTCATGAAGTTACAGGGGGGCAGGGATGCCTTACTTGTGGGGGAAAGGTTTTTTTCCTCCTTTAACTTGGGGTTATTAGGAGTCCTGGTGTGGAGACCAACCTTGGCAGATTTGTGCTAGGTGGGGAAGTCTCTACAGATATATAAAGCATATTGTGTTTTGCCAGGGGTACTGCTGGTAGGAGCAAGACAGACATGGCACTCATAAAACGACCTTATTTCATACCTTGTTTTCAGCTTGTGGTGTGCGCTGTCAATCTTGCATCCTCATGGTGCTGAATGTGGGGCTTGTAATTTGGCCTCTGCAGATGGGGTGAAAAAAGCACAGGAAGGGGGAGTAACCAGGAGGTTGTCCCTTTCGCTCGGTGCAAGGGCATGCATGCGCTGCCGAGCTGTTAGTTTAAGTAAATACCTTTAAAGTGACGTTCTCCTTCGTGGCAACATTGTTGTGATTGTGCTGGATCGCATGCAAGTGCTGTAGCGTTACTAGGCCCATCATTTAGTTTTCCTTATCTTTACCCCTGCCAATGATTCGTACCACTCTCTTGGTTTTAGAGAGGGGTTGGATATAATGGGTCCCCACAGTCATCCAATAAGGACCAGGAACTGGATGACTGAACTACAAATTAGAAATCAGACTCATGTAGATTACCGTAAAACAATACTATAAAGATAAAGGATTATCACAGCGAGCCCAAATCGCCTGAAGAAATGTAGGCAAGCCAAAATCATACACACTAAGGGCCCGATTACGACTTTTTGGCGTAGCGGTGGCGCTGTGGTTCAAATTGTTGCACCACTGCCCCGCCGAAGGTCACTGCTGCCAGCCCACCAGATTATGGCTTTTCAGTAGTCTGGCAGGCGGGCGGTGTGGCGCTCCCATGGCAGTGCCTCTTTTTAAGGCTGTGGTGCCTTTAAAAAGGCACTGCAATGGGACCGCACTACAAGGTTTCTGCACGGCATGGACTCGAAAGTCCATGCAGTGCAGGAACCTATGTGCATGCACACAGGGGGACACATGTTATGCCCCTCTGTGTGCATCCACATGCGGTTGAGGCACAGGGGGGCAATGTAGGGCCCCCTTTGTTTCCTCTCGTCCAAGGTTTACATGGAGGAAGAACCTCCATGTAAGCCCCGGAGGAGAGGAAACTCATAATATGCTTGGCAGGACCACGGAGGTCCCAACAACCATATTGCGGCCTCTGGCTGCTGCTCCAAAGCCAGGGAGCGACAGTTCCCTGGCGGGGCCTACGGTTCCAGGGTGGTCCAACCAGCCAACTCCTAATAGGGCGGTCGGACCACCGGTGCGGCGGTGGCTGTATCCGCCACCGCTGCGCCACAATGAGTCTGGCAGTCCTCGGACCACCAGACTCGTAATAGGGCCCTAAGAGTTCAGTCAAAGCTATACAGAATAATAATATTAGTATTTGATGCTCCGAGAGCTCCCTAATATGATCTCTCTAGTCATTAGTAATCCCAAATTAGGAATGCACATTTATTTGGAGAGAAATAAATCATGATAGCTAAGTCAATGTGGTAATTTAGTTTAGTTTATAAATAAGGCTTCCTGTTTTCCGTTTTACTGATTTGTACTGATAAATACAGACAGAAAACATTTATTTTCTTGTCTGTATATAGTTTTAAATGTGGATAAAAAGGGAAATTGGGTTGCTTTTTGAGTAATTCTAAATACTGTCTGCGATGACTGCCAGGCCAATAGCTGTGTGGATTGATAGGTAAGGGGGATAAAACAGAAGGGTATTTTAGTAAAGAGGCTTTAACAGCAGTAGATATGCACAAGTTGATACTGAAATGTGCATATTTTCTTATAAGCACATTGATTTATCTTCTGTGGGTGTTTACAGCATTGAAACCTGGTAGGCATTCAAGCATGAGTGCATATTTACCGGGTAAATAAATGTGGAAATATAGTAATTTCAGCTTCATTTTTTCATAAAACCCAAAATAAATATGGATAAAAACAGATAAAATTGGGAAAAAATAAATATGGATAAATACAGAGGGAAATGTCAAAAAACATAAATACCATAAAACCAGGAGCCCTATTTATAAAATCTTTAAGGTAAGATCAGTGCATCAATAAATCAGGTTATAAGAGAAATCAAATCAAATCAAATCAAACTTTATTCGGTTTTTATCAAACCATAAAAGTCACAGATAAAAAAGACAATACAAGAAAAAACATCAATTCAGTTTGTACATCAGTTATGCTAAAATTTTACAAAACATGACACCTCACCCTAGGAGTAAACAGTTTCTTTTCTTTATAAAGTGCATAGTGCCTTTAACTGGTGAGCCCAAAAAGAAACAACTTAACACGTTTATAAGACAATTTTGGCAAATTCTAATAAGACAATCGGAATAAGATACCAAGTTCAAGAGTTCAGGAAAGGACATGAAACATGTCAGTTCAAGTAGTTTCCCAAGAAGGAGGAGACCATTCAGCACGCACAGCTTAGGCATCAGTTTGTAAAGGAAGCCAGGTGAGTCCGCAATCAGTCAAATCAAGATTGCCAAGGAAAGTTCCGCAAAGAATTCTGTAAGTAAGGAAATAGTCAGCAGCTCATCCGTCACCATCAAGAATGTTAACTCAAGCCAGGCAACCCAACCCGTCAGTTAAATCAGGCAATATTATATTCTTGAAGTTCAACGGGTAACACCTCCTAGAATCACCTCATCTGGTCAGACCACTCAGTCTATTGGTCAGCTGGCATAGGATGGGTGTCAGGTGACATAAAGAAGACACAAATTGTAGAGAAATAGGTGGGACAATTACGCAGTCCTTAAGCAATCCAGTATGTGAAATTTTAGAACAATCCTCCTTCAGCAAGAGCACATAGGCGAGTTCAAGAGGACAGTTTCGCAGGCAGCTGTTCAGGATTGTATCAGAAAAATGTAGCAAAGTACATGAGAACTCAGGAAAGAAACACACTGTTTCACATTATTAGTTATACTGAGGGATTCTCTCATGAGCAGTAAACTAGGCACGTCAAGGGACTTCACATTGCAGTCAGGCCCATATTAAATCAAGCTAATGTAACGTGAAATATGTAGAATTATTAAGCATACATTCATAGGAAATATAAAGACATTACGATTCTAGTATAACTCAGATGCACTTGAAATCATTTAGTATGTTTACAAATAATATGTGTCAGTATGATAGACTTCTGCTTTCCAAATGTACTAACGTGTAAATACATCTAAAATCCTAATGTATTAAATGTCTTTTAGGTGTATGACATTAGTACATATATGAAATACAATCTATGAAAGTTTCATGAAGGAATCATTAATTTGGAATGTTTAATACCTACTTTTCTTTTGTCATTTCGGTGCACACGTTTACACTTAAAAGATACATTTAAATTGAATTTGTCATCATATTCAGGTTAAATCTTGATGATTAACTAGTTCTCATGAGTTATACATATGTATAAATGATAATAATGTATGACTAGAGATAAACTTCATAACGTGAGAGTTCACCATTTACACATTTCTAGCACACAGTACTGGAAAATAATGCTTTCAATTAATAAATCACAACCTATGTTATTTATAGGAATGAAACCATCTACTCTAAACCTTTTTTCTGCATGGTTTTGCGATGCAGTAACTGGGATTCTCTAGTTTTGTCATATTCTTGAATGTGTAGTTGGTACACGTTTATTATTTTTCTCTCAGAAATTGTCATAATCGATTTTCTCATGTCATTAAAAGTTTGAATGTATTTTCCTCTCCAACAAAAACTGGGTGTCCTTTTCTTGAGACATTTAACCTCTTGCGATCGGAAACGTTACCTCGGTTGCGTGGGATCATGGGATCAGTAGTTTCCCATGTCCTCTTTGCTATCAGTAGCTCTCATAATCGCCGTACCTCATTTTTTTGGGGAATGAGTGTGTGAGAGGCTTGGAGGGATGGCCTCATGCCAGTTTTTCACTGTTTTGCTAGCACCTAAAAGGGTACATATTCAGCAAATTCCTCATACTGTGGCATTTTTGACGATGTATTTCAGTGCTATGGGAACCTTTGCCTGTGTGGCTCACTCATTTGCCTAGTTATTAAAACATATGGTATAGATGACACAGTGATTGTTCACTGAGGGTTACACAGAAATAATCAGCATATTGTCCGAATAAAAGTTAGTGATACACAATGTATACAGAGTAACACATCAGTTCTGGCACTGACGGATTTACACAATAAGAAGGTACACTCCAATTAGCATTTTCCACATGGTTGTAATATTGCTTCATACGAGTATGTAGGCAACGTGTGGTCCCTACGGGATCTGGCCTTGTCTGCTAGTGAGCATATGCGTTATAGAGAAAGCCTAGTTCTTATTTGAATTCTTGTGGGTCCTCTGTGTTATGGACAGGTGTTTCTCTATCAGGGTAGTCCCACCTAGAAGGGCCTGGTTGGGTGTTTCGACTATGGCTTAGAGGGCAAAGAAATTGCCAATCTCAGATAGCTTGTTTAAGCCATGATCAGTTGTGCACATATGTAGTATCATTTGCGCCTCTAGGCGCAGTAGTACAGGTTCTGTGTTGATGATTTTTACATGCCTCAACACCGTCCATCTGAGGTCTGTAGGGCATGTTTTTTTCTCCATGTAATGTTGGACCATGGGTGCATGCATAGTTTTACATCGAATCCGCGATTTGTGTTGGATAATGCCCTTCCGTAGTTCTTGGTTTGTTTTCCCTATGTAGGCTTTCAGACACAGGCATACCACACAGTATACAACATGTTTTGCGTTACAGTCCATGAACTCTGTGTGTTTAATCCTGATGTCCCCATGGGTGAACTCCTCTTCTTCTATGGTGCTGTCGCAGGTAGATCAGTTACCACATTTGTGGTGGCCTCCCACCGGGGTCCAGTTCAGCAGTGTACTCAGTGTGGGTGCCTGGGGTTTCAGTGTGGCATTGGATCTGATGAGGCTGTCTCAAATGTTTTTGCTGCGTTTCAAAACAACCATGGGCAATTCTTTAAATTGTTGCAGGCCTGTAACGATTTTCCAATTTTTTCAGATTGAATTCTTCACTAAGTTGGTTACTCTAGAAAATGTTGCTAAGTATACCATCAGTATATTCAACTGTTTGTTTCCTAACTGTAGCAGATTCTCTCTTGAAGTGTACCAAGCATGTTTTATTGCTCGCTTCAGTAGTTTCCTTGGGTAGTTGTAATGTCTGTAGTGCAGGTACAGTTGTGTGAGGATAGCTAACTAACCGTTTGAATAATAGCTAACATGTTTTTGTAAGAACAGGCGTGGAATGGTAATGTAGCCTAAGGAACTTTTCAACAAAGTCATGACGTAGGGAATCCCCCTTTATATATTGATGATGAGTGGGCCCGCACCACTGATTGCGCCAGCCACTGAAGTAACCCTTTAAACATGTCTCAGTCCTGACATTGCAGCCTGTGTATGTGCAATTATAAACTGCCATTTTGACCTGGCAAAGTAGCATTTTGACAGGCCCAAACCTTCCTTTTGAATGCATATGAGTCATCCTTAGTGTAGGCCCTGGACAGTCCAGAGGGCAGAGTGCAGTGTTTTTAAAAAGCAGGACATGTACTTTTAAGTTTTACATGTCCTGGTAGTGAAAAACTCTTAAACTAGTTTTTTACTACTTTTACTAGTGCAAGGCCTACCTCTCCCATAGGAGAACATTGGAGTTATCTTATTATATTTTATAAGTGTAATTTCCAAATGGGAATAGGTAACCAGTTCATGTTTGGTGCCTCTGGAAACACAATTTAAAATCCTAACTTATGGTGAAGTTGGGTTTTAAATTGCAATTCTGAGAATGCCACTTTTAGAAAGTTGGCATTTTCTTGCCTTAGTCATTTGGTGCATGTAGCCAGTCTCTGGTCACATGAATGGGTGTAGCTGAACGTTGGGCTTTGTGTCTTCCTCCTAGACAGCCACACACAATAGGGAGCTCAGGTGTGCCTGGATGGGCCATCACTGGCAGGTTGGGAGGGAGGAGCTGGGCACAGCCCCACTTAACCCTGAATAGGCTGTGTCCTGCCTCCACACAAATGTCTGCATACCCCTTGTAGTCAGCCTGGAGCCAGGAAACGGAAGGCAGGATGCCTGGGGACTTCAAAGGTAAGCCTGTAGAAGCTTCTCCCCCAGTTCAAGGGCACAATTGGGTATAAATACTGGACCTCAGACAACAACTCTTCAGTACAGTTCTGGACCTGTGGATACTCTGCCAGGAAGAAGGTCTGCTATGCAACTGAAAGGCTGCTACTCTGCTGGACTGCTGCACCGAAGGAACTGCTCCTCTGCTGTGTTGACCTGCTGCCTTCTGCCTTCTCTCCTCGGTGAGAAGGACTGGGCCTGCTGCACCACTTGAACCCAGAGTGACTCCAAGGGCTAGTTTACTAGCCTCCTGATCTGAAGCCTCAGGAATATAACAGGCTTCCAAAAACATTGCATGTTCACCTGGACTCTGCCATCTGTGAGTCTACCCTGCAAAGTGGTGCCACCCCAGTCCTGGACCCTTGGAAGTGGGCTTAAGGTGCTCTGCCAGCCTCAGTTGATCCAGAGAAACCGACACATCTCCTCTGCTGCACAGCGCAAACCTGAGCACAACTGACGCATCTCCACTGCTGCATGGAGTGGATCAGTCGCAAAGACCTACATCGCTTCACAGCCTATTCGGAACCGGCACTGTACGATGCATCCTCTGCACTGGTCCTCCCATCTCTCGTCTATGACAGCCTTGATGATGACGTCGGACTCCACATCGCAGCCTCGCAGCTCCTCAGAACCGACGCATCACCCTGACTGTGAGCCGCATCTTCAACGTCGGACTTTACATCTCAAGTCCCTTCGACGGGATCCTCAATGATTACGCAGGTCCTCACATTGCAGCATCTCCGTATCCCAGAAGGTGAAACAAGGGCAACACAAGCCATACGTGAGATCAACTATGCCATGCAGAGTCACTATGCATGTCTCTGCATGTCATAGTAAATCTGAAGTAACGCAATGCAGAGCAAGTCGCTGCCTGCCAGTACTCTGCCCTGGGAAGGTTTTCCATGGGTGGAGCACAGGTGTTCCCATGCCTCTATACATGGCCTTAGCGCATTCTCAGATTTACTACAAGTAGTAGACCTGGGAATGCATTGAAAAAGGTACCCCTTCCAATGGAAGGCACAAAGAGGAGAAATAACTTTACTTCTTCTAGTGTTTTTCCTCTTTCTATGTGTGATGCATTCTGCAGCACACTTAAATACAGAAAAACAGCTTCTGCCACTGTCAATTGCTCAGGGTAGCATCCCAATACATTGTTCTGTTGCTCACCATGCTACCGTAGTTTGGACCAATCCATTTGAAAATCAGCCTTGACCGCGCTCCTCATGGGAACAGTCCAGCCTGAACTGCCAGGTACTCACTGAACTGGAAGACAAGCAACCTAGGGGTGGTTTCAGACTGAAAAGGACTCATCAGCCATGTATAGCTTGGTTTCAGTGGCGCAGTGAACACTGGACTCACGTTTGGCCATACCCTTGCCACTTAGGGTGGGTACATCAAACACACAAAAACTGATGGGAGGAATGCTTGCAATTTTTCTAACCACTGACAATCACTCTCAGCAGTATCCCAGTTCATCGTTCTTTGACTCATCATGCCACCTCAGTTTGGGCCCAACCATATCCAAATCAACCTTGACCCTGCTCCTCCTGGGAACAGTCCAGCCCGAACTGCCAGGTACTCACTGAAGTGGAAGACAAGAAACTTTACCCTGATAAGGGCTCATTAGCAAGGTATATCTTGTATCCAGTAACACAGTAAGCATGCAACCCATGTCTGGGCATACCCTTGCCACTTACGGTGGTACATCAAACACACAAAAGGTGATTGAAGGAATGCTTGGAATTTGTCTAAACACTGGCAATATCCCAACCCATTGTTCTTTGACTCACCATGCCACGTCAATTTGGAGCCAGCTACATGCAAATCAGCCTTGACCCTGCTCCTCATAGGAATAGTCCACCTCAAACTGCTAGGCCAGGTCCTCACAAACTGGAACACAAGCAACCTAGGACTGTTTTTGCCCTGATACGGGCTCATCAGCCCAGTATTGCTTGGTTCAAGTGGCACAGTGAGCACTGGACCCATCTCTGGTGTAAGAAATTGTCCTTTTTGTATGGTCACTCCCCAACTTTTTACTCCAATGCTGATGGGTATGACTCTGATAGTGCACTGGAGCCTGCTGCTCAGACCCCGGTGCCTGCACCTTCTCCCTAAAACTGTTATGTATGAATAGACAATCCCAATTGACAAAGACTTTACCCCCTTACAAGTCCCTAGTATATGGTACCAGGGGTACCCTAGCGCATAGGTGGTTAAGGGGTCCCCAGGGCCTGCAACACTGTTTGTGACACCCTGAGTGACCCACAAAAACTACTGACAGCAGGCCTGCCATTGCAGATTTCAGGCCGAAAAACAAGAACAAGGGAGACCCTACTCGCCAGGAACCAGGGTAATTAGGTATGTAACAGAGACAGCGGTTCCTGCGGGGCAATGAAAACTATCTTGATAATAATATGCACAATCGCAATGATAAAGGGTTACAATGACGTCAGAAAGAAAAGCTAGCAAGGACACAGATGACTGTATTCGCAATATTGTTTTTATATGTCAAACAATGTATCAATATGTACATAAAAGAAAAAAACATAATAGTGCTAGGTGTCCCCAGTGAAGTTAGAACCAAACATAAAGCATAAAACTTTTAAATTAGTGACAAATGTGACTTGGTTTCCGTAAGAAAACGACCATAAGCAATTGTACAATAATCACAGCCACTGTGTACAGTAATCAGGGCTGATTGAATTGGTTCGTTTTGCTAGATTGTCGACGACGTTTCAACCCTTTTACACAATACAGGGTCTCTTCAGGACCTATGGGTGTAGGGACATCTATGATTAAAAGAAAAAGAATGTCACTAAGGATACTGCAAGTGACTTTGTTACTGGTAGGGAATACACGAGGCCTTGTAGTACCTGAATTGCGGTTGCGCAGCTATGTGAAGAGTGTGACACACCGGTTTAGTGAAAAAGGAATGAAAGATACTCACAAGGGACCCAGCTGGGTACTGCACGAGTGAGAAAGAAAAATAGAGGAGGGTTAGGCATGGAGTCACAGAAGTGTACTAACTAAGAGGTCCTCTACAGCGGATAACTTACCCCTTTGTGCGTATCGGAGTGAGGGGCTGGCAACCAATTGGATGTAGGGCGTGGTCGGTGCTGCAGGGTAAGGAAGAAGGCGTGCTCACCCTTGTGAGTATCTTTCATTCCTTTTTCACTAAACCGGTGTGTCACACTCTTCACATAGCTGCGCAACCGCAATTCAGGTACTACAAGGCCTCGTGTATTCCCTACCAGTAACGAAGTCACTTGCAGTATCCTTAGTGACATTCTTTTTCTTTTAATCATAGATGTCCCTACACCCATAGGTCCTGAAGAGACCCTGTATTGTGTAAAAGGGTTGAAACGTCGTCGACAATCTAGCAAAACAAACCAATTCAATCAGCCCTGATTACTGTACACAGTGGCTGTGATTATTGTACAATTGCTTATGGTCGTTTTCTTACGGAAACCAAGTCACATTTGTCACTAATTTAAAAGTTTTATGCTTTATGTTTGGTTCCAACTTCACTGGGGACACCTAGCACTATTATGTTTTTTCTTTTATGTACATATTGATACATTGTTTGACATATAAAAACAATATTGCGAATACAGTCATCTGTGTCCTTGCTAGCTTTTCTTTCTGACGTCATTGTAACCCTTTATCATTGCGATTGTGCATATTATTATCAAGATAGTTTTCATTGCCCCGCAGGAACCACATTGCAGATTTCAGGAGCAGTGCAAACTGCTCAAAATCGACTCTGCCCTCAACATGTGTGGCAAAGTCAAAGCAGTATCTTTGATATATGCCTGTCACTCCTAAGGAAGGCCTCCTAAAGCCCAGGAGGCAGGGTGCCTTATATCAAAGGTGTGGATATGTAAATGAAAGCTTATATGACCCTATAGTGCCCTTTACCATTAAATTAAAGGACACTATAAGTGATAGACTGTCCATTAGGATAACATGGGCTGGCACCCTGGCAAACCCCAGGTTGGCAGCTCCATTATGGTACTACCTAAATATGTAATGTTTGGTAACAAACAACATGCCTACTCACCCCTGACATGAATTTCAAGTCGAGGACGATGTGGCATGCACCCAGGTGGCTACCTTTGAGGTTGCCCCAGCTTCTCTGTGCTCTGGCTGACAAACCCACACTTTCTGCTCTCTTGCTGCTGCCAAGACAGGATTATGACCTCCTGCCAGGTAGTGTGAGCACTCCCAGGATTCAGGAATAAAGGCCTGGGCAGGAACGAGGTCACACCTCCTCCCTCCCAGGCAGGCTAGTGAAGTGGCAAATCAATGCAGTGAGCTTCAAAGGCTGCACCACCTCTGATATGTATCAGGACTGTCTCCCAGAGGAGGAAACAGCCCACCCCCTCCACCAGGCATATTTGCACTCAGGGAGATGGGAAATTAGATAGGAAAGGAGTTGTACACCCCCAGAAGGCTTGCCACATCTCCAGGGTGGGAAGCCTGGTCTGTACACTGAAAGAAGGGTTCTGCCATTTTTAGAAGTGGCAGAATAGAGGGTTCTGGGTAGAAAAGGTGACCCACACTCCTGGATGTGGTCATCTCAGGGGCAGACCAACTTTAGGCACTAGCAGCCCATTGGTTACTTGCTCTCATACCCCTAACTCCAATAAATCTAGGATTTAAGGGACGGACACCCCAGACACCAGAACCGCAGTTCTCAACAACCTGCATCAAAGAGGAAAGAAGAAGAGACCCGTGTCTGCGACAACAGGACTTGCACAAAACAAAAGAGGGATACCCTGCACCTGTGGCAATGCCCCTGGAACTGCCTGATCGAGACTCGTCCTAGGCTATCTCATATTATCCCAGACAGAGGGACCCCTGTGGAAGACTGAAGCACCCTCAGACTCCCCTGGTCAAGTGGCACTAGTCCCTTGCAAACTGCAGGTAAAACAAGGCTCCGGATCTGAAGAATCGCTGGCCATTGGGCCGTCCGAGGGATCACTCAAATTCACATAGTGTTGTGCATTGTGGGAACTCTAGTCCTGCCTTCCACAAAGTTACAGGCAGCTATTGCGGTCCTCGGGACCACTGGACCTCAAAGTAACTTTGTGCTCTACTTACGGCTGCCAAGGCGTGTTGGTTTCCAGTCCGATAACTGACCCCTGCATTCAACGCTACACCTAGAGGTGACTCCATCCGATGTTCATCTAACATCAGCAGCAGCTCAGGTCAACATCAGCAGCAGCCGTGTTGTAGTGTTTTTGCATCTTTTCCCCCTAAAGCACTGTTTTAGCAGTTAAAGCAGCTCTCCCGCGGCTCCTGTTCAGCACCAGGGATAGCCAGACAACTCTGCACCTGGGCTCCACGGGCCAGGTAAAATTGAACTGACTGTTGTGGCTTGGTCCTGAGACCCGCATCGCCTTTAACCTGCAAGGGTTCAACAGAACTCGACTGTATTATTTTGCACTGATTTTATATTGCTTCAAAAATCTACGACTCCGGTTATATGTATGTTATTCTGTTCATTTTGGGGTCTAAATTAAGATAAAAATACACTCTATTTTTATAAATTGGTGTCAGATTTTCTCTTGAGTCAGGTCAATTACTTATTGCTCATGTTGGTACTCTGAAATGCTTAACACGTGTTCCGCTAGTAAAGCCTTACTGCTCTTTGCTACACTACCAGGACTGAGCTATGGATTTATTAGTGTGAATCCAAGGACCTTCTTTGGAGTTTGTGACGGTATTGCATGGAGAAATCCACTTAATTGTTTTTAGCATCAAAAACACTTTTTTCCCCCCCATTTTTAAAATTGGATTGTTATGGCCCTGTTTAGACCCCCATTACAATAGTACATTTAAAAGGCTTAGGTGAGTTAGGAAAAGATGTAAAAGTTTTTCCAAATTTTTAAAAAGGTCCCAACTTCCAAGTAAAAAGTTAGACACAATGGAGGCTGGTAAGGATTTCAACTTATTAGTCATCCCAGCCCTGAGGATCAATGATCTGAGGGTCTTGTGTAAAACAAGGGGCATTAGCCACAGGGTTAGAGCTAAAAAAGGAGGAACTTGATAAAACCCTCAGCTCCTATGAGAAAGAAAGATTAGAGAGGAAGGGCCATTCCTCAGAAGTAGACTCTGAAGAGGATGAGGATGATTCCCTAGCCCAAAGTGAAAATGGTGGGGAAGAAGGTGAAAACCTCAACTCTCCACCCTTTCCTAGACCCCTTCACCAGTGGGAAGTGACAGGAGTCACTCTAGTAGACCCCCCAATCGTAAGGTTGTAGGAACCCTTAAGAAAGAGCTGGACCTACTCTGCCAGGAGGAGAAAAAGCTTGAATTTGAGGAGAGGAGACTAGATCTTGAAGAAAGAAGGGTTAAGATGGACTTGAGGCACAAAGATGGTGGCAGCCATACTAACAATACCAGGGAGAGGACGAATCCTTTGACCCTAAAATCCCCAAAGGGTTGTCCCCAAGTTTAGTGATGGTGATGTCATTGATAAGTGGTTTGCAACCTTTGAGAGGGCCTGCAAAATGAGAACTATGGGTCCCTAATACTGGGGCTCTCTGCTTTTGGTGTTATTCTCAGTAAAGGGCAGAGATAGACTTCTGACTCTTAATGAGGAGTTAGCGGAGTCCTATCAACATATGGATGAGATCTTGATAGAAGGATCTGGACTCACTACTGAGGAATACAGATTGAAGTTTAAGGACACCCATAAAGGTCAAATCCAGACATGGGTGGACTTTGTGGACTCTTCAGTCAAAGAACTAGGAGGCTGAATAAAAGGCAATAGGTTGGACACTTATGATGGGCTGTCCATTTTAAATTCTGAAAGAGCACATTTTAAGTAATTGTACCACAGAGAAATTGCATTAGCATTTGGTGGATTCCAAGTTGTCTTCTCCCAAAGAGCTGTGTCCAGGGTGTCCAGGAAGGCCCATGGTGGGAGTGACCACAAGAAGGGTTTGCAAACTTCCCCGCAGGGGAAGGAGGTGAGCAACAAATAGGATAAAAATAAGGAGCTCTCTAAATGCCCCCAAAGTTCTTCTCAGGAGGGTGGACCCCGAGACGTCTCCCAGACCAAAGGGTATCAGGGTAAAAACTAGGATCCTGCAAAGGCTTCAGGGTTGTGTCATGGCTGCCATCAGGCAGGTCATAAGAAAGGAGATGCAGTATGCTTCAAAAAGTTCCCCAGTGGTGGACAATCCAAGGGATTGGCTTGCATAGGAGTGGGCGTGGAAGTGTACTTTGGAGAGGCCAGAGGATACACAAAGGCTACTTTAGCTTCCCTGTGTGGGGTGAATATTGAAGCCCTGACTGTCTTGCCTCCAAGCATGGAGAAGTACAGACAAATGTCTAAAATCAATATGACTGAGGTAGAGGCTCTGAAGAATACAGGTACCAGCGTCTCTATGGTGGCTGCTAGACTGGTTTCCCCAGACCAAATGACGCCTGGTGTTAGTCACCAGATGACAATGCTGACAATGAGACTAAGTTCCAATTAATGGCCTCGGTAAGCTTAGAGTGGGGAGGGGTTACTGGCCCAAAGAAGGTGGTTATGTCCTCTGCCATCCCAGTGGAGTGTCTGTTGGGAAATGATCTGGAAAATTCTGCATGGGCAGAAGTGGAAAGGAAGGCTCAAGCAGAAATGCTGAGTCTCCCTGGGTGGGTGTGTGTTACTACAAGAGCACAAGCAGCACGTCAAGGAAGTCAGGGAAGCTTGAATTCTGAAATAGTGAACCAAGCTCTCAAAAACAAGAAAAAGGGCAAGAAGTCTGCTAAGGCAACTTATAAGATGTCACAGGACCAGGGGGAGAGTTCTCTTGAGGGAGATGCCCTGGTTCCTAAGGAGGGGGCTGCAGCTGATGGAGTCTGGCCTGAACTGGCAGAGCTCCTAAGTGCAGGGGGACCCTCCAGAGAGGACCTATGACAAGGGTAAAAGCAGTGCCCTACTCTTGAAGGCCTTAGGCAGCAAGCTGCAAGGCAAGAGTAGAGTGATGTCAGTGGTACCCACAGGGTCTACTGGAATGATGGGCTTCTGAGCACTAAAGCCAGAGACCCCAAACTGGGGCAGCCAGGAAATTGGTGGCCCCCCAATTGTACAGAGAGTTCATTCTTACCTTGACCCATGACATCCCCTTAGCTGGACATCTGGCACAAACCAAAACCTGGAACAGGTTAGTTGCCCATTTTTATTGGCCCCAGATGTCTGAAAAAGTGAAGGAGTTTTGTCACTCCTGTGCAACCTGTCAAGCCAGTGGCAAGAAAGGCAATTCCACTTCCAGTTGGTGGGACTCCCTTTTAGAGGGTAGGGATTGACATTGTTGGTTCCCTTGACCCTCAACTGCATCTGGGAACAGGTTTAGTTTAGTGATAATGGACCATGCCACTAGGTCCCCAGAGGCAATTCTCTTCAGGGCTATCACTGCCCCTGCAGTGGCAAAGGCCCTCATTATTATCTTCACCAGGGTTGGGATTCCAAAAGAGGAGGTCTCTGATAGAGGGGCAACTTTCATGTCTGCATATCTTAAGGCTATGTGGGATGAATATGGAGTGAGTTACAAGTTCACCAACCCCTATCACCCTCCGACAAATGGTTTGGTTGAAATGTTCAACAAAACCATGAAAGGCACGATAATGGACCTCCCTGAAAAACTCAGAAGGAGATGGGATGCTCTGTTACCTTGCCTGTTGTTTGCCTACCGAGAGGTACCACAGAAGGGGGTTGGATTCAGCCCTTTTGAACTTTTGTTTGGCCATCCTGTAAAGGGTCCTTTGAGTCTAGTGAGGAGAGGATGAGAGAAACCTCTGAAATGAAATGGAAAGAAATGAATGGCGAGTTATATAGTACTCTAAACCTGCAGGTGTCAAAGTGCTGCATCTAGGAATTCCAGAACCCCTTCGTGAGACAGCTGACTTGAAAACAAATATAGGGAGAGAGTACCAGAATCCAGAAAAAGAAGGGAGAATGGAGGAAAGGTGAGCCTGTAATCAGCCAGGGCCCGGGAAGTCTAACTAAGGAGAGAAGAGCCATGTTTTTAGGTGTTTTCAAAAAGAGGCTAGGACTCAGTCTCTGTGATGTAGTTTGGCAGGGTATTCCATAATTTGGCCCCTGTGACGGAAAAGAAACATGTGCCCCATCTTGCCTATTGGAATTTTGGCACTGTTACTTTCCTGCTTGAAGCTGATCTTAGGTGCCTAGTAGGCCATGACCCAATTGCCAGTGAGTCTTTGCCATGCAGAGCAAAGTGGACTATACTAAGCACCTCAAAGATCACACTCTTCTTGACTGAAAGCCAGTGTATATTTCTAGGGCCTTCCCTCACTGACAGATATTTCAGAGTATTGAGAATGAGGCGCTGCCGCAATTTGCACCATCTGAAGTTTGTTAAGGGAGTAGCTATTTATGTTGAGGTACAGCGCGTTACAACAGTCAAATCGCGAGGTGATTAATGCTATAGCCACTAATTTGAAAAGTTCCTCAGGAATAAAAGGAAATATCTTTCTGAGAGAATAAATAATGGAAAAACAAGTGTTTGTGGTATGGTTTACCTGCAGATTGATGTTGAGGGTGGTGTCAAGCAGAACACCTAAGTTCTTTATGACTCAGCGGGAGTAGGGAGGGGCCCACATGATTACGGCCACCAAAGCTCTGACCAGATAGAGTGCTGGGCTCCGAAGACCATGATTTTGGTCTTATCAGCATTAAGCTTAAGGGAGTTGTCCTTCATTCAGCTACTCACCCCTGTCACACAGAGTTTAATTTTTTCAGCTGTCTCAGGTAAGTTGTCCTTGAGGGACACAACAATTTGTGCGTCATCAGCATATGATATTACCTGGAATCCAAAGGCTCTCACTAAGGCTGCTAGAGGAGAGACATACAAGTTAAAGAGAGTGGGGCTGAGGGAGGAGCCCTGTGGTAACCCACATGGTAGACTGCAGGCCTTGGCTCTAAACTGACCACAACTCACAATCTGACGTCTCCCCACAAGAAAGGAGTGCAGCAGTTCCGGAGCATTGGAAACCCACCCCTACCTGCTGCAGCCATTTGACCATGCGTGCGGGCGAGATAGTGTTGAAGGAGACCGACAAGTCCAGTAGGACCAGGACAGCACTCCCGCCCTGACCTACCTGCATTCTCATAGAGTCAGGGGCAGCAATGAGTGCTGACTCTGTGCTGTGGCTGTTTCTGAAACCATTTTGGTAGGGGTCCAGAAGGTCGTGATCGATAATTAATGTAACAAACTCTTTGTTCAGATGTTTCTTGAGAATTTTCACAGGGGTAGGGAGTAGGGAGATCGGACAATAGTTCTTCAATTCTTCTGGGATCACGTTAGGTTTTTTTCGGAGTAGGATAATAATAGCTTTCTTCCAGCTTACAGGGAAAACTCCAGTTAGCAGAATGTGGTTGAAATGTTTTTCCAGAAACTTCTTTACAGTGTCAGGGACCAACTGTAGAATTTTGGGAGGACACCAGTCAGAGAGAGAGCCCAATTTAACACTCATCAGAGTCTCTTTGACCTGGTATGCTGTAATTGGCGGGAAGGTCAACATCAGAGAGGCTGCTGGGAGTATATTCCGAGCAAGGAGCATCTCATCCTGTGTCTCAACGGAATTAAATTACAAGTATATGCTAAGAATTTTATCCCTGAAAAATGCAGCCATGTTATCACAAAAGGCTTAGGAAGCATCAGTCTACTGCTTGCTGGGGGGACTAGAAAAGCTCTTGACCACTTTAAAAAAGTTCATTAGTGGAATTCTTGGCTAGCCTGATTATTGATGTGTTAAAAGTGTATTTTGCCACGAAAATGTCCAGCTTATGTATGGCCATTAAGGATCTATGCTTATCTTTCTCATTCATATCTAAGTTAATGCACCACTTCCTTTCCTGCCTGCGACAGTCCTGCCTCAGTTCTCTAACTTCATTGGAGAACCAAGGAGCTGACTATTTCATCTTAATGGGGTAGTTAACCCTCTTGGAGAAAGAAATGCGTATATTGAATAGTTTTACAGCAAACAAATGATGGACGGAATGCTGACAATGCAAACATTCTCCCCCAGTCAAAAGATCTGGGTTAAATCCATCGTTCTTTTGCTCACTACGCCACCCCAGTTTGGACCCAGCCATATGCAAATCAGTCTTGACCCTGTGCCCCATGGGACCAGTCCAGACCGAACTGCCAGGCCAGGTCCTCCCTGGACCGGAAACAAGCATCCTGGGACCGGTTTCAGGGTATGTCACCCTTCTTCAGCCAGGCTAGCTTGAATCCAGTGGCACAGTGAGCAAGGGACCCACGTATGGGCATACCCATCCCACTTAGGGCAAAAAGTGTTACAGCAAACAAATGATGGACGGAATGCTGACAATGCAAACATTCTCCCCCAGTCAAAAGATCTGGGTTAAATCCATCGTTCTTTTGCCCACTACGCCACCCCAGTTTGGACCCAGCCATATGCAAATCAGTCTTGACCCTGTGCCCCATGGGAACAGTCCAGACCGAACTGCCAGGCCAGGTCCTCCCTGGACCGAAAACAAGCATCCTGGGACCGGTTTCAGGGTATGTCACCCTTCTTCAGCCAGGCTAGCTTGAATCCAGTGGCACAGTGAGCAAGGGACCCACATCTGGGCATACCCATCCCACTTAGGGCAAAAAGTGTTACAGCAAACAAATGATGGACGGAATGCTGACAATGCAAACATTCTCCCCCCAGTCAAAAGATCTGGGTTAAATCCATCGTTCTTTTGCCCACTACACCACCCCAGTATGAATTGAATAGTTAACAAAAACCATTGCATATGAAGTTAGAAATTATGCAAACAAGTCATACAGCGTATCATATGGCTACTAGTTTGGAAAAAATAGGTACATAATAGATAAAATGTAAATCATCCGGTTTTACGGGAGGGGTACAGTCAATAAATTAAAATCTGGTAAATCTAGAATTTCGGAAAAGTGTAAATAGTTCATGCAGCATATTCTGCAAGGTACTAATGAATAGAAACATAAACACATAATTCATGAAGAGTGAGTCATCTGATCTTACAGTTCAGGTGTGGTCTTACATTTTCTTTTTCATAGTTCTTCAATGTTCTCAAAGTGCATGTGTGTTGTGCAGATCAAATCTTACTGACAGAGCTTCGTCTTGTGGTTACTTTTCTTTGTTTTTCCGCATCTCTTAAAGTACCTGAGCTTTGTGCAAATAATCCTCGCCATTTATGGTTTATAAGGTGTAGTTCAACTCTTTCAACTCTTTATGAACGATGTACATCTATTGCCGCTTTGTTGTTATTGATCGTTCATAATCTGATGTGTGCATGATAGTTTGAGGATAAAACAACCTAGTCAGTGTCTCCAGTCCCATGTGTCACCGAGTTGATTCATGACCCAATTTAATAATGTTGTTCCCTCACAGGCTAGAATTGAAGTTAGCTCCTCTGAACCAAGAACTGACAGCTTGCCTGCAGGTGCGGATGTGGAGTTGTAAAAACAATACTTTAAGTAACTTCCTTCTTTCTCCCAAGACTGAAGGGCAGGTGCAAAAGATGTAGGTAATAGACTCTGCTTTATATCCACATAAGCGACATTTAGGATGTGGCGGGCTGCCCTTCGAAGTCGGGAAGACATCTTTTGTGCCGAGGTGCCCGAATCAGTATAACATGAAGTGACGTTTTAATGATAATGAAAAATGAGCTGTAGGGTACAATTGGGCCCTTAATCTGCATCGCATGTTAACTACTGTCCAGGGTGTCATCTCTTTGCAAATCTTTTCTTAACCTGCAGCTGAGACAAGAGCTTTGTTGAGGAATTCATTGTTCTAAAAAAGACTATTCTTTCCATGCTGCTTGCCATTACGTCATTAATGCCTAGCTCGTCTATTGCAAGGCCTACGTAGTCCCCCCAGGATTTTGATTGTTTTTTCTTCAGCTGTAATTCGATTTCTAGCCAAAATAAGTTATTCAGAGAGCCGCTTACTGAGGTGCAAAGTCTCCAACACAGTTTAACAAAAGCACTCAAGCTGCGCAGCTTTTGATTTTTTAAGCCAAATTCGAGCCTCACCTGGGCTGGGGGGGGGGTTGATTTTGGCAAGCTAAAAACTGCTTTTAGGCATTCGATTGAAGCAAATTCAGAGTGGCCGTTTCCTTACCACGCATGATCTCCAAGCCATGTCCTACAGTTGTGATTAGTTTGGCTGCCATTATTGTTAGCAGATATTCATGCGAAGGACAGCTGAGTTTCTTTTTCATCATCTTAAATGCAAATGTCGATGAATGCTCTTTTCTTCGTAGAGTGGCCATGTGCTGTTTAAAGGTCAGTCGCGCTCCATGTAGATGCCCAGATACTGATATGAGGATAGAGTTTCAACTTCTTTGCCCTTTGTAAACCAAGTGAATGATTTATATTTTGAGCCGACAAGACGACTCAAATTCAAATCCAGGGCTTGCTGCTCTATGTAACCTGCTAGTGCATCGATTGATTAGCCTCATAGGCGCTACCTTGCCTGAGGCAGTCG
The DNA here is from genome assembly GCA_963921515.1 of Calotriton arnoldi. NCBI lineage: Eukaryota > Metazoa > Chordata > Amphibia > Caudata > Salamandridae > Calotriton > Calotriton arnoldi. Next base: position 1,584,028 of record CAWUFW010000857.1, read on the forward strand.
GTGGCAGCTTCTGCTGGCTGGTCCGAGTTGCAGTTTGCCTCTACTGCTGAGGTGCTGAGAGCTACTTGAAGCTCTTCAGGGCTAATCTTATTCCAATTTCTGTGAGCTTGTGGCCCATTTTGAAGCAGTTTTTTGTTAACAGTCAGGTGGGGAAAAGATGATGTAAAGAGAATCATCTGATGGTCGGACCAACTAGAGTTGTCCTGCACAAGAACGCTAGTAGAGTTGGCGAAAATGCCGTCTAAGCTGTGGCCTGTGCTGTGTGGTGGTATCAACCAGTTGAATGACACTCAATTTGGCCATGAGTTTTAGCAACATAATGGAGTCTTTATTGGAGGAAAATTGAAGTAGCCTAATATGGTAAAGTTGGAGTGCCTGATGAACGGTTCCAGAACCTGTCCCCCTGAACCCCCATCTGGGCATACCGGTCCCACTTAGGGTGACAAATGCAAAAAGAACAAATGATGGACGGAATGATGAACAATCTCAAGCACTTACCCCCAGTCACAAAGATCTGGGTTTAATTCATTGTTTTTTTATTTACCACACCTAGCCTGGAAGTTCGGGCTGGAATGTTTTAATGGGGATCAGGTTCAAGACTGATTTGCACATGGCTGGGTCCAAACTGGAATGGCGTGGTGAGCAAAGGAACAATGGATTTAGGCCCAGATCTATGTACTGGGGGTGAGTGTTTGACATTGTTCAGCATTCCATCCATCATTTGGTCTTTTTGCATTTGTCGCGCCCTAAGTGGGACAGTTATACCCACATGTGGCTCCCATGCTTAGCATGCCACCGGAGTCAAGCTATCCTGGATGCTGAGGGGTGATACCCTGTTAGACTTGGCATCTTTTGGCGTGTTTCCCCTGACTTTTTGCTTTCTGACCTCATGGTTTTGACTCTGTTTTTGCTGGTGTAATGATTCTGCGCACTTTCCTCACTGCTGTCCAGTGGGAAAGTGCAAGTGCTCCTGTATAAAATGTGTATGGATTGGTATTTCCATGATTGGCCTATTTGATCTAGGTGTCAGTCCCTTGTAACGTGCACTGCGCGTGCCAGGGCCTATAGATCAAATGCTGTTGGTGGGCTGCAGCACTGGATTGTGCCACCCACGCAAACAGCCCGTAAAGTGTAACTCTGGCTTGCCATTGCAGAGCCTGTGCGCAGCCTGGGGCTGCCATGTCGACTTGGCAAGTGCACACACTTGCAAGTCCCTAAACCTTCCCTTTTCTACATGTTAGTCACCCCTAAGGTAGGCCCAAGGTACCCCTGTGGGCAGGGGGCGTTGTATGCGAAAGGTAGGACATGCCCTGGTGTGTGTGGCATGTTCTGATAGTGAATTACAGCCTAGTTCGTTTTTCACTATTGCAAGGCTACCTGTTCCCCATAGGCCAGAACGGGCAGTTTTGATTATTACAGTTTATAATCCTAACTGACCCAGGGAACACGGTAGGAATTCGAGTTTAGTATGCCTGGACTCAGAATGATAAAATGCATCTTTTAGTGAAGTTGGTTTTAACATTCTGCGTTTGAAAATACCACTTTTAGAAAGTGGGTATTTTCTTGTCTAACCATCCAAGCCTGCCTCTGCGAGGTTGTGTATTCCTTGTCTGGAGTGTGAGTGACAGGGGCTGGGGGATGCCAGGAGACAGGGTGAGTCAGCACAGGGCTGAATAGCAAGATCTACATGTAGATGGGTGGGAGGAGTTGCACCTGGGCCCTGAATAGGACAGTGCCTTCCCTCCACAATGCTGGCTCCACCTCCTGTGGTGCGTCTGATGTCCCTGGCCTACTCTCTGAAAGAAAGGACGGAGACTTGTCAACAAAGTGCTCCAGAACTGGTTTGGACTAGGCAAAGGCCTCTCTGCCTTCAGAGAACAAAGGAATTTGGGATATAAATATTGGGGCCCTGACCCCATGAATTTAGATCTCGCTGGAATCAAGGAACCTGCCAAGACGAAGAGCTGGAGAGCTGCTAGGAGGAGGAGTACTGCCCCTTTGCTGAGTGACTGCTTTGTTGGGTTGGCCTGCAGTTGCTGCTTCTGTCTTGGGCAGTGAAAGGACTGGACTGAACTTTCTACAAACTTGTGCTGAGTATCTCCAAGGGCCTGAAACCGAGCTGGCCTCCTGTTAAGAAGTCTCAGGGACTGCAAAGACTTCACAAGCCTCTGGGTACCGCTTCTGGAACGCTGTTTCAGTTGCCACAGAGGAAGGGAACTGCAACCGACTCCGTCAACCGAATCCATCCCTGACCGGTGACCTGTTTGCACCGCAGACCGCATCACCCCGCTTCGCATCGCAACCCTGGTCTTACCGTAGGCGACGTCCGACGCCGTCAACATCGAGCTGCTGCTTGCACCGTGACCTGTGGGCACCGCCGTTCGCATCGCATCGCTTCACTGAACCAGCCGGACCCGACCGACGCGGTCGCTGCAACTGGCTCAACAGTCGTGACCGCATCGCATTTGGGGCACCGCTCGCACGTTTGCGACGCACCGCTCCGACTCGCACCGCTGTCCGACGCCAGCTCCCGCACTCCGGCTTGGTCGCCTGCATCGCAACCTGTCAGCACCGCATCGAGCATCGTCTCACCCTGCATCACACGCCTTGGACTCACCGACTCCGTCTGCACGACGCTCATCGAGCCGCTGCCTGCACCGCATCGAGGGACACCGCACCTTGCATCGCTCCGTCTTGCACCGCAACCGCGACGAACGCCGACCGGCTCGTACACTCCGTACCAGCCACAACGAGAAAGGTACTGTGACCGAGTCTGTTCACGACTCTGCTGGCCCGTATCGACGCGGTCGGCTGGAACTGTTAGACTCTGTGTATTTCAGCATCGCGGTAGACCCGGACGGGGCTACCGACTCGCACAAACTTTGCTTTTGTGTTATTCCTGCAAAGAAGAAGTTACCTTATCAAGCATTCATTTTCAAAGTATAGTATTGTGGATTTTTGTCGTAATTGGTCTTGTCTTGAGTATATAAAATATTGGTTATTTTTCTAAACTGGTGTGGTGTCCTTTTGTAGTGCTTACACTGTATTACTGTTGGTTATGTGCAAATGCTTCACACACTGCCTCTGAATTAAGCCTGACTGCTCGTGCCAAGCTACCACGAGGGTGAGCAGGGGTTACTTCACGAGTGTAACACCCTTACCCTGACTAGGAAGAAGGGTCCCTACTTGGACAGAGGTGCAAGCCCTTGCCAACTAGAGACCCCCATTTCTAACATTGGTTGTCAGCGGTGAGGATAGGACTTGTGTTTGCACTTGACTTACAGTGATTGGTGTGCACTACTACCATATCGCAGACCATTACGTACCACATACTGGTTCTTTTTCTTTTGGCCTATTTTTGATCTTGCCAGTTTTCAACTCACTACTTTTGTCATGCCTGAATCAACTGCATCATCCGTTGCATCTCTGGAAGTTATCTTTGAGGAGGATAGGTTGGAATCCTACGCCGTAAAGGAGCTATGAGCGATTTGTAAAAACCTGAAAGTCCAAATTAAAGGCCTCACAAGGAAGGAGGAGCTACAGAAGGTGCCTAGGGCCTGGGTAGCAGCCAGACATGCCAGTGGGCAGCCTGGTAATCTCAGTGAGGAGGTGGAGGAGCCTATTTCCAGGGTGGATGTGCTTTTGGGTGAGGGGGAACCCGCCAGGTCAGGCAGCAGCAGTCTGTCCCCAGAGGAGCTGGAGGACAGGCGGGAGGCAAGGCAGTTAGAGCTGCGGAAGCTCAGGCAGGAGAGTGAGCGGGAGGAGAAGAGGGAGGAGAGGAGATTGGCCATGGAGGAGAAGAAGATGCTCTTAGAGCATGAGAGAGAACTGAAGGAGCCAGAACTTAGGAGTAAGTCAGGCTCAGATGGTGGCAGCAATTCGTCCAGAAAGGCAGACAGGATTGTGCACATTCCCAAGAATGTAGGCAAGGAGTTCAAGAAAGGGGATGACATACAAAGGTGGTTTCAGGGTTATGAGGCAGCCATACACATGAATGGGGTCCCTGAGGAAAATTGGGGAGCAGGATTGTGGCCACTTTTCCCTGAAGAAGCAAGGGATGCTCTGATAGCTTTGGGTAAGGGGTATCACCTCACCTATGCTGACATGAAGGATGCCCTTCTCACTAAGTATGGTCTTACTCCTGAAAAGTACAGGGATCAGTTCAGGTCCAGTAAGAAGTCTGATGCCAACACTTGGTTGGAATGTGTGGATGTGTTCTGCAGGTCGCTGGATGGTTGGGTGAAGGGCAGTAGTGTAACAGATTTTCAGGGGCTCTACAACTTGATTGCATGGGAGCACTTGTCTAGTCTATGTTTTGCAGATCTGCGCCAGCACCTAGTGGATAGTAAGCTAACTGACCCCAGGAAGCTTGCTATGGAGGCGGACCGCTGGGTGAGTACCAGGGTCCACAAGAAAACGTTTGGGGGAGACTCAGCCAAAGGTGGGCAGGGTCCCCAGCAGAAGAGTGGGGGGGGACAAGGGTAAAACACCGGAGTTCTCTAAAGGGCCCCAAACTAGTACCCAGGGTAAAGGTTCCCAGCCCCCCGGTAATAAGAAGAAAGGGGTCTCTACAGGGAAGCCTGTTGAGACCGGCCCCCGCAAGTGTTATGCATGTGACCAGGTAGGTCACTTTAAGGGGGACCCCAAGTGCCCAAAGGGGACACAGCCACCCACCGGTGGACAGTCCAAAGTGTTGGCTAGTGTTTGCTTGGGGAGGAGGGGTGCCCACAGGAGGGTGGGGATCCCGCAGAAATGACCCTTGTCTCACTAGGGGTCAGTGAGATGGTCCCAGGAAACCAGGTGCCCCCTAACACAAAGAAATATAGCACCTGGGTGACCATCAATGGGAACAGGGTAGAGGCTCTCAGAGATACTGGAGCCAGTGTGACCTCAGTCCGGTGTCACCTGGTCTCTGAGAAGCAGGTAGTCCCAGGGGCATTCCACCAAGTAGTTGCTGTAGACAACTCTGAGCGCCAGTGTATGGTGGCGCAGGTTCCCTTTGAATGGGGGGGGGTCTCAGGTCCCTTGAGGGTGGTTGTGAGCCCTACCATGCCTGTAGATTGTCTGCTAGGTAACGACCTGGAGCAGTCCTTATGGAAGGATGTTGAGCTCAGGTCTCACTTGGAGATGCTTGGGTTGCCAGAGTGGGCATGCGTGTCTACTCGGTCAATGGCAGCCAGAAAGGGTGATCAAGAGGACTTGGAGCCTGGAACAGTGGCCCAAGTCCCTGCCAAGAGAAAGGGCAGGGGCGCGGGAAACCGGCCCCTGAAGTTCCCACGGACCGGGAGGAGGCGGACCTCGAGGAGGACGCCCGGTGCCTACAGGGGAGCAGGTAGCCGAACTAGGAGACATCTCTGAGCTGACCCATTGGCAGCAAGAAGGGGGTCCCACCAGGGAGGAGTTCTGCAGGGAGCAGAATGAGTGCCCTACTCTGGAGGGTCTGCGGTGGCAGGCTGCAGACCAGGCAGCTGGTAATCAGTCCGGGTCACATCTGATCTACTGGGAGAGTGGTCTCCTATACAGTGAGCCTAAGATTGCTGAGCCTGGGTCAGCCCATGTGCTGGTGGTACCCCAGCGCTTCAGGACCTTCCTACTGGGTCTGGCTCATGACGTGCCTTTGGCAGGACATTTGGGGCAGGACAAGACCTTTGACAGGCTTGTCACCCACTTCTTTTGGCCCCAAATGCGAAGGCAGTCAGATGCACACTGTAGGTCTTGCCAAACTTGCCAGGCAAGTGGTAAGAGTGGGAGGAAGTTCAAAGCTCCTCTCCAACCTTTTCCTGTTGTTGGAACACCCTTTGAAAGGGTAGGGATGGATATTGTGGGGCCACTGGATCCCAAGACAGCCATGGGCAACAGGTACATCCTGGTCTTGGTGGACCATGCCACCCGGTACCCGGAGGCAATCCCTCTCAGGACAACGACGGCGCCAGTGGTGGGCCGGGCATTAATGGGGATCTTTTCCCGTGTGGGATTCCCCAGAGAGGTGGTTTCTGATAGGGGGACCAATTTCATATCCAAGTATATGACATCCCTGTTGAAGGAGTGTGGTGTAACCTACAAGTTCACCACTCCTTACCACCCACAAGGAAACGGTCTGGTGGAGAGATTCAACCAGACCTTGAAAGGCATGATCAAGGGTCTAACAGAACCCATGAGGCGTAAGTGGGACGTTCTCTTGCCATGCCTACTCTTTGCATACAGGGAGGTGCCTCAGAAGTCTCTTGGGTACAGCCCCTTTGAGCTCCTGTATGGCCACCCTGTCAGAGGACCTCTGAGTTTGATAAAGGAAGGCTGGGAGGCGGCTCCCAGGAAAACTCCCCAGGATGTATTTAGCTACATGCTGGCCTTTAGAAACCAAACTGCCCGCTTCAGGAAACTCGCTCAGGCGAACCTAGAAGCAAGCCAGGAAGAAATGAAGAGATGGTATGACCAGAATGCCACTCTGGTCGAATTTCAACCTGGGCAAAAAGTGTGGGTCATGGCCCCAGTGGCACCTTGTGCATTGCAGGACAAGTGGACTGGGCCATATGAGGTAAAGGAGCGCAAAAGTGACGTCACCTACCTGGTGGATTTGCAGGCTCCAAGGAACCCTTTGAGGGTCCTTCACGTGAACCGCCTCAAGCCCCACTTCGAGAGGTCCGAAGTGAGTATGCTCTTGGCGACAGATGATGGGGTGGAAGAGGAGAGTGAGCCTCTCCCTGACCTCCTGTCTACCAAGGAGCATGATGGGTCAGTAGAAGGTGTGATCCTCTCCCCTACTCTGACTCAGGAGCAGCAGGGGGACTGTCACCAGTTGTTGGGACAGTTCCCCCCACTGTTCTCTCTGACTCCCGGTGTTACTCACTGGTGTACCCATGACGTGGACACTGGTGACAGCCCTCCTGTGAAGCACAAGATTTACAGGTTGACTGACCGGGTCAGAGCCAGCATCAAGGAGGAGGTCTCTAAGATGTTGGCATTAGGGGTGATTGAGCCCTCCCACAGTCCTTGGGCCAGCCCAGTGGTCTTGGTCCCAAAGGGTGCTGCGCCCGGTGCCACACCAGAACTCCGGTTTTGTGTGGACTATCGTGGGCTCAATGCCGTCACCAGGACTGACGCGCACCCCATCCCTAGAGCTGATAAGCTCATTGATCGGTTGGGAGCGGCCCGGTTCCTCAGCACGTTTGATTTGACGTCTGGGTACTGGCAGATTACCTTAACCGATGGGGCCAAGGAGAGATCAGCATTCTCAACCCCAGAAGGTCATTACCAATTCCGGGTGATGCCCTTTCGGTTGAAGAATGCCCCTGCCACCTTTCAGAGGTTGGTCAATCAGGTGTTGGCTGGGCTGGAGGATTTCAGTGCCGCCTACCTGGATGACATTGCTGTGTTCAGTTCCAGCTGGGAAGAACATTTACAGCACCTTGAGAAAGTGTTGAGGGCTCTGCAAGGTGCAGGCCTCAGGATCAAGGCCAGTAAGTGCCAGATCGGGCAGGGTTCTGTGGTGTACTTGGGACACCAGGTAGGAAGCGGCCAGGTGGCGCCCCTACAACCCAAGATTGACACCATTCTGGCTTGGGAGCCCCCCAAGACCCAGACAGAGGTGAGAGCCTTCTTAGGTCTCACCGGCTACTATAGGAGATTTGTTAAGGGCTATGGCACCATCGTTGCCCCCTTAACAGAGCTGACTTCTAAGAAGCAGCCCAGGAAAGTGATCTGGACTGAGTCCTGCCAGAAAGCTTTTGATGCCCTGAAGGCAGCCATGTGCACGGCGCCCGTGCTCAAGGCACCTGACTTCTCCAAGGAATTTGTCGTGCAGACTGACGCTTCAGAGCATGGTGTGGGAGCGGTGCTCTCACAACTGAACGAAGAGGGCCTGGATCAGCCTGTAGTCTTCCTTAGCAGGAGACTACTCCCCAGGGAACAGAGGTGGAGTGCCATAGAAAGGGAGGCTTTTGCTGTGGTCTGGGCGCTGAAGAAGTTGAGACCATACCTGTTTGGGACACACTTCCGGGTTCAGACAGACCACAGGCCCCTCAGATGGTTGATGCAAATGAGGGGTGAGAATCCAAAATTGCTGAGGTGGTCCATCTTCCTACAGGGAATGGACTTTACGGTGGAACACCGTCCTGGTACAGAACACGCCAACGCAGATGGTCTGTCCAGGTTCTTCCGCCTTAGTGAAGAGAACTCCAATGGGGTTGGGTAGTTCTCCCTACTTTCAGCTGGAGGGGACATGTGTTAGACTTGGCATCTTTTGGCGTGTTTCCCCTGACTTTTTGCTTTCTGACCTCATGGTTTTGACTCTGTTTTTGCTGGTGTAATGATTCTGCGCACTTTCCTCACTGCTGTCCAGTGGGAAAGTGCAAGTGCTCCTGTATAAAATGTGTATGGATTGGTATTTCCATGATTGGCCTATTTGATCTAGGTGTCAGTCCCTTGTAAAGTGCACTGCGCGTGCCAGGGCCTATAGATCAAATGCTGTTGGTGGGCTGCAGCATTGGATTGTGCCACCCACGCAAACAGCCTGTAAAGTGTAACTCTGGCCTGCCATTGCAGAGCCTGTGCGCAGCCTGGGGCTGCCATGTCGACTTGGCAAGTGCACACACTTGCAAGTCCCTAAACCTTCCCTTTTCTACATGTTAGGCACCCCTAAGGTAGGCCCAAGGTACCCCTGTGGGCAGGGGGCGTTGTATGCGAAAGGTAGGACATGCCCTGGTGTGTGTGGCATGTCCTGATAGTGAATTACAGCCTAGTTCGTTTTTCACTATTGCAAGGCTACCTGTTCCCCATAGGCCAGAATGGGCAGTTTTGATTATTACAGCTTATAATCCTAACTGACCCAGGGAACACGGTAGGAATTCGAGTTTAGTATGCCTGGACTCAGAATGATAAAATGCATCTTTTAGTGAAGTTGGTTTTAACATTCTGCGTTTGAAAATACCACTTTTAGAAAGTGGGTATTTTCTTGTCTAACCATCCAAGCCTGCCTCTGCGAGGTTGTGTATTCCTTGTCTGGAGTGTGAGTGACAGGGGCTGGGGGATGCCAGGAGACAGGGTGAGTCAGCACAGGGCTGAATAGCAAGATCTACATGTAGATGGGTGGGAGGAGTTGCACCTGGACCCTGAATAGGACAGTGCCTTCCCTCCACAATGCTGGCTCCACCTCCTGTGGTGCGTCTGATGTCCCTGGCCTACTCTCTGAAAGAAAGGACGGAGACTTGTCAACAAAGTGCTCCAGAACTGGTTTGGACTAGGCAAAGGCCTCTCTGCCTTCAGAGAACAAAGGAATTTGGGATATAAATATTGGGGCCCTGACCCCATGAATTTAGATCTCGCTGGAATCAAGGAACCTGCCAAGACGAAGAGCTGGAGAGCTGCTAGGAGGAGTACTGCCCCTTTGCTGAGTGACTGCTTTGTTGGGTTGTGTAGTTTCGTATCAATGGGGTAACCCGAAAGACCACTGGACTCGGGTAAATAGTGGTACACAAAAGATAGTCACAGTGGAAATTATTCACAATGTATCTGCAACCAATACATGGTCTATATACAAGGAATATGACAACACCAAATGGCTCATTCAATAAATGATTATGATTTAATAAATATCACAAAAATTGTCATCATAGATCATAGACTCAAAAATTGTGAACTGAATATCACATTTAACATTTAGTAAAAACAGGTGCATACAGCGTGAAGTGATAGGTGCGTAGTTAGGATAAGTGAAAGTGATGTGCAGGGGAAAGGTGGTGCATGTATATACATCAATATACAATAATGATAACCTAACCTGCCAAATTACTGGCAAAACATACAAATGCAAAATCATAAACAAAAGATGCAGATATAGATCCTCTGTCATCCAGGTTTGATAAGTGAAGGGAAGGAGATGTCGACGTTTCGACCCCTATAAAAACCAGCAGATTTGACCTCTTGGAGGTGGGGTCTTCATCAGGACCAACGGGGAAGGGGGAAGGGAAGCGAAGGGTATATGTTGGACCTAAGAGTAATATTATGCAATTAGTAAGGTGTGTCTAATGGAAAGGGCATCCAAACAGAGAATAAATAGGAATAAATTACCAGTGACAGCACAGGTGTCTTCAGGCTGAAAGATAGTGATGTGGGCCAGCAAGGCTCCTAAACAGACGAGAAAAGGGACATGCAAGAACCGCTAGGGTCAATGCTCACACTAGTGAATATTAAGGAGTGAAAGAATGAGCCTAAATAGGCTGAGCACTTACTCACGATAGGTACAGCAGTCCGAATAGGAATAAACCAAAGGTACGCAATAACCTAAGGCCGCGGATGTATCCGTATAGAAAGAGCAAGGGTTCAAACGTAACCCATAGCTGAAACAAAAAGGAATTCATTGTAAGTAATCTCCAAATTAAAGAAATAGTGCTAAAAACAGCGTGCCAAGGACAAGGGCTCACTGGGCAGATAACCACAGTGTATGAAAAATCGGTGAAGAATGTGAAATGCGGGGGTTCAAACGTAACCCATAGCTGAAATAAGACGGAATTCATTGTAAATAATCTCCAAATTAAAGAAATAGTGCTGAAAAACAGCGCGCCAAGGACAAGGGCTCACTGGGCAGATAACCACAGTGTATGAAAAAGGAGTGCGCCAAACAGTAAATAATGAAAGTTTAAATTTTCATCATTCCTCAATAAAGATAGCAAATGGCCAAATTAGAAAATACCATAATTACGAATCAATGTGGGGCGTCTGAAACTAAAAATAACAGGACTGGGAAACCTCAGAGTCGGAAAAGGCTAAACAAATGCTGCAAAAGAATTGCACTTGAGTCAAAAGCCTGGCATAGAAACACGACTCAGTATAGCGCCTCTAAATTAAATAAAAGCTGAATGCCAGATGGGAGCAGGGGAGCATGACAGAGAGAAACTCAGAGTCAGAAAATTGCACTTGGGTCAAAAGCCTAGTGAGAGAAAAAGCGACTCTGTGTGACCCGTCTAAATTAAATTAAAGCTGGAAGCCAAAAGGGAGCAAGGGGAACAGAGCACATACCTCTGGGAAGCGTCGAGACTTCTGACAGCTAACACCGGATGGTGTCACATGTCAGGCTTTAAATACCAAAATGAAAACGTGCACATTAAGCACGTAGTGCCAGTCTGTTAATGGATCGTGGCTGAACCGATTCACAAACAAAGGCAAAATCAATCCCAGAACTGGGAGAGAGAGCCAAGGTGTTTACCAAGAAATGTTTGGGGATTAACCCATAACAGTGAAACGAAGGCAAAAACAAGAGAGCCAAATTGTTTAACAGAAATTGCATGGGAAATAATAATAGCCCAATACACAGTGAGTAAGTTCAGGAAAAGGAAGATGTTTGTTTAAACCAATCATAAAACAGTGGAGATATGGCATAGATCTACAAATAGCCATCCTATACATTTAAAGGAAAACAAAGCAAACACCATATACATTGAATGGAACTGTCCAAACCGGTTGGCGCACATACTAAAAATGCACATTGCATGTCACTGTCCAAAACGGTTGGTTCACATTCTAACAGTAGCACAGATCATGAAGTCTACATTGTTTAGGTTTAAGGTGAAGTAAAGACCTTTATACAATGCAGTTTTGGACATAACCGGTGGTTCATTTAATGTCCATTTAATAAAGATAATTGGGCATATGTTACATCAATCTCGTTGAGACCATTTTTAACAGAGTTAAAACGATCCATCCATTTACATTCTCTAGTGTTCAAAATTACACCCAAATCGCCACCCCTGACTCCCAATGTAATAGCTTCGATAACCAACCATTTCATAGATTCTGGGGAATGATTAAACGTTTGAAAGTGTTCTACCATAGGGGCCCCCATGGTTCTACATCTTATCCTACTGCAGTGTTGCAGTATTCGGCATTTGACTTGCTGGGTTGTCTGTCCTATATAGATTTTATCACAGGGGCAGACAATGGCGTAAATAACGTTTTTAGTTTTACAATTTGTATGGGTTTTGAGATCTACAGTGCAGTTATTGAAATGAAACTGTTTAGTTTCAAATGTTAGGCTGCATGCCTTACACTTCCCACATTTAAAGTGTCCCACAACGTCAGGGAGTTGCCACATAGATAGTATGGTTGGTTGAGGTGGTACGTCCAAGAATGATTTGACCACATGGTCCCGAACATTTTTCCCTTTCCTAAATGAGTGCATAGGAGGTTCAGGTAACTGTAAGTCTGCAGCGACTATCGGCCAATGTTTATTGACGATTTGTCTGATCTCGTTGCTCCGTGTTTTGAATGTCGTAACACAGATCAGTCTATCCAAATCCTTTGGACGTTCTTTAGGGCTAAGTAACATTTCCCTAGGGTTGAACCAAGCTCTTTTTCTGGCCCGTTTCACCAGCCGTCTAGGGTATCCTCGTTCAACCAGTCTGTTGATTAGATCCTCTGATTCGGTGAAATAGTCTTCTTTATGGGTGCAATTTCTCCTGATTCGCAAGAATTGCCCAAAGGGCAAATTGTCGCGTAATCCCCGGGGATGATGGCTCCCATATCTCAACAGGGTGTTCCTTTCCGTCGGTTTGCGATACAAGATGGTGTACAGGTGATCCTTAGCTACTTTAATGGAGATGTCGAGAAAATCAATGGTGGATTTATCCTTGTGAATTGTGAAACTGATATCCATAGATCTTTCATTGAGCCAGTCAAAAAAGTTGAGGAGGTCGAAGTCATTTCCAGTCCAAATCATTAACACATCATCTATATAGCGCTTCCAAACTGTGACATGGTCTACAAAAGGATTCATAACGTTAAAGATATACTTTTGCTCAAAATCATCCATGTAAAGAATAGCTAGGTCCGGAGCAAAGCTCGCCCCCATGGCCACACCCTTTGTCTGCATGAAGTGGTCACCCTGGAAATAGAAAATGTTTTGTGTCATCGCTATCTCAAGTAGTCTTATGATGAATTCAGTTGGTACATGCGCAGGTAAGGTTCTTGTATCCAGATATTTCTCCATGACTTGGAGTGCATGTTGCTGTGGAATGCTTGTATATAGCGAGACAATATCCATTGTTACTAGGATTTGGGTGGCGGGATCAAAGGACATGCCATCAACCAGATTTATAACTTGCATCGTGTCACGAAGAAAAGACTTGGTGTTTTCCGCTAGAGGTTTTAGGAAAAAATCCACATATTTGCACAGTTGTTCCAATATCGAGCCACAGCCAGACACAATGGGGCGACCAGGCGGTTGTTCTATGTTCTTATGGACCTTTGGTAACGTGTAAATGGTCGGTAAACGGGGCTCTTTCTGATTCAGATACCGGAATTCCGAATCAGATAGAAAACCTGCCTCCTTCCCCTTTTCCGTCGTCCGTAAGATCACAGTACCAATCTTCTTTGTGGGGTTATGGTTAAGTTTGATGTAACTAACTCCATCATTCAGTTGGGAATAAAGTTCCTTCTTGTAGGCATCAACGTCCTGGACCACAATAGCACCACCCTTATCAGCCGGTTTTATCACAATGGAGCTATTACATTTCAAACTTTCCAATGCATTTCTTTCCGCCGTTGTAACATTATGTTTTACATACTTCTTGGTTGAACAGATCTTAAGTGCTTCCTTAAGGACCATGCTTTCATAAGTAAGGATCCGATGGGAAACCATCTGAGATGTAGTTGTGAAAGTAGAAGGGACACGCAGACCTGTGCAAGACAATGCCATGTACGGCGGTGAATGCCTGAAATGGTGCCTCAAGCGGATTTTCCGGAAGAATCGGTGTAGCTCACTCTGGATGTTAAATTTGTTAGGGTAAGTAGTAGGGACAAAGGACAGGCCTTTCCCTAGGATGGAGCATTCATCGTTGGTCAATCTGTAAGAGGACAAATTGATGATTGGATCCTTATGGGGAGTTACCAGCGGTATACACGTCGTCTTGTATGAATCTCCCCATGTTGTTCCTCCGGGAATCTCATTTGCTTCTGGACTAGGTTCTGGCCCTGCTGTCGGCCTCTGTCCCATCCCTGGATTTGTTGCGGCTGACCGCGGTAACGGCCCCTGTTCCAATTCCAATTCGTGTTCCTGCCCCGCGGGGGTCGCCATTGGTTGTCCTCTAAAAAAGACGGTGCTGGTTGGGGGTAATACCAATTATCCTGGTACTGGTACCGGGCGCTGGTGCCTGACTGGTCCCCTTCACTCCCGGTGGACCTTGATGATTCTGAGAACGTAGTAAATCTGCGATTCCCTCTGAAACCGCCTCTCCCCTTATTAGTAAAACGTCCTTGTTGATCCTGTTTATAATAATCTTCTTGTAAGTATGGATAAGTCTGTTTCTTGTTGTAGAAACGGATGTCTTTAGAAAGTTTATCCAATTTTTTAGCTTGAGTATTAACGTCGAATTCCTGGACCGTTTTCTCTAGGCGCTCTAAAGCCTCCTTGGCATTAGTCAGAGCACTGTCCGTTGAGATTTCACGTTTTAGATCTGCAATTTCCTTCATAAGCTTGTCAACTTGTTCAAGAGCAGTTTCCACACCCAACACCATCCAGTGGCGCGAGCAATTGTTGGCGACGAAGCTAAAGCCTTCCTTGAACTGGGTAAGTCAACAAATATAGCTGGCTCATTCCTGACCTGAAGGCCTACAGGTATGATATTCGCCTGTAGGTACTTGGTCAGGAGGTGACCATGCAACCTAGTTCTAATTAGCTTCTTTTCTAGCCTCTCGAGCTTGGTAATCTTCTCGTTAAGAGACGCATCAATGCTGGGAGTATTAGAAGAGATGAAAAAGTTATTAGAAGGATTTTCAATCAAATTAGCAATATACTCCTCAGTGTATGAAAGTGTCTCACTTTCCGTCATACTGGTGTAATAAAGGAAAAATTAAAAAATGAAAGACACTCGCAGGACAAGCCTGCACTTTGAAGAGTTTCGTATCAATGGGGTAACCCAAAAGACCACTGGACTCAGGTAAATAGTGGTACACAAAAGATAGTCACAGTGGAAATTATTCACAATGTATCTGCAACCAATACATGGTCTATATAGAAGGAATATGACAACACCAAATGGATCATTCAATAAATGATTATGATTTAATAAATATCACAAAAATTGTCATCATAGACTCAAAAATTGTGAACTGAATATCACATTTAACATTTAGTAAAAACAGGTGCATACAGCGTGAAGTGATAGGTGCGTAGTTAGGATAAGTGAAAGTGATGTGCAGGGGAAAGGTGGTGCATATATATACATCAATATACAATAATGATAACCTAACCTGCCAAATTACTGGCAAAACATACAAATGCAAAATCATAAACAAAAGATGCAGATATAGATCCTCTGTCATCCAGATTTGATAAGTGAAGGGAAGGAGATGTCGACGTTTCGACCCCTATAAAAACCAGCAGATTTGACGTCTTGGAGGTGGGGTCTTCATCAGGACCAACGGGGAAGGGGGAAGGGAAGCGAAGGGTATATGTTGCACCTAAGAGTAATATTATGCAATTAGTAAGGTGTGTCTAATGGAAAGGGCAACCAAACAGAGAATAAATAGGAATACATTACCAGTGACAGCACAGGTGTCTTCAGGCTGAAAGATAGTGATGTGGGCCAGCAAGGCTCCTAAACAGACGAGAAAAGGGACATACAAGAACCGCTAGGGTCAATGCTCACACTAGTGAATATTAAGGAGTGAAAGAATGAGCCTAAATAGGCTGAGCACTTACTCACAATAGGTACAGCAGTCCGAATAGGAATAAACCAAAGGTACGCAATAACCTAAGGCCGCAGATGTATCCGTATAGAAAGAGCAAGGGTTCAAACGTAACCCATAGCTGAAACAAAAAGGAATTCATTGTAAGTAATCTCCAAATTAAAGAAATAGTGCTAAAAACAGCGGGCCAAGGACAAGGGCTCACTGGGCAGATAACCACAGTGTATGAAAAATCGGTGAAGAATGTGAAATGCAGGGGTTCAAACGTAACCCATAGCTGAAATAAGAAGGAATTCATTGTAAATAATCTCCAAATTAAAGAAATAGTGCTGAAAAACAGCGCGCCAAGGACAAGGGCTCACTGGGCAGATAACCACAGTGTATGAAAAAGGAGTGCGCCAAACAGTAAATAATGAAAGTTTAAATTTTCATCATTCCTCAATAAAGATAGCAAATGGCCAAATTAGAAAATACCATAATTACGAATCAATGTGGGGCGTCTGAAACTAAAAATAACAGGACTGGGAAACCTCAGAGTCGGAAAAGGCTAAACAAATGCTGCAAAAGAATTGCACTTGAGTCAAAAGCCTGGCATAGAAACACGACTCGGTATAGCGCCTCTAAATTGAATAAAAGCTGAATGCCAGATGGGAGCAGGGGAGCATGACAGAGAGAAACTCAGAGTCAGAAAATTGCACATGGGTCAAAAGCCAAGTGAGAGAAAAAGCGACTCTGTGTGACCCGTCTAAATTAAATTAAAGCTGGAAGCCAAAAGGGAGCAAGGGGAACAGAGCACATACCTCTGGGAAGCGTCGAGACTTCTGACAGCTAACACCGGATGGTGTCACATGTCAGGCTTTAAATACCAAAATGAAAACGTGCACGTTAAGCACGTAGTGCCAGTCTGTTAATGGATCGTGGCTGAACCGATTCACAAACAAAGGCAAAATCAATCCCAGAACTGGGAGAGAGAGCCAAGGTGTTTACCAAGAAATGTTTGGGGATTAACCCATAACAGTGAAACGAAGGCAAAAACAAGAGAGCCAAATTGTTTAACAGAAATTGCATGGGAAATAATAATAGCCCAATACACAGTGAGTAAGTTCAGGAAAAGGAAGATGTTTGTTTAAACCAATCATAAAACAGTGGAGATATGGCATAGATCTACAAATAGCCATCCTATACATTTAAAGGAAAACAAAGCAAACACCATATACATTGAATGGAACTGTCCAAACCGGTTGGCGCACATACTAAAAATGCACATTGCATGTCACTGTCCAAAACGGTTGGTTCACATTCTAACAGTAGCACAGATCATGAAGTCTACATTGTTTAGGTTTAAGGTGAAGTAAAGACCTTTATACAATGCAGTTTTGGACATAACCGGTGGTTCATTTAATGTCCATTTAATAAAGATAATTGGGCATATGTTACATCAATCTCGTTGAGACCATTTTTTAACAGAGTTAAAACGATCCATCCATTTACATTCTCTAGTGTTCAAAATTACACCCAAATCGCCACCCCTGACTCCCAATGTAATAGCTTCGATAACCAACCATTTCATAGATTCTGGGGAATGATTAAACGTTTGAAAGTGTTCTACCATAGGGGCCCCCATGGTTCTACATCTTATCCTACTGCAGTGTTGCAGTATTCGGCATTTGACTTGCTGGGTTGTCTGTCCTATATAGATTTTATCACAGGGGCAGACAATGGCGTAAATAACGTTTTTAGTTTTACAATTTGTATGGGTTTTGAGATCTACAGTGCAGTTATTGAAATGAAACTGTTTAGTTTCAAATGTTAGGCTGCATGCCTTACACTTCCCACATTTAAAGTGTCCCACAACGTCAGGGAGTTGCCACATAGATAGTATGGTTGGTTGAGGTGGCACGTCCAAGAATGATTTGACCACATGGTCCCGAACATTTTTCCCTTTCCTAAATGAGGGCATAGGAGGTTCAGGTAACTGTAAGTCTGCAGCGACTATCGGCCAATGTTTATTGATGATTTGTCTGATCTCGTTGCTCCGTAACAATGGATATTGTCTCGCTATATACAAGCATTCCACAGCAACATGCACTCCAAGTCATGGAGAAATATCTGGATACAAGAACCTTACCTGCGCATTTACCAACTGAATTCATCATAAGACTACTTGAGATAGCGATGACACAAAACCTTTTCTATTTCCAGGGTGACCACTTCATGCAGACAAAGGGTGTGGCCATGGGGGCGAGCTTTGCTCCGGACCTAGCTATTCTTTACATGGATGATTTTGAGCAAAAGTATATCTTTAACGTTATGAATCCTTTTGTAGACCATGTCACAGTTTGGAAGCGCTATATAGATAAGGTGTTAATGATTTGGACTGGAAATGTCTTCGACCTCCTCAACTTTTTTGACTGGCTCAATGAAAGATCTATGGATATCAGTTTCACAATTCACAAGGATAAATCCACCATTGATTTTCTCGACATCTCCATTAAAGCAGCTAAGGATCACCTGTACACCACCTTGTATCGCAAACCGACGGAAAGGAACACCCTGTTGAGATATGGGAGCCATCATCCCCGGGGATTACGCGACAATTTGCCCTTTGGGCAATTCTTGCGAATCAGGAGAAATTGCACCCATAAAGAAGACTATTTCACCGAATCAGATGATCTAATCAACAGACTGGTTGAACGAGGATACCCTAGACGGCTGGTGAAACGGGCCAGAAAAGAGCTTGGTTCAACCCTAGGGAAATGTTACTTAGCCCTAAAGAACGTCCAAAGGATTTGGATAGACTGATCTGTGTTACGACATTCAACACACGGAGCAACGAGATCATACAAATCGTCAATAAACATTGGCCGATAGTCGCTGCAGACTTACAGTTACCTGAACCTCCTATGCACTCATTTAGGAAAGGGAAAAATGTTCGGGACCATGTGGTCAAATCATTCTTGGACGTACCACCTCAACCAACCATACTATCTATGTGGCAACTCCCTGACGTTGTGGGACACTTTAAATGTGGGAAGTGTAAGGCATGCAGCCTAACATTTGAAACTAAACACTTTCATTTCAATAACTGCACTGTAGATCTCAAAACCCATACAAATTGTAAAACTAAAATCGTTATTTACGCCATTGTCTGCCCCTGTGATAAAATCTATATAGGACAGACAACCCAGCAAGTCAAATGCCGAATACTGCAACACTGCAGTAGGATAAGATGTAGAACCATGGGGGCCCCTATGGTAGAACACTTTCAAACGTTTAATCATTCCCCAGAATCTATGAAATGGTTGGTTATCGAAGCTATTACATTGGGAGTCAGGGGTGGCGATTTGGGTGTAATTTTGAACACTAGAGAATGTAAATGGATGGATCGTTTTAACTCTGTTAAAAATGGTCTCAACGAGATTGATGTAACATATGCCCAATTATCTTTATTAAATGGACATTAAATGAACCACTGGTTATGTCCAAAACTGCATTGTATAAAGGTCTTTACTTCACCTTAAACCTAAACAATGTAGACTTCATGATCTGTGCTACTGTTAGAATGTGAACCAACCGTTTTGGACAGTGACATGCAATGTGCATTTTTAGTATGTGCGCCAACCGGTTTGGACAGTTCCATTCAATGTATATGGTGTTTGCTTTGTTTTCCTTTAAATGTATAGGATGGCTATTTGTAGATCTTTGCCATATCTCCACTGTTTTATGATTGGTTTAAACAAACATCTTCCTTTTCCTGAACTTACTCACTGTGTATTGGGCTATTATTATTTCCCATGCAATTTCTGTTAAACAATTTGGCTCTCTTGTTTTTGCCTTCGTTTCACTGTTATGGGTTAATCCCCAAACATTTCTTGGTAAACACCTTGGCTCTCTCTCCCAGTTCTGGGATTGATTTTGCCTTTGTTTGTGAATTGGTTCAGCCACGATCCATTAACAGACTGGCACTACGTGCTTAACGTGCACGTTTTCATTTTGGTATTTAAAGCCTGACATGTGACACCATCCGGTGTTAGCTGTCAGAAGTCTCGGCGCTTCCCAGAGGTATGTGCTCTGTTCCCCTTGCTCCCTTTGGCTTCCAGCTTTAATTTAATTTAGACGGGTCACACAGAGTCGCTTTTCTCTCACTAGGCTTTTGACCCAAGTGCAATTTTCTGACTCTGAGTTTCTCTCTGTCATGCTCCCCTGCTCCCATCTGGCATTCAGCTTTTATTCAATTTAGAGGCGCTATACCGAGTCGTGTTTCTATGCCAGGCTTTTGACTCAAGTGCAATTCTTTTGCAGCATTTGTTTAGCCTTTTCTGACTCTGAGGTTTCCCAGTCCTGTTATTTTTAGTTTCAGACGCCCCACATTGATTCGTAATTATGGTATTTTCTAATTTGGCCATTTGCTATCTTTATTGAGGAATGATGAAAATTTAAACTTTCATTATTTACTGTTTGGCGCACTCCTTTTCATACACTGTGGTTATCTACCCAGTGAGCCCTTGTCCTTGGCGCGCTGTTTTTCAGCACTATTTCTTTAATTTGGAGATTATTTACAATGAATTCCTTCTTATTTCAGCTATGGGTTACGTTTGAACCCCTGCATTTCACATTCTTCACCGATTTTTCATACACTGTGGTTATCTGCCCAGTGAGCCCTTGTCCTTGGCGCGCTGTTTTTAGCACTATTTCTTTAATTTGGAGATTACTTACAATGAATTCCTTTTTAGGTCTCGCATGTAGCGTTGCAGCGCAACGCGCTGCCATCGCTCTGCGAGGCATGCTGTATACACTATACCGGGGAAGCTTCATTTAAGCTCCGCCCACTCTCCGCCCATCTTTTTGATTGGGTTACATCATAAATGCAGTGTTCCCATTGGTTTTCCCATTCTTAGTCCCTCCTCTTCATGGCCATGATGTCATTTGTAGCCTTCCGAGGCTATCAGCCCCTTTACTGTAATGCTATTTTTTCCTTGTGTTTCCCCCTCACACCTCCTGCAGTCCTGTCACTTTTCACCCCCCTTCACCCTTCCCCCACCTCCCGTTCGTGCCTTTTTCGACTACCACTTTTTTGTTTACAATGCAATAGGGCTCGCGTAAATGCGAGTCCTATTGCATTTATAAATGCTTTTTTTCCCTGGGATTGGCTGACTCAATACGCACTCTATTGTGCCTGACCTGTCCAGCATACATGCGCATTACAAGCGTTACCCGGAAGCAGAAGCGGGCTGTAATAGGGTCAATATCAGCAGTAGCAGCATGGTGGCTGTAATACTAATGCGCGTTCTGCGGTGCGCTTTACGGAGGGCAGACAGGAGCCTTCGCCTGTACACACGGGGATGAGGGAAGGTTACTTTCCGCCGTCGCTTCCACTCGTTTTTTAAAGAGCTTGCTGGAGCTCCGTTGTCATCTCTGTTTGGTGATTGTACAGTCTGATAGCTGGTCTTTTTTGGTGAATTCGAACGTTGTCTCCTTTCCAGGCGGAAGACCTGCTCCAAGGACAGCAAGGAAAAGGATGCTGGCGAGCAGAAGGATAGTGAACACGATCCCTACGAGTTCAGTGATGCAGAAGACGAGCTGGCAGCAGGTTACATGCTCGTGTCTCTCCATCATGATTTGTGTAGAAAAACACAAACCATGAACTCAGCCAAGTTACCAGTGTAGCATTCTGGTGGCACATATGTTCCCCTTTACGAATTTTAAAGTGTTCATTTGCGTTTCAAGCGGTATAAATCGTGTAGTTATTCAAAAGTGAAACGCACATTAAGGGTTACCCTATTCTAAAGTGTTTTCTGCTCAAGCTGATTTTGATAGTATCACTTATGCCACTTTCATTCTTGCCTGGACCCCAAATGATAAAGCAGCAAATATTAGCTGTAAAAGTAATCCCTGACCCTTCTCCCCCAGTGGTACAAGTGATATAGGTACGCATAGGGCTTGTGTGTTTATTTTTTGAAGGCGCTTACTTGAGTGGATGATAAATCGCTTGGCGTGTAGGGGCTAAGCTTCCCTTATGTATATAGCGTTGTATTGAAAACGGTTTTTAGCCCGTTCATAAATTATCACTATGTAGGGATTGGACAAACAAGGTATTTGAAAAATGGTTCTGTATTTATTTAATCCCCCTGCCCCCCCAAGTTGCTCGAACATTTCTCACTTGGTGAGCTGTTCAGCGACAGTCCTGCATTGCCAGCTTTTACTTTAAAAGAAACTTTTTAAATCTATCTTTTCTTCATTGGCCTTACTGCCATCTTTGGGCATAATTGACCATTGTATGCTTTGTGGAATCTCAGAATTACCATTGATGTTCACCTTCACTTGTTCCCTCTCCTTAGCTGTGCTATCAAAACACTAAAAAATTGCAAAATCAATGCAAGACTGCTTGCTCTCTATATAAAACTCTGAAGTCCATAGACAAAACCAAAAGTATTCTGTATTGCTGAAATTATGGGATCGTAATAATTGCTGAGATTAATCTTCTGAAATGTATACAAAATATTTGTGCCGAACCCATTGAAGGTATCTGTTGAACTACAGTATTCAGTATTTTAGGTTTTGTTCTAATGTGCTAGGTGCTGAAAGTTCCAGCACTGTATTGTCTAAGCTGTTGCTGCCCCTTTTTAACAGCATTTTTTTTTCTTGACACACAGTTAAGGTGGCCACTCCCAAAGCCCCCAAGCCTTCAGAGGAGCAGCCAATGGACACCAGCGAGGCCAAAAAGACAGGGTTAGCGGATGAGAGGTGAGTTTTCCCCTTTTTAAAAAATAAATCCTGGACATTAGTAATTGGTAAGTGTAGCCGGCCCATCTTTTAAAAAAACATTTTAGATCAAATTGCCCTGCATGCTGCTATAATAACATTGTGCATAGCACTACTTCACGGAAACAATTTGTCTTCAGTATCTACGATAGTGATTTACATTAGGTAGGCAACACCATAATTTAAAGGGCCTTTCAGTGTACACTGTTCTTTATACAGCCATGGGTCCCTTACTGTCGCAAACAGTAGACCAACATAGTGTTCCTTAGTCTGCCTGGGTTTTCACAGCTAGTGTGACATAAATCCCCCGATGGACCTCTAAGATGTTTAGAATGCAGCTCACGCTGCTCTTCTCACTTTCCTTCCTTGTGCCTCACGCTGCTCTTCTCCTCGGTCTCCGTCCTTGTGCCTCACGCTGCTCTTCTCCTCAGTCTCCGTCCTTGTGCCTCACGCTGCTCTTCTCCTCAGTCTCCGTCCTTGTACCTCACGCTGCTCTTCTCCTCACTCTCCGTCCTTGTGCCTTGCGCTACTCTCCTCAGTCTCCGTCCTTTTGCCTCACGCTGCTCTTCTCCTCAGTCTTCGTCCTTGTGCCTCACGCTGCTCTTCTCCTCAGTCTCCTTCCTTGTGCCTCGCGCTGCTCTTCTCCTCAGTCTCCGTCCTTGTGCCTCGCACTGCTCTTCTCCTCAGTCTCCGTCCTTGTGCCTCACGCTGCTCTTCTCCTCAGTCTTCGTCCTTGTGCCTCACGCTGCTCTTCTCCCCACTCTCCGTCCTTGTGCCTCACGCAGCTCTTCTCCTTACTCTCCGTCCTTGTGCCTCATGCTGCTCTTCTCCTCAGTCTCCTTCCTTGTGCCTCACGCTGCTCTTCTCCTCAGTCTCCTTCCTTGTGCCTCACGCTGCTCTTCTCCTCAGTCTCCGTCCTTGTGCCTCACGCTGCTCTTCTCCTCAGTCTCCGTCCTTGTGCCTCACGCTGCTCTTCTCTTCAGTCTCCGTCCTTGTGCCTTGCGCTGCTCTTCTCCTCAGTCTCCGTCCTTGTGCCTCACGCCGCTCTTCTCCTCAGTCTCCGTCCTTGTGCCTTGCGCTGTTCTTCTCCTCAGTCTCCATCCTTGTGCCTCACGCTGCTCTTCTCCTCAGTCTCCGTCCTAGTTCCTTGCGTTGTTCTTCTCCTCAGTCTCCGTCCTTGTGCCTCACGCTGCTCTTCTCCTCACTCTCCGTCCTTGTGCCTTGCGCTACTCTCCTCAGTCTCCGTCCTTGTGCCTCGCGCTGCTCTTCTCCTCAGTCTCCGTCCTTGTGCCTCGCGCTGCTCTTCTCCTCAGTCTCCGTCCTTGTGCCTCGCGCTGCTCTTCTCCTCAGTCTCCGTCTTTGTGCCTCGCGCTGCTCTTCTCCTCAGTCTTCGTCCTTGTGCCTCACGCTGCTCTTCTCCTCAGTCTTCGTCCTTGTGCCTCACGCTGCTCTCCTCCTCACTCTCCTTCCTTGTGCCTCACGCTGCTCTTCTCCTCAGACTTCGTCCTTGTGCCTCACGCTGCTCTTCTCCCCACTCTCCGTCCTTGTGCCTCACGCAGCTCTTCTCCTTACTCTCCGTCCTTGTGCCTCATGCTGCTCTTCTCCTCACTCTCCTTCCTTGTGCCTCACGCTGCTCTTGTCCTCAGTCTCCTTCCTTGTGCCTCATGCTGCTCTTCTCCTCAGTCTCCTTCCTTGTGCCTCATGCTGCTCTTCTCCTCAGTCTCCGTCCTTGTGCCTCGCGCTGCTCTTCTCCTCAGTCTCCGTCCTTGTGTCTCACGCTGCTCTTCTCCTCAGTCTCCGTCCTTGTGCCTTGCTCTGTTCTTCTCCTCAGTCTCCGTCCTTGTGCCTCATGCTGCTTTTCTCCTCAGTCTCCATCCGTGGTGTTGCACATGCTTACATCTGAAATACCGGTGTGGTCATCTTTCTGCTGCCAGCTTCTCTAGGTTCCTATACAGGGAGTGTGGTGTTTCATGTGTTTACATTTGAAATATCAGGGTGTCCTCTTTCTGCGGTGAGCTGTATACTATACACGGGATGTGGTGTTACACATATTTACATCTGAAACACTGGTGGGGTCATCTGTCTGCAGCCAACTCTTATGTTACTAACAGGGATTGTGTTGTTGCACGTCTTTACATCTGAATTATAAGGGTGTCATATAGCTGTACTCTTTTACTATGCACAGGCTGTGGTGTTGCACATGCTTGCATCTAAAAAACGTTTCAATACTTTGTTTACATCTGAAATATCAGTGTGTCATCTTTATGCAGAGAGCTGTACTCGG
This sequence comes from Calotriton arnoldi, assembly GCA_963921515.1. Taxonomy (NCBI): domain Eukaryota; kingdom Metazoa; phylum Chordata; class Amphibia; order Caudata; family Salamandridae; genus Calotriton; species Calotriton arnoldi. Next base: position 1,608,752 of record CAWUFW010000857.1, read on the forward strand.
CTGCTATGCACGGGCTGTGGTGTTACACATATACACATATTTACATCTGAAATGTTAGTGCGATCTACCTGTATAGTTCATGTGTTAGTGTGCACGGATTGTGGTTTTGCAGATGTTTACATCTGAAATACCGATGTTGTCATATCTGCTGACAGCTCTATCCTGTAACTGTGCATAGATTGTGGTGTTGCACAGGTTTACATCTGAAATCCCGCTGTGGCCTTCTTTCTGTAGCCAGCTCTTCCTGCTTACTATACAGTGATGGTAGTGTTGCACATCTTTACATCTGAAATGTCACGGTGTCCTCTTTCGGCAAAGAACTCTACTAGGTTACTATAGAGGGAGTGAAGTTTGTCACTTGTTTACATCTCAAATGCCAGTGTGGTCATCTTTCTACGAAAAGCTCTGCTCTGTTACTATGTTTATCCAGCGCTGCCCACAAGTGATTTGCTCAGAGGTCCGGAATGTTGGCTCGTGCAGTGCTTGTGAGATTTATTGGTGACTAAATAGACATCTTTGTTTTTTTATGGATTATTTTAGCACAGTGAAGTAGGTGTGTGTTATGTGTACATTTTGGTCAAAAAGCAGAAATGTCAGGAAGCAGTTAAAAACTTTTGTTTCAGGAGAGTACCTGCACTTATCAAGAAAAATGTTATACTTTTAATTGGAGAGTACCGGCAGTTCTCAGAAACCAGCAACTTCTATTTTTCCATTTCAAGCACTGTTTTGCGCACTCCATGAGAGAGTACATGTTTGGTTGCTCTCTCCCACGTGCTTGCCCCCCTTGAAATACTTGTTCCTTGCTCTGTGCTGTGCACACGTAGACAACAATATATTTTTTTTAATCTTGTATTTTCAGGGATATCACCACCGAAGGCCCTGATTTTATATTAAAAACAGAGCTTTGGACTATCCAATTTCCTGCTGAAAGGCAATATTTCTCTCCATGTGTTCCCATACCTGGCTTGTCACGCAGTTTGGTGCTCACTTTCCCTCCATGTTAAAGAGCAGTAGATGTTTCAGCACCCAGGCTAATGTGCTGCATAGCTAAATACATATAAGGTCCCAAGAGCGAGACCGATTGCATTGCAAATGCTTGTTGTTTCAGCTATGGGTTACGTTTGAACCCTTGCTCTTTCTATACGGATACATCCGCGGCCTTAGGTTATTGCGTACCGTTGGTTTATTCCTATTCGGACTGCTGTACCTATCGTGAGTAAGTGCTCAGCCTATTTAGGCTCATTCTTTCACTCCTTAATATTCACTAGTGTGAGCATTGACCCTAGCGGTTCTTGTATGTCCCTTTTCTCGTCTGTTTAGGAGCCTTGCTGGCCCACATCACTATCTTTCAGCCTGAAGACACCTGTGCTGTCACTGGTAATGTATTCCTATTTATTCTCTGTTTGGATGCCCTTTCCATTAGACACACCTTACTAATTGCATAATATTACTCTTAGGTGCAACATATACCCTTCGCTTCCCTTCCCCCTTCCCCGTTGGTCCTGATGAAGACCCCACCTCCAAGACGTCAAATCTGCTGGTTTTTATAGGGGTCGAAACGTCGACATCTCCTTCCCTTCACTTATCAAACCTGGATGACAGAGGATCTATATCTGCATCTTTTGTTTATGATTTTGCATTTGTATGTTTTGCCAGTAATTTGGCAGGTTAGGTTATCATTATTGTATATTGATGTATATATATGCACCACCTTTCCCCCTGCACATCACTTTCACTTATCCTAACTACGCACCTATCACTTCACGCTGTATGCACCTGTTTTTACTAAATGTTAAATGTGATATTCAGTTCACAATTTTTGAGTCTATGATCTATGATGACAATTTTTGTGATATTTATTAAATCATAATCATTTATTGAATGAGCCATTTGGTGTTGTCATATTCCTTGTATATAGACCATGTATTGGTTGCAGATACATTGTGAATAATTTCCACTGTGACTATCTTTTGTGTACCACTATTTACCCGAGTCCAGTGGTCTTTCGGGTTACCCCATTGATACGAAACTCTTCAAAGTGCAGGCTTGTCCTGCGAGGGTCTTTCATTTTTTAATTTTTCCTTTATTACACCAGTATGACGGAAAGTGAGACACTTTCATACACTGAGGAGTATATTGCTAATTTGATTGAAAATCCTTCTAATAACTTTTTCATCTCTTCTAATACTCCCAGCATTGATGCGTCTCTTAACGAGAAGATTACCAAGCTCGAGAGGCTAGAAAAGAAGCTAATTAGAACTAGGTTGCATGGTCACCTCCTGACCAAGTACCTACAGGCGAATATCATACCTGTAGGCCTTCAGGTCAGGAATGAGCCAGCTATATTTGTTGACTTACCCAAGTTCAAGGAAGGCTTTAGCTTCGTCGCCAACAATTGCTCGCGCCACTGGATGGTGTTGGGTGTGGAAACTGCTCTTGAACAAGTTGACAAGCTTATGAAGGAAATTGCAGATCTAAAACGTGAAATCTCAACGGACAGTGCTCTGACTAATGCCAAGGAGGCTTTAGAGCGCCTAGAGAAAACGGTCCAGGAATTCGACGTTAATACTCAAGCTAAAAAATTGGATAAACTTTCTAAAGACATCCGTTTCTACAACAAGAAACAGACTTATCCATACTTACAAGAAGATTATTATAAACAGGATCAACAAGGACGTTTTACTAATAAGGGGAGAGGCGGTTTCAGAGGGAATCGCAGATTTACTACGTTCTCAGAATCATCAGAGTCCACCGGGAGTGAAGGCGACCAGTCAGGCACCAGCGCCCGGTACCAGTACCAGGATAATTGGTATTACCCCCAACCAGCACCGTTTTTTTTAGAGGACAACCAATGGCGACCCACGCGGGGCAGGAACACGAATTGGAATTGGAACAGGGGCCGTTCCCGCGGTCAGCCACAACAAATCCAGGGATAGGACAGAGGCCGACAGCAGGGCCAGAACCTAGTCCAGAAGCAAGTGAGATTCCCGGAGGAACAACATGGGGAGATTCATACAAGACGACGTGTATACCGCTGGTAACTCCCCATAAGGATCCAATCATCAATTTGTCTTCTTACAGATTGACCAACGATGAATGCTCCATCCTAGGGAAAGGCCTGTCCTTTGTCCCTACTACTTACCCTAACAAATTTAACATCCAGAGTGAGCTACACCGATTCTTCCGGAAAATCCGCTTGAGGCACCATTTCAGGCATTCACCGCCGTACATGGCATTGTCTTGCACAGGTCTGCGTGTCCCTTCTACTTTCACACCTACATCTCAGATGGTTTCCCATCGGATCCTTACTTATGAAAGCATGTTCCTTAAGGAAGCACTTAAGATCTGTTCAACCAAGAAGTATGTAAAACATAATGTTACAACGGCGGAAAGAAATGCATTGGAAAGTTTGAAATGTAATAGCTCCATTGTGATAAAACCGGCTGATAAGGGTGGTGCTATTGTGGTCCAGGACGTTGATGCCTACAAGAAGGAACTTTATTCCCAACTGAATGATGGAGTTAGTTACATCAAACTTAACCATAACCCCACAAAGAAGATTGGTACTGTGATCTTACGGACGACGGAAAAGGGGAAGGAGGCAGGTTTTCTATCTGATTCGGAATTCCGGTATCTGAATCAGAAAGAGCCCCGTTTACAGACCATTTACACGTTACCAAAGGTCCATAAGAACATGGAACAACCGCCTGGTCGCCCCATTGTGTCTGGCTGTGGCTCGATATTGGAACCACTGTGCAAATATGTGGATTTTTTCCTAAAACCTCTAGCGGAAAACACCAAGTCTTTTCTTCGTGACACGATGCAAGTTATAAATCTGGTTGATGGCATGTCCTTTGATCCCGCCACCCAAATCCTAGTACCAATGGATATTGTCTCGCTATATACAAGCATTCCACAGCAACATGCACTCCAAGTCATGGAGAAATATCTGGATACAAGAACCTTACATGCGCATGTACCAACTGAATTCATCATAAGACTACTTGACATAGCGATGACACAAAACTTTTTCTATTTCCAGGGTGACCACTTCATGCAGACAAAGGGTGTGGCCATGGGGGCGAGCTTTGCTCCGGACCTAGCTATTCTTTACATGGATGATTTTGAGCAAAAGTATATCTTTAACGTTATGAATCCTTTTGTAGACCATGTCACAGTTTGGAAGCGCTATATAGATGATGTGTTAATGATTTGGACTGGAAATGACTTCGACCTCCTCAACTTTTTTGACTGGCTCAATGAAAGATCTATGGCTATCAGTTTCACAATTCACAAGGATAAATCCACCATTGATTTTCTCGACATCTCCATTAAAGTAGCTAAGGATCACCTGTACACCACCTAGTATCGCAAACCGACGGAAAGGAACACCCTGTTGAGATATGGGAGCCATCATCCCCGGGGATTACGCGACAATTTGCCCTTTGGGCAATTCTTGCGAATCAGGAGAAATTGCACCCATAAAGAAGACTATTTCACCGAATCAGATGATCTAATCAACAGACTGGTTGAACGAGGATACCCTAGACGGCTGGTGAAACGGGCCAGAAAAAGAGCTTGGTTCAACCCTAGGGAAATGTTACTTAGCCCTAAAGAACATCCAAAGGATTTGGATAGACTGATCTGTGTTACGACATTCAACACACGGAGCAACGAGATCAGACAAATCGTCAATAAACATTGGCCGATAGTCGCTGCAGACTTACAGTTACCTGAACCTCCTATGCACTCATTTAGGAAAGGGAAAAATGTTCGGGACCATGTGGTCAAATCATTCTTGGACGTACCACCTCAACCAACCATACTATCTATGTGGCAACTCCCTGACGTTGTGGGACACTTTAAATGTGGGAAGTGTAAGGCATGCAGCCTAACATTTGACACTAAACAGTTTCATTTCAATAACTGCACTGTAGATCTCAAAACCCATACAAATTGTAAAACTAAAAACGTTATTTACGCCATTGTCTGCCCCTGTGATAAAATCTATATAGGACAGACAACCCAGCAAGTCAAATGCCGAATACTGCAACACTGCAGTAGGATAAGATGTAGAACCATGGGGGCCCCTATGGTAGAACACTTTCAAACGTTTAATCATTCCCCAGAATCTATGAAATGGTTGGTTATCGAAGCTATTACATTGGGAGTCAGGGGTGGCGATTTGGGTGTAATTTTGAACACTAGAGAATGTAAATGGATGGATCGTTTTAACTCTGTTAAAAATGGTCTCAACGAGATTGATGTAACATATGCCCAATTATCTTTATTAAATGGACATTAAATGAACCACCGGTTATGTCCAAAACTGCATTGTATAAAGGTCTTTACTTCACCTTAAACCTAAACAATGTAGACTTCATGATCTGTGCTACTGTTAGAATGTGAACCAACCGTTTTGGACAGTGACATGCAATGTGCATTTTTAGTATGTGCGCCAACCGGTTTGGACAGTTCCATTCAATGTATATGGTGTTTGCTTTGTTTTCCTTTAAATGTATAGGATGGCTATTTGTAGATCTATGCCATATCTCCACTGTTTTATGATTGGTTTAAACAAACATCTTCCTTTTCCTGAACTTACTCACTGTGTATTGGGCTATTATTATTTCCCATGCAATTTCTGTTAAACAATTTGGCTCTCTTGTTTTTGCCTTCGTTTCACTGTTATGGGTTAATCCCCAAACATTTCTTGGTAAACACCTTGGCTCTCTCTGATTTTGCCTTTGTTTGTGAATCGGTTCAGCCACGATCCATTAACAGACTGGCACTACGTGCTTAACGTGCACGTTTTGATTTTGGTATTTAAAGCCTGACATGTGACACCATCCGGTGTTAGCTGTCAGAAGTCTCGACGCTTCCCAGAGGTATGTGCTCTGTTCCCCTTGCTCCCTTTTGGCTTCCAGCTTTAATTCAATTTAGACGGGTCACACAGAGTCGCTTTTCTCTCACTAGGCTTTTGACCCAAGTGCAATTTTCTGACTCTGAGTTTCTCTCTGTCATGCTCCCCTGCTCCCATCTGGCATTCAGCTTTTATTTAATTTAGAGGCGCTATACTGAGTCGTGTTTCTATGCCAGGCTTTTGACTCAAGTGCAATTCTTTTGCAGCATTTGTTTAGCCTTTTCCGACTCTGAGGTTTCCCAGTCCTGTTATTTTTAGTTTCAGACGCCCCACATTGATTCGTAATTATGGTATTTTCTAATTTGGCCATTTGCTATCTTTATTGAGGAATGATGAAAATTTAAACTTTCATTATTTACTGTTTGGCGCACTCCTTTTTCATACACTGTGGTTATCTGCCCAGTGAGCCCTTGTCCTTGGCGCGCTGTTTTTCAGCACTATTTCTTTAATTTGGAGATTATTTACAATGAATTCCTTCTTATTTCAGCTATGGGTTACGTTTGAACCCCCGCATTTCACATTCTTCACCGATTTTTCATACACTGTGGTTATCTGCCCAGTGAGCCCTTGTCCTTGGCGCGCTGTTTTTAGCACTATTTCTTTAATTTGGAGATTACTGACAATGAATTCCTTTTTGTTTCAGCTATGGGTTACGTTTGAACCCTTGCTCTTTCTATACGGATACATCCGCGGCCTTAGGTTATTGCGTACCTTTGGTTTATTCTAGGCCTGGGCGGTAAATTCCGTTCTGCTCGCGGAATTTGCGGAATTTGGGTAATTTCGCGTTCCACGGAGAACGCGGAATTGCCAAAAATTCCGCGATCCGCGGCTTCGCGGAATTTTTAGCTTGTTTGCGCTTTCAAAATGCGTGTTCGCGAGATATTTCTCCCCGAGCATGCAAACAGCGTTCGCGAACAGGAAAAAAGCATCGCGAACGGGCGGAACAAGCAATTCCGCGTGTTCGCGGAACTTTTGCGTACTCGCGGAGATTTTTTACCATTTCGCGGAGCTTTGCGTAGCGCGACTACGCAAATTCCGCCCACCCCTAGTTTATTCCTATTCGGACTGCTGTACCTATCGTGAGTAAGTGCTCAGCCTATTTAGGCTCATTCTTTCACTCCTTAATATTCACTAGTGTGAGCATTGACCCTAGCGGTTCTTGTATGTCCCTTTTCTCGTCTGTTTAGGAGCCTTGCTGGCCCACATCACTATCTTTCAGCCTGAAGACACCTGTGCTGTCACTGGTAATTTATTCCTATTTATTCTCTGTTTGGATGCCCTTTCCATTAGACACACCTTACTAATTGCATAATATTACTCTTAGGTGCAACATATACCCTTCGCTTCCCTTCCCCCTTCCCCGTTGGTCCTGATGAAGACCCCACCTCCAAGACGTCAAATCTGCTGGTTTTTATAGGGGTCGAAACGTCGACATCTCCTTCCCTTCACTTATCAAACCTGGATGACAGAGGATCTATATCTGCATCTTTTGTTTATGATTTTGCATTTGTATGTTTTGCCAGTAATTTGGCAGGTTAGGTTATCATTACTGTATATTGATGTATATATATGCACCACCTTTCCCCCTGCACATCACTTTCACTTATCCTAACTACGCACCTATCACTTCACGCTGTATGCACCTGTTTTTACTAAATGTTAAATGTGATATTCAGTTCACAATTTTTGAGTCTATGATCTATGATGACAATTTTTGTGATATTTATTAAATCATAATCATTTATTGAATGAGCCATTTGGTGTTGTCATATTCCTTGTATATAGACCATGTATTGGTTGCAGATACATTGTGAATAATTTCCACTGTGACTATCTTTTGTGTACCACTGCTTTGTTGGGTTGGCCTGCAGTTGCTGCTTCTGTCTTGGGCAGTGAAAGGACTGGACTGAACTTTCTACAAACTTGTGCTGAGTATCTCCAAGGGCCTGAAACCGAGCTGGCCTCCTGTTAAGAAGTCTCAGGGACTGCAAAGACTTCACAAGCCTCTGGGTACCGCTTCTGGAACGCTGTTTCAGTTGCCACAGAGGAAGGGAACTGCAACCGACTCCGTCAACCGAATCCATCCCTGACCGGTGACCTGTTTGCACCGCAGACCTCATCGCCCCGCTTCACATCGCAACCCTGGTCTCACCGTAGGCGACGTCCGACGCCGTCAACATCGAGCCGCTGCTTGCACCGTGACCTGTGGGCACCGCCGTTCGCATCGCATCGCTTCACTGAACCAGCCGGACCTGACCGACGCGGTCGCTGCAACTGGCTCAACAGTCGTGACCACATCGCATTTGGGGCACCGCTCGCACGTTTGCGACGCACCGCTCCGACTTGCACCGCTGTCCGACGCCAGCTCCCGCACTCCGGCTTGGTCGCCTGCATCGCAACCTGTCAGCACCGCATCGAGCATCGTCTCCCCCTGCATCGCACGCCTTGGACTCACCGACTCCGTCTGCACGACGCTCATCGAGCCGCTGCCTGCACCGCATCGAGGGACACCGCACCTTGCATCGCTCCGTCTTGCACCGCAACCGCGACGAACGCCGACCGGCTCGTACACTCCGTACCAGCCACAACGAGAAAGGTACTGTGACCGAGTCTGTTCACGACTCTGCTGGCCCGTATCGACGCGGTCGGCTGGAACTGTTAGACTCTGTGTATTTCAGCATCGCGGTAGACCCGGACGGGGCTACCGACTCGCACGAACTTTGCTTTTGTGTTATTCCTGCAAAGAAGAAGTTACCTTATCAAGCATTCATTTTCAAAGTATAGTATTGTGGATTTTTGTCGTAATTGGTCTTGTCTTGAGTATATAAAAATATTGGTTATTTTTCTAAACTGGTGTGGTGTCCTTTTGTAGTGCTTACACTGTATTACTGTTGGTTATGTGCAAATGCTTCACACACTGCCTCTGAATTAAGCCTGACTGCTCGTGCCAAGCTACCACGAGGGTGAGCAGGGGTTACTTCACGAGTGTAACACCCTTACCCTGACTAGGAAGAAGGGTCCCTACTTGGACAGAGGTGCAAGCCCTTGCCAACTAGAGACCCCCATTTCTAACATACCCCAAAACCGGTTCTAGGATGCTTGTTTCCGGTCCAGGGAGGACCTGGCCTGGCAGTTCGGGCTGGACTGTTCCCATGGGGAGCAGGGTCAAGACTGATTTGCATATGGCTGGGTCCAAACTGGAATAGTGCTGTGAGCAGAAAAATGATGAATTTAGGCCTAGATCTCTGTACTGGGTGTAAGTGTTTGACATTGATCAGCATTCCGTCCATCATTTGCTCTTTTTACATTTGTTGCCCTAAGTGGGACGGGTATGCCCAGACGTGGGTCCTGTGCTCACCATGCCACCGGAGTAAAGCTATCCTGGCTGATGCGGGGGTGGTTCCCCGAAACTGGTCCCAGGATGCTTCTTTCCGGCCTCTGTGCTGGTGACCTATTCTCCTCATTTTGCCATCACTCACTTTGGGGCAATCCCTTTGCGGATCTTAGGGATGTGACTGAGTGCTATCCGCATATGAAGGAGACCTTGATAGAAGGATTTGGACTCGCCACAGAAGAGTACAGAGTGAAATTTAGGGACACCCCTAAAGGTCAAAACCAGACATGGGTGGATTTTGTAGAGTCCTTAGTCAAAGCATTAGAAGGCTGGATAAAAGGCAATGAGGTGGACATGTATGATGAGCTATATAATTTAATTATGAAATAGCACATTTTGACTATTTCAAAATCTTTATTCGATCTTTAAATAAAATCATAAAAGTACAGAATAAAAAAGCAACATAGGAAAACACGATATAAAATCAATATGAACATGAGTATGAATCAGCACATCAAAATACATCAACATAGTCTCGGTACCCTATCATTAACAGTCAGTATCACTCCCAAGGCACCCAGCTCTATATATAATAATATATACAATGCAGTTAATCAGATATCTCTAAAGCACATCAAAGTTAAAAATCATATTAAAAACAACTATGTGAAATCAATAAAAAAATGTTGCCTAAATTTACCACAGAGAAATTGCATCATCATTTGGTGGATTCCAAGTTGTCTTCTCCCAGAGAGCTGGGGGAGATAACTGACAAATGGGTCAGAACCAGGGTGTCTAAGAAGGCCTATGGTGGGAATGTCCAAAAAATGGGTGCTAAGACTTCCCAGCAGGGGAAAGATGTGAGCAACAACAAAGATAAAAAGTAGGAGTTCTCCAAAGGCCCCCAAAGTTTTTCGCAGGAGGAGACAGAGCCTAATTGGGCTGCAAGATGGCCACTCTTTGAAGGGCTCTGCCAGCCGAAGCCATAATAAATCAGGCATCCTTCTACAGGGGGCTCCCCCATAGGCCCAACCATAATGGTTGCCTGTGGAGGGCACCTGTGAGGCTGGTGGTGTCGCCAGAGAAATGCCTGGGCGCTCAGGAGGCCAACGCTGCCTGAGGCTACATCGCTGCCTACGCCAGGCCCTCGATGCGGCCTACCCCTTGCGGCTGCTCCACGGGCTTAGCCCGTATGGGCTGCACCTGATGGGGCTCCCCCTGTGATACTGAATGGGGGGAGGCTGGGGCTGGGCATCCCCCGTAGCCCTCCAGGAGCAGTGTTAGTGCCTCAGGGCCCAGGACAGGCCCGACACAACATTATCCGGCTCATGGCGTTGGGTGGCCGGCGCGCCGCTGGTGACTTGCGGCCTCTGGGCGTGATGCTGGGGCCTGCAGGTGGCCTTCATTACACCCTACCAGCCGAATCACACCAATCATCTTTGGGGGCGGACGGAAGATGTACCCCTGGAGTCCGCCGACATCCCTCCTGCTGAACATAATGTAAGGCCTGAGCTCAGCCCCAGTGCTGCATACAGAAGAGCAGAGACACAACGGTACTGACAGAGGGCCTTGAGTCCGTGCGGTAAGAGAGCAGGGATCTGCATTGCGACTCCCCTCAGGATTGGGCCCCTCCCGGCGTGCCCCAAATGCAGTCGGCCCCAGGAGCAATTATTGGCAGTCTGTGATGCAAGGGGGCAGATAGCATACCCTGCGGTTGGGAGCATACTTAAACCAGGCTTAACATTGCCCCCTGCACTCCTCACTAGCCAGTAGTGGTCCCCGCTGGAGTAATTGGATCCTCCATCTCTGCATCACTGGGATACCACTGCAGCTGCTGTATCTGTGGCTTGCCCCCCTCCATTGGTGACTTCTTAGACCCAGGCCTGCTCCTCCCCCTGGTGTGTGTGGCCAATCTGGGATGAGGCAGGGCTCGGGGGGGATGCTAGACATTCCCTACTACCATCCCATTTGGTCAGCTCCACCCGGATTTTCCCAGTACCAGTACCCATAAAGGGCACTCACTGCACCGCACATCAAAGCCACGCACCTGCCCTTTGCTACAGCGGGTCATTTTTCCACCGACCAGATTGTGCAGCCATGGGGAAGCGAGATCTGTGCCAACCAAAAGTTACCTTCGAAGGCAAGTGCCAAACTCACCAGACTGAAAGGAGGCGCCGGCCAAGGAGCCCCCTGACCAACCCCGCAGGGATTTGCAACATGACAATGACCTCAAGGAGTTCCTGTTGCATGAAAAAACCAAACCTGCAAGCCATAGCCGCAAAGCTTGACCTTCTGATAGCCGCCTTGACCGCATGAAGGAGGGATCGAGAAATCATCCTCTGCCTGGCCGTGAAAGCTGCTCAGTCCAATACCAGGGCAACACAGTCTCCTTCTACCTGGATTTTACACTAACAGTGCAGGCAGCACATCAGGAGTTCCTGTCGGCCAAGAGGCTACTTCAAAAAGCAGATATTCAATATGTCCTACTATATCCCACCAAACTGCACATCACTCACAAGGGGCAACCTCACTACTTCACTGACGCCAAGGCTGCCCTCCACTTCGCAAAACACATCATCTCTAAAAGGGCATGACCCCGGGTGTCCCCCCAACACCAGGAACAGCACCACCACAGTGATAATGACTAATCTCTCTGTGCAGCCGAGGTGGCACCCAGACATAAACAACAGCGATTCATCTCCCCAGTCAAGAATTGCACAGACTCTATCCTTCTTGGTGGCCTGCCCCTGAGCCCGGGTGACTAGTACTCGCCTATGCTTGCCACGTTCATCCCCGCTAACAGACTGCACCAGGAGCCTGCTGCCTACATAGTGGGTGCCTTGGCACCCCATCGGCCACCCAGTTTGACCTGGACTGTATTGTTCGCCTGGCTCGCTGCCACCCTCTGGGATGATTTCTATGCTATCTGAATGTTCTTGGGATGGGTGTTGGGGTAAGGAGTGGGTTCATTACTTTCAACCATATTTGGGGGTTGGAGTGTGTGGAGCATGGGTTTTGTTTGAGTTCTCCTTGGTTGCCTCTATCTCCCCCTGCTATGTTCCCTGCACAGCAGCACCTCCTACCATTGCCCATCCAAGTTACAGACAGCCACTGGCCCGGCTTAATCATGTCCTATCGCTCCCACCACACTGCACAATGACTGCCACCAGATGTTTAACCTGGAACATCTGCGGGCTCAAAGGCTGTAGAAAGGCCAGATTGGTACATGCTTACCTCAACAGGCACCACATAGACATAGGCTATCTCGAGGAGCTCCATTTAACTACGTCCACTGTTACAGACTGCATTCTGGATGGTCACTAACACCTAGATGTCCCTCTACTCTAATTACGCTAGAGGAGTAGCAGTACTCATACGTAAAGGCCTGCCATGGCAGTTGCAACACACTCTATGGGACGGTAAGGGAAGGTATGTCCTCCTGGCTGGCACACTACACAGACACCTTGTCATACTGGCCTCAGTTTATGGGCCTAATACAGATAGTCCCGAATTCTTCTCCGAGGTCTGGAGATTGATTACAAGCCTGGCTCCGGGAGCCATCATTTGGGGAGACGACTTCAATGTGGTACTTGACAATGAGGTGGACCGCTCGGACGCTCCTAGTCACCCTAACCCAAACGCAGCAGCACAACTCCACACACTCATGCACAATAACTACTTAAATGACATTTGGCGGCTCACACATGCAGCCAGCACGGATGGCACATGCAGCACCTCCTCACACAATGCATGGTCAAATATCAATTACTGGCTACTCTCCGAAGACGCCTTCACCTGGTTTACTACAGTAGCACACATGCCCTGCACCCTTTTCAACCATGCCCCCGTCCTGCTGAAGCTTTCGCTCCCGCAGGCAACCTTTCGGGCCTTCGTATGGCGTTTACCCCCTGGGGCACTCCGGGACTCGGTGTTCCGAGCCGAGGTCCGCACTGCGATCAACGACTACTTTAGAAATATTGCAGGCTCAGTGTCCTCTCTATCGACCCTCTGAGAGGTCTTTAAAGTCATGATCTGTGGTACATGCATTGTAAAACAATTGGGCATTCTCCGGGCCATATGTGAGCAACTAGCTAAGTTGGAACGGGACCTTCGGTCCCTGGTGCTGGAATATTATGCCTCCAAAAGCACCACCATCATGGCAGAGATTCGGGCAAAGCTTACCAAATTTAAAGAAGAGGCCCTACAAAAGACTAAATACCTTGTCCGTGAAGGGACACCACATAGATATGAGAAGGGGGACCGCCCCGGCAAGACGCAGGCCGGTATTCTGAGCAGACCTTGGGTTTCTGCCTATGTGGAGGAGCTTCTGGACAAGCAGCAGGAACGACAGTCCACTCCTGTGGGGCTTCTGCAAACAATGACCACTTTCTTCTCCAGGCTCTACGAAGCAATGCCGGTGCCTGACGCGGAGGAGCAGGCCACTTACCTAGACTCCTCCAGCTGTTGTGGCTAGACCGGGCTCATCGTCTCTATCTAGATTCTCCCTTCACAGTGGAGGAGGAGGTGACACAGGTTGTACAGAGCCTTGGATGGCCTCACTACCTCCTTCTACAAAGAATACGCAGACCTCCTAGCTCCCCATTTACTAGCGATGAATGAGGACTCTGGTGTTCGGGGCAGTGCCGCCATCCCTGCGAGAAGCGATTATAGTCTCACTTCAAAAACCTGATAAGCCAGCGGACCAATGTGATTCATACTGGCACCTTTATATGATAAATGTAGAAAACAAAATCTTCGCAAAACTGGTTGTGAACAGACTTCTCTTATTACTGATTATCATGTGGCCAGATCAGTCCGTGTTTGTGCTGGGCCAGTCCACCTCACGTAATCTCTTCACAATGTTTGCCTTCATGCACACTATCGAATGGCAACTTGCAGCTGTCGCCACTTTACTTGATGCCACAAAGGCATTTGACTCCCTGGATTGGGCGTACCTATTCCAGCTCCTTGTGTGACTCGGTCTGAGACCACGCTTTATCCGCTTGATTTGGCTTCTATACACCTCCGCCATGCCCGCCTCTGACTCAACAGTATGTTGCCAGAGCCCTTTCAGATAACTTGTGAGACCTGCCAGGGTTGCCCACTGTCTCTGATTCTATTCGCTGTGGCGATGGAGCCCCTCGCGGCCCGTTTGCGGCAACACCAAACACATCAAGGCCTCCGTTTTATAGCCAGGGCTTGGTGATATCAATGTACACGGAGGATGTGACGTTATACATTCTAAAGCCTCAGGTGAACTTGGCCCCAGTTGTTCGTGAAGTCATATGTTTTGGGGGATACTCCGGTATCCATGTCAACTGGGCTAAATCCACACTATTCCCCCTCACCAGATCCACACAAACGTTCCCCCCTGACTACCCGCTGCAATGCTTACAAACAGGTCCGCTATCTGGGCATCTGGATTAGCTGGGATCCTGATGAACTCTGGAAGTTCAGCTATGGCTGCACCATATTGTGGCTGGAAGAACGGACTCCTGTGTGGACCTGCTTGCCATTATCTGTGACGGGATGTATAGCCATTAAAAAAATGGTCTTACTGCCCAAATTCCTGTGCCTCTTCATAAATATTCTGAACTCACTCACTGCATATTTCCCAAGGTGTCTAAGGTCTAATCTAATTGCCTTGATCTGGGCGGCAAGCAACCAAAGATCTCTTGGGAAACTCTCATGCTACCTCTTCAACAGGGGTGTTTGGGCTCACCCGATATGCCTCTATATCCACTCAGAGCCCAGGCACAATACATTCACTTTTGGCTTTACCCAAACCAATTTCAACCACACACAGCTGTCAAGGTGGATCACGAGGACAATGTCCCCTCGCAACGGCAATATTCATACCGTACAAACTGCTGCAGACTGAGATTGACATGGTAGAGTGTGTCCGGTGGGTGTGGGATGGCATGCGACGACGTGACGGATTCCCCTGCCTATATGCTCCATCTGTTACCATTGCGCGTAATCCCCTATTGCTACCCTTGTGAAAAGAGGGAGCTAGGATGCGGGCGCGAGGATACAGCCTCACAACCTTCATGGATCCCTACCCCAATGACCACTTCATACCCCCATCTAAGCCTGATTAATCATCACATCCCACGGCGCTTGAGATTCTCCTTTATCACCAGCTCCGGGCCACCTGCCGCAGGATACATGACCGTTCCCTGCTCCCTCTCCCTCGCTACAAGCCCTGGAACACATACTCACCAACCCATCACCACACAAATTGGTCACTTGCCTTTACTCCACCATGCAAGAAACGGCGCCAGTCTTGGTCCCAGTAGCCCCCACCACTAGGGATTCAGACATTAATCATCCTATCACCGATGCCCAATGGTCTTTCTGCCACAGACAAACTGCGGCACTCTCCCCCAACTATATCAGCACCTCATCCACTTCAAATTCCTCCACAGGTTATATCGCACACCAACACAGCGACACCGCTTGGGCTTGGTGATGAATGTGCACTGCCGCCTTCCCCAGGCCTCCGTCCTCCATCTCCTTCCTGCATCTCGCCTAGGAGTGCCCCAGGATGGGCGACTTCTGGACTGGGGTATTCTCTTCTGTACTCTCTACTCTCTATCACAGGTCACTCCCCTTCACAAACTCCACTGGTCAGCCTCTTGGGATATGTGAAGGACATTCCCCCAGGGGGCTGCTGCCTCACTGCCATGCTTCTCCTTCTGGCCAAACGCAGAGTGGCCATACACTGGGGGAGACGGCCTGTACCCAAAACAGAGACATGGTTGCAGGACACAACCTACTACCAGGAGCAACTCTCCAACTTTTGGGAGCTCATGCCACCATAATCACGCCCCAAGGGCATTTGAGACCCACTGCTAACATTCCTCAGATAAAGAGACCCTTCCCCTCGAATGGACGTAGGCCACCCCCTCCTGGATGGTGCCCCTTTCCCACCCCATGTAAGGTCTGCGAGCAGCCCTGACACTGGACCCCCACCCACTCAACTGCCCCCTGACATTTGAGGGTTGGGAGAATGGAGAATCCTTGCTTCTTGGCTGGCTTGTCTGGAATCGGGCTGTGGGTTGCTCTCAATGTGGGAAAGCTGGGAAAAGCAGGTTGTACATGTGTAACTTCACTGATGGGACAATGTGTTAATTCTCTCTAGATGTATATTTGACCACTTGCCATGCCCCTCCTCCCCGGCTTCTTCCTCCCTCCCTGCCTTTGATGTTGTTGTATTATTTTCCTTCTTTAAAATGCCAATAAAGAAATTATTGGGGATCCAATCAGCTCCCAGAGGGGCGAAGTCAGTAAGAGCTCCAAGGCCTCAAAACACTGGGGGTAGCGCAAATGTGCTGGTAAAGGTAGCCGCATCGCACCAATCCATTGCAAAAAGTCTACTGCTACTCACCGTTTAAAAAAAAGTTTAACACTGTTTGGATCTGATATGCTGGGATGGTTTTAGAAAGTTTTAACTTGACGAACTGCCCTGAAACTCAGGCGCTAAGATAGAAGCTGACTGAACCTGGGAATCCAATCAGCTCACTTAGGGGTGGAGTCAGTAAGAGCTCAGAGGCCACAAAACACTGGCAGCAGCCCATAAGCGTGCAGCGGGGGTGCTGCTGGCATGCCGAAGGTGCGCCAAAGGCAAGCCCATGTGCGCCCGTCCGTTCGGGGCCAGGGGCCAGCCATTATGCCCAGAAATTAGTCTATACGTCTAATGAATTAAAACTCCTCTCCTCACAAGGTAAGCAGCTAGAACTCTCAGTAATGCATAAACCTAACTTGCTAGGCCTCCTAAACCCCAACCCTGATATGACCATACCTAAACAGAGCCCAGTCAACCAATTAGCCACCCTCATCAACACAATCTCCACAAATATGAAACAGAAAACAAATGACCTCACTATTATCTCTCTTAACACACGCGCCATGGTCAAGCATCAGCTAGAAATATTTCATCTACTAAGCATAGAATCTCCGGACATACTGCTTATGATGGAGACATGGCTCATGGATGAATCCATACCAGATATATTAGCAGCCTTGCCGGAAAATTATTATCTCTTGAACGCCAATTGCCCAACAGTGAAGAAGGGGGGAGAGTGGCAGCAGCCATCAAAAGGCATCTGACTTTTACCACATTTACCTTGGCACTCATCCCCTCAGTTGATAACATCATGAATAAATTGGAATCGCCTACTTCCTCACTGGTGTGCGTACTTATATATAGACCGCCAAACTATATGCAGGAATTCCCCAAATGCCTGGCAAACATCATGTCTTCACTGACCATTGATCATGCAAAAAATTCTGCTCATTGGAGACATGAACTACTAGGCAAACGAGAAGACTGGGGGCCAAGATTCCAGGGATCTGACTGATATGCTCCATAGCCTCAACCTCATACTACATATATGTGTGCCTACACACATTAAGGGGCACACGCTGGACCAGGTCTAGTCCACTAACCTCACCATATCTAATCTCTCTATCAACCCGTGAATATGGTCAGAACACCACCTAATAAGCTTCACACTAGGCAAACGTGCTTCACCCAAGCCAACTACTTGCCCAGGGACCATATCGAGAAACTGGAACCCTATAAATATTAACTGCTTCTGCGACACATTGGCATCTAACGTGCCCTCCACTATGGAGAATTTGGACGAATTAGAGGAAGGAATCTCAAACTGGCAAAGGACGGCCAGTAATATACATGCCCCACTCCAAAACACTAGATCTATTCGCCGCCATGAGGTGTCCAAATGTTTATCAGAAAAGTTAAAGACAGACAATCTAAAAATGCGTCAGGTAGAACAGAAATGGCGAAGAACGTATCTGACGGAAAATAAGGACATTTTTATACAAAGCATGAAAGATTATAAAAAATCTATCCTACAGGCTAAAATAATATACTTTTAAAACAAAGTTATGAACTTCAATAATAAATCAAAAGACATCTTCGAAATTGTTGGGTAACTATTAAACCCAGATCAAGTTATGCTACCTGTCACCCCAACACAGAAACTATGTGATGATCTAAACTCCTTCTTTGTGGACAAAATAAAGGAAATAAAAGATACTATCCCTACTAGACTGTTAGACATAAAGATCGTACCCGAAAACAGAAATAAAACCTCTATCTCAACCTTCCCCCACATCAGCCAAGATCATCTTATAGAACTAATAACAAAAGTGAAATCTGGCTCCCCGACAGATGTATGCCCCCCACAAATTCACAAAATCATTTTTGCTTCCTTCTCAGAAATTGCTCTATCACTCATGAATCAATCTCTTATGCAAGGATGTGTTCCTCAATCATTTAAAGAAGGCGTGGTAAACCCGCTACAAAAAAAACCTGGTGAGGACCCGCTGCTGCTCAAAAACTATAGACCAATCTCCCTTCTCCCCTACCTAGCAAAAATCTTAGAGGCACATGTAGCGCAACATTCATGCTAATTTCTAGAGGATTCTAAATACCTTGACCCACGCCAGGCAGGCTTCCGCCCTTCTCACTCAACCGAATTGATCATCCTTTCGGTGACAGATGACATGAGAGGTAAGGCAGACGAAGGCAGTACTCAGGCACTGATCCTATTAGATCTATCCGTGGCGTTTAACACAGTGGATCATGGGATTTTGACCTACCGAATCAAAGCAGCAGGCTTAAAAGGGACTGCCCTAGACTGGATGAAAGCCTTCCTTGAAGACCACACTCAGCCAGTACGCCTCTCTCCTTACTGGTCAGCTAAAGTTCGCTTGAATTTTGGAGTACCTCAGGGATCATCTCTATCCCATCAACCTTTAATCTTTATATTCGCTCTCTGGTACACACTCTTCAGCAGAAGAAGGTGAAAATCTATAATTACGCTGATAACATGCAGCTGATCTTTACAATCAATCATACGTCGAACTCAAGGGAGTTCTTCCAGAACACCATGTTATATATCAGAGACTGGATGAACGTTAATCAGTTGAAGCTCAACTCTGATAAGACAGAGATTTTCATAACTAACAACAAGCTAAGCCATTGGAATCCCGCCTATTGGCCAACAGAGATGGGCTCTCTCCCTACAACAAAGACAGCTGTAAAAAGTCTAGGCATTCAAATTGATGAGAATCAGTCCATGAAATCTCAGATATGAGCCGTAATGTCTTCCTGTTTCTTCCAACTCAGGAAAATCAAGAAATTCTTTCCAACAGGAGCAACCATCCAAATCAACTTTGCGTTAGTCCTATCAAGAATTGACTATGCCAATAGGTCTCAACCACAGACTTCAAATGGCGCAAAACTAGGCAGCAAGAATTGTCTTCCAACAGCCGATGAAGAAGCTGCATTGGCTTCCGGTGGCTCAACGGACCATCTTTAAAACAGGCTGCATCATCTTTAAATCACTTCACAAGAAAAGTCCAAAGTATATATCCACAAGAATCAAGAGCTACATCCCGAAGCACAAGCTCAGGTCAGCCCAACTAAATCTCCTAATGGTTCCGAGATTTAAACGAAAGAGGCTGGGAGGGATACGTTTTTCAGTGCCAGGTCCCCAGTTCTGGAATTCACTCCCAACTGTAAATAGACTAGAAGAAAACTACATGTGCTTCATAAGGCTGCTGAAAACATGGCTATTCACACAGGCATATTGCCAATAACCTGACTAGATGATGGTTCCTTAACCCAGCACCAAGAAACCTTTTGGCGAACGTGCGCTATATAAATTTGCTATAACATAACAATAAAAAAAAACAGTTCTTCCCAAACTAAAGGTAGGGGTTATCAAGGTAATAGTTGGGACCCTGCAAATGTTTCTGGGGTATGTCATGACTGTCATCAGCCAGGACATAAAAGAGGAGATGCAGCATGTTCCAAAGAGTCCTCCAGTGGTGGACAATCCAAGGGATTGGCTAACATCGGAGTGGATGTGGAAGTGTACTCAGTAGAAGCCAGAGGTTACACAGAGGCTCCTTTAGTTTCCCTGTGTGGGGTGGATATTGAAGCCCTGGCTGTCTTACCTCCAAGCACGGAGAAGTATACACATAGGCCAAAGTTCAATGGGACTGAAGCAGATGTTCTTTGGGATACAGGTGCCAGTGTCACTATGGTTGCAGCTAGACTGGTTTCCCCAGAACAAATGATACCTGGTGTTAGTCACGAGGTGACCAATGCTGACTATGAGACTAAGCTCCATCCAATGGCCTAGATAAGCTTAGAGTGGGGAGGGGTTACTGGCTCAAAGAAGGTGGTTGTGTTCCCTGCCTCCCATTGGAGTGTCTATTGGGAAATGATCTGGAAACGTCTGCTTGGCAAAAATGGAATTGAAGGCTGATGAAGAAATGCTGGGACTCCCTGAGTGGGTGTGTGTGACAACAAGAGCACAAGCAGCACTACTGTGAAATCATGGGAGTATGGAGCCTGAAATAATGGCCGAAACTTCCAAACGCAAGAGAAAAGGCTAGAAGTCTGTTGAGACAGCTTCAAAGAGGTCACAGGACCAGGGTGTGAGTGCCTGTGGAGGGAACTGCAGCTGACAGAGCCTTGCCTGACCTGGCAGAACTCCTAAATGCAGGGTGACCTTCCAGAGAGGACATATGCCAAGGGCAAAAGTCATGCCCAACTCCTGAAGGCCTTAAGCAGCAAGCTGCAAGGCAAGAACAGGGTGATGGCAGTGGTACCCGCAGGGTCTACTGGGAAGATTGGGCTCTTGTACACTGAGGTACGAGACCCCAAACCAGGGGCGGCCAGGAGAGATTTGGTCCCCTACGTTTATATAGAGTACATTCTGACATTAGCCCATGACATCCCCCTAGCTGGACATCTGGGCCAAAACCAAAACCTGGGACAGATTAGTTGCCCATTTTTATTAACACAAGATGTCCGAAAAAGTAGTTTTGTCGCTGAATGTGATATGAGCTGCGAGTTCACCACTCTCTATCATCCCCAGACCAATGGTTTAGTTCAGAGATTCAACAAAACCATGAAGGGCATGATAACATGCCTCCCTAAAAAACTCAGAGTTGATGGGATGTCCTGTTACCTTGCCTCTTATTTGCATTCAGAGAGGTGCCACATAAGGGGGTTGGTTTTAGCCCCTCTGAACGTCTGTTTTGCCATCCTGTAAGGGGTCCCTTAGGTTTGGTGAGGGAAGGCCGGGAAAAACCTCACAAAGAGCCCAAACTATACATAGTGCACTATGTACTGGGCCTGCGTTCATGCATGGCTGAGTACATGAAAAGAGCGAACAGGAATCTGGAGGCGAGCCCAAGAGCTTCTCAAGTTCTGGTATCGCCAAAAGTCAGCACTGCTTGAGTACCAACCAGGCATGTTGGTGTGGATGTTGGAGCCTGTGGCTCCCAGGGCCCTACAGGACAACTGGACTGGGCCCTATCTCTTGTGGAGAAGAAAGGGGAAGTCACCTACTTGGTAGACTTAGGCACCCCTTGGAGTCCTCACAGAGTTCTCTATGTAAATTGCCTAAAGCCACACCAGGACAGAACTGACATGACCATTCTCATTGTCACTGATTGAGGCCAAGAGGAGGAAAGTGAACCCCTCCCTGATCTACTGTCAAGTTACTCAAAAGATAGTTCAGTAGAGGGTATTGTTTTATCAGATTCTCTTACTGCACAACATCAATCTGATTGCAGGCAAGTCCTAACCCAGTTTTCTAAGCACTTTTCTTTGACCCCTGGTCAGACAACTTGATGTGAACACTGGTGACATCCTCCCTGTCAAAACAAGATTTGCAGACTGTTTGATCAAGTCAAAGTCTGTATCAAGGCTGAGGTCAGAAAGATGCTAGAGCTTGCGGAGATCGAACCCTCTGACAGTCCCTTGGCTAGCCCAGCGGTACTTGTCCCCAAACCTCACTCAAAGGGTGGAAAACCAGAGATGAGGTTTTGTGTGGATTACAGGGGCTTAAATGCAGTCACTAAAACTGATGCACACCCCATACCAAGAGCAGGTGAGCTCATTGCTAAATTGGGTGCAGCCAAATTCTTGAGTATCATTGATTTAACATCAGGGTATTGGCAAATTGGACTCAATTTTCATGTTTGTTTTTATTTATGTTGCGGAACTCCAAGGAGGTCCATATAAAATCTTAGGATATATGTATGCACTAAAATACAAACAAAAGAGATACACTAAAAATGCACCTTTATGTTTAAAAGTACATAGAAACTACCCCGGCAGTGGGTGCAGCAAGCACATAGGATGTCAAATATTTAAAATTGCATATTAAACTATTAGGAAATTGCACTTAACAGTACATAAAGTGACTATCGTGCCACTAGTGTAAACTGTGCAAACATGATGAGATAAATTCATTATATAAAAACACAATAGCTGTAGCAGACCAGGAATATAGATGAATAAGAATGAGAAAGTGATGATGGTACAGCAAGTGCAAAATATGCAAACTCTATATAATTAATACATTATATAAAATAGATTAGCAGCAGCAAGAGCAAGATATAGGAGACTAATACAGGCAAGAATCAAGCTAGAGAATAATTGATAACCACAATTTCATTCAGACTAAAACATCATTAATACAGCTTTAAAAAGCACTTAAAAAAGTAAATAATTCTATAATAAAACATTTAATTCAGTGTGCATAAAGTGACTGTAAGACTGTTGGGACTGAGAGGATGGACAGCTGCAAACATATGGGCCTCAGCCAATTCTGCCGATGTAATAAGAGAGCAGGGTAAACAAATAAGACATGGTTAAGATCGTGGGGACCATTTTGGCACTAATGACAAACCACTGAAGAACCATACCCTTTAGCCAAAAGGAGATTTAACAGAAGCAAACCCTGCCTCAAGAGAATCCAAAAACATCTCACACCATGTGGCAAATTCCAAAGAATATAAGGCTGCGTTTTATTTATCAGGCAAGAGTCTATAACAGGATGGAAAACGCTTTTTCTGATACAGCACTCTCGGTCCAGACGAAAACTCATGGCCATGTGGCTTGTTTTAAACTAGCTTTTAGTTGTTGCATTGTCAAAGTAGAAATCACGGATGGGTCTAACTGCAGCAAATCTGCCGCTACCGCAAAGTTTCTATAAATTTGCGACTTCTCTTTTAGGCCATCCAAAATCTCTTTCCTAATATAGGACCTTAATGAGCCTTAATCACTCTTTGCAAGGCACACGGCTCAGCGTACCACCCCTGCAAGACCCTGAACAAAGGCACTTTTCAGCCCGAATTCCAACCTCAGAGCTGCTACAGAAAATGCAGAATTAACTAAAACAAGGTTTCTGAGGACTCAACCTCCCATCACATTAAAAAAAACCATTTAGAAACATCAATCAATCCTGTTCCATACAGCAGAGAGGCAGGTATCTTAGTTTGGTAAACCTCTAATAAAAGTGCAAAATACCTTCTCCAGGTAGCCCTATAAAAGGCGCCCAAGCATGTAGCCTGAGATTTGACTTTAGTCTTGCTTTTTTTATGTGAGCTTTTTCACTTAAGTTTCCGCACACTCTCTTCCCCAGAAAGGTATATGACTTCTCAATCTCTAACTTTTGGTCACCCAAGGACCATATAAAATTTCCATATTTCGGCTTTTTCCTCCCGTGAAAACTCATAACTTTACTTTTGAGATACATTAATCTTTAAATAGTGGGTATCAGCAAATTGTTTTAGTGCCTGCAGATGCCTATTGAGCCATTTCGGGGTAAGATTGAAAATTATTATATCACCTGCGTATAATAAACACACAATAGACTTTCCCCCAATTAATAGAGCGATAACCTCACTCTGGGCTAAATAATCAGGGATGTCCGCAATGTATAGGGAGAAAAGAAGAGGGGCAAGAAGGCAACCTTTTTTTAACCCATTAGGGTAGGAATGGCTTGAGAAAAACCCCTATCCTCACCTAGAAGGACTCTACACAAGGTATCGGTATGGAGGGAACTAACTAAATTTAAAAGGGTACCCAGCATACCCAAACTTAAAAGCTTACTACGCAGCAAAGGACGATCAACTTTGTCAAATGCTGTGAAGAAGTCTATAAAAGTTGCATATACCACGCCCTCTCTTGTTAAAACATATTTTTCATTTATCACCTGAAGGGCAGTCATATTATCAATCGTTCCATGCTTGCTTCTAAACCCTGTTTCCCTGTTTGCTCCATAGAAATAATTTTATGCTCTTTCATCCATTCATTAATCTGGGTTAATAAGCATTTAGCAAAAACCTTACCCACCGCAATCAAGAATGGTGATCTGACAACAATTTTCTGGCAGGTTACTATCCCCTTTTTTAAAGAGTGATACTAGAACACCCCCCGTCCATGAAGGGGGGAATTTTTTTTGTTTCATAGCAGCTTTTAAAAACCGGGTAAAGGATTTTACTCCAAAGGGAAACGTTTTGTTTTATTACCGAAATAGGGAGTTTGTCAGGGCCCATCTCGGCCAAAGTACACATTCCACTGATTGCAAGCTCTGTCTCTTTTTCAGAAGGAGGACCATACAGATTGAAATCCCCTTTTACTGAGGATTTACTTACATTTCCCTGATTTGCTGCATATTGGCCCTGAATAAAATTGACCCATCTAGATTCTTCTTTAGCTAAGGGGAAAGATCTAGGTCAGTCTCCACAACCCTACACGACTAGTGCCCAAAAGGTCCTAGTCTAGCCTTTTACTGCTGCTTCCTTTAGTTTAATCCAGAGCCTATCCCTCTCCTTTCTCTTCAAATGGGCCTTCAGTCGACTCCTCCTACTTTTTGACAGCATTACTCTAGTATACCTTTACGGGTCATAATCCAGATATTGTTCCCTAACTAGGGCATTTATTTCCCTGTTTAACATAAGTAGAGAGGCGAGGATCCCCTTCAACCTCCCTGCAGGATTCTTTTGATTAATACCATTAACTAACTGCTCCATAAAAGTATTACAACTTTCAATTCCATTTCCTAACCAACTAACCAGTTGATCAAGGGAATTCTCTAGAATATCTCTGAGTCCCAAAATCACCCTATATTCCCAGTGAGTTACCCCTGTTTTTATCAAACCTGGTAATGTCTCCTTCAAATTTCCAAGAACTAATAGGGATCATGTTAAAATTCACAGAAATGGTTAAAATATTATAATCACAGACTTTTAGGTTACCCAGCAGATGGAAAGAAATACATCCTACCACTACATAATCCAAAATTGATGCTCCTGCTGGAGCTTTATGAGTAAACGCTGCAGGGGAGTCCGAGGGTGGATCCCATTCGCTACAACACAATCAACTCTTTTCAGCTGAGCCAAATATATTTTCCTGCTCTTATTAGTTCTTACTTGAGGGGGAAAAGAGCTGGAGGGATTCACAATGCTTCCTCTTTTTCTACCTCCCACAATTGTTCTAAAGCAAAATTTGAAATTTTGCAATTTAGGTCCTTACCAGGATTATGTGTGGGCGAAAGTCCTTCTTAGAGACTTTTTTAATATAAGAAAAAACCTCTCCTAAAAGCACATCATAGGAGGCCTCTGGAGGGATATAGACATTTATCACTAGCGGGGTGTGGAACTTTTGTTCTCTTCTGAGGTTACAACAGGATCACAGCAATAAATAAAACCCATCGGTTTTTATAACACTCATACCTCCACAGAATTCTACTAAACAGCAGACATACCACCCCCTTCACATGCCCCTCCTTGATGGTATTGTGTTATAATCTAAAAAAATGTAATAATTGCATATCAATTCCCCCATTCACCATGTCTCCTGGACACAAACTACATCAGCCACTAATGAGCTCAAATGATAAAGCTTCTCCCTGCTGTTCTTTATTCCTGCCGCATTCCAACTGTAATCTTTAGCCCATCGTTAATTGGAAGGTGGTTGCAGGTGGCTACTCTGGGAGACACTGGATAGTGCCAGTTCCCTCTAAGGGGCTCATCCTCATGTATTACTTAGGCGGGGAGGACTAAAGATTCCCTAATAAATACCTGTCTGCTATGCTTGCTAAGTGGATTATTATCCCCTATAATCAATTGGAGACCCCTCACTAAGACATGGGGCTAGGGATGGTGGCCCGCTACCCACAACATGTAACCCATCCCCTTCTAAAATTGGGATGCATCAATCTCCCTACACTGCAGACATTCAGAAAATTTTAGAATCAAACTTGCCATAAGTTTGGAATTAAAAATTGCTCTTGATTTAAAACCAGACGCAAGGGGCAACAGGGAAAGCAGATTAATGTCACAATCTTGAATTAACTTCAAATTCCCAATCTCCCAAAAATGTTTAAGCAGCAATGACCTATTTAGAATTAAGTCTACATCAAAAAGGCGTATAAAATCCAACATGAAGGTGTCCACGTTACACAACAGAGAGTTTGAGCCTTCTGGCACCAAAGGGCCCCTCATTGTGCCTTGATCTGAGAAAGGAAAAGGAACAATTGATGGACAGAATGCTGAAAAATGCAAACATTCACCCCCCTGGTCACAAAGATCTGGGTTTAATCCATCGTTCTTTTGCTCACCACAACACCCCAGTTTGGAGCCATCCATATGCAAATCAGTCTTGACCCTGTTCCTCATGGGAACAAGCCAGCCCAAACTGCCAAGCCCGGTCCTCCCTGGACCGAAAACAAGCATCCTGGGACCGGTTTCGGGGCATCACCATTTATCAGTCAGGCTAGCTTGAATCAAGTGGCACAGTGAGCACGGGACCCATGTCTGGGCATACCCTTCCCACTTAGGGTGACAAAAGGAACAATTGATGGACGGAATGCTGAACAATGCAAACTTTCACCCCCAGTCACAAAAATCTGGGTTTAGTTCATTGTTTTCTTGCTCACCACGCCACACCAGTTTGGACCCAGCCATATGCAAATCAGTCTTGACCGTGTTCATCATGGGAACAGTCCAGCCGAACTGCCAAGCCAGGTCCTCCATGGACCGGAAAGAAGCATCCTGAGACCGGTTTTGGGGCATCACCCCTCATCAGCCAGGCAAGCTTGAATCCAGTGGCTCAGTGAGCACGGGACTGGCAGTTCTGGCTGGGCTGTTCCCATTGGGAGCAAGGTCAAGACTGATTTGCATATGGCTGGGTTTAAACTGGAATGGCATGGGGAGCAAAAAAATGATGGATTTAGGCCCAGATCTCTGTACTGGGGTGAATGTTTGACATTGTTCAACATTCTGTCCATCAGTTGTTTCTTTGCATTCATCCGAGAAAGGGGAAGTCATTGGATTCATTGAGGACGGTGTACAGAGAGGGTAGTACACGTGTTCCACTGCTAGTCCTGCTACAGGCCCGTCAGCCAATGCATTAGCTGGCCCACAGTCAGAGTCCATGTCTTGCTGAGTTACTTGTAGGATTCTCATTGTACCCTCAGTGCTTTGTGAGGCATCCATTTCCTCTTTAAAGCGTAATCTCCTTCAGCCCTTTTTAGCGAATCTCCAGCTTCGCTTTTTCTTCCTCTCCACAACCTCTGCCTGAGATAAACTTGGTTCACCATCATTTAACCCCTACTTGGACCGGGATTTAAAGATTGGGAGCACATCCTGGTCTCCACCCTGGGAATTTCCATTTTTACTCTTTGTGTTGGAAATAGTATTGAAGATACATTTTATAGAATCAACTGGACTATCGGAATGTGGAACTATTTTGGAAAGCTTCTTACATTGTGGTTTTACTGCCTGGGAGCCAAAGTTGATTCGTCAATGAGCCTCTTTCTGATGGATCCTTCTACCAGGCATTGAGGCCCCTTCGGTTTTCACTGGTTCTCTGTGACCTATATCCTTTGCCTGCTTGCTGCTTACCAATTCCCTTAATATTGCTGTCACTGTCTCAAAGATACAGTCCGAACCACCAACAAAGTTTTCTAGCAGCTGTAAAATTGAGGATAAAAGCCTTTCTAAACACAATAGGGAGGTTGATACCTTTGTCTCTTGGTCTGGAGGATGACAAGATTGAATACCACTTACATCAAGGTCAGGGGTTACAGAAAGAAGAGATATCAAGGAAGGATGATTTAAAGGAGTACTGCTGAAAAGGTGTAATCCAGTCGGAGCAGTCACAGGCGGCGTTCCCACTGACTCCAAAATCTTACTTTTATCTTGTAAACCATATCTCCTGCATAATTCTAAATCCAGATTTGGCAGAGCAAAATCCTCATCTTGGACTTTTCAAGTTGTTTGGGAAGAGGGGAGATCTTGTGGGGGTTATATGAGAATTATCCACTACCACGGAGACTACCAACGGGGGCCCTAAGGCGGTAGGAGGGGGAGAGAGGCATATTGGGGGTGGGCTAAAAATACCCCCTGGAAGTTTTATAATATCCTTTTGTGACAGAGGCAACTCTTTCCCCTAAGGGCCAAACCCCCCAGAACCGTTAGACTCCACCTTAACATTAGGCCCCCAATACGACTCCGTGATCATATTTGGCTCCTCTTGTGATAGTTTTTCCTTTTCTCACAGGATGAATATCTAGGATGAATATCTAGATTTTCCCTTTCATCATCGTAGTGCAAGCATCTTTATTCCATAGGATTCGATTTAGTTTTTACACAGGCACTACCCTGGAGCAAAAGACCTGATCTTGGTTTTTTTGCGGTCACTGTTGTCTTTGGAAACTGCACGTCCTAAAGTCACCACCTTTATTGACTCTTTCCAGAGCTAAGATGCTGAGATCACAGAGACGTCGCAGAGCAACTATTTAGCCGATGCAAGGGGCGGCTAGAGCATAATAACAGGAGGCAGCAAACTTATGATTTAAGTCAAGGGGATGTGGGTTTAGCACAGAGAGAAGCAGGACAGCAAACTGCACCATAACCTACAGTGGCTGCTTCCACCGCACACTGCTATCACCCCTCTGGCAGCAGGAGCCCTACTGCCCACCGCACCCACTATCTGCGACTTACCCCTGTGTAGAGACCATATAATAAGGACTATAGTATTGTCAAGAAACACCTTGAAAATGTTGTAGGTCTCCTGCAGCCTCCTATAGCCTCTAGCAAGCTCCAATAATCTCCTGGTGCTTTTCCCAATACTCCTCACAGCCAATCGGGCCACAGTTACCGCTTCCAGCCCAGTGGGTGACTGTTCCCATCAACAAAAATTTGCCTTAGGTGAGGCCCCCCCCTCACATCGGGGTCCGGTCACACTTCAAGGCTGGGCTAAAGGCAGTAGGGTACAGAGAGACTACCCAGCCGACCAAGAGGCTTAAATATAGTCCCAGACTGATGCAGACATGGGTCCCCACCAGCAGCATGCAGGCACATGGGACCGGGGGCTCTAGGTGCGACATGCACTCACCCGCTCCTTGTGAGGCATTCCACACCGCCCGGGCACTAGGAGGCCGATGCTCCGGTACCCTCAGGTAGCGTCTTTGGAACAGGACCGCACAGCGCCAGGCTGCAGTACCCTCCCAGGGACAGTAATTTGGGAGGGTTGGGTCCTGCTGCTGGAATTCAGGGCTTGTGGGGCTCGAGTGGTCTCACTGCCGCACAAACACCGAACAGCCACACCCAGCACGTTGCTTTGCGTGTTACATGTTGCGTGTAGCGTGAGTCACTCTGAGTACGAAAAATCAGTAATTGAACTCACATAGGGAGCATAGAAGATATTAGCTTTTTCACCCCTGAAGGCCACTTTTAATTCAAAGTGATGCCTTTTGGACTGAAAAATGCGACTGCCACTTTCCAAAGGTTGGTGAATCGAATTCTTTCAGGTCTGGACAACTATAGTGTAGCATATCTAGATGATATTGCTGTATTTAGTTCCACCTGGGAGGATCACCTCGTCCACCTGAGGGACGTATTATAGGCCATGCAGCAGGAAGGCCAAACTATCAAGGCCAGTAAATACCAGATAGGGCATAGTTCTGTTGTTTACTTGAACCAGCTTAGCGGTGTAGTCGAAGTGCAACCTCTTCAACCCAAAATCCAGACCCTTCTGGAGTGGGAGGCTCCCAAGACCCAGACCCAATTCAGGGCTTTCCTTGGCTTGACTGGGTATTGCAGGAGGTTTGTGAAGGGGCATGGTACCATGGGGCCCCACTTACTGAACTTACCTCCAAAAAGCAGCCAAGAAAGATCATCTGGACCACAGGATGCCAAAAGGCTTTGACACGCAGCACCTGTCCTGAAGGCACCAGACTATGGAAAGGAGTTAATTGTCCAAACAGCTGCTTCTGAACATGGGATTGGGGCAGTAATGTCACAAACAAATGATGAGGGCCATGATCAACCAGTTTCTTATATCAGCAGGCGACTCCTCCCTAGAGAGCAGCATTGGAGTGACATTGAGAGGGAAGCCTTTCCTGTGGTTTGGTCCCTGAAGAATATGAGACCATACTTGTTTGGGACTCACTTCAAGGTTCAAACTGAGCACAGGCTTCTCAGATGGCTGACACAGATGAGAGGAGAGAACCCGCGTTGTAGACGTGGTCCAATTTTCTACAGGGTATGGACTTTTCAGAGAAACACAGACCAGAGACTGACCAAGCTAATGCAGATGGCCTTTCCAGGTTTTTCCACTTAGATGATAAGAACTACCAGATGATAAGTTACATTTCTCATCACCGTTCTTTGGGGTGGCAGGGGTCTTGTAGAAAAGTGCCCTTTTTATATAGTCACCCCCCACACATTCTGCCCCAATGCTGATGATTATGACTCTGAAAGTGCACTGGAGCCTGCTAACCAAGCCCCAGTGCCAGTGGTCCCTTCCTATATCTAATACATGTGAATAGGTAACCCCAATTGGCAAAGACTTTTACCCCTTTATAAGTCCCTGGTAAGTGGTATCAATGGTACCCAGGGCATGGGAGTTAAAGGGCTCACCAGGGCCTGAAGCAATGATTGCGCCACCCTGAGTGACACAAGTAAATAGATGACAGCAGCCCTCCCATTGCAAAATGCTCAAACTCAACTTTTCCCCTACCATGTCTGGCAAGGTCAAAGCACTATTTTTAATATATGCCAGTCACTCCTAAGGTAGGCCTCCTGAGCCCAGAAGGCAGGGTGCATTATATTTAAGGTGAGGACATTTAAGTGCAAGCAAATATGTCCCTAAAGTAGTCTCTTTCCATTAAGGGCTACTATAAGTGATCAGGGGGCCACAGGATAACATGGGCTGGCTTCCGGCCACCCCCGAGATTGCCAGCGCCATTATGGTCCACCTGAAAATAGTCATGTTTGGCATCAAATAACTTGTCTCATCACCCCTGACATGATTCCCATGTCAGGGTTGATGTGACATGCACCCAGGTGGCTACCTTACAGGTTGCCCACTTGGGTGCCCCAGCCTTTCCAGTGCCCTGCATGACAGCATGAAGTTGCTGCCTCCAAGACAGGAATCTGATCCCCTGCCAGGAAGTGTGAAAACTCCCAGGAGTCAGAAACAAAGGCCTAGTCGGGAAAGAGGTGACACCTTCCTCCCTGACAGAATGGCTAGGGAAGTGGTGAATCAAGACTGTGAGCTTCAAAGCTTACATTACTGCTGATATGCATCCAGGCTGCCTCCCTAAGAAGGAAACAGCCATCCCTCTTCCCCCAATTGTGTTTATTGACTGCTCGGGAATACAATGGCCAAAATTATGGTGAGAGTTCTTACTGTGTTCAGCGTTCAGCAAAATTTTCCTGTAAGTTTTCACCGTCACTGACATGGCAGCAAGGGACTGTTTTGTCTAAATGCCCGATTTTTCTCCAGCACGCCCACCTAAAAATTGCAAACTTTCAATACCTCCATGGAAGCTTCCCACCACTGGTCTATTAGGTGAGGATTTCCCCCCCTTCTCAGTGTGAACCAAGCCATAGCAATGTGTTTGGCAGATCACTATATCTATCATTTCCTACATTGCAGGACTATGCATGGAACAACCATGCCTCCCTGACTTGGCCATTGATGCCACTAGTCTAAAGTAGCTCACTCTGCAAGTTAAGTACCCCAGTGAACACCACACGTTGGTCCTGCTTATATCCGCGGTCACTGCACATCTCAGTGGTCATCAAATGATTGGATGAGACCACCTTGATACTCAGCTAGAATGTATCATGACTATTTCTTCTTTACTGACCACCAATTATTTATTCAGCCTGGTAATTACATATATTTCCTTAGTCCCCAGGTTTATCATAGTCTTGATGAGACCCAAGTATCTGTAAAAAGGGTCAAAATGCCATGGACAAACAAAAAACACAGACCTCATCTATGTGTAAATGACACACTGAGAATTCCCCTCTGTGTTTTTCAGTGTATTAAACAAATGTGGCTGTCTTTCTGATAAAATAACCAATATACCATATATGCTCACACAATTGACCACCATTTTTCCTTTTTTGGTTTCTCTCACTTGGGATTTTTCTTTTCTTTTTTCAAAAAATCCTTTATCACTCACATATTTGCAAATGTTAGTGTTGTCTTGCTAATAAAATACAATTTGATTCAGCTGAATCGAATTGAACCATAAGATACTGGCTGTTTCTTTTGAATTAATGTTTACATGGATTAAGTCCAGACAGATTGTTGTCTGCCGAAAAATAGTAATTTAAATGCTGGTATAGATTAATTCTACACAGAAAATTCTGTGTCATTGTATTTTGCTTTTAAATGAGTTCCATGTGAATGCTTGTTCCAAGTTCTACTTGATACCAATATTTATGTGAACATTAGGGTTGGTCTTGTTTTAGTTAAACCACTACATTCCCCCAGCACCCGGCACATTTGCACCTGGGCAGGGGGAAAATTAGGTAGCCAGGAGATGTACACATCCAAAAGTCCAGCCACACTCCTGGGGGGGGGGGAGGGGGACTACCTGGCCTGTGCAGCCAAGGAGGGTTTCTACGAGTTTTATTATTGGCAGAATAGATGGTACTCGGTAGCAAAGGTGGCACCCCTCCCCTGGCAGTGGCCACCTCAGGGGTGGAATAGCCAGTGGGGCTAGTAGCCCATTGACTGCTTGGATTTAAGGAGCACCCTTGGCATCAGAACCTCAGATCTGATTTGACTTGCAACAGTGGACAAAGAAGAGACCCAAGTCTAGGACTTCAGGACCTGCACAAAACAAAGGCACAGTACTCTGCACCTCTGGCAACCACCCTGTAACTGCATGACTATGACTTGTCCTGGGCCAAAGACCAGTTCCCCCAGACAAAGGGACCCCTTTGAGAGCCAAAGGCAACTCCAGAACTCCCTTGGACTAGTGGCACTAGTCCCCTGCAGCCTGCAGGTAAAGCACGCTCCGGGAACCAAAGAATCATTGGCCATTGTGCTCGCCGAGGTATTGCCCAAAAGTAGATAGTCCAGTGCATTGTGGGAAATGGAGTCCTGACCTCCAGCAAGTTTAAGGTGGCTACCATTTTCCCCTATACCTCCGGATGTCAAAATATCTTCACGCTGACCTTACCACTAACAAGGCTTGTTGGTGGCCGGCTACTACCATCTTTGCTTGATGCTGCAACTCAAGGGAACTCCAAAGCCCTTTCAACTGACCACCTCAGCGGCCCCGTTGTTGACTTTTTGCATCCTTTTTCTCACCAGTACAGTATAAGCGGTAAAACAAGCTCCCCTGCAGATCTCACTTTAGCACCAGGGGCAACCATAGCAACTCTGCCCCCAAGCCCTACGAACCAGGTAAAATTCAGCTGGCTGTCATGACCTGGTCCTGGGACCCGTAACACCTTCCCCCAGTGGGTTTCATGCAACTCAACCTGTAAGTTACTGATTGTCACTAGTGCTTTTTATCATTGACCGCAATGTTAATGTTCTGCAGTATGGAATTGCACTGATTTATTTTTCCTTCTAAAATCCATAACTCTGGTTATACCCATCTAAATGTGTTTGTTTTGTTGTCTAAGTTTATATATAAATCTGCTTTATTTTTATAAATTAGTGTCAGATTTCTTTCAGGTATTGTCAATTACTTATCGCCCATGTTGGTACGCTGAAATGCTTAACAAATGTTCTACTAGTAAAGCCTGACTGCTCTGTGCCACGCTACCAGGAATGAGCTGGGGATTTATTAATGTGAAATCAAAGGACCTATTTTGGGGCATTGTGAGAGTATTACATAGTGAAGCCTAACCAGCCTTACTTCATAATACTCCACTTTCCTACAAGCGTCCTTACTGCCCTCCCCTTCCACCAGGAAGAGCAGATTGGGTATAAATCACCTAACCCGGCACCCAAGGAGGACAGAAAGACTGTTTGGGTGAAGGGGTGGAGGCTGTCCTTCATTACCAGAACGGGTTAGCACCCATTGCACTCTTTTTAGAAAAAAGGTAACCCTGGTATCTAGTGTGCTTTCTTCTCTCTCTAACCCCCCTCCACCCCAACAGAAGGACAGATTGGTGGTGAATCTCCCAATTGTTTCCCCATAAGAAGAGGACAGGCCAGCCCCTAACCCACGACAGACAATATTTTGATAATGTAGAAATTGAACTTAACGATCAGTACATCACTCATTGGATCTCATCGTCTTGTTCCAGATCTCCAATCACACAACACACTCACTAATGACTTTTGGCCACTCTGAACTTTTAGTGAATTTCTAAGCAGAGTTGGAACTAATAAAAAGTGGGATTCTGGGAGAATCCTGCCCCTGAGGAGTCGGCTCTGACAGAGGTTCATAGACAAATGTCCAGTTCAGTCTGGCTTACTGGTTTTCTTTCAGCAGATTTCTCTCTCTCCGGCACCTTCCACATTCTCCAACCTTAGGAGAGAACTTCTGAAAGGCAAGCTGGCTCCTTTGGGCACGACCTTGACAGGCAATCACCTTTTTTAAATATATTGTCTTTATTGATTTTTCAAGAGTTACAAACAGACAACAGTGGCAGGCTGTTGAAAATCACATCACCAAGTATAATATGATAATAGAGAGGCAATATGAAACATCATCACAGAGAGTAGTGACACAATATCATATAAAACCATAGTGTATATATATGGAACATACGGGTAAAGTGTCAATAGTGATAAGAAGGAGGGGTAAGATTCTGATCAGTAGTATCATGTTCAAGAGTGCAGAGATATTCATGAAAGGGCTGCCAAATATCCCTCGGCTGGGAAAAAGGTGGTTGAAGTAGGGCATAGTCCTTACTAACTTTGTCACAATATGACATACTTTTAAGCCACTCGGAGGGGGTGGGGGTCTGCTGTTTCCCAGTGGAGCTCACCCCTTTTAGCCAACAAAAAGGCCAATGAAGTGAGCCTATGCGCGGAACATGGTAGGTCCCCAGTATGTCCCAGAAGTGCAAGTAAGGGATCTGGTGCAAACACTTTGTCCGTCATTGAAGAGACATGTGTAGACAGGCAAATACCTTATGTTTGAGCAATATGGTATCTTCCTTAGCCCTTGGAGAAGACTTCCAGTCATGGAGATTAAGGGTAAAGCTGAAAATAAATCTCTTCACAATCCTTTGACACTTTGAAGGGAATACATCAGCAAACAGGAACCAGGTCTCTTCTTTTGCTTTGATCAGCTCTCTTACTGAAACTTCTGTAGTAGTGAGAGCTCAAAAGCAAATCATCAAACTAAAGTTCACACAATTTACCTGCCTAAGTTCTGCTATAGTGCTACCCAGTTTTTATGTAACTGTAAAGGCAATCACTGAGAGCTTCTAGGTAGTACCACAATGACATCAGCTCTCAACTTTCTCCACAGCTCTCTAGAAGCTCTCCTTAAACTCTAGCTAAGGCCACCACATTCTGCCTCAAGATGTTCCTAGAAAATCCCCACCTCTATAGGACACATCTGATACCCACCTCCTACTGTGCTGGACTTCTTCTACACAATAGAAGCAAATGCAATTGTTGATATTGATAGCAAAGAAAGGCCTGGGATTGGGTTTGTCAATCTTCTAGAATCCATTGAACACCAGCCATTGAAGTTTGTGAGGGACTCCTATGATAATTAGGTGTGAAGTATAGAATGTATCAGTCACATAGGATTCTGCCAGGGAAAATGGATGAGGAATTTTGTTGAATGCCCGATAAAGTATACTCTTTAATAAGATAACTCAGTAAAGTCATGCAAGCTTGATTGATTATCTGCAATAAATCAAAATCCCATGTTTACAGTGATTTTGTTTTTCCATTTAGCCACAAGCTATAAAAATGAAATTTAGAGTTTTTCTGCAAAAAATGTTACAAACGTAAAATTCTGGAAAAAAAGTTACATTTAATAAAACAGACTGCTGCAGCAACTATACAGAATGTGGCTTATAAACCCATGTTACCTTTTTAAAAGTAAGCAGGAAAACACCTAACATTTCAACAGCTATGCAAATTCTGTGCACTTTTACATCTGGCTTACATATTGTAATTGCAAATATGACTTTCCATTTCTTTTGAAACCATTGCCTAAAGCTGGTGTCACCAAAGTGCTGTCTTAAGCCAAATTAATTTTTTTATGTAAGTGGGGATACACTTCTCTGGCAACTTTACATAATACATTTGACATTTTTGCAGCTTGTACCACTGCTCACACACTGCAGCTAATTTATGAAAGAATGCCAATTTGATCACAAAATCATTTGTGATTTTTAGGGTTGCGCACAGGCAGGTAGAATCTATTTAGTAGGTCTCCGCTGCCCAGAGATGCAAATTCTAAATATCCAGCAAAGGAAAATTAGGGGAAGAATGCAAAAGGATGGATTTCCTGCACTCTATTAAGAGAATAATGTGTATTTGCATTTTGAGCTGGCAGTTGATAGAAAGGGTGGCATTTCTTGCTGTTCAGTGGTTCTAAATTCTAGAAGCTTGCCTGTGGCCTTAAGCATACATTTATATATCTAAATTGAAATCCTGCTGTGAAGTAAATTTAATATGGTAGACATTTTAACTCGGTAAAGTAACATAGAAATGTAATCATCACATCCTGAAATTATCATTGAAAAACCTGCTCCAAAGGGTAACATTGTGGGAAAGCTGTTTGACCAGTTCTAGCAAGGCCCACTCCCCCTTAATCAATCCCATAACAATATTAGCCTTTAAGGGCATAAACCTGTGCCCATTACTGTTTTGTACCTCTTTATGGACCTCATCTTA
Source organism: Calotriton arnoldi (assembly GCA_963921515.1). Classification (NCBI taxonomy): domain Eukaryota; kingdom Metazoa; phylum Chordata; class Amphibia; order Caudata; family Salamandridae; genus Calotriton; species Calotriton arnoldi. The sequence continues at coordinate 1,645,982 of CAWUFW010000857.1, forward strand.
ATCTTGAAAAAGTGTCTACTCAATATAAATACTCATCTCTACAACTATTTTGGGTAGCACACACAGACTGGAGGATCTAGAGAATACATATTTTTCTGCTTGTAGCACCAGATCATCTTGTAAGACCATCGAAAGGTTCTTTAAGTGTATTGTTACCCAAATTTTGTTCTGGGGCCAGTAAATCCCAGCCAGCCAAGTCAAAATGTCAATTGAGTCTCTAAAAAAGTAGAGTAATATTTATACAAGTGAATGCAATAGTTTATCATAGATTTTCTTAGTCAAAGAAGAAATTCATAGAATGATGACTTCTTGGTGTTAGGGAGCCACCCTTGTGTATGTTTGGTAACAATTAGAATATAGGCATCATAAGATGTCTCAAGTATTTATTGGTGAAGTCTTTTTGTAGCCAAATTTTACACTCACCATGTACTTCTTTTAATATGCTGTTGTTGGGACAATAGATATTTGTAGCTGGTGAACAGAGTTGTTGAGTTACTTCAGATGTTCTGTCTAATACTGGAGCAATCACAGAACCATGGGTACTGGCACAATTTGCAGTTAGCCTGCCAAGTTACAGTCAATTTAAGCTCCAGTTACTGTACAGCTGTAATCACACACACACACACACACACACACACACACGCGCACGCACACACACACACACACACACACACACACACGCGTCGCAGTGCTCCATAGAAACGCTGCACTCCAAAGGCTCATACATTACAAAGTTTAATATATTTTAATCAACGCAACTGTGACGGTAAAATGATGACACATTTCGACTTCGTATGGTCTTGGTCACAGCCAGCGAGTCTCTCTTCTGTGTCTATTAAATCATCTCCCGTCCCCCACTAGGCGGCATTCTGGGAATTGTAGTCCAATAGTGAGAAGTTGGTATTTTTGACACTGGTGTGTTGTGTATAAATTAATTATTTAATCATGGCATCTATTTTGATGTTGTTACCTTCAGATCTACAGTCACATTTCTTATTTAATTGCTAGTCAATTAATAATCATTAATTCCCAAATATATCAAATGTCTAGGGGCAACATTTTCTTCTTGATTTCGTTCAACGCATTTTTCTGTTTCTACTCAGGCATTACATTATAATTGATCCTTGATTCGAAAACCAACAATTATCTCTTATGGAGAGCAATTTTCTTTGGCCAAATTCCAGTATTTCTGGATTAATAGAGAAGTATTTTGGCTCTTGTAGATTTGCGTCTCTTGTTTACTATTATTATCTCACTTTTAAGTAAGGTTCATGATTGTTACAAGAGGTTTAAAGCATCAATATTTGTTATACATTGCAGTACTATGGCACTGAGTAGATACGACAATGGGGTCCGACTACCTTGCACAAGCAAGGCTAAGCAATCTGAACTGTTACTTTTTAATATTTCAGTGCTGAAATGCAAGCAGGGAATGTAATAAATACCAGAGGAATGGACATACATATCCCATAACATAATGACTATTACATAGGGGCTTATGAAGAATTACTCTCTTCGCCAGTACTTGGGTGTATAGTGTATAGTCCACTCAGAACGAGAGGTATTGCAAGAGTATGGGGACAGTCTTAGGTCAAGGCAGGATCCTGATGGTTCACCTATAATCCTCTAATTAAAGGGTCCACCTCTAACCTCAATGCTGCACTGAGATAAGGGTTGGCTCTACCAAATTAGGTCACAAGTTTAGGAGCCTCAGATTCCACTAATTCTGTAGCTCCACACAGGACTAGATCAATAACAATCCGGATTTTTACATCAAAGGAGACATGATGGACCAACTTCTTCCTTTCTTTCACTTTCAATCGTAATTGTCTCAAACACAGCGTTCAGTCAGTCCATTCCAACATTCTATTATCTATTTGCATGCTCTGGGGATAGTTATACATGCATCTTATACAAGCCAGTCAAATGCATACAAATGGGACAAACAATCAGAAATCTGCTTCAAAACTTTATTACAACCAAAGTAAAACCAGAGAATAGACCATCTGTGCCCAACCCCACTACTGCCAAGCAGTTCTAAAATAAAGAAATCGTGAGTCTACAAGTCCCAGTATGTTTCGATGACCTCTGTGACCTTGCTACAGTGCTTGTGAACTTACTTCGTACAAGTAAATCTGAAGAGCTTTGCACTTTATGCTCTTAATAAAACCACATATTCCGCAGGCAGTAACTCTGAACTCCTTCTTTTTTTTTCTGTGAAGAGTCAGCACAATGTAAAGCCCACTGAATGTTCCCTCACAAACAAGATGGAATGCTGAATGGAGAGCAGCAAATAATTAGCTGCTCTCAGCACATGGCTAGAATTACTACCTCTTCAAGAGGCTGCAGCATTTTCTTTGAAAGAATATTTCTGAGAGAAAATCCTTCTAAATGCTACTTTATCTTCAGTTAGAGAAATATAACGCATTAAAAATGAATAATGCTTTGAGTGGCTATGAGAGAGATTGTGCAAAACTTCATTTGCTTTCAGTTGATTTCTCTCATGAATAGAGCCTGCTGTAATTGTTCATTTGTCACAATAAAATGGATTTCTTGCCTATGTTCAATTTCAGTTTTTTCCCAAAGCTTTCATGTTTGTAATGCTTTCCAGAGTTTGTGGTTTCCTTCTTCAGGTTTTTCAGATAAATGTATGCTGAGTCTGCAATGCAATTACATAGCTGTCAAAGGAAACGCACAAAGACACACACACACAAACACATATATAGACATGATTTTGACTGCTTTTAGGACTCTGCACACTATACCACAATTGGAGCTTTGTGGTTCTCAGCACTATTTTCACTTAAATAGTTAAAATTGCATGTCACCGGTTCTACTGATTGGATATTTGTTGTTTTGGTTTCAAATAATTTATTAAATGCTACCCTATTTTTCTAAATTGATGTGGGATTTTCCTTATGTTGTGTTTTTAGTTTCTTACTGTTTGAAGTGCTACATAAATACTTTACAACATTGCCTCGAAGTTAAGCCTGACTGCTCTGTGCCAAGCTACAAGAAGGTTTAGCACAGGGTAATTTGGGGTTTGCTTGTGCCTCACCCCCACAAGCCCTAATCCAATTTCTTACAATTGCCAATACTGCTCCACAGCGCATTGATGTGTAGGTCAAGCCAGATGATTGATGGTGCTACAAGGCCATGATAATGGCAGACTGTGATATACACACACTGGGTGCAAATGGGTATTCTACTGGGTATTAACTACTACTTAGCATGTCTTCTTAGCTTTTTTGTAATTGAAGAAGTGATAAAACATGGGGGTTATGGATTGCCCAGAACAATGCCGCCTACAGCTGGGAATGGGTGGTGTTGGAAGGGGAGGTCTCTATTTTCATTAATAAGTGATCTGTTTTGCATGTAGTTTATAGTGATAAACAAATGCCTTCCTCCAATGAAAGGGCAGCACTAAAACTCGAATTGGGTTCATTTAAAGCAGGCTATCTGTGCAGTGCAAGAGACTGGACATATATTTCGTGAAAGGGTTTCACTGAATATTTCTTTATCAGCATTGTTTAATGTAGCAGGGGCCAAAGTGTTTCTTTGGAGCCTGCCGTCGAGTCTGCTGAATACCAGGGTTACTGAATAGAGAGGCTGCCTAGTCTTGTTTCAACCTCATGCCTCTTTCGTCCACCTTCCTATCATTCCTGCTCCTTTATTTAACACTAGTGGGCTCTTTTTCATCCCAGGTTTCTCCTTTTGTCTTGACTTCCTATCTTTGTTGTCCTGCCACTTTCTCCTGTTTATCCCTTTTTCTTTCTTGATCTGGGTGAAATTCTGGAGATGAATAACTAACACCCCCCCCAAAAAAAAATGAGAGTCTTTGCTGCCAATTCAAGAATGCAGTCCTGTGTGATATGCACACATGGAGGAATCTTGGCTAGTTTGCAATGCTCACTAGTAGGTTAAATCAAAGGCAGCTTGAAGAGAGTCATTTAGTGCATGATAAAACAGACCATAGCTGAATACAAACAGGCCAAGAGTATGAGTAGGAGCCCAGTAGAGCCTTACTTCACAGTCATATACTCTATATCTTATCTTTGCTGGCTGTGAGCAGCAGTTACCGGGCAATTCTGCACCCTACATGGTGGTTGCCAATGTGGTTGACATTTTGGTGACCGGCACCATCCAGCTTCCGTCTCAGATGCACGGACTCAGCTACTAGCAGGGTGGTCATGGTTTGGCAACGAATGCCCCTCTGCCTGGGAGGTGGAGGTCAGGATCTGTGAGTTGCTTCACTGCAGCCCCATATGTATTTCTTGCCGTGTGCTGGCCTCAACTGAAGACAGGCAATTACAGATAGAGTGGACTCTGCAGTAATGGAGCAGAGCACAGAAACTCTGATCAGGAATGATGGCAGCTGTCAGTAGCAGGGACTATGGGCTGGTGACAATGTCCAGGGCTACGTCACTGGTTGTGTTTGATGATAACAGTCTGCATAGAAAGAGACAAACAGGAGCATGCTTGACACCCCCTTGTCTTGGCATTTAGCCTCCACCTTACTCCTTTATCAGTCTACTCATATACATTGCTTCTAAGTTAAGCCTGACTACTTTGTGCAAGCTACCAGAGGGTTAAGCACAAGTTAATTTGGGGATTGCTTGTGCTTCCCTCTGACATCGATTGAGGTTGTTGCTTGAGTAGGGTTTCACCCCCCTTAACCAGTAACACAATTTCCTACATTGATGTACAATGGATGGGATCAGGACTTGTGCTTGTGCAGTGCCATACATTGATTTTGTGTTACACTAAAATCCTAGATAAATAATTTGATACCATTTTGAGGTTTGTTTAAATTCTCCTTGATTGGCTCTTTTGCTTTTTCAAAATTCACCCTCATTCTACCTGCAGAGATTGAATTTGAGCACATCATCGTTCGAGAGGTACAATATGGTTGAGCTCAAGCAGTTCTGTAAGGAAAGGGGACCGCCAACCAAGAAAGGCACCAAGATATTGGAGCTTCAGAGAGCTCTGAGGGCCTGGGCAGAGGCTCACCAGTTGCTACCAGGAACAGATGACCAGGATTGGGGGATGATATGGAGGGGCAGGACCTGGATACCAACCCTGAGACACAGCATTCAGGTAAGGTGGACAACATGTCTCCTGAATAGGAACTCCTTGCCAGAGCGGAGATCAGTGTGTCCTCACATCGCCTGTCCCCAGAGGAGCTGGCAGACAGGAAGGCTGAAATGGAGTTCAGGCTGCAAATAGCCAAGCTCAAGTTGGAAGACTGAGGTTGAGAGAGCCTTAGCAAGGGAAAAGGCTGAGTCTGAAAGAGCCTTGGATGAAAAGAGAGTAGCCACGTAGGAGAGGAAAATGGCCCATGAGCTAGGCCTCAGAGAGCTGGGCATCAGTGGAGTCCTGCCATAAAGGTGGCAGCATACCCACAGTGCCCTCCGGAGACAAAAGGATCCACATTCCAAAGGATCTGGTGCCTAACGTGGCTGTGGGAAAGGACATCGACAAGTGGTTTGAAGCCTATGAGGTTGCTCTGGAGATGCATAGGGCCCCTTAAGAGGATTTGGAGGCAAGTCTCTGGAGGCACATACCTTGTGAAAGGAGGGATGCACTACTGGCACCAGAGAAGGGTGATAGGATGAGGTACCCTCCCATGAAGGACATCCTTGTCAGGAAGTATGGTTTACCCCAGAAAAGTATGGGCAGGGTTCAGGGACAGCCAGAAGTTGCCTTGTCAGTCCCAGGTAGATTGTGTAGATTCCTTTTGCAAGGCACTGGATGGTTGAGTGAAGGGCAGTGAAGTGAAATATTACCAAGGGCTGTACAATTTGTTTGCAAAATAGCATATTTTCAGTCTTTGTTTTGCAGAGCTGTGCCAACACGTGATTGATAGTAAGCTCACTGATCCCAGGGAGCTTGCTAAGGAGGACGACTGCTGGCTCAGCGTCAGGGTTCATAAGAAGGTACCTGGGAGTGACTTCAAGAAGGGTGGTTCAGGGTCTCCCCAACAGAGTGAGAGGGAGGTCAAGGAAACACAGAAAAGCCCTAGAATAAGGGGCAAGAAAAGAGTTCCCATGCCCTTTCTGAGGAACAGGGAGGAGGTTCTAGTGGGCGTTAGTGTTTTGATTGTTTTGAGTTAGGACACAAGCGGGGGAACTCTGTTTGTCCAAAGAAACCACCCACTGATCGGAACTCTACAGGGGTGGCCAATGTTGCCTTAAGGGGACGTAGTCCACAGGGGCAGGGCATAGACCATGCCATGATCTCCCTTAGCTCGGAAATAGACTCAGAGGGTGAACTGGTGATCTCTGAGGGTGGAAGTTGTCACTTCCACCAGGTAAAGGTGATTAGTATCCCTGTCACTGCTTTGGTTTCTCCAGAGCAGTAGACCAGCCAGGTGTGTAGGGTAACCCAGGCCTAGGGGCAGGAATTTTCCTGCCACATGGCCCTGGTTTCCCTGGAGTGGGGCAGGAGGTGAGCCTGAGGTGGGCCATAGTTATTTCCCACAGAAGGGGTCCACTGATGAGGAGAATTGTTCCCCATGGATCAGTCCTGCGGCACAGGAGACTGTAGGCAGAGGGATTTAACTGAGTGCAGACAGATGTAGAACTGACAAGCCCCCATGCATAGCAAGTCCTTCATCCATGTTCTATCCGCTAAGCAGGGAAGCCCAGCACAGAATTGATTAGACTACCATGGATTTTGGCTGGATGTGGTTTGGAGGTGGCTGCCCTTTCTGTAGGGCCATCCCCAAACTTTTTGCCTTCACCCTACTGTTTTCTGAACACGTTTTGTTTGGCTTTTAGCAGACTGCGCACTTTACCACTGCTAACCATTACTAACATGCTTGTGCTCTCTCCTTTAAAGATGGTAAAATAAGCTTACACCCGATTGGCACATTAAATTTACTTGTAAGTCCATAGTAAAGTGGTACTATATGTTTCCAGGCCCTGTGCATTAAATGCTGCTGGGGGGCTGCAGCACTGATTGCGCCACCCATTTAAGTAGCCATTTATACATGTCTCAGGCTTGTGATTGGAGCCTGTGTGTGTTATTTGAACTGCCATTTTGACCTGGCAAAATTGCCCTTTTGCCAGGCCTAAGCCTTCCTTTTTAACACATTTAAGTCACCTGTAGGGTAGGCCAAACCAGTCCATAGGGCAGGGTGCAGTGTATTTAAAATATTGGACATGTACCTATAACTTTTACATATCCTGGTAGTGAAAAACTCTTAAGTTCTTTTTTCACTACTGCAAGGCCTACCTCTCCCTTAGGATATCATTTGGTTACCTTATTACATTTAATAAGTGCTAACCTTTAATTTGAGCATGTAGGCCTATTGGATTTGGTGAGTAAGAATTGTCATATAAACCCCTATTTAATGGTAAAGTTGGATTTTAAGTCACAGTTCTGAAAATGCCACTTTTAGAAAATTGACATTTTTTTGTGCCAACCATTTGGTGCCTTCAGCCTGTAACCTGGGCCACATGACTAGGTGTAGCTGTCAGTTGGTCTTTGTGTATTGATCCCAGACAGTGAGACAAAGGGGAAATAGGTGTTGGCAAGATGGGTCATCTCTGACTTGATAGGGGGTGGAGCACACACTTGCACATACCAAAGGCTCTGCATGAGGAAACTCACAAAGGATTTGAAACTAGTCTTTTGTCTCCCCAGACCAGCTAGGGCCAGGTAGGGGAGGGAGGAAATTCCAACCACCTCTGGGAGTGGAGCCCTCTAGAAACTGCTCCTACTTCAAAGCTGGCAACAAGAATAAATAGTGCACCTTCAGACCCAAATCTTCACTACGCATCTGGACTAGTGAAAGACCCTGAAGGACTGCTCTGCTGCATAAAGGGATGCTCCTCTGCTGCCCTGCTGCCTTGCTACACTGCTTTTCTGCTGCCTTGATTCCTGAGTGATAAGGGCTGGACCTGCATCTTGAACCCAGGACCACCAAAGTGACTCGAAGGGCTAGTTGGTTAGCCTCCTGATCAGACCTTCAGGGACAGAAAAGGCTCCAGCCACTTTGAACCCAGCACTTGCATTATGTCTACTGTGACTCCTGCCCCCACAAGTGGTGCCACCCCAGTCGTGGACCCTTGGAAGTGGGCCAGAAGGTGCTCTGCCAGCCCAGCTGTGGTTTTGTAGGCAGAACTGATGCAGTGTGACTCATCTCCTCGCAGCACTGTATCGTAACTGTAGCTGCACGATGCATCCCCGATGCAGGGCTTCTCAAGTGCATGATGCCTCCTTGTATTTGCTTGTGTTTCAACCACTGGGTAGTTATAGCTAGGTCAGTTGTTCCACAGGAAAAGCGTTTTTGTGCTGCTAATAACTTTGACACTGTTTTATAAATCTCCAGAAAACTTTCCAAAAAAGGGGCTACTTTTTGACTAGTTTGTGGGTGGAGATTATCGGGGTGATCCGTCAAGCAGGGGCTGAGAAAAAAGGGGGGACCAAATACGCACAATCTCTATGCATTTTTCATTAGACAGGACTACAGCAAAAACTGCAGAACAGAATTATACCAAATTTGGCAGGAAGCTAGATCTTGCTACACAAATTGTGCTTTTTGTGATTTGGTATAAATTCGTTCAGTAGTTTTTGAGAAATTAAGGTTAAGAAAATATAGATATCTGGACAGTTTGGTTCGAGGGACGCTCGATTTGAAACAATAGAGCATTCTGATTGGCCCAGGGAGCTTTTTTCCCCCCTTGGCCAATTTGTTGCCGCAGGAGTCAGACTCCCCCTGGAGCGAGCACTCTGATTGGCTGCCAGCAACATGAGATCATTTTTGCTGGCAGCCATCACAGGACTCTGGGACTTACAGGCACATGCATCAAGAAAAGCTTCTGCGAGTCCTTAAATGCGATTATTAAGGAATCGCAATTAAGGACTCTCAAAAGCCTATACATGTAGGAATCGCTATTAAAATAGCAATTCCTAAACATTCCTTAATTGCGACTCGCAAATTGCAAGTCGCATTTTAGGAATGGCTTCCCATTCATTCCTATGGGCCTACAGGCCCATAGGAATGAATGGAAAATGCATGCTGCAATTTGCGAGTACCAATAGGTACTCGCAAATTGACATGCAATTTCAAGGGTGCAAAGGTGTCAAAATGACACCCTGTTGCACCCCTGAAATTGTGATGTGCACCCATGTTGCGCACACACATGCCCCAAGGGCATGTGTGTGTGTAACCTGAAACCTTGAAAAATGCACTTTAGTGCATTTTTCAAGGATTTTGCAAAATACAGACCAGAGTAATTTCTCTGTATTTTGCGGCCCCAAATAGCGAATTCGCTATTTCTAAGTGCTTCTAGCATTGCATTTAAGGAATCGCAAATTGCGATTCCTTAAATGCAATCAGAATTTAAGAAATCGCAATAAATTGCGATTTCTTAAATTGCGACTGCCTAACACTTTAATGCATCGCAAAAGGCCTTTTTTCGGGCGCAAACGGCTGATTTTAGCGAATCGCACAGTTTGCGCTTGCAAAAACCTTTGATGCATGTGCCCCTTAGTCCCTTCTCCTGAACATGTAAAAATATATATATATATATATGAGGGGGCAGGGTAGGGATACCCTGACCCCATAGGCCCCGCCGGGGGCACACAGAGGGACCCCCCTGGGGACACAAAAAAAGGCAAAAATTGATGCAATCCTGTGGGACTCTAGCAGGTTCGTAAAAAGACAGAAAAAAACACAATGGCTGCCGGGCCACCTTGTTTTATCAATGGGAGGGGGTGCGCGCTCCCCTGCATTTACAGGGACCTGGTATCCCACCCCCAGGGCTGAAATTATCAAATAAGGGTAAGGGGTAGTGCACCTCCCCTTCCCAAACCATCCCAGGCACCGGGAAGCCCACCCCTGGGAAAACAAATATTGTATATGGGGAGGGGGGATGCGCAGCCCCACTCCCTGAGCCATCACGTGGCCTGGGAGCCCACCCCTGCTGCCTCCTTTATTGAATATGGAGAGAGGGGCCACATGGTTCCCTCCCTGAGCCATCAAAGGCCCCAGGGAGCCCACCTTAGGGCTAAAATTTCTCAAAATGAGGAGGGGGACCACAAGACCTCCCACCTGAGCCATCACAGGACCCGGGGATCCCACCCCCGGGGCTGAAGTTTGTTAAAAAGGGGAATTGGCCATTGGGCCCCCTGACCCGGGCCTCTAAGGCCCCTGGGGACCACATCTTCCAGTGCTGGCTCACTGGCTATGTCCCAGGGATACCACCAAAGGGACATAGCTGTTTCCCTGCCCGCACTGGCACAGGCATGGAAACCTGTGTTTTCTTCTGCCTGGCGGGAGCATTTTTGAATCTCCCTCCAAATGGAAGCAAACACAAAGTCTACTCCCAGCAGGTGGGAGCTTTCAAAATGCTCCTGCCAGCTGGGAACAGACTTTTGATCTGTTTCCCTACCCGCACTGCTTTGGGCAGGGAAGTAGATCAAAATATTGCTCCCCTGCAGGAACAGCAGCATATGTAGATGCTCCCAGCAGTTGGGAGCAGTCCCGTTTGCTGCTGCATGTGGGTACCCTGGGTGGGCAACAGGGCATCCACCTTTAATAATGAGGGCCCTGGGGAATTGGATCCCCAGGGCCGGAAAAGGCTCAAGGAGGGGGAGGGCATGGCCTCCTCCCATTTATTTTAAGTAGCAGCCCTGGGGGTTGGGGCCCTCAGGGCCTAGCAAAGCTCAGGGAGGGGGACAATGTGCCCCCTCCCCTTTAATAAAAAAAAAACAACTTTGGGAAATGGGGTCCCCAGAGTCTAACAAGGCTTGGGGAGGGGGGCCTCCCGGCCTCCCTCTCTTTAATAATTTAAAAAAAGGCCCTGGGGATGGTGTCCCCAGGGCCTAAAGAGACTCGGGGAAGGGGGCTGCATGGCCGAGCCCCTTTTTTTGTATGTTTTGGGCCTGGGTATGGGCTTCCCAGGGCCTAATAAAGCTTAGGGAAGCGGGCCACTTGGCCCCCCACTGCTTGAAAATACACAGTGCCCTGGCGTCCCCTTGGCCTAACGAGGCTCGGGGAGGGGAGCTGCGAGGTCCCATCCCCATCAAAAATAAATAACAGCCGTGGCCGTGGCCAACTACCCCCGCCGTGCACGGCCGAAGGCGGTATGCGGCAGGGTTTTAGCTTTACAATAATAGAATATTGCTTTATGCTAAAATAAAAACTAGAAATTAACCATTTTTAGTTAGCATAGCTAACTATACCCTGTGCCCCTGCCATGCACTGCTTATGACCTCTTTTTATGGCGGGAACCCTGCCATGAAAAGGGTGGTGGACATGCAGGTAAGGGGGGCCTAACAGGTCCCCAGACCAATTCTGGGCCTAGGGGTGCATGCGGGGGGCACATGTTGTGCCCCCCTGGAATTGCACCCTCATCCGGCATAATGTGGCATGCACAAGCTGCACAAGCTGCAGGCACTCTCACGGCAACAGTGTGCTGGTTAGGCTCTCCTATGAGCCTAACACAGTTGCCACCGTGATTCCACCGCAGCACCGCCCGCCTGCCCTGGATTACACTCATAATCTGATGGGCAGGCTCACCACGGCTTTGGTGGTCTCCTGGGACCGCCGCAGTGGCAGTCCCATTGGAAGACCGCCAAAGTCATAATTTGGCCCTTAGTATCTACTGCTTAGCCTCTTTGCCCTGTTGGAAACTATATTTGCAGAATCAAAAAACTTTTGTGGCACATACTGGACACAAGTTGTCAACTGTCATCTGCACACAGGAGTACTCTTTAATACAAAGAGTTAAATCATGTTCATTACCTCTACACACATATGATGCATTAGCAGCACATGTGTTTTGTAAACAATAACACCCTTTATTTGGACACTGGCAGTGCAAAATTCGGTAGATAAATAATATAGAAGCTACCAACCACTATGTAAAATATAAAACAAACTAGCACACTCATTGGTTTATGCCATCAGAGATGTCATCAATAATGTCATTTGAAATGTTAGCAGTGATTTCATAGATAATGTTATAGAGCATGTCATGAGTGATGTAATATGTGAGGTCATCAGCAGTGCGTGGAGGGGCGCAAGTTACACTTAGCTCTGGTGAATTTCTCTGTATTGTTTTAGTTCAAAACGTTAAAGTTGTTACTGACATATTCACCTAACTATAACGTTACTTTAACCTTTGCTGTTTTCAGTGAATATATATTACCTACTTGCAGTCACCAGTAGGTAGTTATAGTTAGGACCTAGGCTCCATAGGAAAATCATTTTTTGTTTTGCTAATAACTTTGACTCCATCTGACAAATGTTCACAAAATTTCCAAACTTTGTTTGCCAGTCACTTCAGCTGCTGTCTGGAAAGTTTTGGGGTGGTCAGTCAAGCGGGGGCAGAGAAAAAGGAGGGTCCCAAAACACATTTTGCCCATGCAATTTCCCATAGAGATTTTAGACTTGACTATAGCCCAAACCGCTGAACGGAATTACACTAAATGTGGCAGAAAGCTAGATCTTGGTCCAGAAAGAGTATTTCTTGTTATTTGGTGTAAAACTGTTTAGTAGTTTTGGAGTTATTAAAGGAGAACTAAAGGAGGGGTCTGTGAGGGACCCCTCATGGACAAGAAATTGTCCAAAAATGCCTTTTTAGCATGGGAGGATCCACGGATCAACTGCGGCACTCAGCGTGACCCCCTGCGTGCTCTGTGGTGGATCCAGACCCCAATTAAAAAAAACATCTACTCATAGACCCAAACACCTACTCACATACTCACTCACATACTCACATACCCACTTATATAACCACATAACCACTCACACACCCATACAGCCACTCACACACCCACTCACAGACCCACAACACCACTCATACACCCACTCACAGACCCACCAAGCCACTAACACACCCACTCACACAACTAATTATACATCTACAGAACTACTCACACACATACCCTTCCATCCATATAGCCACTCACATACCCACACACAGACCCAAAAACCATGTACACAACTACACAGCCACTCACACACACTCACACACTCTTACACACCCACACAAACACTCACTCACCCTTTCACACACCCATACATCCACTCACACAGCCACTCACAGACCTACAAACCCTCTCCCACTTCCACTCACAGGCCCACACAGCCACTCACACCTGCACTCACAGACTCAAAAAAACACTCACACACCCATACAGCCACTCACACATGCACTCACATACCTACTCACACACCTACTTAGACACCAAGACAACCACTCACACACCCACTCACACACCCATTCAGCTACCCACACATCTGCTCAGTGATCCACAAAATCACTCACAGATCCACAGAACCACTCACATACCCACTCACATACCCATACATACATGTACACACCTTCACAACCATTCACTCACTAATACAGCCACTCCCACACCCACTCACCAACCTACAAACCCACTCAGCCACTCACACACTCACACACCCACTTACATATGCACACAACCACTCACACACCCATACAGCCACTCACACACCCACTCAGACCTACACAACCACTCACACACCCACTCATAGACCCACAGAGCCACTCACACAAGCACTCACACACCCACTCAGACACCCACTCACACCCCCACACAACCACTCATACACCCACTAAAACACCCATATAGCCATTCACACACCCACTCACAGACCCTCAAAACCACCCACACACCACTTACATACCCACACAACCATTCACACACCCACTCACACACCGAGTCACAGATCCACTAAACCCCTCCTACACCCACACAGCCACTCACACACCTACTGACACAGCCACTCCCACACCCACATTCACACCCACATAGCCACCCACACCCCCACTCACATGGCCCATATAGCCACTCACACACCCACACAGTCACTCACACAGCCACTCACACACCCACACACAGGCAATGATACACTTAAAGAAATTGCAATATCATGTGTTTGTATTAAATGTGCTATTGTTTTAGTATTGAATGTGCGGAAAATTACCCACAAACACCTCATTTGTCTGAGAATTCATGACGGATACACGGAGCCATAAAATTAATTGAAAAAAGAAAGACTTGGTGCATTGCATTTATAGAAAGACTACATGAGTTACCTTACCTTAATTTTTTAACTTTTTGTTTTAAAATATATAATAAGAATGAATGTCTAAATAAAATGTATTTATAAACTTATGAAAATTTATATTAGCGGACTTTGACAACCTTTGACAAAGGCTCTGTAATCAGCCAAAACGCTTTCCTGTTTACAAGTGCTGATGGTGAATAAAATGGTAATATCCCAAGGACTTGAGTGTGGACTTTCTTTTGATGTGGAGGAATGTTTGATATATATATATATATATATATATATATATATATATATATATATATATATATATATATATATATATATATATATATATATATTCACTGAAAAAACCACAGGTTTCAGGGACGTTATAGTTAGTTGGACATTTAACTCATACTAAACCAGAGAAATTCGGCCGTTATAGTTTGCTGAGCTAACTATAAGTCGTGCCCCCGCAATGCACTGCTTATGACGTCACATATTACTTCACTCATGACAGGGATGTCATGACATGGTCAGTGACATCACTGATGACATCACTGATGACACCTCAAATGACATCACTGATGACATCATCCAGAGACTGGGTGATTTTTAAAAGTTAAAGAATGTTATATATAGATACGCAAAGGTGCATTGAAGAATGAGTGGGTGTATGAGTGTCTAAATGGATTATTTAGTGGGTGCGTGACTGACTGTATAAGTGAGTGATTAAACGTGTCTTAGTGAATGCATGGGTGAGTGACTAATCTGTGTGAATGTCGGTATCAGTCTGTCAGTTGGTATGTAAGTGGCTGCATGGGTTGGTGAGTAGCTACATGAGTGTCTACATGGGTTAATGATTGGTTGTCTGAGTACCTGTATGGGTGCCTGAGTATCTGTGTGGGTGGGTGTAACTCCCTGCATGGATGTGTGACTGGGTGATTCAGTGGGTGTATAGGTTCATGAGTGTGCCTGCGAGGGACTGTATGGGTGAGTGAGTGTGCGTATGGCTGTGTTGGTGAGTGAATGGATGTCTCAGTGGTATATGTGTGAGTAACTACATATGTGAAAGGCAGTATATGTGAGTGTTGGAGCATATAAGCAACTATATGTGTGAGTGAGTGATTGTGAGAGTGGCTGTATGGGTGAGTGTGTGCTTGTGTGAGTGATTGTATAAGAGAGTAAGTATGTGTTAGTATCTGTATGAATAAGTGAGGTGGTGTGTGTATAACTGCATTGGTGAGTAAATGGCACTGTGATTGAGTCTTTGGGTGACTTACTAGGTATGTGAGTCTCTCTGTGGATGAGTGGCAGTATGTAAGTGTCTGTATGGGTGCATGAGTGCATATATCAGGGGCTGTACTGATGAGTGACTGCGTGTATGAGTGACTGTATCACTGAGTGAGTGGATGTGTGCAGACCTATGAATCAGTGAGTGGGTATGTACTAACTGGTATTGGTGTGTCTATGGTTTCAAGAATGGTAGTCTGTATTTTAGAGTGGGTGTATGAAATGTTATATTAGGGTGTGAGGAGGTGCATCAGATATTAAGTGGATGATGTCATGAGTAATATCATTTGAGATGTCATCAGTGATGTCATCAGTGATGTCACTGACCATGTCATGAGTGATGTAATATGTGACGTCATCAGCAGTGCATTGCAGGGGCGTAAGTTATATTAACTCAACTAATTATAATGGCCGAATTTCTCTGGTTTTGTACAAGTGAAATGT
Organism: Calotriton arnoldi; assembly: GCA_963921515.1. NCBI lineage: Eukaryota > Metazoa > Chordata > Amphibia > Caudata > Salamandridae > Calotriton > Calotriton arnoldi. Next base: position 1,661,757 of record CAWUFW010000857.1, read on the forward strand.
CCAACTAATTATAACGTCCCTGAAACCTGTGGTTTTTTCAGTGAATTTCTAAGGTTTTTTGAAATGCTAATTCCTAACTATAACGTACCTGAAACCTATGGTTTTTCCAGTGAATTTCAAAGGTTTTTAAAATGCTAATTACGAACTATAAGCTTTTGATTGGTTGAAAACCTTTTCATTCTGTTAGAGGGAGGATCCAACACCTGTTTTATTTCTCTTATTTTGGGTGTGTCTTCCTGTCAAGACCTCTTTTTTGTAGGCTCTTACAATTGCTTCTTTTTGGGGTGGTTTGACTTTTTTCTTAGCAATGGCATCCAGTCATCCAGAAGAAGATCTGCTGGAAGAGCCTGAGGAAGTGGAGGAGCCTGTGAAAAAACGCAAAGAAAGTATAGTATGGGCTTTTTTTACCGTGCCTGAGGGGGAGAAGAAAGTAAACACAAGAAAAGTTACTTGCACTCTGTGCCAAAGAGTGCTTTCTCAAGGTTCTCACAAGAAAGATTCCTGTGGCACCTCATCTATAAGAAGCACCTTGAGACAGTCCATCCAAATCGTTTGGCCAAAAACTGATGATGCGTGAGAAAAGTGAGCAAGCTGCCCAGTCTGATTCTAATGCACCATCAATATCGGGTGCAGCAGTTCCACCTTCACCTCAGCCACATATTTTTCCTGAGCTAGCAGATGCTAGCATCAACTGCAGAAGATGTCAAGCTAACCTGTGTGTTGTGTTATGCTTGACAATCTTGTTTTACTTTGTTTTTTGAAGTAGTCATGTTGGACTGTTCAAGTTTTTTTGTTAGAAAAAAGTCAAAAACACCCCAAAAGTTTTTGGGAAAAATACAAAAAAATCCCAAAATTGTTTTTAAAAAAAAGTTCTTACGGAACCACCTATACTGGTTGAAAATAGAAAAATTGTATGTAGTAAATCTGATTGCTTGGATAAAGGTGTGTGTGGATGAATGTATGAATAGTGGATGGATTAGTGGATGAGTGCATGGGTAGTGCCTGGCTAATTGCATGAGTGCAGGGGTAGTTACTGGGTGATTGGAGGAGTGCATGGGTAGTGCCTGAGTGCATGGATGAGTGCATGAGTAGTGTTTGAGAGAATGGATGAGTGCAACAGAAGTGCCTGAGTGATTGCATGAGTTCAGGGTTAGTGCCTTGGGGATTGGAGGAATGCATGAGTAGTGCCTGAATGCATGGATGAGTGCATGGGTAGTGTTTGAGGGAATGGATGAGTACATGAGTAGTGCCTGAGTGATTGGATGAGTGCATGTGTAGTGTTTGAGAGAATGGATGAGTGCAATAGTAGTGCCAGAGTGCATGGATGAGTGCATGACTAGTTTTTGAGAGATTGGATGAGTGCAACAGAAGTGCCTGAGTGATTGCATGAGTGCAGGGGTAGAGCCTGAGTGCATGGAGCAGTTCATGGGTAGAGCCTGAGTGCATGGATGAGTGCATGGGTAGTGCCTGGGTGATTGGAGGAGTGCATGGGTAGTGCCTGAGTGCATGGATCAGTGCATGGGTAGTGTTTGAGGGAATGGATGAGTGCATGGGTAGTGTTTGAGGGAATAGATGAGTGCATGAGTAGTGCCTGGCTGATTGCATGAGTGCAGGGGTACTGCCTGGGTGATTGGAGTAGTGCATGGGTAGTGTTTGAGGGAATGGATGAGTGCAATAGTAGTGCCTGAGTGATTGGATGAGTGCATGTATAGTGCCTGGCTGACTGCATGAGTGCAGGGGTAGTACCTGTCTGATGATATCTGAAAGTTTTTAAATAGTGTAAAGGTTCAACATTATTTTTTATTAGAAATAAATAACACATAAATGAACATTATCATGCATATTATGTTATGTGTCCTTACCTTTTTTAGTAATTTAGATACATAATTCTGTGGAACTATTTTAAAATAGTATTGTCGTAAACTGAATTAAAACTCTTTTCAAACTTCACAATTACCTACTGTAAAGAAGAAGAATTTTCTTTATATAATGTAATGTATTACAGAAATTAAAATATTACACTATTAAGAACACAACATAATTTTAGAATTACATAACATTTTCAGTTTCCCTTTTTGCTGTTCTCAGATTCTACTGAACTTCACCATACACAGTGATTTCAACGTAGTATCATCATTGAACAGCGGGAAAAAAAACAATCAACGAGATTGTGAAAAAAAAAAAAAATTAACGGAAAGCATTATTTCGAATATGTGTAGCTATATGTTTACCTATCTACAGTTTTTTAATTACTTCCAACTTGTACATTAAGGGGCCAATTCCGATTCAGGCCGGAAATCTCTCCGACCGAGCCGGACCCGGAGAGAATTCCGACCGAATCGGACCCTAGCAGTCCGACCGAACGAGTACGATGCGCACGCATGCTATCGGACTCGAGTCGGTCGGACTCCCATTGAAGTCAATGGGAGCCTGTCGTACAACGCGTACGCGGGCTCCCATTGACTCAATGGGTGCGAGGCGGACAAGGGCGCCCCCTACTGCGTGTACGCGTCCATGCGCATTGCGGCGTACATGCACAGGTAGGGGGGACCCATGGGTCCCCCCTGTGTGCGACTCGCACGCCTACGCGTACAGAGGGGTCCGACACGGACCCCCAAAGTCCGGCTCCGACAGCTTTTTCGAGCCGGACGGCGCGAGTCGGTCGGACTGCTCGTGGCGCGCATCGTACTTACCCGGCCGGGAAACGTCTCCATAGCGCGGTGCGAGTCGTGTCCATGCGAGTCGGTCGGAGCGTGTTGAAGCCGCGTTTGAGTCGGTCGGCGATTTCGCGGGTGCTTGCATCGTACTCGCTCGGCCGGACCCGCGTACGATTCAGTCGGGAAACAGGGCTCCGAATCGGATCCGGTGAATCCGAATCCGATTCGGAGCACTACCGGCCGAGATCGGAATCGGCCCCTAAGTCTTTTATTATTCTCAAGTACATTTGCTAAAATGTACACTCTCATGTTACAATATATACAAAAAATATATAAACTATTGCTTTTAAACACAATTTTCCAAATGCATTACCAATTAGCACAAATAATAACCCAAACACTAATCATAAATAGTAATTGTTTCAATCCTGTCCACTTTCTGTTCACATCTTCCCAATAAGCCGAATAATGTATTCAAAACTTTCGCTTTGAAAAAATCCGATATAAATTTGTTAATTTGTGTTCATATCTTCCCAATAGGCCGAATAATGTATTCAAAACTTTGGCTTCAAAAATATTAAATTTGAATTTGGTAATTCGAAAGGCAACCTAGATTTGAATTGCAAGTGGGCATCATTGCAATGTGTCCATCCTTTATTACACTTTAAATACACAGTATAGTGTCCAGATGTTGTAGTAGGTCCATCATGGAAAATATTAGCCACTGCTATAAAAGTTCTTCCTGAAATAGATATTTGACCTGCAACACATTTTTTTATTTTGGTTTCCAATTTTCTTCCATTTGCTCTACAACGTTGAAACATTAAAATGAGATATTTTCCAGATCTTTCTATATGTAATGTAGACAACATCTCTGATTTACAATGTGAACATTTCATATCCTGATTGGCTGTTTTTACTAATTTGTTAAAAGGTACTGATTTGCAATCTGGTATCGTCAAGTATATGAATCGTTCTGTGTCTATTTCAGTGCTGGAAGTAAATGAACACTCTTCACATTTATGATCCAATCTGTAACTTACTCCAAATAAGTTTTCAATCTGTATTCCTTCATGTTCTAATACTCCAAGCATAAGCATTAGAAATTCTTGTGCATCTTGTTGTACATTAAGAGTAAATGTCAAAGAACCAGTACATATATCCAAAAGATGTCGAACATTAGAAGCGGTATGGATTTTACTTCTGTCAGTTACCAACTGTTGAAATACATGATGTAATAAAGAACAAAATCTTTTTTCATGATTTCCCATAATTTCACAATGAAGCTCTTCTAGATAAAACACAAAATTCAAAATCACATTAACATAGCAGTTGATACCTGAACTGTTTTCCAACTGGTATCCTACAATCTCATCAACAGTTTCTATTTTCATTTTCTTTACACCTTCATGATTCTCTTCAATTGTTTTCTTTTTTTGAACCTCAAATAAATGTTTGACATATTTCCGTTTGGACACACTACACGTTTCTCATATATGGGATGTTCACCTAAATGAGGAGTATACAGTCTTCTTAAACGATTGGACTCTCTTACACAATTTGCATCAGCATTAACCTTTTTCTCATCAAAATCAATCAAATGCAAACCAGATAATGTTCTTACTCGAGACAATGCAACGTATGCCATTCCCCCTTTGAACACTGTACTTCTAATATTTACCAAAGGACTGTCTACACTTAAACCTTGAGATTTATGAATAGTTACTGCATATGATAAAGACAAAGGAAACTGTTTTCTGCGAACATACAAGTCTTTTACAAGCAAAAAACGTACAACACAACGCCCAATCAGTCTTACCTCTTTAATCAGATCAAATTTTATCTTCAAAAATTCTATTCCATCTCTGTTCTGAAAATTTACAAAATCAACAACTTTTCCCATTGCTCCATTTACAAAACCTTCTTCTACATTCAAATTACGCCATAAAATTACCCGACAGTTTATACATACATGTAAAGTCTTTTCTAAGCCTGCAGTCTTAGATACAGACTTTTCCAAAGAATCCAATTTTGACTGTAGTTTCTCTGTGAGAAGAATAGTCACTCCTTGATGTTCAATTTTATCAATAGCTTCAATTTTCACTATTTGTTGTTTTTCCAGTTTTAAAAGTTCTTAATTAAATGTAGAACACTCTTGCAGTGTAGGCATTAGGCAACTTATGGATTTCTTTTCTTCAAGGTTATTGTACATTATTTCAGCCGCTGCATTTCCAGTTGTATTATTTTAAAGAAACCAGGGACCTTGGGAATCGAGCTATTTTTAAGAACAGTGGTCCCTAGGAAAACGACAATAAAGAGGGAGGAATATAGACCCAGTCAGTACTATATTTGTATAACTTGTCCAGCTGGACAGAGGTCAGATATTTAATATTTTAAATTCAGATAGGAACAATACAGACAAAACAATTTTGTAAGTGGGACACAAGCCTGCATCCTACTAAACCAAGAGGGACAAACAATAGAAAACACAGAAGGCTCAGGCAAAGCTGTAGGTTTGTTAAACAAAAAATTTCTCAATGTAACAAACAAATCGCAAGGAACCACCTTTACACATTAAATAACAATTTAGAGCAGTGTATAAGGTGTATCGGGTGTCGACGGCGTTTCGATCCATATTAATAATAAATGGATCATCATCAGGACATTTAGAATAAGCATGCCTGTGTGTAATTGCCTGTAACGACTGAGGTACAATTGGGAGAAGAAAAAGGGGGGAAAAAAGAAAGTACAAATAATTAAAAAGGAGCACCGGTTCAGGTACCAACATTAGAATAAAATACGGACTAGTTTGTTTCATGTAACAAGGTTTGTAAGCAACTCATATATAGATTACAATTGAACATTTGCCCTAATGCAAGGGAGACCGTGTGAGTAGAGATAAAAACATGGAAGGAAGAAAAATGCATAGCATTGTGAAAGGTCGTGGGTGGGAGAGAGCGCTTACCTAGGTCCGTGTTCCTGGGTGGCAGACAGTGTGTGCCGGCTTCCGAAATGCGGGAGAGAGAGTCCCAGGCCAGCTGGGTTTAAGGAGCGTGTGGATGTGCGCAATTGGACAGAAATGGTCATGTGGTCTATGAATTGAAATGGAAGAGGGACTAGGAAAGGAAAGAATGGTGTCAGCCATATTTAAGCTGGTAGGGAAAGAATGGTGTTGGGCATCTTTAAGCAGGTAGGGAAATGGCCGAGTGGTAGAGTGTTGAATGCACTTCAGATGGCGAGAGCATTTAGAGAAGATAGGTCCGGAGGTGAGAGTAAAAGAGAATTGATATCCAGAGTTTCAGGAAAAGTGAAAACGGGGTGCCCATTGGTGAAATTCTATATAGTTACGAGTGTCAGGCGCTTACGTGATTAAAGGGTCAGAGTTAAGTACGGTCATCCAGAGGCAAGTGGAACGATGCCTATAAATCAAGTTGAGTTCATAAAATACGAATTGATATAAAGAGGGACAGTAGAAGGTTGGTGGAACAAAAACATGTAAGCAATAAGCAGGCTCGATCACAATGCTAAATATACATGGGTGTCGAGATAGTAATATTGCCATTGAAAGGTTACAGGTATTGTACAATTAAACCATAATTGCGTTACACTTTATATAAGTGTGGTCCAGTCTTCAAGCCGGTTCAGACCTGTGTGTATGCTGTTAGTCTTCAGGATCCATTTTAATTCTTCCTTGTTGATTAGTTTGGAGATGTCCCCGCCTCTTGGGGGTGGTTTAACCACGCTAATGACAGTCCAGCATATGTCATTCTCAGTATGACCGGTTTCCTCAAAATGTTCAACAAGGGGGGCATTTTGTGTCTTACAACGTACTCTGCTGCGATGTTGGCAGATCCTGATGCGTATCTTTTGGGTGGTTTGCCCTATGTAGATTTTATTACATGGACATAAAATAGCATAAACAACATTGTGTGTATTGCAATTAGAGAATGATTTTAGTACGATTTTAGTATTTTCAAAAACAAATTCTTTACATTCAATGGTGAAGTCGCATACATCACAGTTTCCACACTTTGCGTGCCCCGTAAGAGGTGCAAGACCCCAGTGATCATTGAGGGTGCTCGAGGGTTTGGTATTGGGTAAGGCTGCACGCACGAGATGGTCTTTAATATTTTTGTTCTTCTTGAAAGCAAACATCGGATGTTCAAGATTAAGTGTGCCAGCATTTAGGACCCCCCAATTCTTAATGATAGTTTTGCGTATAATGTTAGAGACCGGGGTAAAGGTAGTAACGCAGACTAGGCGATTTTGGGAGGGTTTTTCCCTTGGTTCAAGGAGGACGTCTCGAGGACAATACCAGGCTCTTTTCATGGCATTGCGGACTAGCCTACGTGGGTAGCCTCTGCTTGTCAGTTTGTTGTTCAGCACTTTGGCCTCATGGAAATATCTTCTTTGAGTGAGCAGTTCCTCCTATTCCGGAGGAACTGAGAGTACGGTAAAGAGTCTCTGAGTGCGCGGGGATGGTGGCTGTCGTATCTTAATAGTGTGTTGCGCTCTGTAGGTTTGCGGAAAAGGCTGGTGATTAGTATCCCTTCTTTATGGAGGATATTGAGATCAAGGAATGGAATGGAAGCTTTGTCATACGTCAATGTGAATTTGAGGCCTTCACAATTGTTATTAAGCCAGTGGAGAAATGAATGATGGGTTGTTTCAGTATCTTGCCAGATCAGAAAAATATCATCTATGTATCTCTTCCACTTAATAATGCCATCCTGGAATGGATTCTAAGGTGACAAAATGCGGTTTTTCTCAAGAGAATCCATGTACAATATCGCTAAGTTTGGGGCAAAAACGGCCCCCATTGATGTGCTCTTCATCTGTTGAAAAAACTGCTCGTCAAATAGGAAAAAATTCCTCGTGAGGCAGATCTCTAGAAGTTGCAGTATGAAGACTGTGGGGACAGCATGGGGACGTGGACGGTTATTGAGAATGGTCTCCATCACTAATAGGGAGTCAATTTGGGGGATATTTGTGTACAAGGACTCGACGTCCAAAGTACACAAAGTATCCGTATTGGGATTGAAGGGGTGGTTTTCTATGATGTTAATCATGGCCATGCTGTCACGGATATAGCATTCGGTGTGAGGGACAAAGTCCTTAATGAAAAAATCGATGTATTGTCCAAGTGGCTCTAAAATTGAGCCGCAACCAGAAACTATCGGGCGGCCCGGGTGGTTATCCTGACTCTTATGCACTTTGGGCAGAGGGTAGATAACTGGGGTGCGAGGCGATTTGGTGTTTAAAAACTGATGTTCATGTTTGCTCAGGAACCCCTGCTCGAGACCTTCGTTAGTGACTTGTAAAATCAGTTTCTGCAGTTCTTTGGTGGGATTGGTTGGTAGTTTGCAATAATTGTTAGTATTGGCCAATTGTCTGTTAATTTCATTTTTGTATGTGTTAAGTTCCTGATGGACTATGCCACCGCCCTTGTCGGCGGGTTTAATGATCAAAGTATCGTTTTGCCGCAAAGTTGCGATAGCTGTCTTCTCCTCTCGTGTGATGTTAAATGGAATAAAACAATGTGTCTTTTCTAAGTGTGTGACCTCTTTGAGGACCAGCTTTTCGATTGTAAGGATCTCACTAGGGATCATATTGGAGAAGGGTGAGAAGGTCGATGGAGGGCGTAGTGGTGTATTTGATGTATTACTAGGAACAGGATTAAGCAGAAAATAGCTGTGTAATCTTATTTTCCGAAAAAAAACGTAGTAGTTCTGTCTGAAGGTCTAAATATTCGGGATATGTGGTTGGTACAAAATAGAGACCTTTACTTAGTAATGATAACTCATGATCAGATAGTTGGTGTGTTGAGAGGTTAAAAATGGGAATGGCTAGGTTGTTGTCTAACGGATCTAATTCCATTGTGTCGATCACCATTGATAATGTTTCTGGCGTGTCTGACGTTCTCCTGGGGGGTTGTGCCAACGTTGTTGCTGTTTCACACGTCCTCTCTTTGGAGGTTCGGGTTGGCCTCGGCCTAAAAACAGGAATGTTAGGGTTTCTTGAGGAGGAGCTGGTGTCCTCTCCCGCATCCGAATTATCTGAAGAGTCAGCAGAAGTGTCAGAAAATCCGACTAAGTTGTTTCGCCTATTAAAGCGGCCCCAGGGTCTGGTGTTTTGTGGGGTGTTATAGGACCTATTTACATAAAAATCTTTATTCAGGTAGGGCTATGCTCTTTCCTATGTAAAGGATTTTCTATCCTTTTTTACTTTGTTTGACTTTTTGTTCTGTTCCAAACGGTGGAACTCGTCCACAGTTTTTTGGACTTGCTCAAGTAGCTTTTTGCATTCAGGTACATTGTTATTGTCTTTAATCTGTTTCTCAATGTCACTTATTATATCAGTGAGTTTTTTGAGCTCTTCGGTGTAGGAGAGTAGGATCTGCCTCTTATGGTTACCCCCACTTTTTGCTGGTGCTTCACTGTTTTTAGACTTTAGTCTGGCTGGGGCCCTGCTATCCAGGACCCCAGCCTAGCTGCTTCCCTCTCTAAATGTATTCCTAGTACCTTAGGTACACTCCAGATTGGATCCTGGGGTGCCCTTATAAGTCCCTAGTATATGGTATACTATGTACCCAGGGCATAGGTACCCCAGAGGCCTACCAGGGGCTGCAGCATGTATTATGCCACCCCTGGAAGGCCCTCCAAAATGACACCACAGGACTGCTACAGCAGCCTGAGTGAGGTGGTGCATGCACCCCTTACTGAGATATAGGTTCACTATATATCACTCTATCACTGCACATATAAACCTATCAGTCACCCCTATGGCAGGCCTTATCAATCCTGAAGGCTGGGTGCTTGGTTTTATGTGAGAGGGTGCCCCTGCATGAGCAGAGCTCCTCTGCAGCCTTCGGAATCTCCTCTCCGGGGTTGTCTGTGGTGCAGCCTGACCATATACTCTTAAGTGCATTATATCTTAAACGGTAAATGCTAACTTTGGGATGGCTGCACGGAAACATGTTGTGTTTGGTGTCAAACACCTTGGAATCATACCCCTACACCAGTAACTGGTGTGGGAGTATGATCCCACCCTTCTAGAGGGAGAGACATGACAGCACCGGTATAACCGGTAGAGACTTTACAGAGCCTGGCATCACAAAATGGATGCTGCAGCCACAGACACGAGTCTGACCTCCCACTGCTGACCGAAACTCCGGCAGGGGAGGCCTGGACAATAGGTTTCCTGTCGTAGGGAGGTGTTACCACCTCCCAGACAGGCTTTAGTGTATTGGGGCTGGGTGGGTGCACTCTCTGAGTGTTTTGAAGTCTTGCACTGGGGGCACATTTGGTGTCCCTGTGCATACCCCAGTTCAAACCGGTTCAAATCTGGCGCAAAACTGGACAAAGGAAATGGGTGTAGCCACCCCTCTGTCCAAACCCTCCCATAGGTGGGTCCCCAGAGTTAGTCCAACCCCTTTCTTAGGTATAAGTAAGGAACCCCTGGCAACAGGACTTTAGATATCCCTGGACGAAACTCTGCAACTGAATCCTGGAACTTCGACGCTCTACTAAAGACTAGAGGACTGAAGAAATCTCCCTTGGGGTCAAGGAGTGACTCCCCTGCTTGGCAGGCACCAACAAAGCATTTGCCGGTCTGCATCTCCGAAGCTCCCGCCGGACTCCGAAGTACCTGCAGCCCAGGAAGAGGATTTCCAGACTTTGCAGAGGCTGACCCGAGTCCCCAGCAAAGCTGAGACCCGCAGCCCTCACGAGTGACGTGGAACCGGAACTCCTAGACACCGTGCACATTTGCTAGTGCATTGACTTCTCGACGTCTCTTGAAGTCCTGCTTTGGGTTACTTATAGCCCAGGCCCCGAGCACCATTTGCACTGAAGATTGTGAGCCTACACTTCACGAGTGTTCAGTGGGCCCGCTTCTTGCATTTCTGCTTGAGGCTCCTTCACGATCCCTGGTCCATCAACTGGTGGATCCCTGTGAAGGCAACTCTGATTTTATTTGGGTTTTCCTGGTTGCCCTAGACGTTTCCTAACTCCCCACCAAGTGGTGAGTCCCTCAGACCTTGCTGGTCTGCTCCGAAGCATCTTTCTCCTTTCTGCGTGGGTTGCTGTTGCCAAGGCTTGTTGTATTCAATCCGGACACCAACGCTGCAGCACTCGACATCCTTTGTGGAACAGCTCGAATCCAGCTCCTGGTCATCATTGACACCTCCGGGGCCTCGTGGCTGAAGAGTCAAGCTTCACCTCTTTCACCTGAAACACCCAACATCGGTGGGCATCCGCCTATCGTGCCCGTGGTCACTAGCAAGTGACCCAGACTCTGTCCCCTCTGCTTTCAGGTTCTTCTCATCTCTGATCCAGGCTTGGATCTCTTCGGACACTTCGCATCTTCCCGGCAGCAGCACTTCTTCACAGGCTGCCATTGAAAGCGACGACGCGACCCGACACCCTTCGACACCTATGCACCCGGCTTCCCTGGGTGAGGTAACTCAAGTACTCCGGTGCTCCCGAGGGTGGTAACCCTAGAACTGTCTAAGTCCAAGAGGGTTTTGTCCTAGTCCATTTCTAAGTGTCCTTAAACTCTAAAACTCTGACCGCGACTTTCCCATAGACTTTAACGGAGCTCGCGGCTGTGTTCACACACTGCACACAGCCCCCGTGGGTCCCCTGTGTCACTACCTTGGGTGGTTCCTTGGGATCCCAGCGATTCTACAGGCTCTAGGCCTTGTGTCTTCTTAAGTCATGGTTCTTATACCACTTTCTTAATATATGGTTTGGTACACCCCTAGGGCAAATCGTATATGGTGCTAATTTACTGTGCTATTTGACTTGTAACTTGTGTACTTTGACCTCTAGCCTCATAAAGAGACTATTGGGTAGTGTTTAGTAATAAATACATATATTTTATATATATACCTGGTGTGGTTCTCCTTTCATTTGGTCATTCATGAGATTATAGACTGGTAAAACAATTAGCTTTACACTCCTTCAAGACTGAGCCTGAAGGCTGCTCTCCATAGCTACCACTAGGATAGCTTTCAATAAAGGTTGTCTTTAAACCTATCATCAATAAAGGTCGATTGGACTGGTGCAAGGTGCCCACTAGAACTAGTGGACAGCATATGCCAGGCCAACTTCTCACATTCAGTAGCTATATCAATGCCCAGCACCATCCAATGTCTGGAGCATGTAGTACCGATATAACTGAAATTTGTAATATATTTAGGGATGTCTGTGAAGACACCTGGTATATTTCTAACCTGTAAACCAGCGGGGATGGTATTGGCTTTAAGGTACTCAGTCAACATACGAATCATTAACTGTAGGCGAACAAATTTCTTCTTCTGCTTCTCAAGATCTTCTGAGAGGGAAGTGTTGGTGTTAATAGGGGTGTCGTCAGACTCGGTGAATAAAGAAGGGCCTTCTAGGATTTTTTTGATGTAATCGTCAGAGTATAGTGCGTTTTCAGACATAGTCGCAAGGTTATCTGGAGAAAAGGAGGAATAGGAGGAGCTAGGAAAGTGACCCGCTTGCAACAAGGGGGGTCAGGTTTAGAACCCTTGCAATCATGCGATTGCGCTAGACATATTTTAAAGAAACAAGGGAATCCAAGTAAGGTCTGCCAGGGACCTTGGGAATTGAGCTATTTTTAAGAACAGTGGTCCCTTCGAAAACGACAATAAAGAGGGAGGAATGAATATAGACCCAGTCAGTACTATATTTGTATAACTTGTCCAGCCGGACAGAGGTCAGATATTTAATATTTTAAATTCAGATAGGAACAATACAGACAAAACAATTTTGTAAGTGGGACACAAGCCTGCATCCTACTAAACCAAGAGGGACAAACAATAGAAAACACAGAAGGCTCAGGCAAAGCTGTAGGTTTGATAAACACAACATTTCTCAATGTAACAAACAAATCGTAAGGAACCACCTTTACACATTAAATAACAATTTAGAGCAGTGTATAAGGTGTATCAGGTATCGACGGCGTTTTGATCCATATAAATAATAAATGGATCATCATCAGGACATTTAGAATAAGCATGCCTGTGTGTAATTGCCTGTAACGACTGAGGTACAATTGGGAGAAGAAAAAGGGGGAAAAAAAGAAAGTACAAATAATTAAAAAGGAGCACCGGTTCAGGTACCAACATTAGAATAAAATACGGACTAGTCTGTTTCATGTAACAAGGTTTGTAAGCAACTCATATATTGATTACAATTGAACATTTGCCCTAATGCAAGGGAGACCGTGTGAGTAGAGATAAAAACATGGAAGGAAGAAAAATGCATAGCCGTTCTACGCTTGGTCGCGTGAAAGTGATTAAGAGATAAAAAAGGCGAGCGATTACGCTGTGAGCTTGGAAGGGTGAGCGTTCGCGCCTTTAGTAAGCTTAGCCGTGAATAAACAATTATAGGGAGACACATACGTGTTGGCGATTCCCGCATGGAAAATAACCAATATATAGCTGAAGGCACAGATGGCGAACAGCCAAAACCTGAAGAGGAAAAATAGAAAAGAAGTTAAGATAGATGCCAAATGATGGGCAGGCAGGTGCTTACCAAGAAAGATAAAATCAGAGGTATGGGGGAGCCGGACCGGCTAGGGCGTCAAAGGCAAGGGCGAGGTATAAATGTAGAGTGACCTGTACAAACAAGGGTAATAGGAAATTGTAAGGAGCATGCTGAGCAACCGCTCAAGAACAGAAATTAGTGAGTAATGGGAATTGAGGGCTTACCCATCCAGTGATGGGAAGGGGAAGGCACGATGGCTTATGTATCCAGATGGAGGAGGGAGACGCAGCGGCGTGCTCCTGATTCCAGATACGGGGTTATTCTGTAAGGAAAGATTGAGGTCAAGTTTGAAGAATGGTGGTGTCTTCAAGCGTTGTGAAAGGTCGTGGGTGGGAGAGAGCTTACCTAGATCAGTGTTCCTGGGTGGCAGACAGTGTGTGCCGGCTTCCGAAATGCGGGAGAGTCCCAGGCCAGCTGGGTTTAAGGAGCGTGTGGATGTGCGCAATTGGACAGAAATGGTCATGTGGTCTATGAATTGAAATGGAAGAGGGACTAGGAAGGGAAAGAATGGTGTCGCCCATATTTAAGCTGGTAGGGAAAGAATGGTGTCGGCCATCTTTAAGCAGGTAGGGAAATGGCCGAGTGGTAGAGTGTTGAATGCACTTCAGATGGCGAGAGCATTTAGAGAAGATAGGTCACGAAGGTGAGAGTAAAAGAGAATTGATATCCAGAGTTTCAGGAAAAGTGAAAACGGGGTGCCCATTGGTGAAATTCTATATAGTTACGAGTGTCAGGCGCTTACGTGATTAAAGGGTCAGAGTTAAGTACGGTCGTCCAGAGGCAAGTGGAAAGATGCCTATAAATCAAGTTGAGTTCATAAAATACGAATTGATATAAAGAGGGACAGTAGAAGGTTGGTGGAACAAAAACATGTAAGCAATAAGCAGGCACGATCACAATGCTAAATATACATGGGTGTCGAGATAGTAATATTGCCATTGAAGGTTACAGGTATTGTACAATTAAACCATAATTGCGTTACACTTTATATAAGTGTGGTCCAGTCTTCAAGCCGGTTCAGACCTGTGTGTATGCTGTTAGTCTTCAGGATCCATTTGAATTTTTCCTTGTTGAGTAGTTTGGAGATGTCCCCGCCTCTTGGGGGTGGTTTAACCACGCTAATGACAGTCCAGCGTATGTCATTGTCAGTATGACCGGTTTCCTCAAAATGTTCAACAAGGGGGCATTTTGTGTCTTACAACGTACTCTGCTGCGATGTTGGCAGATCCTGATGCGTATCTTTTGGGTGGTTTGCCCTATGTAGATTTTATTACATGGACATAAAATAGCATAAACAACATTGTGTGTATTGCAATTAGAGAACGATTTTAGTACGATTTTAGTATTTTCAAAAACAAAATCTTTACATTCAATGGTGAAGTCGCATACACTACATTTTCCACACTTTACGTGCCCCGTAAGAGGTGCAAGACCCCAGTGATCATTGCGGGTGCTCAAGGGTTTGGTATTGGGTAAGGCTGCACGCATGAGATGGTCTTTAATATTTTTATTCTTCTTGAAAGCAAACATCGGACGTTCAAGATTAAGTGTGCCAGCATTTAGGACCCCCCAATTCTTAATGATAGTTTTGCGTATAATGTTAGAGACCGGGGAAAAGGTAGTAACGCAGACTAGGCAATTTTGGGAGGGTTTTTCCCTTGGTTCAAGGAGGACGTCTCGAGGACAATACCAGCCTCTTTTCATGGCATTGCGGACTAGCATACGTGGGTAACCTCTGCTTGTCAGTTTGTTGTTCAGCACTTTGGCCTCATGGGAATAATCTTCTTTGAGTGAGCAGTTCCTCCTAATCCAGAGGAACTGAGAGTACGGTAAATGGCAATGGCAATATTACTATCTTGACACCCATGTATATTTAGCATTGTGATCGTGCCTGCTTATTGCTTACATGTTTTTGTTCCACCAACCTTCTACTGTCCCTCTTTATATCAATTCGTATTTTATGAACTCAACTTGATTTATAGGCTTCGTCCCACTTGCCTCTGGACGACCGTACTTAACTCTGACCCTTTAATCACGTAAGCACCTGACACTCGTAACTATATAGAATTTCACCAATGGGCACCCCGTTTTCACTTTTCCTGAAACTCTGGATATTAATTCTCTTTTACTCTCACCTCCGTGACCTATCTTCTCTAAATGCTCTCGCCATCTGAAGTGCATTCAACACTCTACCACTCGGCCATTTCCCTACCTACTTAAAGATGGCCGACACCATTCTTTCCCTACCAGCTTAAATATGACCGACACCATTCTTTCCTTTCCTAGTCCCTCTTCCATTTCAATTCATAGACCACATGACCATTTCTGTCCAATTGCGCACATCCACACGCTCCTTAAACCAAGCTGGCCTGGGACTCTCTCTCCCGCATTTCGGAAGCCGGCACACACTGTCTGCCACCCAGGAACATGGACCTAGGTAAGCGCTCTCTCCCACCCAAGACCTTTCACAACGCTTGAAGACACCACCATTCTTCAAACTTGACCTCAATCTTTCCTTACAGAATAACCCCTTATCTGGAAGCAGGAGCACGCGGCTGCGGCTCCCTCCTCCATCTGGATACATAAGCCATCGTGCCTTCCCCTTCCCATCACTGGATGGGTAAGCCCTCAATTCCCATTACTCACTAATTTCTGTTCTTGAGCGGTTGATCAGCACGCTCCTTACAATTTCCTATTACCCTTGTTTGTACAGGTCACTCTACATTTATACCGCGCCCTTGCCTTTGACGCCCTAGCCGGTCTGGCTCCCCCATACCTCTGATTTTATCTTTCTTGGTAAGCACCTGCCTGCCCATCATTTGGCATCTATCTTAACTTCCTTTTTCCCCCCCTCTCTACAGCTTTTCTATTTTTCTTCTTCAGGTTTTGGCTGTTCGCCATCTGTGCCTTCAGCTATATATTGGTTATTTTCCATGCGGGAATTGCCAACACGTATGTGTCTCCCTATAATTGTTTATTCACGGCTAAGCTTACTAAAGGCACGAACGCTCACCCTTCCCAGCTCACAGCGTAATCGCTCGCCTTTTTTATCTCTTAGGCACTTTCACTCGGCGAAGCGTAGAACAGCTATGCATTTTTCTTCCTTCCATGTTTTTATCTCTACTCACACGGTCTCCCTTGCATTAGTGAAAATGCTCAATTGTAATCTATATATGAGTTGCTTACAAACCTTGTTACATGAAACAGACTAGTCCGTATTTTATTCTAATGTTGGTACCTGAACCGGTGCTCCTTTTTAATTATTTGTACTTTTTTCCCCCCCCTTTTTCTTCTCCCAATTGTACCTCAGTCGTTACAGGCAATTACACACAGGCATGCTTATTCTAAATGTCCTGATGATGATCCATTTATTATTTATATGGATCGAAACGCCGTCGACACCCGATACACCTTATACACTGCTCTAAATTGTTATTTAATGTGTAAAGGTGGTTCCTTGTGATTTGTTTGTTACATTGAGAAATTTTGTGTTTAACAAACCTACAGCTTTGCCTGAGCCTTCTGTGTTTTCTATTGTTTGTCCCTCTTGGTTTAGTAGGATGCAGGCTTGTGTCCCACTTACAAAATTGTTTTGTCTGTATTGTTCCTATCTGAATTTAAAATATTAAATATCTGACCTCTGTCCGGCTTGACAAGTTATACAAATATAGTACTGACTGGGTCTATATTCATTCCCCCTCTTTATTGTCGTTTTCCTAGGGACCACTGTTCTTAAAAATAGCATTTCCAGTTGTAAACAAGTTCCTTATTAGCCGACATTCTAAAGCTTGTTTACCATGTTTTGTCAATACACCAATTCTTATATCTTGAAGAATGTTTCCATAATGTTCTTTACTTGCTTGTCGCATATTCTTAATAAGTACTTTATATTCAAAATGTGACCAAATGTTCACATTTCCAATACTACCCAAAGATTTTCTAGTATCTTCATGGACAAGTGTTTTAAAAACAGGCTGCCCTTTTACAGGAGTATGTTGTATTAGATCGCCGAATACAATTACATGTTTTCCTCCAAACAGAACATCGTAATCTGTTTTTAAAATCTGTTGCATTCTCAAGTGTACAAACGCAAGCATTAAGTTTGAGACCATGCTCACCGCATCAATGATTAGAAGTTTCATTTTCTTCAGTACTCTTGAGACTTCATAACAAGCTTCTCCAGATAGCTTGTGATATTCCAATTTATTTTCATGTTCAACTGGTAGCATAAGTAATCGATTTAAAGTAATCCCTTTAATGTTGTGTGCTGCTAATCCAGTTGGAGCTGTTACTACACAAGATAAATGTGATTCTGTATTTTTGTATAGATAACTGGTCAAAACTTTAATTAAGAAACTTTTTCCTGTTCCAGCTTGACCGCTGATGTACATTAGAATAGGTTTAAATGCTGAGCATTGGCATTCTTTTTTTTTTTGTTTGAAATCTTTTTATTGAATATAATCAAAGACACAACAAGAGAGAAGAAGGGGGAGGAGAACAGGGAAGGGTGACTCATATCACAAAATCAGAAGCACCAGGTTGGGGAAGGAGCCGACTGCAGGGATAAAGAGTAACAAACAAACCCAGCAATCAACAAGCAAGGTGGAAATACAAAGCCAATTGCAGATGAGGCTCAACGCTATCCCAGATAACAGTGGGTACTATAAAAAGAAAAAGGTCTTTCATCTCACTCTTGGAGAAAATCGTGAAAAAAATTAGCGAAGGTGGACCTAGCCAAAGTCACATAATCCGGGATTAGAGTCCAATAGCCACCTATTCAAAGCACAAAGAAACCCCCCCCACCCCCCAGAAGGACAAAGTTAACAAAATCTAATCAAGGCTAGGGTCCCCATTCTCTTGGGAACCATAACACATTCTGCGATAATAATAACACATTACATCATGTGGAAACCCAAAAGCAATATGAAACAAAAAGAAAAAAATAAGAAGAACCAAAACTTAAAGAAACAACGGAGAGGAAGGAAAGAACAGTGGAGGGAGAGACCCACCAAAGATAAGGAGAAAAGAAGAAAGGACAGATATGGATGCGCCCAAGAGGTGGGGTGGAAGGGGAAGAACGAGCTTGGGGTGAAGGCAGTGCCCAGAGGGCAGAAGGCCCCTGGGTTCAGCTCCATCAGACACACAACTTACTCCGGGGTAGCCGGTCTTTCACCCCGCCGGAAGGGTACTAAGGGGTCATCAAATAGCTGAAGGGCCCGCAGTCGAGGGGGCATCAGGCGTGAGTTGGCAGTGCTAGTGAGAAATTGTATAAGTGGACGCCAGATGCGGCCAAAGCGTGTATCCGTGTGGGTAAGACGGGCCGTGAGGAGCTCTAAAGACAAGACGTCCCACAAACGGAGAAACCATGCTGCAATGGGAGGGGGATGAGGTCGCTTCCAGCAGGAGGCGACAGTCTGTCGCGCAGCACCCAGTAAGTGAAGGATTAAATACCAAAGGGACGTCGGCATGGCCTTCAGTGTACCAGGACAAATGCCCAGGATCACCAGGGCCGGATCTGAGGGGATCGGGAAACCCACTACCTCCCTAATATGGCTGAGGACCTCTTTCCAGAACATGAGGAGGCTCGAGCATGACCACCAAATTTGAAGGAAGTCCCCCCTTTCCGTCTGACAACGCCAGCTCATTGGTGGGGTGTCCGGAAACATCTGGTGCAGGCGGGTGGGGGTGTAGTACCACCGGGTCAATAATTTGTAAGCGGATTCGCGCTGAGAAATGCTACGGTACACTTTAGGAATGTCCGTCCATAGGCGGTCCCAGGCCTTCGGGGGGATGTCAGCTATCAAATCGGAAGCCCAGCGCACCTGGTAGCCGTGAGGAGGGAGCTGTCGAGAGTTTTGAAGGACAGAGTAGGTATTAGAAATTAAGCACCGTGAGCCCTCGAATCTACACACGAGGGCCTCAAAGGGAGTGAGCTGATGAGTCACCCCCTGGGAGTACCCCGGGGAAGATAGCCAATGACGTATTTGACAATATTGTAGGTGCGCACTATCTGTGAGGTGAAAGAATTGCTTGCATTGGTCAAAGGAACGGAGGGCCGGACCCTCAAAGAAGTCCTGAAGCACTCGTCGACCTTCTATAGTCCACGCCGCGAAGCTCTGAGATTGTAGAGCAGGAGGGAAGGCAGGGTTGAGTGTCAGGGGAGTGTTAGGGGAAGGGAAAGTCATAAGGCCCCGGGAAAGCGCCAAGTGATCCCAGATTTCCAAAACCGTTCTCGTCGTCGGAGTCGCTATGTAGGCACTGCGTGGGCATGCGCCGCGCGGAAGCCATGCCATGTCCCACAGCGATCTACAGGCCACCGCACAGTCCATGTGGAACCAGTGTTTTTCGCTTTCAGGGACAATCCATTCCGATATAAACCGGAGATGGCAGGACCAATAATAGTCTAGCAAATTGGGGCAGGCCAAGCCACCCCGAGACCTGGGTAGCATAAGTAATTTCTGGGAGAAGCGGGGGCGGGACTTCCCCCAGATGAACTTGGTAAAATCCCGTTGGAGAGCCAAAATGTCAGCACGCGGTATGGGAGTAGGAAGAGACTGAAATAAATATAGAATCTTAGGGAGAAGAGACATTTTGATGGCATTAAGGCGTCCCAGCCACGCCAGGGGGAGGCCTTCCCAGCGGTGAATTTCATCACGGATGGACCTCTGGTACCTAGGCCAGTTAGAGGAGGACCAAGAAGCGAGATTAGGGGTCAAGTCAAGACTCAAATAGCGGATGGACTCTTTCGACAACTGGACCGGGAGCAAATCCCGCAAACCCTGGACCTCCGAGGGCGAAAGTGTCAGATTGAGGGCATGAGATTTGGCAAGGTTAATCCGATAGCCCGAAGCAGATTCAAAGGACTTCAAAAGCTCAGCCACTGCCGGGAGGGATGTCGAGGGGGAAGAGAGATAGGAGCAAGTCATCCGCGAAAAGAGAGGCTTTGTGCTCAGCGCCCCCCATACGGATACCCCGTATAGTCTGGTGGCGATGAATAGCGATGGCTAAGGGCTCAATGACAAGCGCAAAAAGGAGAGGGGAATGCGGACACCCTTGGCGAGTGCCTCGATGAATAGAAATAGGGGCTGTGGTAGTTCCGTTGAAGCGGATGCGGGTGGTAGGTTTCGCGTAAGGGGCCATCAATTTAGAGATGAGTCCCGGCCCCAAGCCAACCCTCTGGAGGACAGCCCGGAGGAATCCCCAATCTACGCGATCGAACGCCTTTTCGGCGTCGAGGGAAACCAGGCATGCAGGGATACCTCTAATCCGCGATTTTTCTAACAAATGAGCGATCCGTCGTATATTATCCGCTCCTTGGCGGTGCCGAATAAACCCCACCTGATCTGGGTCTATGAGGCCTGGAAGATGAGGCTCCAAACGGTTAGCCAAGATTTTGGGGAATAGCTTTGCGTCAGTGTTTAAGAGAGCAATGGGGCGGAAGGAGGCTGCCAGGGTCGGGTCCTTTCTTGTTTAGGAACAAGGACAATTTCTGCTTCATTCATCGACGGGGAGAGGCCGGTGCGATCAGTAAAGTTATTAAAAAGATGGAGAAGATGGTCCCGCAGTTGTGGGTAGAAGATGCGATAAAAAGTTACCGGAAGGCTGTCAGGGCCCGGGGTTTTGCCCACCGGCAATTGCTTCAATGCTTTCGCAATCTCTTCGGGGGAGATAGGTTCATCAAGTATCTCCTTGAAGTAGGGGTCAATAGGGTCCCAAGGCCAGGAGTCAAGAAACGCTGTAACTGCATCCGGAGGACATCGTTCCTCGGCATAGAGCTCAGAATAGAAGGTCGTCAGGGTATGAGCCTTATCTACTTCAGAAATTGCCCATGATCCGTCCGGTCTCTGAAGTTTCGCTATATGGGAACGAGCCGATTGCGCCCGTAAACGGCGAGCTAAGCAGGCCCCAACTTTATCACCACACACATAGTATTTTTGTTTGAGATTAAGAAGGAGGCGTTCGGCCTTGTTAGTACGCTGTAAGCGCAATTGGCCGCGCAGGGTAGCCAGGCGTCGCTTGTTGGCCAAGGAAGGATCAATATGGTCTGCACGCTCTAATTCCCTGATATCCCGGGAGAGAGTGGTTTCAACCAGTCATGCCTCCCTGGTCCGGGCAATGGAAATTGATGTGATAACCCCCCGAATAGTAGCCTTAAAGGCATCCCAACGGATATCCTCAGGAGTATCCAAGAGAGAATTTGTGGCGAAGAAGGATTCAATCTCTTTGCGAATATCTGCTACGTCAACTGGATCGTGGAGAACGGGGGGGCAAACGCCAGCGCGGAAGAGGTGTGCTACGAGCATCGGGTATACGGAGCGTAAGCCAGACATGCGCATGATCAGAGATGGAAATGTCGGAGATATCCGCAGAGCACAGCAAATGGGCCAAGGGAAGAGAGAGAAAAAAATAGTCAATACGCGAGTAAGAGCGCTGGGCGTAAGAGTAAAAGGAATAGTCCCGAGAATCTGGGTGGAGATACCTCCAGGCATCAACCAGCCCCAAGTCGGTGATGGCATTCCTCAATGGCACTGACATCACCCCAGTAACATGGTATCCCTGCGCAGTGCGATCCAGTTCAGGATTCCAAACCAAATTAAAGTCCCCCCCAAGCACAATAGGGGTCGAGAGGGAACGTAGCAGAGACCCCAGGTGATGGCGCAGGAACACATCCTGTTTCTGATTAGGCGCATAGACATTAAGAAAGATGCAGGAATCCCGGCCTCATACCATATCCACCTTAAGATTCAGCTACAGTCTGGGTTGTCGTCGTGCGCCAGTCAGGTTTAAACAAAATGGCCACCCCACAAGTCTTGGTCGGGGAACATGCCCAGAATTGAGTGGGATAGTTGCGGTGTGTCATAAGGTGGATGTCCGAAGAAAGCAAGTGGGTCTCCTGTAAGAAGATTACGTCAGGGTCTTGGTGAAGAAGATATCGCCACACCTGATGGCGCTTGTTAGGAGAGTTGAGCCCCTTCACGTTAAGGGAGAGGAAGGTAACGATGCGGGTCATGGTGGATGAGAGAAGGGGCAACACGCTACAGCCACGTCAGTGAGGCCTAGAGACCCCCAGAACACTCGCCCCAGCAGGCACTCTCTCACAGCGTAACAGGGGAGACACTCCAAAACCAAAAGAAAGATAGTCTCCCAAGGTCGGCCAAGGGAGGGAGAGGGGCATGCTGACAAAGACAATAGCAAGGGGAAGGAACTGGGCACAAAAGAGCAAGGCCAGCCAGTCCCCAACAGGAGACAACATCTCTCCATTATCCCCCCAGGATAGAACCACTCGACAGGCTCAAATAGGGACGCATCCAAAGGGAGCCCATAGAGGGGCGAAAAAAGGGGGAACCAGAATAATAAGAAAAGGAAAAAGGAATATATAGGCCAACAGGGCCAAAGTAATACAGAGTCAGTTCGGAACAGCCCGGACTCCCGAAGGTGGGGAATTCCAGAGAAGTCACTCTACTATAGGACTCTGGAGAGGGGGGGCGGCAGACATGCAGAAGGCGAAGAGCCCCCGCTACCAGCCCTCCGCAAAGCATCAATAAATGCATAGCATAGTTCGGTCTCCAGGCCCGGACTGAGGGTCCCCAAATCCAGGCCCCTGATAGAGGCCCCAGCACACACCGCTCTGCATAGAAGGCATCTAGTTCGCAAGAGACGGGGAGGCACTCAGGGAGCGAACATGGTCGATGGCTTCCTGTTTGGCTTGTGTAGAATCAAGGACTCTCGTGCGGCGTCTGGAGTGAGGGGGAAGAACAGTGGACCACTCCGGCCGGAGTGAGCCCGCAGGGCAAGCACGAGTGGAAGGAGGATCTGCAGTGTCCGAGTCCACAGGAAGACGGAGGAGACGCAGTGCCTCCTGCAAAGAACGAATAACTCTTCGTCGACCCTCCCAGGTGAAAATCAGGGCAAAGGGATGACCCTACTGGTATTTAACGTCCATGTCTCGCAATTTGTCAGTTACAGGCTTGAAGGCCTTCCTCCGTCGAAGCGTAGAAGGTGCAAGGTCCTGAAAAATTTGAATAGAGAGCCCATTGTAGGAAACTGTCCGGATCCCCTGCACCTTGCGAAGGATAGCTTCTTTGTCCGCAAAGAAATGGACCCTTGTGATAATGTCCGGGACAAAATTAGGACGGTTGCGGGGACCAGAGACGTGATGCGCTCTATCCAGCATAGGCGGCGAGGTACCCTCTCCCTCACGGATGGCGTGCAGGAGGTCCGCCGTGTAGGCCAAGACATCAGACCCCTCTGTGCCCAATGGCACACCTCGGATGCAGAGGTTGTTCCGCCGACTGCGATTTTCTAAGTCCTCCTGCTTCAACTAGAGGGAGATATTCTGATCTTCCAACTCAGACATTTTCTTCCATAGGCCCTCAATGTCTTCCGTCCTGGCATCCAGCGTCCGTTCAAGGCCATCAACCCTGTCGCCAATCTCCACGACATCTTTGTGGACATCCTGCAATCCAACTTTGAAATCCTGTCGAAGAGAACACATTTCGGATTTGATCTCCTGCAGGAAGGACGACATATAGGCCTGGGTGATCGGTACTGCATGGGCTGATGAGCCTGGGGGCCCCGAGGAGGCAAGAGAGTCTTCCTGGGTAGATGGGGGCACCTTGGCCCACAAGGAGGTCACAGGATTATCGCGGGAGGCTGTTGAGTCGGCGTCCTTATTGGCTCTGTGCTTAGGAGGCATGGTGAGGGGTCCCAATACGCCAAGAGTCTAGCCAGAGGAGATACAGGGCACAGCAGGCGGGGTAGCCAAGGAAGAGAGCCGGTGAAAGAGCCAAGCAGAAGAGGCCACACAGCGTGGGGAGGGCCTGCGCAGTCTCCCTCAGGACACAGGAAGGACTCTCAAGCGTGGAGGGGGGAAGGAGGAATGCCAACGTATGTGGTCGCCTATGAAGGCGCTGCACAGGTCGAATCCCCAGATCCGTAGGACCAGCAGGGCTCCCAACCAGAGGTCAAGGTAGGTAGAATTGGCGGGGGTGCACACCGCAAGGGGGCCGAGACAGTCAGCAGACACACAGTGGAGACTCCACCAAGTAGGGAGCTGCGCAGGCAAGTGGGAATCCGCCAGGGATGGAAAAGCCCCAGGAGTGTCACAGGTCGTTGCCGCCAAGGCAGAGGTCGCAAGTGGCAGAGATCGTAAATTAAGCTCCAGCAGAGGGGCACCGGGAGTATAGGTACCCCACCGCCCTGCACCACAGAGAGAGCACTCCAGAGGGGGACCCAAAGCAAGGCCGGGGCTGGGGGAAGTCAGGCGTAGACAGGGATAAGCCGGCGGGCAGGGCGGCAAAAGGCCCGCAAAGGTCCCAGAAGCATTCAGGAAGGGCCCCCCGACCCGGTACCTGTACTGGACCAGCAGCGGTCCGATGTCCCCATAAGGTGTCTCTCCAGCCGGAGTCAGCAAAGCAGGGGGGTCATCGGGCTCCGCAGTCCCCAGGGGCCCCGCAGCGGGTCTCGCAGCGATCAGAGGCACCAGGAAGTCAGCAGGTGTCCAGACGACATGGGCCACCACGCCGATAGCAGCACCGCTCACCCCCTTCTTGTGCAAGATCCCAGGCACCAACGGGGGTAGGCAAACATCCGGAGCCCAAGATGGTGGTCGGCAGTAGGCGAGCCGGTTCCAGCCGAGGAGAAGCGGTGGCGGGCGTCTGGGCGACGGCAATGGCTCCCAGCAGGGCAGCGGGGGTCAGGCCACCTAAGACCCCGCTGCCGTCAGCAACTCCGCTCCACGATCCCGGAGCGGAGCATCCATCACCAGGAAAGACGCGGTGGCCGCCGGAGTACAAGATGGCAGTCGCAGCAAGTCGGGCCGGGACCGGCCAGGAAAGTCCACAGATGCCGGGCTTTCGAGGGACTCCCGTTGTCCAGAACACCACCCAGGAGGTCGCAGCAGGATCCGGAGCCTGCCCCAGCAGCAAGCGTGGCCCGGAGACCAATAAAAAGGTAAGGGCTAGAGGCGCTGGAGCGGAGACTCGGTGGGACATGTCTCACTCCATACGCGCTCAGGCCACGCCCCCGGCATTCTTTTTTTTCATGTTGCAAACCATGTTGTATCTGTTCTGTCACTTGTTGATATATTTCTTTTTGTTCAATGTTTAGTTGTTCTTCTAACTTTTCCAACTGAATAATATCCTGCTGTGCATTGCAGTTTCTACTTCATTCATGGATATTGCTGCTTCATTTTCAATAATTGGTTGTCTTAGTGGATCTTGACTTGGTGGACCCGAACTTTTACTATCTTGAGAACTGTCTCTAGCTATTTCAGCTGCAATAGTAGTTTCTTGTTCAATCTCATCATTTAACATTTGTAGATAAGTTGGGAAGATTGTGCATTGAATGCTATCTTTACATGCTTTAAAAGAATCTTCATAGCAGTCGAAATCTTCAAGTAATTCCGCTTCACTACGCCAAGGCTTGAACAGTTGCAGAAGTGCTAAATACAAAACTTCCCTCTTATCTGGAGTTTCGCAACTGAGTTTTTGGTGGTTAATAAGATTTCCTTTGACATGTTTTACCAAACATCCAGTCACATCCAATTACTGCATATTTTTCTTCATTTATATTTTCTGTAATGTTTCTTTTAAAGCTATAATGTTGAAGTATTTCATAGAGACATACGTTTTCCAGATATGGACTCCTTTTGGTATAGTATGTATCCAACATATTAGTTTTAACAATATCTGTACTTTCTGGTTCATTCAGTGCTAAGTATTCGATTTCTTGTAATGTTTCCAATACTCTATTTCGTGTGCAGGCAAGACCTAAACTTATCCAAATGATTCCTCTTGACTTTGAACATAAACTGGCAGAGCTCAACCGATCCGAACATTCATAGGATCCAATCTCTCGGTGGGAAAGCATTTTTAAGCTAAAGCTGTACAATTTCTTGCTAAGACTTTTCCCACATTTCTTTCATCTCTGTCTTTTCAGATTTAGTTATATATGATGTAACATAGCGAGCAACAGCAATTGAATTATCTGCAACATATTGAATATCCATGTTTGCATTCCACATTGTCAAATTCACTGGATTGTAGTCATTAATATACTTTGAATCTTCGGTTCTTTTTAAGTTGTATGTATTCTTTGGAGATTTCCGAGTTATTGTATGCCTTACTGCTGACATAAAATGTTTTACTCTTCCGTTTGAAATAATTGGACGTGGGAATCCAAAACAACACTTTGTATAAAATTTTCCCCTTAGACTTGTATTTTTGTCGACAGTATTTGCCACATCGATGACTTTGAAACCGTAAAAGTTGTTGTCTCAAAGTGTTTTCTCCTCCTTCTCTGTTCAATGAAAGACAAAACACTTTCATCAGTATCAGTTCCAAATTTTGGAGCATCCTTGATCCATAATAGCATGTGTATATGAAGAGCACCTCTGGCTTGGTACTCTTTTCGCCAAAAGAAATCAGTTGCTTCTCCAAGAGGAGGAGTATTTTTATTGCAGATAAATGACATCATACTTTGAAACCTATGGTTAAAATATCTGCAGACATTTACAGGATCCAAGGAACATAGTTCTCCAGGTGTCTTCAATTCAATATTTCTTACATTTGAATTTGCTTCTCGTAGAAATTCAAGTAAATCGTCCCACGCATATTCAGCACAGCTAAGTGTCACAAACCATGTTGGGGTACCTACGTTTCTTAACATACATTTAAGTTCTCCATGACGACGATACCAATACTCATTGGTACCATGTTGACACGCCATCAAATTTATTAACTGAGATTATTATTATTATTATTATTATTAGCTAGCTTGTAAAGCACCTGGTTACTCCAACGGAGTGTCCCCGCACTAGAACATCAATGAAAACCCCGCAACAATCCAGACCTAGAAGCCTTCCTGCGCAGAAGACTGACAGAGTAATAAAAAGCAGAAATATTACTTCCGTCCACCAGATGGGAGTCTTAAAAGCCAAGTTTTTAGGTTTTTCCGAAACAGAGACTCCGACTCGCAGGTCCTAAGATCCCAAGGGAGGTCATTCCATGCCTTAGCAGCCAGGAAGCCAAAAGATCTCCCTCCAGCTCAAACCTTCCGCACCCTGGGCACAATCACCCTGGCAGAGCCAAGCGATTTCATATCCCGTGCGGGCCAATAAGCTATAAGAAGGGGGAGCAGGAAGCGTGGCCCCTTCTGACTAAGGATCCTGTGACCAAAGCATAAGGCCTTGGAAGTGACTCTGGCCTGAATTGGGAGCCAATGAAGTTTCTTCAAAGCTTCCCCCACCGAAACCCGCCTAGGGATGTTCAAGATCAGCCGGGCTGCAGCATTTTGGACCTTCTGCAAGAGGTTCAAATTTCTAGCTGTCACCCCTAAATTCAGAATATTGCAGTAATCAAGGCGAGATGTAACAAGAGCCTGTACAATAGTTCTTTTAGCATCAAGGGGGAGAAGGTACAGAATTTTGCTTAGCATTTTAAGGATGCCAAAGCAGGCTCCAGCCACAGTGGTAATTTGCTCAGAGAAGGACAGATTTTCATCAAACCATACTCCCATATTCTTCACCTTTGCTTTCGGTGCCGGTGTAGGCCCAAGTTCCACAGGCCACCAATGCTGTGACCAGAGCGAGGGCTGTTTACCAACAACCATCACCTCTGTCTTCCCTGCATTCAGCTGAAGGCAGCTGTATCTCATCCAGTCCGAAAGCTCCCCCAAGCAGACCTTAAAATCTGATGCCGTTCCAGATTCATTTTGCTCCAGAGTCACAACCAGCTGAGTGTCATCAGCATATGACACCAGCTGGATCCCATGCCTCGAAACAATATCCACCAGAGGGCGCATATAGATATTAAACAGGGTGGGGCTGAGAGCCGAACCCTGTGGCACCCCCTGCGACAGAGGACAAACTCTGGACTTATATGGGTGTTGCAGAACCTGGAAGGATCTGTTCTGCAAGAAGTTGTTCATCCATTCCCAGGTGCCGCCATCGACACCGGCCTCCCGCAGCCTCTCAAGCAGGAGACAGTGGGACACCGTGTCGAACGCAGCACTCAGGTCCAGAAGGATCAAAGCAGTAGTCCTTCCTTCATCGACAGCAATTCTCAGCACTTCTGCTGACAGAAGAAGGGCCGACTCAGTGCTATGGAGTGGCCTAAAGCCAGACTGGGTATCATGGAGTACCCGTCTCTCTTCCAGAAACATAGACAGTTGTCCATTAAGATGTTTCTCTGCAATTTTTGCTACATAGGGGAGCAAAGAAATCGGTCTCAAATTTTCAGGAAGTGCGGGATCCAAAGATGATTTCTTCAGTAAAGGGACCACCATAGCGTGTTTCCAATTATTGGGAACCTGCCCCGTCCTAAAGGACATATTCAGTAAAGAAGTGAGAACCGGGGCAATAGCATTCTTCCCTAGCCGCAAAAATTTAGGGGGAACCGGGTCCAACGGTGACCCTGATTTCACAACCTCCATCAGCCTTAGAACCTCACTTTCCATAGGTGGTTGAAAGACAAACTTATCCTTGGTCCCGGGAGCTTCTACGACAGGAGCGGGGACAAAATTCCTGCTACTTTCCGGAAAGGTGGCATAAATTTTATCTATCTTGCCCATAAAATAATCGGCGACCTTATTACAATAATCCATAGAAGTAGGGAGTGCAGCAGTCACCCGTTCCAAAGAGGATAGTTGTTTCACAACCTGAAAGATGTTCTTGGTGGAATTTTTTGCTAACTTAATTTGTTCTGTATGAAAATCCCTTCGTACTCTCCTAATCTCACGATGGTAAAACTTCAAAGCCCCTAGATACTTCTGCCTGTTTTCATCCAGGTAGCTCTTCCTCCACTGGCATTCAAGGCGCTTACAGCCGGATTTCAATTGTGCCAGTTCTTCTGAAAACCATTGCGCAGAAGCAGTCAGACGCGTGCTTTTACAAGGTTTCAGTGGTATCAGGGAGTCCACAGCCTCCGTGATCCAGCAGGATACTAAATTATCAGCTATCTGGGTGTCAACTGGCCAGCCCCACCGCCACCCTCCAAGGAACCCTCATCTACCGACCCCCTGGACCCCGCGGACCCTTCGCCAACTCCATCACTGACATTATCTCCCCGCAGGCCATCGCATCCACCAACTACACCCTGCTGGGAGACCTCAACTCCCACCTCGACAACCAACTGGACCCCAACACCACATCCCTCCTGGACAACCTCCACAACATTGGACTCCGCCAGATCGTGACCGAGCCCACGCACTCAGCAGGACACACCCTCGACCCCCTCTTCACTACAGGAAACTCCATCACCTTCAGCCACACCACCGAACTCCCATGGACCGACCATCGTTGCGTCCACTTCACCTTCAGAACACCCACCATCCACAAACACCAGCACCTGCTTCCACGAAGAAACTGGACCAAAATCACTGACGACCAGCTCACCTCCTCACTCAACAACTCCACCCCAACCATCGTGGAAAACGACGACCCCAACACCGCAGCCCGAACCCTGCATAGATGGATCTCGGACAGCACCAACACCATAGCCCCCTCAAGAAAAACAACAATACCCGCTCCAAGAAAGCCAGATGGTTTACCACCGAACTCGAGAGTCCAGACGCACATGCCGCCGCCTCGAAAAGGCCTGGAGGAACACCAAATCCACAGAAGCCCACAACAATTTCAGAGCCGCCACCAACGCCCACCATCAACTCATCAGAGAAACGAGGAAAAAGCGATTGAAGACAGAATCTCCACCCACACGCACAACAGCAAGGAACTCTTCAGCATCATCAAGGAGTTCGCCTAACCCACCAGCGAGTCTACCGACATCCCTCCCTCACAAGACCTCTGCGACAAACTCAGCACCTTTTTCCAACACAAAATCAAGAGCATCTACGACAACTTCGACGAAGACAACCAACACACTGAACCCTCACCACCCACCCCGACACCTGGAAACCAGCGATTGACGACTGGACAGCCCTCACCACCGAAGACACACTGAAGACAATGAAGTCAATCCACTCAGGGGCCCCCACAGACCCCTGCCCCACCACATCTTCAACAGAGCCGCCGACACCATCGCACCCATGCTCTGCCACACCATCAACCGCTCCTTGGCGACCGCCTCGTTCCCCGACGACTGGAAACACGCCGAGGTCAACCCCCTCCTAAAGAAACCCTCAGCGGACCCCACCGACCTCAAAACTACAGACCCATCTCCCTGCTCCCGTTCCCAGCGAAAGTCATCGAGAAAGCCATCAACAGCCAACTCGCCACATTCATTGAAGAACACAACATCCTCGACTCCTCCCAATCCGGCTTCAGAAAAAACCACAGTACGGAAACCCCCCTCCTCGCCGCAATAGACGACATCCGCACCCTACTGGACAAAGGAGAAACAGTAGACATCATCCTCCTCGACCTATCAGCGGCGTTCGACACAGTCTCCCACCGCACCAAAATACGCAGACTCTACGATGCAGGAATCCAGGACAAGGCCCTCGACTGGATCCACTCCTTCCTCTCCGGCAGGACGCAGCGGGTCAGACTCCCCCCTTTCCTCTCGGACCCCACACCTACCACCTGCGGAGTCCCCCAGGGCTCCTCCCTCAGCCCGACGCTCTTCAACGTCTACATGGCTCCACTTGCCCCCATCGTCAGAACCTACGGACTCAACATCGTGTCATACGCAGACGACACCCAGCTCATCCTCTCCCTATCCAACGAGCCCAACACCGCCAGACGCAACTTTCGAGAAGGCATGGAAGCCGTCGCCAAATGGATGAAAAACAGCTGCCTACAACTAAACAGCAACAAAACAGAAGTACTCATCATGGGCCCAAACCCCAATGCCTGGGGCGACACCTGGTGGCCCCCCGCCCTCGGAAACCCGCCAACCCCCACAGACCACGCACGCAACCTGGGAATCATCCTGGACTTTGAGCTCAAAATGGACTGCCAGATCAACTCTGTCTCGTCTTCCTGCTTCCACACCCTCCGCCTCCTTCGTAAGACCTTCAAATGGATCCCCCTGGAACACCGAAAGACCGTCACTCATGCCCTGGTCACCAGCAGGCTCGACTACGGCAACGCACTCTACGCCGGAATAAACAAAAACCTCACCCGCAAGCTACAGAACATCCAGAACGCCGCCGCAAGACTGGTCCTCAACCTGCCAAAACACTGCCACATCTCCCAGCACCTGCACACACTCCACTGGCTCCCCGTCGAGGCGAGAATCACCTTCAAGATGCTCACCCACGCACACAAGGCCCTCCACGGCACCGGACCAGCATACCTGAACAGCCGACTCAAATTCCACGCTCCCCAAACGACCCTACGATCAGCCCAGCTCTCCTACGCCGTTGTCCCCCGCACCAGAAAGACCAGATCGGGAGGCCGTTCCTTCTCCTTCTTCACGGCCAAAGCATGGAACGCCCTTCCTCTCCACCTCAGACAGACAACATCGCTCCCCATCTTCGCAAGAAACCTCAAAACCTGGCTCTTCGACAGACCCCCTCCTTGATGGAATGGAACCTGCACCCCCCACCCCTAGCGCCTTGAGACCCTTACGGGTGAGTTGTCGCGCTTTAACAAACCCCTGATTGATTGATTGATTGATTGATTGATTGAACTCCTAAATCAGGGATACTGCAGGCCAGTGCCTCCTCAAAGGAGCCCTGAGTTAACGTGGCCCATTTCCGAACCATCATGGGCTCCAAGCACCTTCCCTGCCTGCAGAGGACCTTACCAAGTGTCAGAATCCTGAAAGGGAGAATATAGTGATCAGACCAGGCTACAGGGACTGGTAATGCAGCATCTACCTGCGTACAATTTGTAAAGATATTGTCTAACGTATGGCCCCTATTATGTGTGGGAGTATGGACCAATTGATTAAAACCCATTGCCTGGAGTCCTAGGGTCAACTCCACAGATTCTTTACTTTCCTTATCTTCTAAATGAAGATTAAAATCACCCACAAGAATTAAATTAGAGTAGCGAATAGCATAAGGGGATAGAATTTCAAAAAGCTCATCAATTAAAGCTCTCCCCGGGCCAGGGGGTCTATAGATAAGAAGCCCTACAATCGATTTCGTGCTATTGATAGTCAGATTAAAAAAGGCTGCTTCACAGCTAGACATCGGAAGTTTATACATTTTAAGCTGAAGTTCCTTCCTGAATATCACAGCAAGCCCCCCCCCCCTCTGACCAGACCTATCCACTCTAAGGATCGCATAGCCTTTGGGTAAGGCATCCAAGATATGCGGGCGGACGTTTCATTAAGCCAGGTTTCAACTAAAAATAGCCCAGCCGGTTTTTGGTCCCTGAGAATATCATAGATTTCTAAACTGTGTTTGCTAAGCGATCTGCAATTAAGAGAAAGACAGAGTAGGGGGACGCTAGCTGTTCTCAATGCTTCCCTTCTATCACTTGCTTCCCCACCCGGTGTCAGCTGAAAGCCACAGTTCTCACAATCCACTCGCCCGCTATCGGCTACCAACGAGTGTAGACAAACAGTGTCCCCAAGACTTCTAAGGGCCAGCAATTGCTCTGAAGAGTACACATTCCTGAGCTTGACAAGAGGACCAGGGGTCCTGGCCCCTGGCGACGTCCAGGCGTGGACGGGCGCAAACAGGCTTGCCTTAGGCGTGCCTTCGGCGCGCCAGCCGCGCGCCCGCTGCGCGCCCGCTTGAGCATGCGCTTAAATGGTGTATGCGCTGGGAGCACTAGACCGCTCCAGCAGCGCAACACTCGGCGCCGGAAGTGAGGGAAGTGAAAATGATGCTGAGGGTACGTCTCAGCGCCCTCCGCTCAAACGGCACAAGCCGCGGCGGACCAGGGCGAGAGTACCCTCTGTAGTCAAGGTGCCAGCAACGGTAAGCAGCCCCCTTTTCCTTCCCCCACTGTCCCAACAACTGTGCAGCAAAATAAAAAAATTAAAAAAAAAGATTAAAAGTATCTTTTTTAAAAACAATGAGGCTGAAACTAATCACACAGAAAGAAAAGCAAGTCTGAATGCCACAGCGCTAGCGAGGACAGCGCAAAGGACTCACAGATTCTAACTGTTCATCTCTTTGTTGAACTTTGTCCATGAATTCCTTTGCAAAAACATGTGGAAGATGAACTCCTGTTTTTAATAGATGGTTCACTGCATATGGAGGTTGTTGGACTTGGCCTTTTTGGCAGGTTCACCCCTGAACTTTTTGCCTTAAGCGGTAACCTAGTGTTAGTAGTTTTAAGTCTCTGGGCACTTTAGCACTGTGGCCCAGTGTAAAGTGCGTGCGCGCTCTGAGTGCGTGTGGTGAGATTAGCCTGCCCTCCCATAGGAATGCATGGGGGATATGTGTGTCCATGGTAATTCCTGGGATGAGGGGAGTGCAGGGTCGAGTTTAGTATGTGCGAACTCGTGAGAATAAATGCTGCGCAATGGTGTGCGCAGATTTATGGTGACTGGTAGAGAAATGCCACTTCTAGAAGTTGGCATTTCTGTGTGCTCTGTGTCTGCCTGGCTGATGTGAATTGCATGTCTGGCTTGTGAGTGATAGGGGCTGGGAGGTGTGTGTGGCTCCAGGAGGGGCAGGGTGAGTCAGCGCAGGGCTGAATGGAGAGATCTCCATGTAGATGGGTGGGAGGAGTTGCACCTGGGACCTGAATAGGGCTGTGCCTTCCCTCTACAATGCTGGCTCCACCTACTGTGGTGCGTCTGATGTCCCTAGCCTACACTATGAAAAGGAGAGAGGAGCTGAGCAAAACAAAGTGCGCCAAAGCTCCCCTAAACCAGTTCTGACTGGTATCCCCCAAGCCCTGCACCTTTAGACAAAGGAATTCTGTGTATAAATGTAGGGGCTGTGACCCCATAATGTTGTTCAGTGTTCCTGTGCAGTTCTGGTGTGCTGATCCTGCAGGGCGTGCTGCTGCTGAGGGCCCAGGGGGGGCTGCCAGGAGGGCTTGCCTCCCTGGGCCCTGCATGCCCCTTTACTTTTCCAGGACTTGCTCTCCCTTAGGGGAGGACTGCTGCTGCATCCTTTTGGCGCACTGGGAAGCGCTCTGCTTTAATTTACTCTTCCCCTGAAGAGTGCGTGGGCTGCGCAGCGCCGAGCTGCAAACCTTGCTTTGGAGCAAATACCCGTGGTAGGGAATTCCCCTGCCTTGCCGGAGAGGAGCGGGTGCCCACCCCGCATTGTGGTGCCCTTTTGCGGGTGCCCACCCCGCTTATGCCTTTATGTGAATAGCGGGTGCCCACCCCGCTTTATATTTTAAATCTCGAGGGAGCCTACCCCTCTTGCCGCTGAGGAGAAATCACCGCCGCGGCCGAGCCGAGGAACAGGAAGTCAGGCCGCCGCGCCTGACTATGGGCGGGGTCTGACGAGGGAAGTGCGGCCGGAAGCAGACGGAAGTGGGGCTACTGGTGTAGAGGAGGACGGGAGCCTACCCCGCATCCCCGAGCTCTGAGATGAAGTCCCGGGTCCCAGGAGGGGGCCCGGGTGAAGTGAGGAGAGGTGCTGTGGCTGGTCGGTGGGGCTCTCATGTCTGGAGAGAGCCCCGCATGCTGAGAGCAGAGAGGAGACCGGCACAAAAGAGAAGAGTCCGGTGAGTGGAGCTGGTGGGGAGGGGGTGTATGCCGAGGCACGCAATCGGTGCCTGCCCCCGTAGTTGCTCCCCCGAGGCACAGGACCGGTGCTCACGGAGTCTGAGTGGCCCCGCCTGGCAGAGGGCCGCTCCTCCGAGGGGCACATTGTTTTAGGGCCCCCGTGGGGGTCCAGAGGGCCCAGGGGTGCCCGTGCCACTCCCGGTTGGCAATTTCAGTTACAATGTCCCTCAGGGGGACTTGGGGGCATTTTCTTGGCTCAAGTTGTGTGGTGCCAAGAGAGGCACAGAGGCTGAGCGGCCCCGTCTGGCAGCGGGCTGCTCCAACGGTGGGCATGATCTTTGAGTAGGGCCCCAGTGGGGGTACAGAGGCACAGTGGTGCCCTTGGCGTGATGGCTGATCCCAGCTGTCCTGCGAGAGCGCAGGCAGCTGCAACGTTGTGGGCATATTTGCTTGCAGGGCACAGTCGGTGCCAGTGCCCCACATTTGGGTATTCACAGCTGCGCAGCACTTAGTGCCAGCTGCAACGTTTAGGCAAAGTTCTTTGGGGCATGGGTTGAGAGATAGGAGTGAGATGCACTCCTTTGCCCCAGCGCAATGGCGCGCTTTCTGTCCTGCTGCATTGGCAGCGCCCTGACATTTTGGACATAGGGCAGGTGAGCCCTTTAGGGATGGCCAGTTGGCCAGGGGGACTTATAGTTTTATAGGGTGCCAGGCCCTAATGTGATTTATGTGCTAATGTACTTTATGTGGTGCTAGGAAATGTGATGCATTTACTATGATTTACGCACCCTGTTTTATGCCTCTAATGTACTTTCATGATTATGAGGTTTTGCATAATGTGTTTATGCTTGTGATTTTATTATTACCTATTGCGTTTAGGTTGTGAGTTACTCTCTACTGTGAGTTATGCCCCTAATGTGAGTTATGCTTAGGAGGTTCTGGTCTAAAGCGTTTAGGCTTATGAGGTTGGCGCAGAATGTATTTCGCGCCTAATGTGATACTGTGCATAATGTGGTTTATGTTACAGGATGATGCTGAGTACAGTGGTTACCGGTGATTACTGGTTGTACGTTTATGATATGAGCCTTATTTACTTCGCTTTGTGCTGGTCCTGACAGTGGTCCAGTTGGCCCTGTCAGGTGTAAATAATCCCTTGTAAATATGACCTAGTGCCAGGGGGCACCATGTATATTATGTGAGTGCTATTCTAATGTGTTTTATGATAATACAAAGGCTATTTTTGATATAACCTTGTGTGGAGTTCTTTTTGTAGTGTGCCTGGTATGTTGTTGCTGTGTGCGTGTGCAAACGCTTTACACATTGCCTCCGGGATAAGCCTGACTGCTCGTGCCAAGCTACCAAGGGGGTGAGCAGGGGTTATCTTTGGCGTGTAACTCCCTCGCCCTGGTCTAGAGTGGTGGTCTCTGCCTGGCTTTGGCGCAAGCCTTAGCCAACCAGAGATCCCATTTCTAACAGAGGTGCAGACAAATCACTTTCAAAGAGAAGATGAAATATTTATGGAATACACTGTCGAAATCTTTGATCTTCTGAGTACAATGTTGTTGAGCGGTATTCTGAAGCTGGAATCTGTACTGCTCGTTCATCATATCGTCCACCTACTTGAGTGGGGAAAAGCTGTGGAAAACATCGTGCTTCTAAACGTTTTTCCCATACGCTCATGGGAGTTCCCTTTGCTTTCTTCATTTGAAATAATTCAATATTGTTTCCTGTCACTTCTTTTGAATGTAGAGGATGTATACTGTAATGTTCATAAATCTCTTCACTCCTAGACGTGTCCACTTTTTCTATTTGGCCACTTGAAATTTCTGTTTCATCTTCTAAACATATTTTCTGTTCATCAACGCTTACATTCTTATAATAAATATTATTCTGCACCAGATTCAATGTAGCCTTTTGAAGTTTGTTAACATCTACAAACTCTTGCCATATTTTTCAACTCTTTGCTGGCACACCATTAACTAGATTAACTACAAGCTCACTTTCCTCCCTGTCTATACCAACAGGTTCAATATTTTTCTTAAAATCTAAAGGTAAGTACACAACTCTTCCTTTCAGACCTCTTTGTAAATCTGTTGGAGGCAGCTTACCTGTTTTAGGCTCCATACGAACTATAGCCTGAAACGGATGCACAGATTAAATAAGAATGGACTCATATGAATTTAAATCTGCCAGTTCCGGAGGAATAACTACCAACTCTAAGTTGTTATGTACAGCTCTAGCTGGCATTTTGTTCTCTTCTAATTTGTTGTAACAATATTTACAAATACGTTGATCAGTAGCCAACTCAAAACGACCTTCCACCAACAAATAAGCACCAAATTGCTCCAACTTATCATTGTTTTCCTTTTCACATTTTAAATATAGATCAACATTCCTAGTTTGAGTTCTATAGTGAGTACGTCGACAACAAATACAAACATAGTTTGGTTTTTCAGATGAAACTATCTTAGACTTTGTAATTTCTTCTGCAAACGTGTCAGTACTAATATCTTCCACCTGTTCTTTAACACCTACAGTGATCAAGCTCTCAATTTCTCTACACTCCTCTTGTGAACCAGAGAAACAAAACTGTATATCATCACAAACTTTTTTTACATCTAATACTAAACCATGCAAAAGAGCTGTGTTCATTTCACTTAAACATAATGCAGGACTTTTTACATAGTAGACTCTCCTTACTAACTTCCACATTTCTGAGTGGTGTACTGCTAACATTCTTAAATGATGAAAAGTACTTTGAGACACTTTTCTTGAAAGACAAGCCAGAGAATGACCCTGCAAGTTAGTATATTTTCTTACTTTACATGGATCTAGTCCTTGTAACATCTTAATCTTCTGTTTAAAACTTTTTTGGGCATATTCTCGTAAAAAAAACTCGTAATATGTCAATAGATTCCTGTCGAATACTACAAATACTACTACAATCCCACTTATATACTGAAGCTTGTGTACACATTCCTTGAACTTCTTCAGCTATTACTTCTTCCACATTCCTAGGAACCATCTTTTCTTTTTGAATTGGACAACCATCATTCATCTCATAGCAACGACCACTAGTATCAACTGCATGAACTAATGTATTTTGTTGAAAATAGCTTTCTTCATTAAAGAAAGGCTCAGTACTAGAAGTGTGCTTCCATTCACCAGTAAAAATTTTGCAAATGTTACTTCTATTAACCAGTCTTTTTCTTTTGCTTTTCGCCTTTATAAACAGCATTGTTTTATCCAATGTTTTCATTCTCTTCAATACCAATATAAATAATTTTCGTTTCAATTCAAAAACTTTTTCTACTACACTTTCAATCTGTTGCTTTTTCTTATAAGCTGCTGATCTCTTTTTATATTTTTTTACAATCTTTCAATACATTTTGTAGTACTCTACTTCTATACATTCTCTTCCTTATGTCTTTATATTCTTTCAGCCTTCTTTCAACATGGATTGTTTTCCCATAACATGATTTTCTATTAATATGTCCTTTTTTCGTTTCCTTCCGATTGTTGTAGAACTTTCCTTTCTCTTTTCCACATTTTGAAAATTCTTTACATTCTTTAAAAGTCTTTTAACAAACTCTTTAGTTCTCTTACCAGAAGTCTTTTTCTTCAGTGTTTCATTTTGAACTTAATCTAATTTCTGCTTTTCTCTTTCCTTTAAATAGTACTCTTTTCTTTCTTGTCTTTCCTTTTGATCTTTTCTTGTCATACTCAATCTTTCTTACTAATAATGGTGAATATCTGAAAAAAAGAAAAGTTAAATAGTTTCTAAAATAATTTAATTTTATTAAAATAATTATATATAAATATTCTTATCTATAAATAAACAAATACTTTCAATTGCATTGCAAATGTCTCCATAACACATAAATATTTAGAATATTATACTTTACATATTATCAAACCTATAATAAGAACCAAGGGGCCCATTACGATGTCGGGCGGAAGCACAACCGCCGTGCTGGCGGATGCAAAAACCACCAGTTACCGCCAGCACGCAGCAGTCCACACGCCCGCCCAATTATGATGCGAAAAGTAGGCCAAACACCGCCGGCAAGCCAGCAACACCGTCCGCCATCAAAGTGCGCCCGTTCACGTAGCGGCGCAGCACAACTGACACACACCGTCCGACGAAACACGTCCCGCCCGGCGCATAAATTACGATGCCGCAAACAAACGACTCCCACGGCTAAGAGACACCGCACGTGAAAGAGAGGCGGTAACACGGACGCAGAGCACGGACAACGAAGAAGCGGCTCCCCGAGCATGAATCCAGCACTGCAGGCCCTCCCCATGCTTCTGCTGATGCACCACCAAGGACGCAACGTACCGCGGAGACGCAGGTAGGCACACACACAACAAGTGCACGCAAACAGCGCACACAGTGCAAGGGCGGAAAAAGCGGACAACCCCCCACCAGCGCGTGTACACAACACATCCACCATCGCATCCACATATGACACACAGGCCAAATCGTAACATCGCAGAACACATGTGTACACACCACCTGGGACTAGGAACCAACCACCCCGTCACGGCCCCAAAGCGCCGATGACGCCGCCACACATGCGCACAACGCAGAGGCCAACCGCAGCGCCATGCATGCGTCGCACACAGACACAGGGACACAACCAAGCAGCACACACATCAGCCCCACCCCGAACGCACATGACACGTGACAGGCCGGCCACAGACATGTCCCCAACGCCCAATTCACGGACAACACCCAACGCCACACAACCGACGCACACATGTCAGTGAAGACACGCAACAGCAGGACACACCCCAGTGTAACAAACATGGCGTAGCACACAGCGGCGGCAACACCAACTAGGAGAAGCAGGGCCCCTTCGGGAAGAGGAACGCCAGTACCACACAGAAACACCCATACCACCCTGCACATATGAACAAGACATATAAAACGGAACACCAAAGAGCCCGGGGACCGACAACAGGTGGCCTAAGAATAACATTCACACACAAGGCCCAACGCAGAGCGGAAAGGCAGCCTGCCGCCCACACAAGGGAGAGCAGACAGCACTGAATGACCTTCCATTCCAACTCCGAAACCACAGCCCTACGACAGAAGCCGGTGAATACAGCCATTGTCCAAGAATAGACCAACACAGGCATGCCGAGGAGACCGACCACAGGGCAGATAGCGCATATCACAGAAGCACACAACGGACGGGGAAGAAAGAAGAAAACACTCCCCCATGTCGGCCACATGCAAGTTAATTGGAAGGAGTCACACAGCACTGACCTTGAACTGTCTGAGAAGCATGTGGGAAGAGGGCCCGTGTCCTCCAAACAAGCCAACAGAACACAAGTCCTGTCTCCCCACGACTACACAGAGCTCACAGCAACCCCGGAGCGTGCACATTGCAGACTGCACACACAGCCGGAGCACGCCACCTCAACGAACCGCTGCGAAATGGCAACCGCAACACACCTACCCAACTACGCCGAACAGCTCAAGCTGTACAAAACCAACCTGTGCCATACATTGGGATGCGATCTCCTGTCCCTGCTGAACGTAAGTTACCGACTGACTTACCGCATCACATTGTTCAGCTGCGTCATGCCCGTCTTCTACTGTCGGAGGTGTCCCTACCAGCATCCCGTCGAGATATGCCTCTCCAACCCGGCATGTCTGAAGGCGGACCTGCTACCACTACTCCTCCCTCTGGACGCACACGACAGGGCCTGCTCTGCCTATGGGGGCATGGCGTATGTGGCCAACATCGCACCCGCACTGAAATGGGACCACTGTGCCTCCACATGACGGATCATCGATAACAGCTACATCGAATGTCACCCAGCATGCCCCATCATGGTCCTCCAAGGGACAACCTACGAACAACACCTTGACAGCCACCATCCGCTTCATTGGCTGGCAAACATGTACACCACCAATGACATGGAAGCCCTGCTGGACGGCATCGCATACCTGACAACCTGTAAATACGTCGGACCACAACGCAGGTTCCCCGAGTGACCTATGATGTCCAACCCCGCACCCATGCTTAGCTTCCGCACGGACTGGCCAGTCACCACCACAACAGCCATACCAAACGACCGGCAACAGTAACCACACCATCAACGACATCGCCATGACATCGGATATGACCGGGACATGCACACTGTTCCCCATCACATCCAGGAACACCGCATGCATCGTGGGAGGCAGTGGCATGGGCTCTGTGTATCGCACCCACATGGACGGAACTGCACGAACAACCAGGACACGACATGGATCCAGCGCACATGGACACACACACCGCTCAGTGGACATGAATAGGTCGCCTGGAGTCTGTGGGTGCTGCACCCCTCCCACCCCCGCCCCGGGAATCCCATACCAGGACCTTTGCATGGACGACAAGTGCATACAACAACAACACGACCCCAGTGACTGTGACATGTCCAGTAACCACCACAGTGCAACAACAAGTGGCACGCCGCTGCATGCACGCAAGCACATGCCCTGATGTCATCTCACATGCACGCGTGCATGAGGAACAACCGCAGCAAACCTGTCACATGGAACTGAGATGGACTGTGCCCATGATGCCAAGCGGTCTGGTAGGCTACATGTATACCGTCTGTGTCAAAGTCCGCAGCTCCGCAGCTATACGTAAATGTACATTAGCACAGCCTTGGCCAAGCAGATGTCACTCTGAAGCCCACATCCCACATGCAACAGCCAATCACATGTAACCCCACACCCTATCCCATTTGCAATCATGCTCAGTATATCCTCAACATGTATTCCGCTGCCAGTATTGTCCACTATACTGCATCACAGAGGACAGAAGACTCAATATAATGTTTGAAACCAAAACTGTCTCCGCTGACTCATTTCATAAGTACGAATGAGAGAGGATGAGAGTATGTGAAGTACACGGCAGTCGTGACATGACCATGTAGTCCACTGGTATTGGATGTCAACGCAAATGAGTAGCACTACTGTGGAAGACACACATGTGTCGTGTGAAGTCGTATGGACGCAGTGCTCAGGTGGGTGGGTGCGACGGGTAGATGCGCACATGCCAAGTTGGAGCACGCCGTGTTGGGAGGGGTCATGAACAGTACACCACCGCTTCCCTGGGCATTGTGAGAGGACACCTGTCGGGGGAGTGAACACGTGTGTGCATAGCAGCCGGGCACACGTACAAAGCGGTACCAGGCGCACCTCAGCCCACCCTCTGTGGACAAGCTGGATCCTGTTGTGCGCCCGCCATGCCCCTGACAAGGCACACACAGCCCCAGTCGACCAGGTGTAACCCCAACATAGTCAATCCGCACAGGCGATACAGGGCACGGGATGGCAGTGGAGCATGGTGTGTGAGAGGTCTCCTCGCGCTCCTCCTGGTCATATCACGCAGGCAATAGAACCTCAACGTCTAGCATGGCACAAGTCACATGGAAGTGTATGGGGGACGCACCACAGCACGAGCAGCACTGACGTCACGGGAGGTGGCTCGCACCATCCCATCCATTGCCCATCATACCAACCACGCCACATGCCATTGCGACTAAGTGCAAGCGCGTGCGCCACCACCCCCGAGCCCTCCCCAGAGAGGCCAAAGAGTGAATGTGTGGGCCATCAGCCACAGACGGACGCGGCCTGGCCGCAAGGGCAGCCACAGCCACTGGGTGTCGCAGGTGGCGGATCCGGAAGGCGAAGACTGTGATGCATAGTCCATGCAGGCCAGGTCTCCATTTGGGGCACCACGCAGGTGGACGGCGTCCCGCAACACATCATACCCTGAGACAGCCCACTCGTGCAACTGGACCCACACATACACTCCTTGCCCTCTCTGGTGCGAGCTTGGGGCTGCCTGTGCAAGCGCTAGCCTCGCAGGTGAGCATGCATATTGGGGGAGCGAGGGGAGGACATGAGGGCTGGGGCGAAGATGACTGTATCACTGTCAGTTAGTACAAGGGATGACCCAGATGTGGAAAGGAAGAGACGTGTCCCGTGTGTACTGCAACTAGTCGCCAATCCAACTACCCCCCATGTCCGGAATGTAAGCCCGCACCTAGGCCCGCCCATCCGCCACATCGAACATACCACCAGCACGACAACCTTCCCATTCGAAACACTGACTGGGGGTGTCGACCAGTGTACAATCATGTGTAGCCTACCCACGCGTACATGTGGGCCCTCCATGATCCATGTCACCTGCGGCAAAGTCATGACATGCGCAATGAGGGAAGTGAGGAGAGCTGTCCGCCCCACGCGCAGAAGGTGCATCAGCTCCACAGACCCAGCAGCGAGTCCAGCAGGGGTCACATGTGCAGGGGCAGCTGTGCCTGGTGTGAAGGCACATGCATATAGACAGCACATCGACCAATGTGTAGTCTGCCCACATCTACAGTCCATCATCATGCGGACATAGGAATTGAACACAGGGCAACACATCTTCAGTTGGTGCACCCACCGTGACCAACAATGCGCAATCATCGACGTACCCGCCCTGTGCATGGCCCCCCACCCAACGGAGGCACATCCAGTGCCACCATCCCACACACACAAGCCTTCCACGGAACATGCTGTGTCCAATGCTCAGTACAGAGTCAGCGCCCATCTGGTGGATCCTGAACAGGAGACACATGCACACACATGCCAGCTCCCACTGTGTACGTCTGCCACCTGGCACGTGCAATGTAACCTCTCACCTGTGACGTGTGACTGCAAGCACACAGCCGTCTTGGCATGGGGCTGTCAATGTGGACACCTGTCAATGTTTCGGGAGGTGTGATCCGTACAGTGCTGTACATAGGGTGCAGTGCTGACACCTACTACTGTCTCATATCCCCTCGTGCCACAGGTCCCACTTGTTTTGGCCGCTCAGCCTGTGCCCACATCGTCGTCGTCGTGTGCCATACTCATCCAGCCGCGGAAGCAGTTCCATGCTCAGCAGACATTCATGTTGCCGTGGCGTTGCCGCTTGACGGATATGCAGTCAGTCCCCATCAGCACGCCCCGCAAGTCATTGGGGCCTAGATCCCCATGTGCATGCACATGGCAGTGGTTTGTATCACTAGCCATTGCCATTGTTGGGAGACCTGTGTAAGTGTATTGTGGCCGTGCCGTCCCAGCTTGACAGCTGGGCTGTGGCTCCTGTGCTTACTCAGTCATGTCAGTGATGTGTATGCGAAATTGCCATGTGTCGTGTTGCTTTGACATGTGTCCTCTGCCATTGTCCCTAGGCGGAGACCGAACATTGACCGCCCATACCAATTGCTGGCGGACATGGACGATACAGAGGTTATTAGGAAGTTTCGGCTGGACAGGCCAACCCTGCATCGACTGTGTGCCATGTTAGAACCCCATCTCCATCCCCGCAGGGTGTATCCGACTGCTGTCACCCCCACGGCTAAGGTGATGGCCGCCATGCATTTCTTCGCCACTGGGTCATTCCAGCACACAGTGGGCATTGGAGGAGGGATGTCCCAGCCCATGTTCAGCAAGGTGCTGAGGGATGTACTGGCAGCCATGATGCTGTACCGGAACAGGTACATCCGCTTCCCCAGGGCTCGTGAATTGGCGGCAGTGAAGGGTGCATTCTATGCCCTTGGCAGAATCCCACACGTCGTTGGAGCCATTGACTGCACACATGTCGGCCTTGTTCCACCACAGGCCACTGAGCACCTGTACCGCAACAGGAAGCACACGCACTCCCTGAATGTGCAAGTGGTGTGCCTTGCGGACATGGTGATCACCCACGTGTGTGCAAAGTTCCCAGGCTCGGCCCATGACGCACACATAATGCGCAACAGCATCTTGCCACGACTGATGTCCAATATGCAACAGGATCGTGCCTGTATTGTCGGTGAGTATGTG
Source organism: Calotriton arnoldi (assembly GCA_963921515.1). Lineage (NCBI taxonomy): Eukaryota > Metazoa > Chordata > Amphibia > Caudata > Salamandridae > Calotriton > Calotriton arnoldi. The sequence goes on from CAWUFW010000857.1 coordinate 1,706,380, forward strand.
GAGTGGTGTAGCGTGCTGGCTGTGCGATGCTGTCCCCTGTCCAGTTGGATTAGCAACGGTTCTCTGTGTCCCTCACACCCAGGTGACTCTGCGTATCCGAATGGGGCATGGCTGCTCAGTCCATTGAGGAATCCTCGCACCCCAGCAGACGATCGCTACAATGAGGCACATGGGAGGACCAGACGTGTGGTCGAGCGTACCTTTGGCCTCCTCAAGTCCAGGTTCAGGTGCCTGGACCGCACCGGGGGTGCGCTGGCGTACTCCCCACAGAAGGTGTGCCAGATAGTGGTGGCGTGCTGCATGCTGCACAATCTGGCCATTCGGAAGCAGATCCCCCTCATTGTGGATGACGGAGATCAACCAGGGCCCCAGCCCGCAGACCAGGACAGCTCGAGTGAGGAGGACAGCGGAGATGAGGAAGCTGGTAATGTGCGGCAGCAGCTCATCGCCCGCTACTTCACTTGACGGTGAGTGTCCATGTACGACGGCTGATGTGGCTGTATCTGTGCAGGTGTGTGTGTGCTGTGTCAGGGTGGCCGTTTGTTCACTGCGTGCTGTGTGTCAACGCTCCATGGCCAGGGTAGTATGCCACTGTTGGTGGCTGTGGCATTGTGCCCTATTGCTCTGTGCGATGTGTGTACATTGCTTGTAGTTGTTGACATGTACTGTGTGATGGGTGTGTGACACACTCATTGAATGTGCTCCTGTTCTGTCTCCCACCCCTAGGTCCCTACAGGCCCTCCGGATTCAAATGCCATGCCACGCATCAGGTGCCTTTCCGCCCAAGGTGGCCGTTGTATTCCGTACAAATAAGACACAGGGCACAAACAGCAGTTAGTGAAAAAGGTGCATTTATTACAAACTGTGACATGTGATTGTGTGTAAGGTGATGACAAAAGTGGTGCGTGCAGTGACAATGAGCTGTCGGTCATGGCTGCGTGATGATCAGGGTGTACCCACTGGTTCTATGTCCATAGTCCAACACACACATGCCATCCAGATGGCTGTGTGGAGTGGGATCGTAGTCCAAGTCAATGCAGTGGCTGGTCAAGGAAGGCTGGCGGAAGGCTGGCTGGCTGCCTCACTTGCGACTGGAGCGTGCGAAGTCCTCCCGGGAGATCTGTTTCCTCTTCGGACGGCCCCTTCCACGTTTGCGAGGGGGGTGCCTGCTTGCGACATGCTGGTGGTTGAGGTGTGATCACTGGCTGTGGACGCAGGGGAACTGGACACTGCTGCTCCACCCTGCGCCCCGGCAGGTGGTGGCGGAGGGGGAGCTGCTGTCCCTGGCTGTGACCTCACCGCCACCACCAGCTGTCCCATGAGGTCCACGATTTGGCCCATACGGGCGTCCATGGACCTCAACACCCCCAGCACCTCACGCGTGTCTGAGGCAGACCGGACCCATTGTCCTTGGGCCTCTTCATAGGCCCCAAGGACTCTGGCCATGTGAGGCAGGGCATGGCTCCCAGGGAGGCTGGCGTTTCCCTGACCCTGCTCCTCCTACCAGTCCTGCTGCCACCGGCCTGCCCACTAGCCACATTGCTCACCACGGTCCTCGCTGTGGCTCCCAGGGTGGATCCAGTCGTCCGGGCCACCACCTGCGCTGGGGCTGGTGCCAGCGGAGACGTGGCGGTGGTGGCGGCGGTGGTGGTCGGTGCGGCGATGGTGGCGGTTGCGGCAGTGGTAGTGGCCACAATGACCGTGGGTGTGGCCGCAACGACAGTGGCAGCAGGGGGCTGTGAATGTTCAGCAGCCCTGGATGATGGGTTGGTGGGTAGGAGGGGTCCTGGGGAGCGGCTGGGCCCTGCCACACCAGATGGGCCTGCTTCGTTGTCCGTGTCCGAGGAGGAGGACAGATCCTCCAGATCCGTGTGTCCTCGTTGGGGGCTTGTAGGCTGGCTGTGCTGGCTGCTGGCTCCATCCCCAGCATCCAGCAGTTCGTCACCTGTGGAGAGAATGAGATTAGTTATTGTGTTGCACCTGGCGAAGTATGTATTTGTCGTCTGACATTGACAGTTCGTGCAATCTCGTACATGGGTTTCCCGGAGGCGTGTGTGTGGCTGTAGCATCTGTAGTTGTGTGTGCTTGGCAATGGGACTGTGTGCTGTGCACATGTGGCATGGGACGGATTGGCCATGCCGATGGGTGTGTTGCTGTGCCCCTACTTATTGTGACTCTGGTGTATGCGGGCTCCTGGCCCATCCTGGGTCTGGTTTGTACTTTGCTTTTGGGGTTCAAATGGAACGCTTAGGAACGCATATGGCAACATGGGGGCCATGCCCCAGATTCGCATTTGGGAGGGAATATGCTTTTGGGGTTCAAATGGAACGCTTAGGAACGCATATGGCAACATGGGGGCCATGCCCCAGATTCGCATTTGGGAGGGAATATGCTTTTGGGGTTCAAATGGAACGCTTAGGAACGCATATGGCAACATGGGGGCCATGCCCCAGATTCGCATTTGGGAGGGAATATGCTTTTGGGGTTCAAATGGAACGCTTAGGAACGCATATGGCAACATGGGGGCCATGCCCCAGATTCGCATTTGGGAGGGAATATGCTTTTGGGGTTCAAATGGAACGCTTAGGAACGCATATGGCAACATGGGGGCCATGCCCCGGATTCGCATTTGGGAGGGAATATGCTTTTGGGGTTCAAATGGAACGCTTAGGAACGCATATGGCAACATGGGGGCCATGCCCCGGATTCGCATTTGGGAGGGAATATGCTTTTGGGGTACATGCTGTGAGCCATGGGTGCCGAACGTGACATGTGTTGTGGCAGCATGACAGTGCATGGTTTGAGGTGTGTGCATGCTTGACATGGCCTGCATATTTGCTGTCTGTTGTGATTACTGGACATGGCATTGGACGCATCGTTATGAGTGAGTGATGGTTGTGTGCCAGCCAACGTATTGCAGTTGTCCCATCTCCTTGGTGTGCGTGCTGCCCTGTGCCATGTGCATCACTGCAGTGCTCGGGGGGTGTGGCCCATGTTGTGTGTTGTTGCTCACAGTGTGTCGTGCACTTCATTGACTTCTGGCACATGGTTGGTCATGGGCATGTATCTTAGCGTGACTGCTGTATGTGTGGCAGCTGTGCGGATGACATGCCTTTCATGAGACTGGGGCTGACAGATGGGATGGATGGTATGTTGTTTGTGCATGGTGTGTCTGTGTGTTTGATGGGTTCAGTGGTGTTCGTGTGCATTTATGTTGTTCCGCTCTGTTGCGTCTAGTGTTGTTTGTCTTACATAGGCGTAGTTGTGGGGTGTGTGGTTGACAGGCAGTTGGGGCTACATGGACAGGACTTCAATGGTGTTTCGGTTGTGTGTGATGAGTTGCACAGTGGCTGCCGTGTGGTACTATATTCAGTGTGGCCTGTGCATGCAGACGTGGCTCCTTGGGTGTTGCTATGTCTGTGATGGGTCATGTGGGGTGTGAGTCTGTTGTTCATGTCCGTGTGCACATTGTTCACTTGTTCGTGACGGTGGGCGGTGCTGCGTGTTCGTCTGCTACGTGACATGTCCCATGTGTTGGTCGTGTTCCGGTCCTCATGCCTCCAGTAATCCAGCCCTGTCCAGTTTCCCACCTGCAGGTTGTTCGTGCGTGCACTGTACTGAATGCCACATGGCTCTAAGCGGGGGTGCTCCATGTTGCAGGTCTGTGGGGGTGGGGGGTGTTGTGGGTCGTGGGGGTGGCTGGACACCCACTGACACCGATTGCTGTGGACCGTGATGTCTGCCTTTCGGCTGTCGTTGTGCACTGCGGTGGCTGACACGTGGCTGTGGGGTGTGGGGGATGCTCCTCCTTGCTGTGCTGTGGGACTAGGGGCCTGGTGTGTGTTGTACTTGGGCTGTCCACCGTCCCACCCACTGCACTTTGTGTTCCTGCCACTTACCTGTTACTTGTCGGTTTGTGCAGCTGTGGCGGACACATGGGTGTGGTGGGTGCTCGTTGTGGCGCTTCTGGCATATTTGGGGACCTGTTGGTGGTTACGTGGCTGGCTGAATGTACACATGTCCCCACGCATCTTACAGTTGTTCTGTTTGGGCTGTGTGTGGTGGTGTCTGTTGCATGTGTGTGTCGTGTATTGTGTGCTGGACATGGGGGTGTTTGTCCCTGGGAGCTGTGGCATGGTGGTAGTGCATGTGAGTACATAGCGGTGTGCTGGTATACATTAGTTTGTACTTACCAGCCTCCACTCCCCCTGCTAATCCGGCGAGGATCTCGGGATGTATGATGACTCGCACCTTCTCCTCCCACGCTTTGAAGGTCTTGAAGAGCGCGGGATTCCCTCCGCCAGTGACGGCAGCCAGCTCTCTGTTTTTGCCCTCCTTCTTCTTGACCAGGCTCTTGACGTCATTCCACCGTTTGTTAATTTCGACTCTGTTCCTGGGCAGGGTCCCGACTGCATTGACCTGGTCTACGATCCGGTTCCACATTCTGTTTCTGGTGGCTAGTGGTGTGTGTTGGACCATGTTCCCATAGATTTGTGGGTGCACCTTGATGATCTCGTCGACCATGACCGTCAGCTCCATGGGCGTGAACTTGGGCATTCTTTGTGGTGCCATGGTGTTTGTGGTGCTGGTGCGGTGTGTGTTGTGTAATGTGCAGGGGGTTTGTGGTGCCGGTGTTTGGTGGTGGTGGTGGTGGTGGTGGTTGTGATGTGTGCGTTTCTGTGGTGTGCTGCTGTCCTTGCTGTGTCACTGTGTCCTCTCCTCTCCTCTCTGGTTTGCAATGTAGCAAGGGGTTGTGGTCTGTGGGAGTGCTGCTTTTGTACTCACCTATGTGGGTGTGTCCTCATGGTCTGTTGTTTTCAGGTGTGTTGTGTCTGGGGTTCTGGCCTTTGTATTTTTTGTTTGTCCGGGGGGTGTTTTCGGGATATGTACTGTGCTTGTGTATTTGTGCGTGCCTTGCTGTGTGGACTTGTTGGCCATGTTGTGTGCTATTGGTTTTGTGTGCGGATGGTTTCTGTGCAGGTACGTGGGCGCCATGGCTTCTGCCGTGTCGATTCTCATCGGCGTTGTTTGCGCTGGCGGGCGGTATATTTGTGGTTTTTCCGCGCTCATGTCGGTGCGATCGTAATTTCACGTGCGGTGTGTCGGCCGTGTGGGCGGGCGGTTTTGTGTTGTCGTGCGTGTTTCCGTCCGTGGCGGGCGGTTTGTCTCCGACTCGGACGTTGGCGGGCGGTATTTTGTGTGCTTTTTCCGCCGATGGCGGTATTCGGTTTGTGTAATCGTAATGGCGTGGTCGGTGTTCAGGCGGTGTGTGCGGGCGGATTTTTGCCGCTTCCATGCCTGGCGGTGTTATTTACGCCGGGTATCGTAATGTGCCCCCTAATGTTTAAACAATAACATCTCAGAGCACATACTATCTAAATTTGAGTAAAAAAAGTGTATGTATTTATTTCTACTCATAAAATATGGCACCTGAGTATTGAACAAGCTATGTCAGACAATGCACAATTCCTTCATTTAGAAGACATCACAACCTCTGCAACAGAATGACAGAGCAGAACTAAAGGATTTTTCTACTAAAACCCAAACCAACCAGGTTCAGATGTAAAATACATCAGACAATAGATGTAGAAGTAGACACATATGTCATTCACAACATAATAAAGTCCCTTAAACTTCACAGACTGGATTTCCCATTTAAATTAACACCTAGAGTGTTGAGCTTACCCAAAAATAAAGCAGCAACCCTTCACATGTCTCTGTTGTAAGTCTCACCATATTCCTGAAAGCATCCATGCATGTGTCTGTACCTTTTGCTAGTGACACCATATATAAAAATAACATACAAATAGTTATATACCTGTGTTTTTCCACAGACTCATACACAGTAGCCTAATCACTAATCCCTCTGCCAACATGTCTTAAACCTCACTTTTGTGCTGCAGCTTCACCATTCTGCGACTACTCAGGGTGTTGGGCCTACCCAAATATAAAGCAGCAACCGTTCGCATGAGTCTGTTGTAAGTATCGCCATATTCCTGAAAGCATGTATGCGTGTGTCTTAACCTTTTACTAGTGCTATCATATATAAAAGAAACATACAAATAGAAGTATACCTGTGTTTTATACATCTAGCATCTTCAGATGCATAACACATATGAGAATACATGTGCAAGTAGAGACATACATCAATCACAAGACCATGCAGACCTTAAAACTTGACAGACTGCACTTTACATTTGATACAAACATCTACATTTATGCGGCGTACTTCAAGTGTACCTTTCCCCAGACTCATACAAAGTAGCCTAATCACAAATCCCTCTGCCAACATGTCTTAAACCTCACTTTTGTGCTGCAGCTTCACCATTCTGCGACTACTCAGGATGTTGGGCCTAGCCAAATATAAAGCAACAACCCTTCGCATGTCTCTGCTGTAAGTCTTATGATATTCCTGAAAGCATGCATGCATGTGTCTGTACCTTTTGCTAGTGGCACCATATAGAAAAGAAGCATACAAATAGATTTATACCTGTGTTTTCCATGTCTAGCATCTTCAGATGGATGACACATATCAGAATACATGTGTAAGTAGAGCCATACTTCAGACACAAGACCATGCAGACCTTAAAACTTGAGAGGCTGCACTTCACATTTCACACAGACACCTACATTTATGCAGCGTACTTCAAGTGTACCTTTCCACAGACTCATACAAAGTAGTCTAATCACTAATCCCTCTCCTAACATGTCTTAAACCTCACTTTGGTGCTCCAGCTTCACCATTCTGCGACTACTCAGGGTGTTGGGCCTACCCAAATATAAAGCAGCAACCCTTCGCATGAGTCTGTTGTAAGTATCACCATATCCCTGAAAGCATGTATGCATGTGGCTTAACCTTTTACTAGTGCTATCATATATAAAAGAAACATACAAATAGAGGTATACCTGTGTTTTATACATCTAGCATCTTCAGATGCATAACACATATGAGAATACATGTGCAAGTAGAGGCATACATCAATCACAAGACCATGCAGACCTTAAAACTTGACAGACTGCACTTTACATTTGATACAGACACCTACATTTATGCGGCGTACTTCAAGTGTACCTTTCCCCAGACTCATACAAAGTAGCCTAATCACTAATCCCTCTGCCAACATGTCTTAAACCTTACTTTTGTGCTGCAGCTTTACCATTCTGCGACTACTCAGGATGTTGGGCCTAGCCAAATATAAAGCAACAACCCTTCGAATATCTCTGCTGTAAGTCTCACCATATTCCTGAAAGCATGCATGCATGTGTCGGTACCTTTTGCTAGTGACACCATATATGAAAGAAGCATACAAATAGAGGTATACCTGTGTTTTCCACATCTAGCATCTTCAGATGGATAACACATATCAGAATACATGAGTAAGTAGAGACATACCTCAATCACAAGACCATGCAGACCTTAAAACTTCAGATAATGCATTTCCCATTTCAACCAGATACCAAAGATTATGTGGTGTATTTCAAGTGTACCTTTCCACAGACTCATACAAAGTAGCCTAATCACTGATCCCTCTGTCAACATCTCTTAAACCTCACGTTTATGCTGCAGCTTGACCATTCTACTATTACTCGGGGTGTTGAGCCTAGTCAAATATAAAGCAGCAACCCTCCGCATGTCTCTGCTGTAAGTCTCACCATCTTCCTGAAAGAATGCATGCATGTGTCTGTACCTTTTGCTAGTAGCATCATATATAAAAAACATACAAATAGAGGTATACCTGTGTTTTATACATCAAGCGTCTTCAGATGCATAACAGATATCACAATACATGTGCAAGTACACACATACCTCAGTCACAAGAACATGAAGGCCTTAAAACTTGACAGACTGCACTTCACATTTCAAACAGACACATAGATTTATGCGGCGTACTTCAAGTGAACTTTTCCACAGACTCATACAAAGTAGCATAATCACTAATTCCTCAGCCAACATATCTTAAAATTCACTTTTCTGCTGCTTCACCATTCTACTACTACTCAGGTATTGAGCCTAGCCAAATACAAAGCAGCAACCCTTCACATGCCTCTGTTGTAAGTCTCCCCATATTTCTAAAAGCATGCATGCATGTGTCTGTACCTTTTGCTAGTGACACCATATATAAAAGAAGCACACAAATCGATGTATACCTGTATTTTATACATCTAGCATCTTCAGATGGATAACACATAGTATACATGTGTAAGTAGAGACATACTTCAGACACAAGACCATGCAGACCTTAAAACTTGAGAGACTGCACTTCACATTTCACACAGACACCTGCATTTATGCAGCGTACTTCAAGTGTACCTTTCCACAGACTCATATAAAGTAGTCTAATCACTAATCCCTCTCCTAACATGCCTTAAACCTCACTTTTGTGCTGCAGCTTCACCATTCTGTGACTACTTAGCGTATTGGGCCTAGCCAAATATAAAGCAGCAACCCATCACATGTCTCAGCTGTCTGTCTCACCATATTCCTGAAAGCATGCATACATATGCCTGTACCTTTTGCTAGCAGCATAATATGCACAAAAGAAATATACAAATAGATGTATACCTGTGTTTTATACCTCTAGCATCTTCAGATGCATAACACGTATCAGAATACATGTGCAAGTAGAGACATACCTCAGTCACAAGACCATGAAGACCTTAAAACTTGACAGACTGCACTTCATATTTCAAACAGACACCTAGATTTATGCAGCGTACTTCAAGTGTACCTTTCCACAGACTCATACAAAGTAACCTAGGGGCCGATTCACAGAACTAATCTGAGATAAAATCCTAAACTTACTACTTTTGGTATTCACGTAGTAAGTTAAGAATTTTATCTCAGTGTAGTAGTAGTAAAGTTAGGAGTCCTAACTTTACTACTACTAAATGCCTTCTGTGAATACCAAAAGTAGTAAGTTTAGGATTTTATCTCAGATTAGTTCTGTGAATCGGCCCCCTAATCACTAATCCCTCTGCCAACATGTCTTAAACCTCACTTTTCTGCTGCTGCTTCACCATTCTACAACTACTCAGAGTGTTGATCCTAGCTAAATACAAAGCAGCAACACTTCACATGTCTCTGTTATACGTCACACCATATTGCTGAAAGCATGCATGCATGTGTCTCTACCTTTTGCTAGTGGCATCATATATAAAAGAAACATAAAAAATATGTTTACCTGTGTTTTATACATCTAGCATCTTCAGATACATAACACGTATGAGAACACATGTCCACGTAGAAACATACCTCAGTCACAAGACCATCCAGATCTTAAAACTTGACAGACTGCACTTCACATTTCAAGCAGACACTGAAAATTATGCGGTATATTTGAAGTGTACCTTTCCACAGATTCATACAAAGTAGCCTAATCACGAATCCCTCTGCCAACATGTCTTAAACCTCACTTTTGTGCTGCAGCTTTACCATTCTACGACTACTTAGGGTGTTGGGCCTAGCCAAATATAAAGCAGCAACCCTTCACATGTCTCTGCTGTAAGTCTCACCATATTCCTGAAAGCATGTATGCATATGTCTGTACCTTTTGCTAGTAGCATCATATATAGAATGTGAGAAGTTGGCCTGGTATATGCTGTTCACTAATTAAAGTGGACACCTTGCACCAGGGCAAATCGACTCTTATGGTAGATAGGTTTAAGACAACCTTTTAAAGAAAGCTATCCTAGTGGTAGCTGTGGAGAGCAGCCTTCAGGCTAAGTCTCGGAGGAATGTAAAGCAGCTTGTTTTACCATATAATCTCTTGAATCACCAAATGAAAAGACACCACACAGGTATATATATCAAATATATATGTATTTATTTCTAAATAACTCTCTACTAATCTCTTTATGAGATTAGAAGACAAACATATGCACAAATCAACGTTTCTCAATAAGTTAAGCACAAAATATGGCTGGGGCCCTAGGGGCGTACCAGACCATATACTAAGTAAGAGACTTAGAAACAACGACTTGCAAGGAGACAAGGCCTAGGGCCTTCAGACGTGCTGGGGCCTCACGAAACCACCCAAGGCAGGTAAGTAAAGGACCCACGGGGACGCGTGCAGTGTGGATACACAGGCGCGAATCGCCGTTAACTTCAATGGGGCAAGTCGCGGTTGGAAATAAAGAGTTTTAGGATACTTCGGGAGAACCTACAAGCAAGTCACTTACAGGGTAAGTAGTTCTAGGGCCCACACCCACAGGAGCACCGTAGTGCTGGAGTTACCTCACCCAGGGAAGCCGGGTGCACAGGTGTCCTTTGGTGTCGGGTCGCGGCGTCGTTTTCAATGGCGAACAAAGAAGACTTGCTGCTTGCGGGAGCTGAAGAAGTGTCCGGTGGAATCCAAGCCTGGATTCTGAAGAAGGATGACCTGAAAGCAGAGGGGACAGTGTTCAAAGTCACTTGGCAGTGACCCGGGGCAAGGAAGATGGATGCCCACCGTCGTCGGTTGATTCAGGTCAGTTGCGGGTGCCTTGACTCTTCAGCCACGTGGTCCAGGAGGCGTCGACGACGACCAGGAGCTGGATTCGGTGTGTCCCTCGACGTCTGCAGCTGACTGCGGTGTCGGCAACTCGATCGGAGCCAACAAGCCTTGGCAGCCGCAAGTCTTGGGGAGATGAAGAAAAGTCTATGGCGCAGACCAGCAAGGTCTGAGGGACTCACCCAGCGAGGGTAAGTCAGGGCAGGCCTGGAGCAACCAGGGGAGCCCTTTGGTTTCTTTTAGAAGTCTTCTGGGGACCCACAAGCCGGCGGGCAACGGATCGCAAAGACACCTCAGGCGGAATCACTCAACAGGGGCCCACGGTCACTCGGGACGGTGTAGGCCTCTGATCTTCGGAGGGATTCCTGCTGGAGGTCGGGACCACACGTGGTCCAAAGCACAGGTTCGTAGAACGTTGTGAAGGGGTTGCACTTGACAATAGTGCACGGTACCCAGGGGTCGCGGTTCCTCGTTACTCGTGGGGTCCACTTGCCTCAGCTTCGCTGGGGACTCACGATGGCCTGGGAGAGGTCAGGAAATCCACTTCTTGGGCTGCAGGGACTTCGGACTCCGGCGGGAGCGGCGTAGTTTGCGACCGTCGTTGTCGTTTTTGGTGCCTGCCAAGCAGGGGAGTCACTCCTTGACTCCAAGGGAGATTCTTCTGTCTTCCAAAGGTAGTGGAACGTCGAAGGGCCAGGATTCTTCTGTAGAGCGTCGTCCAGGGGTTATCTGCTTTGCAATGGCAAGGTTCCCCCTCTTATACTAAAAAGAGGGGATGGACTAGCTCTATGACCCCACCTATGGGAGGGTCAAGGGAGGGGTGGCTACACCCACTTCCCTTTGTCCAGTTTCGCGCCAGAGCAGGGGCAGGTAGCCCCTGAGCTGGTTTGAACTGGCATATGCACAGAGGAGCCTTCTGCTCCCCAGTGCAGGACTTCAAAGCACTCTAAGAGTGCACCCACCCAGCCCCAATACACTAAACCCTGTCTGGAAGGTGGTTACACCTCCCTGTGACAGGATGCCTATTGTTGGGCTTCCTCCACTGCGAGTTTCGGTCATCAGCAGGAGGGCAGCCCAGTGTCTGTGACTGGTGGCATCCATTTTGTGATGCCAGGGCTCTTTAGGATTCTACCGCGTTTCCACAGCAGGTACATGTCTTATCCCTCTAGAAGGGTGGAATGCTACCCCCGCCGCCAAGATTGGCGGGGGGTAGTATTCCAAGATGTTTGACACCAAACACGACATGTTTTGATGCAGCCATTCCAAAGTTAGCATTTACCGCGAGGATATAATGCACTTAAGAGTATATGGTTTAACCGCATCCACAAACAGCACCAGAGAATAGACTCTGAGAGCTGCAGAGGGGCCCTGCTCAGGCAGAGGCACCCCCTCACATAGAAGCCAAGCACCCTGCCCTCAGGATTGATAGGGCCTGCCTTAGGGGTGACTGATAGGTTTATATGTGTGTGCCGGAGAGATATAGGAAACCTATATCTCAGTGAGGGGTGCTAGCACCACCTCACCCAGGCTGCAGTAGCAGGCCTGTGGTGTCAGATTTAGACTGCTTCCCAGGGGTGGCATAACACATGCTGCAGCCCCTGGTAGGCCTGTGAAGTACCTATGCCCTTGGCACCTAAGGTACCATATACTAGGGACTCATAAGGCACCACAGTATCCAATCACTAGTGCACCTAGAGTGCACTCCATGTCGTTTAGAGAGAACAGAGAGGCTGGGGCCCTGATTGGCAGGGACCCAGCCAGACTATAGCCAGAAACCAGTGCTAACATCAGAAAAAAAGTGGGGGCAACATAAGAGGCAGATCCTACTCTCCTACACAACCCCCCAAACGTAGGGACACTAAACTAACCTTGACCAGTTGAGTCTTCGTGTTCAAAGTGGAAATACCTTGAGAGTCCATCTGCATTGGCATGTTGGGTCCCAGGCCTATGTTCCACTGTATAGTCCATCCCCTGTAGGGAAATGGACCACCTCAAAAGTTTTGGGTTTTCACCTTTCATCTGCTTTAGCCATAGGAGGGGCTTGTGGTCAGTCTGAACTATGAAGTGAGTACCAAACAAGTATGGCCTCAGCTTCTTCAGGGCCCAGACCACAGCAAAGGCCTCCCTCTCTATAGCTGACCAACGTTTCTCTCTAGGGGTCAGCCTTCTGCTAATAAAAGCTACTGGCTGGTCTTGACCTTCATCATTCAGTTGAGACAGTACAGCTCCCACACCCAGCTCAGAAGCATCTGTTTGGACAATGAACTTTTTGGTGTAGTCTGGACTCTGTAAGATGGGGGCAGTGCACATGGCCTGCTTTAGGTCTTCAAATGCCTTTTGACAGCTAGCTGTCCACTGAACCTTTTTTGGCATTTTCTTAGAGGTAAGATCATTCAAGGGGGTCACTATAGATCCATATCCCTTGACAAACCTCCTATAGTACCCAGTCAGGCCTAAGAAGGCTCTCACCTGTGTCTGGGTGGTTGGAGCAACCCATTCCAGTATGGTTTGGATTTTGCTCTGCAAAGGCTGAACCTGGCCTCCACCTACAAGGTGGCCCAGGTACACAACCTGACTCTGCCCTATCTGGCACTTGGTGGCCTTGATAGTGAGGCCTGCTTTCTGCAGGGCCTCCAAAACATTTCTGAGGTGGACCAGGTGATCCTGCCAGGAGGAACTAAAGACAGCAATATCATCTAGATAAGCTGAGCAATAAGTTTCCATCCCTGCCAGAACTTTATTCACCAACCTCTGAAAAGTGGCAGGTGCATTTTTCAATCCAAAGGGCATCACCACAAAGTGGTAGTGCCCACCAGGGGTCGAAAATGCTGTTTTGGCTTTTGCATCATCAGCTAATCTGATTTGCCAGTAGCCAGCTGTTAGGTCAAATGTGCTTAGATATTTGGCTGAGGCCAAAGTATCAATCAGCTCATCTGCCCTTGGTATGGGATAGGCATCAGTCCTAGTGACTGCATTGAGGCCTCTGTAGTCTACACAAAACCTCATTTCTTTCTTACCACCCTGGGTATGAGGTTTGGGTACCAGGACTACTGGGCTAGCCCAAGGGCTATCTGAAGGCTCAATCACGCCTAACTCCAACATTTTCTGGACTTCAGTCCTGATACAGTCCCTGACATGGTCAGGTTGCCTGTAGATTTTATTCTTGACAGGCAGACTGTCCCCAGTGTCCACCTCATGGGTGCACCAGGTAGTCTGACTAGGGGTCAGGCTAAACATATGTCTAAACTGTTGCAGAACTTGTCTGCACTCAGTTTGCTGATGGTCAGTGAGGCTGCTTGCCAAAGCAACACCATCTACTGACCCATCATCAGGGTTCTGAGAGAGCAGGTCAGGGAGAGGGTCACTCTCCTCCTCCTGGTCCTCATCAGTTGCCATGAGCAAGCCCATGTCAGCCCTGTCAACATATGGCTTTAATCTGTTGACATGAAGCACCCTTAGGGGGCTCCTGGGAGTTCCAAGATTCACCAGATAGGTGACTTCTCCCTTCTGTTCAACTATTGTATGGGGGCCACTCCACTTGTCCTGGAGGGCTGCGGGGGCCACAGGCTCCAACACCCACACTTTCTGTCCTGGCTGGTATACAGTCAGCACAGCCTTTGGTCAGGCCAAGCTTTTTGCAATTCTTGGCTGGCCTCCAGGTTTTTGGTTGCCTTTTTCATGTACTCTGCCATCCGGGAGCGGAGACCAAGTACATAGTCCATCACATCTTGTTTGGGGGCTTGAGAGGTAACTCCCAGCCCTCTTTTACCAAACATAGTGGACCTCTCACAGGATGCCCAAACAGAAGCTCAAATGGGCTGTAGCCAACCCCCTTCTGTGGAACCTCTCTGTATGCAAACAAAAGGCAAGGAAGAAGAAGGTCCCATTTCCGCCTAAGCTTCTCTGGGAGTCCCTTAATCATTCCTTTCAAGGTCTTGTTGAAGCGTTCAACTAAACCATTGCATTGTGGGTGATAGGGGGTGGTGAACTTATAAGTTACACCACACTCCTTCCACATTGCTTTCAGATATCCTGACATGAAGTTGGTACCTCTGTCAGAAATGACCTCCTTTGGAAAACCCACTCTGGAGAAAACTCCAATGAGGGCTCTTGCCACCACAGGTGCTGTGGTGGTCCTCAGGGGAATTGCCTCTGGGTACCTGGTGGCATGATCCACTACCACCAGGATAAATCTGTGCCCAGATGCAGTCTGAGGGTCAAGGGGACCAACAATGTCAATCCCTACCCTTTCAAAGGGTACCCCCACCACAGGTAGTGGTATCAGGGGGCCTTTGTTGTGCCACCTGCCTTACCACTGGCTTGGCAAGTGACACAGGAGCGACAAAACTCCTTTGTGTCCTCTGACATGTGTGGCCAATGAAAATGTGGAACAAGCCTGTCCCAGGTCTTGTTTTGGCCCAAGTGTCCTGCCAAAGGGATATCATGTGCTAAGGTCAAGAGGAACCCCCTAAACTTCTGAGGTATTACCAACCTCCTGGTGGCTCCAGGGGCTGGGTCTCTACCCTCAGAATATAGGAGTCCCTCATCCCAATAAACTTTATGGGACCCACTAGCACTCCCAGCAGCCTCAGCAGCAGCCTGCTGTCTGAGGGGTTCAAGAGAGGGGCAGCACTGTTGCTCCTTGCTCAGATCTTCCCTGGAAGGGCCCCTGCCCCCAAGAACTCAACCTGGTCAGGTTCAAGTCCCTCTGGGGCAGTTCCTTCTTCAGGTTCTGCTTCACCTCCCTCTGGAAGTGAATCCTTGATCTGAGACAGAGGGAAGGCACTGCCTTAACCCTACTGCTCCTTCTCTTGGGAAGCATCTGGTCCATTGTTCCAGGATCCAGAGCTGGTTCAGTGTCATGCATTCTTGCTTGTGACCTGGTCACAGCAAATACCTCTGCAGGGATGCCCAACATCTCAGCATGAGTCCATAACTCTACTTCAGACCAGGCTGAAGTCTCTAGATCATTGCCCAATAGACATTCTACAGGGAGGTCTGCACTGACTACAACCTTCTTGAGGCCAGTTACCCCTCCCCAGGAGAAATTCACAACTGCCAGACTATGGTTGGTCTGGACATTGCTTGCATTGGTCACCTGGTACATTTCACCCAGGATGATCTGTCCAGGGTCCACTAGGTCCTCTGCCACCATGGTGACACTAGCACCTGTGTCCCTAAATGCCAAAGCCTGTTTGCCATTTATCAAAGGCTGCTGTTTGTACTTGCCCAGATTACTGGGGCTTACTAGGAAGGACATATCAATGTTTCCCTCACAAATCAGCATTGCCTGAGTGGTCACTCTGACTAGGTCAGAATCCACTTCAGAACCCAGGGTCAACCCTACTACACCCTTATTCTGCGTACCACCTCCACCAGTAGCTGAGCTAGGGGGCACAGTTGCCTTAGGGGCAGGAGTGGTGGTGGTTTGGTCTTTGGACTTGGTACAATCAGAAGTCCAGTGCCCTTTCTGTTTACAGAATTTGCACCAGGGCTTCTTTTGGCCTTTTCCCTTGTTGGACTGTGACTCCCCACCAGATGCAGATTTTTGGGGCCCTTGTGAAGACTTCTGGTCTTTTGACTTATCCCCACCTTTCTCAGAGCCTTTAGGATCTTGCTTCTTAGTGTCACCCCCTTGGTTCTGGGTTTTCTGCCTCACCCTGGTTCTGACCCATTTGTCTGCCTTCTTTCCCAATTCTTGGGGAGAGGTCAGATCAGAGTCCACCAGGTACTGATGCAACAACTGGTTCTGGCAATTATTTAGGATCTGTTCTCTCATCATCAGATTATACAATCCCTTGAAATCAGTAACCCTACTGCCAACCAGCCAACCCTCTAGAGCCTTGGTTGCACAATCAACAAAGTCAGTCCAGTCCTGAGTCTGTGCCTTCTGGGTATCTCTGAACTTTAACCTGTACTGCTCAGTGGTTAAGCCAAACCCATCTATCAGTGCACTCTTCAGGACTTCATAATCATCCGCATCCTCCTCTCTAACAGTGAGGAGCTTGTCTCTTCCTTTATCTGAAAAGGAGAGCCACAAGATTGCTGCCCACTGCTTTTGGGGGACCTGCTGTACTCTACAGGCCCTCTCCATAGCAGTTATCCACTTGTGGATATCATCCCCACTCTGGTAGGGAGGAACAACCTTGCTCAGGTTCCTATGGTCAGGAATATATTCTCTGCCTCTAGGGACACTGTTGCTGCCACCAGGGGGTTCTAACCCCTCTTTTCTAGAAGCTCTCTGGATCTCCAGGGCTTCCCTATCCAGTGCCAACTGCTTGGTTCTGAGGGCCACTCTGGCTTCCTCATACTGGAGCAGTTTGCACCTTCTCTGAGAGGAGGTCTCTCTTAAGGAAAAGTATGAGCTCCTCTGCTGGACAAATTCTCTGCCAGAGTGATAAGAGTGGTCAGATTCCCTGGAAGGGGATCTGGGCCTCTCCTCCTCTCTGTCAGTTCTCTTATGGAGAATTCCTCTGTCCTTTTCAGGCCCCTTGGAGCCTGGCCCTTCAATCACAGAGTCTTGGTCATTCTGATTTTCATCATCTGACCCAGATACTATGACTGACCCACCCACTGATTCAAACCCTTTAGCTCCTAGAGCCAACCTAAGGTCATCTGCTGTCAGCAGATCTATCAGGTGGAGTGTTGAGGGACTCTGTCCTATCCTCAGGTGTCTGTCAACACACATGGCTCTCAAGTCAGAGAAAGCCATGTCCTTATACTGAGGCTGAGTGGATCCACTGGGTCCACCCTTTAAGGACATTCTAGTGTTGTGCAGTGTTGTACTACCTACACTAGTTTGTGGCCTACTGATCCTAGCTTGAGCTGTGGAAAGGGTGTGCTATCCCTTGGAACACAGCTCTAAGTTCAGTAGAACTTATTGATACTAAGCTTGACTTTATATGTACCTTGAGTACCTATAATGGTTTTCAGTTAGTAATTCAAGTAGAGATTTTCTGGTAAAACAATGGCAAGCTGGAATCCCACACGCTGCCCACCAATGTGAGAAGTTGGCCTGGTATATGCTGTTCACTAATTAAAGTGGACACCTTGCACCAGGGCAAATCGACTCTTATGGTAGATAGGTTTAAGACAACCTTTTAAAGAAAGCTATCCTAGTGGTAGCTGTGGAGAGCAGCCTTCAGGCTAAGTCTCGGAGGAATGTAAAGCAGCTTGTTTTACCATATAATCTCTTGAATCACCAAATGAAAAGACACCACACAGGTATATATATCAAATATATATGTATTTATTTCTAAATAACTCTCTACTAATCTCTTTATGAGATTAGAAGACAAACATATGCACAAATCAACGTTTCTCAATAAGTTAAGCACAAAATATGGCTGGGGCCCTAGGGGCGTACCAGACCATATACTAAGTAAGAGACTTAGAAACAACGACTTGCAAGGAGACAAGGCCTAGGGCCTTCAGAAGTGCTGGGGCCTCACGAAACCACCCAAGGCAGGTAAGTAAAGGACCCACGGGGGACGCGTGCAGTGTGGATACACAGGCGCGAATCGCCGTTAACTTCAATGGGGCAAGTCGCGGTTGGAAATAAAGAGTTTTAGGATACTTCGGGAGAACCTACAAGCAAGTCACTTACAGGGTAAGTAGTTCTAGGGCCCACACCCACAGGAGCACCGTAGTGCTGGAGTTACCTCACCCAGGGAAGCCGGGTGCACAGGTGTCCTTTGGTGTCGGGTCGCGGCGTCGTTTTCAATGGCGAACAAAGAAGACTTGCTGCTTGCGGGAGCTGAAGAAGTGTCCGGTGGAATCCAAGCCTGGATTCTGAAGAAGGATGACCTGAAAGCAGAGGGGACAGTGTTCAAAGTCACTTGGCAGTGACCCGGGGCAAGGAAGATGGATGCCCACCGTCGTCGGTTGATTCAGGTCGGTTGCGGGTGCCTTGACTCTTCAGCCACGTGGTCCAGGAGGCGTCGACGATGACCAGGAGCTGGATTCGGTGTGTCCCTCGACGTCTGCAGCTGACTGCGGTGTCGGCAACTCGATCGGAGCCAACAAGCCTTGGCAGCCGCAAGTCTCGGGGAGATGAAGAAAAGTCGATGGCGCAGACCAGCAAGGTCTGAGGGACTCACCCAGCGAGGGTAAGTCAGGGCAGGCCTGGAGCAACCAGGGGAGCCCTTTGGTTTCTTTTAGAAGTCTTCTGGGGACCCACAAGCCGGCGGGCAAGGGATCGCAAAGACACCTCAGGCGGAATCACTCAACAGGGGCCCACGGTCACTCGGGACGGTGTAGGCCTCTGATCTTTGGAGGGATTCCTGCTGGAGGTCGGGACCACACGTGGTCCAAAGCACAGATTCGTAGAACGTTGTGAAGGGGTTGCACTCGACAATAGTGCACGGTACCCAGGGGTCGCGGTTCCTCGTTACTCGTGGGGTTCACTTGCCTCAGCTTCGCTGGGGACTCACGATGGCCTGGGAGAGGTCAGGAAATCCACTTCTTGGGCTGCAGGGACTTCGGACTCTGGCGGGAGCGGCGTAGTTTGCGACCGTCGTTGTCGTTTTTGGTGCCTGCCAAGCAGGGGAGTCACTCCTTGACTCCAAGGGAGATTCTTCTGTCTTCCAAAGGTAGTGGAACGTCGAAGGGCCAGGATTCTTCTGTAGAGCGTCGTCCAGGGGTTATCTGCTTTGCAATGGCAAGGTTCCCCCTCTTATACTAAAAGAGGGGATGGACTAGCTCTATGACCCCACCTATGGGAGGGTCAAGGGAGGGGGTGGCTACACCCACTTCCCTTTGTCCAGTTTCACGCCAGAGCAGGGGCAGGTAGCCCCTGAGCTGGTTTGAACTGGCATATGCACAGAGGAGCCTTCTGCTCCCCAGTGCAGGACTTCAAAGCACTCTAAGAGTGCACCCACCCAGCCCCAATACACTAAACCCTGTCTGGAAGGTGGTTACACCTCCCTGTGACAGGATGCCTATTGTTGGGCTTCCTCCACTGCGAGTTTCGGTCATCAGCAGGAGGGCAGCCCAGTGTCTGTGACTGGTGGCATCCATTTTGTGATGCCAGGGCTCTTTAGGATTCTACCGCGTTTCCACAGCAGGTACATGTCTTATCCCTCTAGAAGGGTGGAATGCTACCCCCGCCGCCAAGATTGGCGGGGGGTAGTATTCCAAGATGTTTGACACCAAACACGACATGTTTTGATGCAGCCATTCCAAAGTTAGCATTTACCGCGAGGATATAATGCACTTAAGAGTATATGGTTTAACCGCATCCACAAACAGCACCAGAGAATAGACTCTGAGAGCTGCAGAGGGGCCCTGCTCAGGCAGAGGCACCCCCTCACATAGAAGCCAAGCACCCTGCCCTCAGGATTGATAGGGCCTGCCTTAGGGGTGACTGATAGGTTTATATGTGTGTGCCGGAGAGATATAGGAAACCTATATCTCAGTGAGGGGTGCTAGCACCACCTCACCCAGGCTGCAGTAGCAGGCCTGTGGTGTCAGATTTAGACTGCTTCCCAGGGGTGGCATAACACATGCTGCAGCCCCTGGTAGGCCTGTGAAGTACCTATGCCCTTGGCACCTAAGGTACCATATACTAGGGACTCATAAGGCACCACAGTATCCAATCACTAGTGCACCTAGAGTGCACTCCATGTCGTTTAGAGAGAACAGAGAGGCTGGGGCCCTGATTGGCAGGGACCCAGCCAGACTATAGCCAGAAACCAGTGCTAACATCAGAAAAAAAGTGGGGGCAACATAAGAGGCAGATCCTACTCTCCTACATAGAAGAAACATACAAATATATGTATACCTGTGTTTTATACGTCTAGCATCTTCAGATGCATAACCCAAATCACAATACATGTGCAAGTAGAGACATACCTCAGTCACAAGACCATGAAAACCTTAAAACTTGACAGACTGCACTTCCCATTTCAAACAGACACCTAGATTTAAGCAACGTACAAAGCAGCAACCCTTCACATGACTCTCTTGTAAGTCTCCCCATATTTGCGAAAGCATGCATGAATATGTCTGTACCTTTTGCTAGTGACACTATATATAAAAGAAGCATACAAATAGACGTATACCTGTGTTTTACACGTCTAGTATCTTCAGATGGATAACACATATCAGAATATATCTCCAAGTAGAGACTTTCCTCAATCACAACACTAAGCAGACCTGAAAACTTCACAGAACACACTTCCCATTTCAAGCACACACCAAAGGTTATGTGGCATATTTTAACTGTACCTCTCTAGAGACTTATACAAAGTAGCCTACTCACTAATACCTTATGTCAACATGTTTTAAACCTCACTTTTGTGCTGCAGCTTCACCATTCTAGTACTACTCACAGTGTTGAGCCTAGCCACATACAAAGCAGCAACACCTCTCTGTTATACATCTTACATCTTCAAATGTAAAAGACATATGAGAATACAGTCACAAGTCCATGCACACCTTAAAACTTGACAGACTGCACTTCCAATTTGAAAGCGACACCTAAAATTAAGCAGTGTACTTTAATTGTACATTTTCGCACACTAATACAAACTACCATAATCGCTAATGCATCTTCCAATGTACACATATTACTATACAGAATATATTTCAATCATCATTTAAGTACAATAAAACAAACTACAATACACATCTCTACATTTAATAACATATTTCAAACATCACAGTTCTTGAATAATTTTTAAAGTTTGAAAATAAAGCTTTTCAAAAATTAAAATATCACTACAAACAGTAAAGCACTACTACATAATATATAATCCACCTCACAAATTTGTAACTCACCTTTCAAATAGTATTGTAGAATATGAAATACCAGAAACTCATAAAAGATTTTCTTTTTCACACAATCAATGTAATGCACCACTCTCAACAAGGTAAAACCAGTAATGGCAAACTTTCCCTCTCTTTCTCCACACAAATAAATGTAAGTAACAAATCACATTCCTTCCTACATTATTTCAAATTGTGAAACACATTTCTATTAGTTAGACATATTAATCCTTACCAACTGACTTCTAAAAGTGTCCAAACTGGTTCAGTAATTTTCTGGAGTCGCGACTCCACCACGGTGCCTCAGTAAAGCGTCGCGATGGAGCCGCGAATCCATACGGAAGTTCAAAAACCTATTACTAATAATACTAGTATTATTTTTTAACAACACACCACTTCTAAACATAGTACTGATTTGGGAAATGCTACTTTAATAACATATCACTTATAAATAAATTACAATTTAATATTTTAAAACCACAGTTAAGTTTCAACCCTTCCCCCATTCTGCTTAGTCCCAGTTTCCATAGTAACAGTTTCTGCAACATTCAACTGTACGGGCAGGTCACAAGTTCAACATATTTTCAAGTTCAGCACAGTAGCTTACAAATGCAAATAGCAGGTGTGGTTGACTTTTGCAAAATATTACCTTATCCTATCTACTGTACCTTTCAAACATTTTTTAATAACCAATAAGAAACATGCTTCTTTAGGAAAGTAACATGCATCCTATTTTTGAGGGTACAATGTTCATGAACAGCCAATTAGTTATCCGCTTTTTCAAAAACAGCATCTTGCCTACCATTTTAGATACATCTCATTCTACAAACTGACTACCTCAGCTACAGACATCTTCTCATTACTTCCAGACATCCCTTCAAGATGCTTTCAGTATGGATTGTAGGGCACAGCTATGTTTTCTGGTGCAAAAGGTATGCTGAACACAGAGGTATTGACAAAGACCTTGCTTTGCACAATGTGGATATTAAATGGATTGCACAAACAGGATTAAAGTGGCACAGATTGATGCCTTTGGTTAAAACCTTTTAGCATCTCCAACCCCCTGACCTCATGATTGTGCACTGTGGTGGCAATAACCTAGGCACATTGACTGGAGTAGGACTGGAAATGCTCATGAAGGATACCTTTGCACAATTGATGTTGCTCTTCCCTCAAACTGTCTTTGTATACTCTAATATATGCCAAAGACAGAAATGGAAGTGGTCAAATCAATTCTGTCCACAGATTGAGAAAGCCAGAAAGAATGTCAATAAAACTGTTTCTGCTTACCTCAGAGACCATAGGATGGGCTCCATCTATAACAACAAATTTCAAAATAAGCGTGGGAGACCATGCTTGTTCTTTTTCCAATTTTGACGCCAATCCGCAGATCCACCTGCGAATTTGCGGCAAAATTGAAAAAAGAAATGTTTGCAATCCCCAGTGGGATCCGTAAGGTGGGTATGCCTACCCTTCCCCCTTTTCTTTATTTACATTTTTTTTTGTGGGACTTGGCTCAAGCCAAGCCGAAAGATGGCTGCCAACACTTCCTGGTTGAAGTGTTGACAGTCAATCAGATTACAGCATGGGGACTGTCGGATCCGCATCCCTATATATGCAAATTTAGATTTAGTTAATATCTTTAAAACTACTCAACACATTTACACCAAATCACAATCAGCGTGATCTGCGGAACAAAATCTACCGTTCTGCCAAATTTAGTATAATTCCGTCCAGCGGTTTGGGCTGTAGTCGTGTTCAACACTCCTATGGGAATTAATATGGGGAAAATGCTTTTTGGGATAGCAGCTGCAAATGCTGTGCTGCACGAAAAGGAGAGAGGAGGATAGCGCCATATTTACAGAAATATGTCTCTCTCCTCCCCCTTCCCTAGCACCGACGCTGAACTCAGCTGCTGTGCGCCACGGAGACACCTTTGCGCCATAGTGCAAGGGTGTCTCCGTGAGTGTAGCATAGGTTTTGTACTGGAAGGATAGCCTTCCAGTACAAAATACCATGTTTAGACTAACTTTAACCCTTTTCCCTCTTTGTATGTGTGCTGTAAAGTGCAGGACACATACAAAGTCTGAAAAGGAAGGAGAAATGAAAGCATTTCTCCTTCCATGCGCCTACTTCAAAAAGGAACAGTTTTCTGATGATAAACCCTATCTACTTTATTTAGTAAATAGGGTTTAGCATCAGAAACCTTGCATGGTGCATGGGAGCACCCATGCACCACCCATGGTACGCCCCTTGGTGCTAAGTAATGCAACGTGGCATTATGCGCTGCTTCGCGTTACTTTCATGTTATTTCCAGCACTAAACAAGTTCAAGAAGGAGCCTTCTTAACAGATGCCTGCTTTGCCAAAGAAATGCAAATGTGTGCAATTAGAAAATGTTAAGGCCATTTTGGGGCCAGTATTGCCTTGAATGGGTGGAGTCACTTGAAACTTCCTGATAAGAGAGGGCGTTTTGAAAAGTTATGGGTTATTACTGCAAAGATCGGTACATTTTGTGTGAAATGCCCTGACACACTGGCCCATTGACACATAAAAAAGGAAACACATTTCTTTGAAATCATTCTCGGTAACAGACGTTCCAGCAGTTATTTTTGTTGGGTGTCATTTTTTTCCCTCTGAAGTAAAAATAAGGCGTAAGTGCATGCTACAGAAACATTAATCGTCACCTTTGCTTAACCCCCTGACACGCTTCTTTTGCTTAACCGAGCATTTCTTTATTAGCTCCTAATGGGGAGGTCTGTGGGGTTACAACACCTGAGAGGAGTGCCTGAAAGACTGTTCTTCTAGTTATTCACTGAGATGGTTGGAATGGCCTGCTATGGGAGTGCACTGAGGGACAAAGGGAGTCAATTACAGGTGTTGGTGAAGTAAAGTGCAGCTGCATTGTTGTTTTAATGGAGGAATGTCAGTTTCCGCCCATTGATTTCTGATGCAGGCCTCTCTCACTATGTACTCATCACCTCAGGACTCCACCGTCCTCTTGTCTTAAAGGGACCATGTAGTGTAGAGAAAAACCAGTTCTCTTTGCCCAGTACTGCATCTATAACAACGGCCAGCAACATGGACTTTCGAAAATATTTGATGACATTGGCATGCGTTTTGAGATCTATTGTGACATCATTCAGGGGATGGCCAGTTTAATGATGACAGAGTTTTATGCATCAAGGGTTCACTGTATTATTCCAGATGGCACAATATGTTGTTATGCATCAAGGGTTCACTGTATCAGTTCAGATGGCACAATATGTTGCATACAAAGCATTTCTTCTTTCTGTGAAGGTCTGTGTATGTTCTTTGTCTATGACTATAGCCCCTCTTAAATACGTCTGACTCTGTGGTGATCTCTAAGGATCGGAATGTTAGTTGTGAGAGCTTTTCACAGCATCAGGATCAGTAGCGGCCGGTGGTGGGAGTGCTGCTGGGCGGTTACGCGGGGCGGGGGAGGGGCATGGTGGGGGGTAGTAAACTAAGGATTTCGGCCACACTGAGGCAAGTAAACAAAAAAATAAATAAAACGAATTTTGTTGCGCGCGCTGCATCGCCAAATGCGATGCAGTGTGCGCAACGAAATTCGTTTTATTTATTTTTTGGTTTACTTACCTCAGTGCGGCCGAAATCCGTAGTTTACTACCGCCCACCCTGCCCCTCCCCCGCCCTGCATCACCGCCCGGCAGCACTCCCACCACCGGCCGCTACTGATCAGGATATCTTTCTAATTCTTTGTGTTATGCAAGAATGTATATGGTTTTTGCAATCTACAGCATACACTCAAGGGCTTAAGAGGATTAACGCATCCAGTTTTGTTTTTGATGCTATTTGTTATTGTTATAATATGACTAAAGCTTGTGCAAAACATACAATTTTCTAATAGATGGCAACATGTCAGAAAATAAGCAGAGATTGGTGAGTACCATTTCTGAAAATACGAGTTAGTGACATACTGATTCGGGAAAAATCCTTATAATTTACAATTTATAAATGGCACTGTATAAGCCTGCATTGCTAGCCTCCAGATGTTTGGTGTAATCTTGCTCACTTGTACTGACCAAATACCTTTCCTAAAGTAAAGGTGAGAGAATAAGAGGGAGATATGATGGGAAATATGTGAATAGTAATGGAAGAGACATGGGATGATATGATAAAGGTATGAATCGTATATCTATTTTATTAGTGTTCCACTAATTATAGAATTTATACCTTTAGTGATGTACTTCCTGTGACATCACCAGGGTCAAAGGTCACATGGCATCACTGCCGGGAAGACATCAAAGGCCATAGGATGTCACTTCCTGTGATGTCACTGGGGTCTAAGGGCATTGTGATGTCATTTCCGCTACCCCAGGCTTTTTGGTGAATCGACGTCCATGGCACTAGGTAAAATCTGTATATTACTGATATCTATAATTTAGTAGCACTTTTTATCTTTAACCTAAATTTATATGTGCATTTAGTGGCAGCATATATTATACTGTGTGTTAATGCTCATTTAAAATAATGATTTAAACATTCACCGTGCTTTCAGGGATCTCCTAGCACTAAAAATACACAAGTCACTTTTCCCTGCTACACCAAACAGGATTCAATTCTGTGGACCTCTGGTTGCACAAGTATACTTCTGTAGTGAACGCATTAACCAATAGAGGTTTCATAACAAACAATAGAACATGTTCTACTGATTGGTTTAATTTTTATTTATTTTTCAATTAAGCTGTGCATTATTTTATATGTAGTTACCTGATGGTGAGAGAGCGACAAAATAGTTACACAATATTTTGCTCTTTTTAACCATGCCTTTGATTCCATCCCTGCGCGTCCTCACCCCATCCCCATGGCAGTATTTATACTTTTTTTAATGCACTTCAACCGCTGCAATGAATAGCTTTGAGGGTGGCGAGCCAACAAACTATCAAAGTGAACCGAGCCAAAGGTCTGGCTCGGATCTTAGTGCCTGTGCACAAGCCACACATGTACTTAAATCATATATCAAACATCATGTTAAATATGGTAAAATTCGGGAGAAGTGTATTTCTTCAACATGTGAAGCACTGATGTTAAGACATCACATTAAAGCATATTATATTAAATAAATTGGTTTTTGTACAACTGGTATTCTGAACTCATGCATTTGAAACTGCTTTCATATGCACTAATGGAAAAAATGTAGGTGAAGTAACATATTTGCCTAGGATCACACAATTTAAGTAGGTTAACCGTGATTTATCCCGGTTTTCAAATGTAACTTTGTAAAAATTAGCCAGGACATGGGTATTTGTCTTTCCTCATGTTAAGGCTTTGTTTTTATTTCTTTGTGCATTTTTCGGCAATTTTTAGATAGCCTGAACTCGACCCAAAGTTATTGGAGCACTTTATATGAGCACCTCTTACATTACACAAGGTCACATTCATTGTTTATAGGCATGGGGAGATTAAGTGATTTGCCCAGAATCACAGGATGTTGAGCCGATGCTGAGACTTGAACCTGGTTCCCCAGTTCCAGCCCTGGCCCTAATGCCACATCCTGGGTAGAGGGAAGGAGGCAGGAAGAAGCCACATGAAAGCCTGGCTCGTTATGGGCTCGAGGTTCTAACAGGACCTTGAGCGGAGCCAGAGCCAGGCTTCAGGCTCAAGCCTGGCTCAACGTTTCAGTGGTTCACCACATTTAGAATAGCCCTATGATGTCTAAACAGTCAGTGATATTAGCATATGGTGTCCTATCTTCCCTTATTTTCATTATGGACCTTTTTTTATTAGATATTTTGTCAGATTAGCCGGTGATCTGTATTTATTTAACATAGTATTCTATTTATCTTACAGAACTGTAAGAAACACTGTCTTCTGGTTTTAAAGGGGATTGTAAAAAATACATTAATCCAGTCAGTGACTTAAGTGCACTATGTATTACCAGGAAGCCTGGGTTCAAATCCCGGATTTCCTGCATGGCTAAGTTGTGTGATCTTAGTCAAATCAATTTACTTCATGTGTCTAATGTACTTGATAGTGACATTTTACAGCACTTTCAATCAATTCCGTTTAAGATGGACTGCGAACAAAAAAAATCACTTGTGTGTTTTATTAGCCTGGAATGTTCCACCATTCATAACAATAATATTGGTCATGATGTAAGGGGCACCAGATAATTGGCTCACTCAGTTCACTCCTGGTGTAGTCAAGAGGGAGGGTTAATGAATGTCTTGAAGTTCATGTTTAGAAACTTTAATTTCAGATAAATGCCAATGCAATGTTGTGACCTAATGCACTAAAATGAAACACCACCATATGTTTAAAAAAATAGATTTTATTGTTGCATGCCAAAAGAGATTACATAGCATGATAGTAGCCTGGTATGTAGCAATAGATTCCATCATGCAATTACAGAAGAACAGTGCTGGGCTATTTATGAATAGTTGGCACACTATTTTTACATTTTTCTTTGTAACGAATGGACGCATAATAAACTGTCCATCCCCTGCCCAGTTGCCGCTGCTTTAACTATTAGCATAGGGAAGCACAGCAATGAACCCTGTGGAGCTTAAAAGAAAGTGTTCTAGAGGGGAAATTATGACAATGTGGAAGAGATAGGTGCCCTTAAACCAGTGCAATCACATAAAGACCATAGTGAATATATAGTACTATGTAGAAAGTAGTAAATAAATGCATTGATAGAATAGTGGGGTATGCCCTCACTAGGACTAGTTTTCACATATTGTTCTTTTTTTGTTAATTATTTGTTCTTGTTGTTTCTATGTTGCACTAGAATTCCTCCCAAGAATACATCTACCAGTTTTGACCCAAGTTGGCACTTGTATTTGTATGGAGTCTCGCCAGGACTGGATAAGTGCAAACTCAACTTTCATGTGCTTCAAAATGTGAGCCTGAGAAGGTGGTATCATTTAATGGCATATATTTGTGCTGAAATCCTCATGTGACTCATGGCATTGGGCACATTCAAGTGTTCCTTCTATTATATTTCACCATTTACAAACATTGTACATCACCCTGTGACCGCATTATGCAGATAGCCATGCACCCCTAAACTATTTCCATTCACAATTCTCGCTGCCCATGTGAAGCACAACGCCCGGTGTTGATAAACAACACCCAGCACTACACTGGGACGCATTGCTATTGCTCATCATGCTATGTTTGGCTGATGCACAATTCCCAGGATCCTCTGCTGCCCAGGGTAGGGTTCAATATGACTAATGGCCTTTGTGCAGTGATGTTCATTTGTTTGTCTGTGTACATTGGTGCATGTAAGTCTGTTGGACTTTTTGAAAAAAGGGTGCCTTTATGCACATTCTTTTGTTGCTCATTGATGGTTGAGAGCGTGTTGCTTTGTTGTTGGTCTCTGTACATGTAGAAGCCCATGAGAAACAGCCCTCATCCTGCCTGGCTAAGAAATGAAGCATCTTAGGTGAACAATGCCACACATGAAGTCTGGACATCACAAGATTGGAAACAAATCAATGCAAAAAAGAAAACTAACAGCTGACCTTCTCCATCTATGCCCATAGGATATGGAACAATTTCCCTATCAACTTCAATACTACTCCTACCCTTATGCAATTCGGAAAAGACTAGGAACAACCTCCATGAACATTTTGCCTCAATGTAAACCATTCTGAGTTCTACCTCAAGGCCTCCACTTCTTATCTACCATTTGTTTTCTTTCTAGCAAAGTTTACGATCTACATATACCATTCCATAAATATATGCATAAAAAAGGAATTAATCCAAAGAAGGAATAAGAGCTACAGTCCAATGTCCTTAAAAAGCCCGAAACCAAAAAAGGAAAAGGTTCGAGGTCCACGTGTAAGTACTGTTGATTGCATAGAGGATAGTTTTCTTCCAAATGTTACTCTTCAAGTGAAGAAGTAATGTATAAAATTTCAAGTGACACAAAGATAGTTGAGTTACTGAGGGTCCATAATACCCTCCTGTCAAGTTCGCGCTATATAAAACTCCGTAAAATAAAAAATAAAAAAAATAGTATCTCTCCCTCCTGTTACAAGCCATCTCAATAAGGGGCCCATGGGTGTGAATAAATAAACCACAGCTCAGCAGAGACAAAGCAAGCCTGCTAACCTCCGGCTCCAACCTCTGCCTATGGCTAGTTCAGTGGGAAAGTTAGATGAACTTGCAACCAAAATCAGTGGTCAGTTCCAGACTCTTCTATTTGAGGGCACTCTTTATTATCCTCTTTTCTATTCCTGACATTTCCAAACTGGACACTTTGATGCCAGTCTGTAGCAACATGCCTAGACTATAAAAAAAACTATCTAAATGTGAATATTATGGGTGAGAACAGGAACCTCCATCCATAGAGTAGGACACCCCTGGCTGGGTGCTGATAAACGCTGCTTGCTTTGAGCACATGAGCACCATCTTGGGTACTCTGCACTCCTTAGCTGGGCCTTCACTGTCAAATCATGACCTTCAACGGTTTGCAGAGTATACATAGGCAGTCTTGGTTCTAAGCACTCACTCTTCCATCCAACAGCCGAGTTATGCTCATATTTACCCACTCACACACGTACTCAACCACACACACAAACTCGCCAATCGATAAAGAAATACTCTCAATTATAAAATAGCCGGAAATAGTGCCTTTGACAATGCTTTTTGGGAAAGAATTTTGAGAGTTGGCTGCAGCTGTATCCAGTTAGGGTTTTGGGTGGCATCCCACTCTGGGCACTGCTGCAGTCAGTCCTGATTTACTATGATTTTACGTCAGACTTGCATCACTTTTGTGGTGCAGCCCCAATGCAAAATCATTTTTGGCATTTACTAATTCACACAAAGCCACTTTG
The DNA here is from genome assembly GCA_963921515.1 of Calotriton arnoldi. Taxonomy (NCBI): domain Eukaryota; kingdom Metazoa; phylum Chordata; class Amphibia; order Caudata; family Salamandridae; genus Calotriton; species Calotriton arnoldi. The sequence goes on from CAWUFW010000857.1 coordinate 1,736,467, forward strand.
CATGGTTTAGTAAATACAAAGTAACGCAAAGCAGCGCATAGTCCTGCCTGGCCTTACTTTGCGTTGGATAGTCATTACATGGGTGGAGCATAGACCTTCCCATGCATCCACCCATGTATGATGCAAACCCAGATTTACACAGGCTTGTAAACCTTGTTTGCGCCAAGACGGTGCGCCTACACGAGGAGGCTTAATTAGGAAAATACCTTTATTTCTCATCCTTAATTTTTCTTTCAATGTGTACCACAATCTGCAGCACACATAGAAAGACAAAGATGCCTCTAACGATTACATATGTGAAGGAAGGTGTTTTGTGCATGTACATGTGACCCTTTGTGTCTGTTAGATGTTTGTTGTGGTAAAAACAGACTACCTTTGTCTCTGGTGTTATAATTTGCATATTTCCACATTTCTCCCTTCACCGTGTAAAAATGTCAGCCATCAGAAACCATCAACTTTATTAATAGCGTTAAATATCACACTTAAATATGACATTTAGCATATTACTTGGTGACGCTGGCGACGATGTATATCATTAATTTAACCCCAAAAAAATGAACAACAGCATGCACACCTCTCCTCTCTGTCTCCGCGAATATTAAGCATTCTGCAAGAAGGAAAATTGCCGTATAATCAGTTGGAAAGACGTGCTCGTCACGTTTTAGCTGGACTTCGGATGTCTCTGTAGGGGAGCAGCAGACAGGGCTAGACTAAAGAGACAACCCGTCAAAGATGACGAGTTCCAGATAAATCAGAAATAGCCTTTTTATCAGCATTCTTGTCTTCCGGCGGCTAGGCTGGTAGGATGCAACAGGAAGCTGTGGGAATTTAACACACAGACATGACTTGCTACTTTAAACTTTCCTTGTAAGGGCACTTAGGGGTGACACTGCCCTTAGCAATAACCTCATCTGAATGTAGGATTGGCAAATTAACTATCTATGAAATAAATGTACATTCTGCGGATGCAAAGGGAGGTGTTTTAAATATTCATAGTCAATTCTAAAATTTCTTCTGGCTCCTGCATTAGCTATGTACAAAGAATGCCACAATAGGGGCTATATGACATTTTCTGATTATTGTACAAAGAAAATGTTCCAGTAAAGCTTATATTAAACATCAAGGTATTGTACTGTGTTAGCATTTGTATAGCGCTTACTACCCTGAAGAGGCATTGAGGCGGTTTATGGCAGGTAGCCGGAACTCAAAGTTAGGAGTTAATGCAGTGGTTATTAGTTATTGTTGGCTATAGGGATTAGTCCTGTGCTCTCAGGAATCTGTTCTATGTACGGCCTCCAGTTTATATCATGGAAGATTAAGTTCATAGGCGGTTGGTGTGATTATTGGTACAGGAGACTGCCCATTGCTAGATTGCAAAGGAATGGTTACACAGAAGAAGAGCTAGTGATTTATGAGGACAAGTATGGGCATTGTACACAAATATAGTAGTGAGTAAGGCACACAGGCATGCAACAGAGTAGATTGCACTCAGAGACAAGAATACATGCAGAAGACGGAGGGTATGAAGAAGGTCATTGTTAGAAATTGGGTTACTGGTCGACCGGGGTGTGAGCCCTGGTCAAGCAGTATCCACAATCCTAGTCAGGGTAAGGCACAAGCAAACCCCAAATTAACCTGTGCTCATCCCTCTGTTAGGTTGGAACTGAGCATTCAGGCTTAAGTTAGAGGCAATGTGTAAAGAATTTGTGCAACACTTCATACAGTAAAACAGTGAAAACACCACACAAAAAGATACCACACAAGGTTAGAAAAATAGAATAACATTTAATAAATAATACAAGACCAAAATGACAAAAATCCAATCAGAAGAACCAGAGATATGAATTTTTAAAGAGTAAACTGCAATGTAGCGGCTAAAAGCATAAAGCGCCAACCGCAGATATCTGGTTGTGCTGAACCGGATCAAAGTCAAAAGTTCAGGCCGACCGCGATGGTGCGTGGGTCGGATACAGTCCCAGATTAGTCCTGCTGAAGTTTTACCTTCTTAAATCTGTTCCAAGAGTCCTTTTCATGTGGGAGAGGGTCGTGGGAGCAAGGATAACGTCGTGGGCGGTGGTCGTTGTGGGCGAGAAGCAGGCCAGGCATCGCGTTGGCGGTCCTCCACAGGCGATTGAAGCTTACTGTGCAAATAGACAACTGGTGGTGGCTCGTGCTAAATATTGGTGCACGCACCACAGTCTCTGTGCGAACAGTCACAAAGAGTCCAAAAGCTTGATTTAAGAGCCCTCTGAGCCACACCAAGGATCCAGGACTTGAGGTGCCCCACTTGGGGGCCAGGAACTCACTGAAGACGGGTCCAGGAGCTGTCGGGGAAACTTTTATGTCCCTGAGGCTCAGATCAGGAGGCCAGCAGACTAGCACTTTGAGTCACTCTGGGGTCCTGAGTTCAAGGTCGTTGCAGGTCCAGTTCTTCCTCCCCAGGCAAAAGGGTGGCAGGTTAACACTGCAGGCAGTAGCCCCTTCAGAGTATCAGTCTAGCAGAGTGTCAGTCCTTTCAGCAGCACCACAGTCCTTTTTTAATATATATATATACATTTTTAAATTCTTTTTATTAGCATTTCAAAAGAGGAGGGGAGGGGGAATCAACTACTCAGCAAGGCATTTGCGGCTGGGGCCCTGCTAGTGCAGTACCAACCACAGCAGTATGGAATTTACAGCAGTCCACAGCGACCTTGAACTACAGCTACTCATGGCACCACAAACAACAGTCATAACATTTCTTAATCCATTGCTAGCATGGCAGGGGCAGTGTCCTCCCTGCCACCACTCACCTACACCTTCAGGTACTGCTCCAAAGGGATTTAATATCCTTAGGGCGCAATCGGCATCAGCTCCAAAAATGCTGTTAAGTTGTCTTGACACGCATCTAGCAGCAGCAAAGGCACAGTCAGCTTTCGCCGTTCTGGAGGAATCTCCTTCACATAGCCCAGCAGTGTGACCCAAGGCATGCACTCCAGCCAGAAATCTACAGTTTTGTCAACAATGTCAAAGACTGTGATCCAGAACGCTTCCACACCTGGGCAGCCCCAAGCCGAATGCAAAAAATCGGTGCATGGCGCAGCGCATCAGGCGCAGTGCTCATCCTCAAGAAAGCCCATTTTATGCAGTGGCTTTGAGTGCGAAAGAGCTTATGTAAGTATTTGAAGTGCACTAAGTCCAGGTGAAATTTGGACAACAGAGCTCAAGCCTGTGCACAACAGAAATGCCATTGCTCCTCGGAAATGGGGATGGCAAGGGCATCGGCCCACGCCTGCCTAGCGCCAGGGACACGCACTCTGCACATCAGAGTATATTCTAGTGATGAGCTTGCACTTAGACGGGTTTACCAGGAAAGCCTAAAGGGCTCAGAATGTGGAAGGTACTGCAGGGATTGAGCTATGAAGGCCACGCATTGCCGCTTTCAGCTGAAAATATGTGAACGTGTCCAATATGGAGATGGCGGGCCCTGCAGTGCGTGTTGTGATGTGATAAAGGAGCCCGCTGAATAAATATTGCCCATGGTTGTGAAGTTCAGTTTGTGAAATCTGTTGCTTGTGCCCGCATCCTGCATGAAGGATAAGACTGGGTGACCAATCAGCGGAACAAAAGGGCTAAAGAGGGCATCCATCCGGGCCCGCCTCCTCAATTTGTCCCAAGCCCAAACTGTGGAGCCCACAGTGTCAAACTTGGCTCTGGGGCGTTTCAGAGTTTGGTAAAGTGCTAATCGAAGGGGGTACAGAGCTGCTTGATCGTGTTCAGGTGCAATGTGGGCAAGAAATTTGGTAGGGTAAAGCCAACAGTATGTGAATTGCTCTTGCGCAGTACAGTAATAAACCCGCCCTGCTCAAAGGAAGCGTAAGGATCTCCCAGGCAATTCAGAGTTGTTTCCTGGCCCATGCAAGTGCCACAAGAAGGGAGCGGACGCAACATAGAAAGTATTGTGCCAGCGGGTGCAGGAGGTTAATGAACAGGTATAAGAATTTGAGTAGGATCACCATCTTTGCCAAGGCTAGCCTGCCGGCCATAGAAAGCGTGAGTTTCCTCCATATTTCCACATGCCCCTCCAGCCAGTCTATCAGATGGCCATATTTGGAGAGCCAGAGAGTGTCCACGTCTTGGCTTAGCCAGACCCCCAGGTACTTAACTGGCTCGGTCTTCCAGCGCAGAGGAAACTCTGAACTCCTGGGTTGCTGTCATGAGTGGAAAAATAACTGATTTTGCCCAATTTATGGAAATTCTGGATAGTTCCCCAAATCTAGGGAATTTCCAAATTAGGGGATTTAGATTATCACATGGCTGTTTGACATACAGGGTATCATCATCTGCATACATGGAGACCAAGAAAACACAGGGAAAAAAGGCCAGGCCGCAGTGGGAGTGGTGTTGAGGGAGTCTAGTCATGAGCATGTCCATTACAATAGCAAAAAGGATGCGGCATAAGGGACATCACTGGTGCGTGCCACGTGTTACTTGGAAAGGGAGGGTAATCTGACCATTAATGCGAAGGTGGGCCGCAGAGCCAGCATAAAGAGGCGGATTTGTTTGAGAAATCTAGGACTGATACCAAGCAGAGACAACAACGTGAAGAGATAGGGCCATTCCAGTGAATCAAAGGCCTTAGTGTCATCTAGGAAAATTGCAGCGGTGCTCAGGCTTGGCTCAATGGTGTGTAGTAGAGCAAAAAAGGTCCAACGGTTGTGGGATGTAAAGCGCCCAGAGATGAATCCAGACTGATCTGGCCTTGGCACTGAGCTGAAGCAATGGGAGCAGCCGGGAGGCAATCAGCTTGGTTAGGATTTTATTATCAATGTTAATCATGGATAACGGTCTATAGGATTCTTATCTCTGTGGATTCTTATTAGGTTTCAGAATGGCAATTATCAGCACCTCCCTTAGGGAAGGTGGTAGTATACCTGGCAACAGGGACTCCTCATACATGGCAAGGAGGTGCCGGGCTAGGAGGGGAGCATACTGCTAGAGCGCAACAGTGAGTCAGTCTAAACCCGGGGTCCTGTCACAGAGGAGAGTACTATTCACTTGTACAATTTCTTTTACCATGAACGACTCACCTACAAACTTACGGCATCCATCCTATGTTTGTAGTTGTAGCGAGTCAAAGAAGGAGTCAAGGTCTGGAGAAGCAGTTGACTTAGCTGTCTGGTACAGTGAGGAGTAGAAATTAGTTATTTCCCTCTGCAGTGCTGCCATCCCTGTTACCACGTCGTCGCACTCAGTTCAAAGCTCCGCGATCTAATTGTTAGCCCAGGGCTGAAGCAGCATATTCGAAAGTGTTTTACCTGCTCTGTCGTCCTTGCCGTCGCATCTGGCGTGGGCCTCCTGCTTAGATAATATGCTTCCCTCTGCACATCATCCTCAAATTTGTTCAATTTGCTTCAAATGCTAGCTAATGTGGATTCACCTATGTTAGTGAAGAACTGGAGCTCTAGAGCCCTGATCTCGGCTTCAATGCACGTCAGTTCTCCCACAGTGCGTGCAGAACCCCAGCCTGTTTGGCCATACATACTCCAAGGATTACAGTTTTGAACACCTCCCAGAGTGTGGAGAAAGAGTTAATTGTGCCCAAGTTGTGTGCAAAGTATTCCACTATTGCCGCCTGCACCTCCTCTCGAAGTATCTGATTACGTAGTGTGCCAGACAGAAGTCGCCATGCAGAAGTGCAAGATTTGAAGTCTGGGGGGATAACTGAAGCAGAACCGGGGCGTGATCTGACAAGGTGCATGGCATGTGAAAAATCTTGCTGGTCCATGCATCCACATCATGCATGGCCAGCCAAAAATCAAGACGCGACCAAGCAAGGCGGGCAGGGGAAACACATGTTCCCTCACTGCTGTCTCCATGACAGGCCCTCCACAGGTCAGTGAGGTCATAATCCTCCATGATGCAGTGCAGTAGAGCAGCTACATGAGGGTGGGGCTGCAGAGAGTTGCTTGATCTGTCTGCCAAGGGGTCAAGCACTAGATTAAATCACAGCCTCATAGTGTTGCCCCTGGGCCAAGAATGTTCGCTAGTCTCCAGACTTCGGCAAAGAAATCAGAATCGTCCACATTGGGGCAATTAATAGAAAAGAGCTTAAGCTGGTGGCCTTGTATCATGCCAGCTAGTATCGCAGATGGTTTATCGAATGTGCCAAGGTAAGCCCTTCCGGAGAAGTATGGTGACCCAGTGCATAATTTGAGTAGTGTGCCCATGTATCGTTCCCCTATCCAGCCCACCCGCAGGTTTTGCCAGACAAACAGGAAGCAGTATGGCTATAGTGCACAGAGCTTAATCATTTTCACTTAGATGTCCCTGTTCAGCATTGGTAGATTCTGTGTGTGACCTGGGAGCCTTCAGTGGAATACCCTTAACAAATTTGCGAGCTGCTTTTGGATCGGTGAAATACGTGGTCTTGCCTGCATGAAAAATTCAGAGTTTGGATGGATACAGCAGGGAGTATTTTGTGTCTGTCTTGAGGAGAGAGCGATAAAAGGGCAGAAAGTCCCTCCAGGTCACTTGGACGGTGACCGTAATGTCTGGGAAGAAGGAGACGGTTTAGCCCTGGTAAGTGAGGGTTTGTTGATCTCTTGCAAGTCGCAACACTGTGTCCCTGCAATTTAATAGACGGGCAATTTTGGGTTGGGCAGGAGTTCCGGGTGGAGGAAGCAGGCCAAGGGATCTATGCGCTCTCTCCACAGTCAGCATGGCAGATAGCGACTCACCAAAAAGTGTGCGCAGCACAGTTTCAACAACGTCTTCCATGCGTCCCATTGCGGTGGACTCCGGAATTCCAATGATCCCTAGATTGTTCCATCATGAGCACGTATCAAGGTCTTCATTTTTATTTTAGATGGCTTCTAAGACCTTCTCCATTTGGAGCATTTTCTCTCACACCAACGCCCTGTCATGCGACTTTCAAGTTGGGTTATGCGTTCACCATGGCCATCAACTCTTTCTTTTAGCAGGCCAAATCTGTCAGTTAACAGATCAATCTTGGTGTCGAAGGCAGTTAGGCTGTGTTTAGATCCAAGAACATTGCACATATGTCTGTCTCTGGGGGAGTGCTCGCTCCACTGCCAAGGCACAGCTGCCGATCGTTCATCGATGGTTCTGTCGTGCCCATCTGTCGGCGCTGTTCGAACGTGAGCTTTGATTGCTTAGTGTTTTCCTTCCCCATCATTTAGCCAGTGGGACAGCTGCGAAGGTACGGTGGCAGGATGGGTGCATCACTGGTCAGCTGGGCAGACTGGGCATTGTACTTGAGCCGTTTCCTTCTTCACCCCAAAGAGATAGTCCAGGGGGCACGAGCAGACCATTGAGCCATAGGAAACCCTCCTCAGTAGTTGTGCTCTGGGCCACCAGAGAGCCGAACCGTGCTGGGCCTGTTGGTGGGGGTGGGCCCCGAGAAGAGGTAAGACCAGGCCCACCACTCGCCACAGGATCCGAGTGGGGGCATGAGCAGGCTGATGGTCACTTGAGCATATGGGGTTCGCTCGTAGTGTCAGATGCTCTATGTGTGCTCGGGAAGGGCAGGCAATCCCCCGAGGATGCTCAGCTAGAGATCAGGTCTGCCATCCAGATGGGCTCAGGCATGCAGCAACACAGCCACTAAGGTAATAATGCAGAAAGTGGGGGCTGTGTCTATGCTTCCCTCACTGAGATCGACCCAGGCAGGTCCTCAATACCCGTAGGTCCCTCAGTGTATCTCTCCTCAGAAATAGGCCCAGGCACTTTGCACTCTTCACAGCGAGGGCCACAGTTCCAAGTGCTGGGGCCAGAATAGACATATTCAGGCCACAGGCTGGGCACCTCCCGGTTGTTTAGGCCCGCGCAAGCCTCCGTGATACGAGTGAGGCACAGGCAGCAGACACTCAGGGCCCACGCCCCCATCCAGCAACAAAACTACCTGTAGATAGGGGATGCGTCACGATCGGCATGCCGCCTTCCCAGTCTCTGCCGCAGCCGCACAGGAGGGTTGTTTTGCTGGCCTTGCCGAGCCTGTGCGCTTTGCGGGACAGGCAGCCACACTGCAAAGTCCCGGTTGGGGCACAGATACAGGCCTCAGGCAGTCCGCAGCAGTTGGCTCGCAGCAGCATCACCGCAGTCGGCTGTCAGCAAGCAGGAGCTGCACAGCCACAGGGCTGCATAAGTACATTTCCCCATCGCACCAGCCTGCAGGTGACAGTCGTGTCGGACTCCGCAGGGTATGTCTCTGCTAGTTGTGGGCTGTAATTGCGTCCGCATCCCTCCCGTCCTGGATACACTCTAGACTGCTCGAGGCATTATGGTGGGTTTAATTACTCCAGTGTCATTTTCGCCACCAGATATGGGTCCTCATGTGTTATCAGGAATGCAGGCATGAAATCTTCAGTCGGGAGGCACCAATGCAGTTTTTTTGATCGGATGAATGATGATATTCAGCCACCGGTCGGCAGAACCTCACAGAGTGGCGGGCATCTTGCGGCCGGGGTCTCTAGTGCTCCCCACAGCAGTCCTTCTTCTTGACAGAGCATTCACAGGTCCAGAAGTGTACTGAAGAGTTGGTGTCTAAGGTGCTTCTTTTATACACAGTTGTGCCTTTGAAGCATGGAGAAGGTTCTAGAGGCATGCCTTTGAAGTGTACAGATGCCCTGCCTTCCTGGCTTCAGACCCGCTACAGGGAGGTATGCAGCACTTTGTGCGGAGACAGGACATGGCCTATTCAAGTGTTAGTGAGGCTAGGCCCAGCTCCTCCCTTCCATCCTGCCAGTGATGGCCCATCCAATCACACCTAAGCTCGCCATTGTGTGTGACTGTCTAGGAGGTAGTTGGACAGATATTGAATTAAAAATATTGTGTTGCATAAATATCGTTTCAAGAATATCGTGATACAAAAATATTGTTGTATTTAATATCGTTGCCATAGCATTTTAGGTGTTGTTCAAAATATTGATGTATTTAATATCGATGTAGTTTATATCATTGGCAATAATATAGTTTTTTAGTGGTAAATAGTGTGTTTTAAATTGTATTTTTGATCAGTATGTTGTTTTTATTCATATTATTGTTGTTTAATGGTTGAATAATATGTATTTATAAGAATGTTGTTTTTCTGATTGAAATTGTTTGAATATTGTTTTTAAATATGTAGAAATATATTTTTTAAGAGTGGGATGTTGGGGTTATAGGGGATAAAGGTGGGAAGTATTTTAAAAATAATAATGTATTAGTGTATATTTTTTGTTGATGTTTTTAAAAAAATAGGAGTGGGGTGTTTGGTTTATAGAGGATAAGGGTGGGAAGTATTTAAAAAATAATGTATTACTTTATATTTCTTGTTGTTTATTTTATTTAATTTTTTTAATTAAAAAATTAGGAGCGGGATGTTGGGTTTATAGGGGATAAGGGTGGGGAGTTTTTAAAATATTATTTAATACAAATTTACAAAACAAAATTGTTTTAAAGTTGTTTTATATATTTTGAATATTGTAAAGTAAATTGTATATATTTTAATTACATTTTCAATAATAAAATATTTAAAAGCAAATTAAAAGTAAACAAATGTATTAAATATTGTAATTTTCCATTTGTTTAAGAAGCATTGTTATTGTAATTTGAAAAATCATATAATTTTTATAATGAGTTTATAAAAATGTAAAAAAACTGAAAAAAACATGAATTTTATAAAAATTAGGAAATATAAATGCATTTTGAAACTTTTGAATAAAAAATTTCTAGTTGCATTGAATTTTTTTTAATGTTTTTAAAAATGTAATGCTTTCACAGCTCCCGCCAACAGAGAGCAAACAGTAAGTCCGCTCCCTGCGGGTGGGAGCAGGAAAGCTGTTCCCAAAACAGATGGAAAAAAATTCGCACAGCCAGAGAGCAGCATTTTTTGCTGCTCCCTATGTGTGGGATCAATGCTGGCTCCTGCTAGATGTGGGGAGTTGGCAGGGACTGTGGGGGCATTGGGGCTCCCCCCACAGTCACCATTACGTCACCTTGGGTGCCCTGGGAGCGCTCCAGGGCACCAGCGCCCAGCATCACGAAGCTGGGCCCTGGGGGGTGGAGTCCCTGTGGCCAAAATCATTTTTGGGAAAGGGGCCCAAGGCCCTTTTCTCCATAAATGTTTTCTTGTCCTTTCCTGGTGAGAGTAGAGTCCATGATTCTACCTTTAAAATATTACGAGTTTGCAAATGTACAAATTACCTGGAAACTCTGCCTGTTTGGCCTACCCTGTATACCTTAGAAGTATGCAATGGCCTTCCAGCCTTTTGCCAGTATAATGCATAGCTTACCAAAAAGCATCCCAGCATGTTTCCCACTGATTTTATCGACGCTTGCTTGATGCCAAAGAATATGAGGACATCTCCACCAAACAATGAAGCACTTACTTCATATAGTTAAGAGGAAGAAGCCTTGTTTGGTGGAGATTTACCTGTTTGCAGTCTCGTTGTTTTCTCTATAGGACGATTCATGTTATCACAGATTTCTGGATGAAGACGCAGAGGAATAATCATATTGCAGAAACATACACAAGGTGACTGAATACATTTCCTCATAGTCCATTACGCAGCTGTGGTATAGAATATGCACTACACATTTCCCCAACGAGGTACACTTACTAATTAACAAGTAGAAAGTACTCCAGTTGGGTAGACATTTTGTGCAAAAATGTGGACTCTTGTTGGATAAAGCAGCAGGTGAGGTTCCATTCTGGCCCAGTCGCTCACACAGCTGCAGACACACCCACACAGACACTCAGAAACCTACTCACACACCCATTCAGCCACTCTCACATCCACTCACAGACCAACACAGCCACTCACACACATAGTCGCACACCCATACAGTCACTCATACACCCACTCACACACTCACAAAACCACTCACACACCCACTCACAGTCCCATACAGACACACACCTGCTCACACCCCCACAAAACTACTCACACACCCACTCACACACCCATACATCCACTCATATACCTACATACAGATCCATACAGCCACTCACACACCTATATAGCCAATCATATACCCACTCACAGACCCATACAGCCACTCACAAGCCCACTCACACACCCACACAGCTACTCACACACCCACTCACAGAACCATACAGCCACTCATACACCCAATCACTGACCCATACAGCCACTCACACACCTACTTACACACCCATACAGCCACTCACACACACACTCAAACACACGCAATACCACTCACACACCCACTCACCAACCTATCTAGCCACGCACACACCACTCTCAAAGGTTACAGGTAACAGTTAGGAAAAAAAATTAAATAACACCTTTAAAATTCACTAAAAAACAAAGGTTACAGGGACTTTATAGCTAGGAAAGAACATTCAAAATCGTAGAAATTCACAGAATAAAACAAAGGTTACAGGGATGATATAGTTAGGAAATAGAATTAAAAAAACCTGAGACATTCACTAAAAAAACAAAGGTTACAGGGACGTTATAGTTAGGATCAGATTTCACTTGTACACAACCATTGAAATACAGCAGTTATAGTTACTTGAACTATAACTATAATTTATGCCCATGCACTGCACTGCTTATGACCTCACATATTACATCACTCATGACGTGGTCAGTGACATCACTCATGCCATCACAGATGACATCTCAAATGACATAACTGATGACATCATCCACAGAACCACTCATGTTCTGGCAATGTGATTGTTCCTGGTGCGTCTTTATCCAGAAATAAGTGATATAATCAGTTCTACTAAATAGAAGACAACAAAACTACAAAGAGATAAATCACCACCAAACAAGGGTTTTTCCTCTTTACTGTATGAAGTAAGTTCTTCTTTGTTTGGTGGAGATGTTCTCATATTCCTCGGCATCAAGCACTCCTCACCAAAATTGGCGGCAATCGTGCTGGGGGGCGTTAGTTAAGCAGTCCATCATCCTGGCAATAGGCAGGAAAACCCTTGCATACTACTCAGGTGGGCGGGGCCAAATGGGCAAAGCTTCCAAGTGATTTGCACATTTGCATACTCATAGTAATTTAAAGGGAGAACTATGGATTCTGCTCTCACCAGGACAGGACAACAAAGAACCCACTTGTCACAGTCACATGCAAATTGCGCTCCAATAGATCAATGATGCAGGCACTCCACGAGGATTTCAGATCGTTTTCCTAAATGGAATTGCAGAGAAAACAAACTTGCTTTACCTTCACCAAGCCCAGGAGTTAGGATCATTTGTCCTTTACAGAAGTGGAGCTTCAATGGGGGAACCTGCTATGTTTATATTTGTAATTGCCTCCAGTTGAAGTTGAATTTCTGTGAAATGAGAGTGGGCATGACTGCAGGCATGGAAACAGATGAAAACTCTGCTCCCAGCAAGCGAGAGTGGTTTGGCAGCTACAGCTTGCTGGGACCAGTTAGTGTTTGCTCTGACTTGGCGGGAGCTGTCAAAGCTCAGAGAAAACATCTATGTCCTGAGGCCACCCAGGGACATAGGGGTTCAGCCCTGGGGGATGGTGGTCCCCACAGCCATTAATGGCTCCAGGAGAGGCAATGGAGGGGGGTCTGCCTGGCCCCCCTCCAATTTTTTAAGAAGCCCTGTGGAGGTGGTGATCTGTGGCCCCTCTCCTTCTGTGTTCACAGTCTGGCCCTGGGAGATGGTGGTCCCTGGGGCTGTTTTTGGCCTGGGAGGGGGGGCCAAGTGGCTCCCCTCCTAGTTCTATATATATCTCATAGCCCCAGGAGGTGGTGGTACCCAGGGCTTCTACGAAGCGCAGTAGGGGGTCTGAGAGTCCCACCTCCTTTTATAAAAAGAAATCCCTGGGGAGGTGGTGGTCCCCCAGCCTCAAAGTCCTTTCAGGGGGCCCATACACCCCCCTCCTTTTCTTAAAAAATGCCCACGAGACCTAGTCCACCGGGGGCTATTTTCAAAACAAGTGCGGGCGACCACGCTTGGTTTTATTTTTACATTTTTGCCACAGAATTGCGGCTCTGTCATGATTTTGTTGCAAAATATTTTTTTTGTCAAACATCTCTTTATTTGTTTTAATGATAACAGAGCATACAAGTATACAACAACCCTTGTAGGGGAAGAGGACCCCAATGCAGATTATTGGCCACTTCGTACAGTAGGCTAGTGGAACCAATACAGTGTGTGAACTAGTAAGTGGCGATCAGCACGTATTGTCCATGTCCAATTCTCGTGTCCCACCCTACCCCCCCTCCCAACAATCGAACAATAAGAAAAACAAAAACCTAAGGTGTCACGTCGAACAAAAAAAAAAAAGTAGTGCACTATTAGGGATGCTAAATCCGGAAGCTGAAAAAGGATTGATGAGGTGTGGGTATCGGAGTCGTCGTACGTGGCCTTGAAGAGGTCAGTGGGAGTCCTAAATATGAAAGAGGTGAAGAGCCCGCAGCCTTGGTCCACAGGCAAACAGGGGCAGCCCCTCGGAGAGATACTCGACTAGTGGCCCCCATATATAGTCAAAACCTGTGCGGGAGTCCTCCACAATGTCTGCCATTTGTTCCATCGCCAAGGCGCGCCATAATCTGGCGTGCCACTGCGTGAGGGAAGGGGCTTCCGATTTTTCCAGGCAGCGGCCACTGCCATCTTGGCCGCCCCAAGGCAAAGCCACATCACGGAGCGGTCTCCATGGGTTTGGTGCTTTAAGTTGGTGTCTCTGAGTCCCAGTAGCGTGTGTTCTAACGTGTTGGAGATCGGATATCCCAGAATCTGTTTGATTTGGGCGAGGACCTCCTTCCAAAATGGCTGAATGTGCGGGCAGTCCCACCAAATATGTCTGAAGTCTCCTAATTGGCCGCAGCCCCTCCAACATCTGTCTGAGGTATTAGGGAAGATAGTGTGTAGTCGGTGTGGATGCAGATACCAATCGTATACAATTTTGTAATGTGCCTCCCTGAGGTGCATAGACCGATTAAACTTAGGAATATCTCTATAAAGTGAGGTCCATTGTTGTCTCGTTGGGGGAGTGTCCAGTATAGTGTCCCAAAAGAGGTGGTGCCGAGGGGTGTTTGTGGAGCCGTGAGAGCGGAGGAGTGAGTACAGAAAGGAGATAGTGCCCTTTGAGGAGGCCCCCGACTGAGCAAATAATTCTATAGGAAGCAGCTCCCGGTTAGCGGCCAGCCGCACCTGTGGCTGCAGAGTCCAATGTTTAAGTTGCAGGTATCGGAATTCTTCGGATGATTTGAGTTTAAATTCCTTCGCACATTCCGGGAAGGAGAGCAGTCTCCCCCTATCGAAGAGATGGGAAAGCATCAGGCAGCCCCCTCCCGCCAAGCATCAAATGGGCCTTCCTGTAGGGCCGGGGAAACTCGGGGTTGAAGTGTATGGGCGTGTACGGGGAGGGAAAGGAGGTAAGGGGGTGGATCTGTTTACTTCGTCCCATACCCTCAGGGTGGTTGCCGTGGGAGTACTTATATATGTGTTTCGCGGACGGTGTTGTTTGCTTTTCCAGAGGAGGTCCCAGATCGTTCTCCCCGTGATTTGCCTGTCCATGTGTAGCCAGTGCCTACCGGACTCCCGCAGAGACCACTCAGTTACGACCCTCAATTGAGCAGCTCTATAGTAGCCCCGAAAGTCCGGTAGAGCCAGTCCCCCCCCCTCTCTCGACCTAGTCAATGTACGATTAGAAAGCCTGGCCCGCTGCCCCTGCCAGATGAACTTAGTGACCATTGATTTTAACGAAGAGAAGAGTGACTTCTCCACCGGGATTGGGAGGCCCTGGAAAAGGTACAATAGTCGCGGCAGGACATTCATTTTAATGGCGTTTATTCTCCCTATCCATGAGAGGTAGGCCGTCCTCCATCTAGCGAAGTCCGCCTGGAGTTGACGCAGCAGTGGGGGGAAGTTAGCCCTGTAGAGATTCTCTACTTTCGGAGTGAGCTTTATACCTAAATAGGTGATCTCCTTCTGCACTCCACGGAAGGGGGACGCTGCTTCGATGACCTGCATGGCCTCTTCAGGTACGGTGAGGTTCAAGAGATAGGATTTCGATAGGTTTACTTTGAAACCCGAGGCCCTTTCGTAGAGGGCAAGCTCCGTCTGGATCGCCGGGAGGGAAGTCTGTGGACGCGTGGCGGGGAGGAGCACATCGTCGGCGAAGAGAGCAATCTTATGCTCATCCGAGCCAAATGGAACACCCCGTATATCAGGGTTGGAGCGAATACGCTCTGCGAACGGTTCGATGCTAAGCGCAAATAGAAGGGGGGATAGTGGACATCCCTGACGCGTGCCTCGCGTGAGAGCAAATGGCGCCGAGGCCACTCCATTTACGAGGACCGTGGATCGCGGCGCATGGTAATTCGCTTTGACCATTCCAATAAAAGGTTCCTCAAAACCAAAACGCTGTAGCGTGCCAGTCAGGAAGGCCCAATCCACCCAATCGAAGGCCTTCTCCTTGTCCAGCGCGAGGAGGACCGTGGGTATTGCCTTCCGTTGTGCTTTTTCAATTAGGTGGATTATTCTTCGCAGGTTGTCATGGGTTTGCCTCCCTTAATGAAACCCGCTTGATCAGCTTGCACCAGGAACGGCATAATGTGTTCTAGGCGGGAGGCCAGAATCTTAGAGTACAGCTTAGCGTCCAGGTTGAGAAGCGCAATCGGTCTATAAGAGGCGCATTGGGCGGGATCTTTCCCTGGTTTGAGGAGAACGGAGATCAGAGCTTCACCCATTGAGGGGGTCACTTATTGCGTGGAGGCGATATGATTAAAGAGAGTGACTAGATGGGTAACGAGGTCCGGCGCGAAGGTACGATAAAAGTGGGCGTTCAGACCATCCGGACCGGGTGCTTTTGAGAGTTTGAGCGAATCCACCGCTTTTTGGACCTCTTCTGCGGAGATGGGGCTGTTTAGCAATTCGTTGGTAGCAGCAGGTATGCGTGGAAGGGAGAGACCTTCCAGGTATTGGTCCTGCGCTTGCAGATCAGGTTGATCTGCCGTGTATAAGTTGCTGTAGAAGTCTCCAAAGGCTTTGGCCTTGTCTGCCTCGCTCTGGTGTGGGGACCCCCGCCACCCCCACACTTTGAATGTAGTTCTTCTCTTGCCGGATCCGTAATTGGCGCGCCAGAAGTGCGCCTACCTTGTTTCCCCCTCATAGTTGCGAGCTTGTAGACGCAAAAGAGTCTTTTCGGCCCCGTTCATGTATATCGCTTGGAGTTTCCCCCTAACTTGGGTGACCTTGCGGAGTGTTTGTACCGAGGGAGAAGTTTTGTGGTTCTCTTCAGCTGAACACAGTTCGCTCTCTAGAAGGAGGCGTTCTCCCTTGCGTTGCTTTTTGAGCGCCGCGTCTAGCTCCATACACTTCCCCCTGACGACTGCCTTGAAGGCGTCCCAGTTGTTAGCTAGCGAGGTCTGGGCTGGGTCATTGAGTTCGAAAAAGTCTGCAATTGCCTTCCTGAGCTCGTCTTGGAGGAGCCTATCTCGGGTCAAATGATTAGGGAAGTACCATCTGGCATATTTGGAGCGGGGAGCGGGCCAGTCAAGGGTCAGCTCCAAGGGCGCATGATCCGAGAGGCAGATCGGGTGAAACTGAGTTCCCATCACCTTCGGTAGAAGGGACTGGCTCAAAAAGGCGTGGTCTATGCGGGAGTACGTCCTGTGCGAGTGGGAAAAAAAAGAGTAATCGCGGGTCGTAGGATGTGCAGCCCTCCAAGTGTCTATCAGTCCTAGGCCCCGTAATGTCGCCTTGAGCGGCTGGCTGAAGACCCCCCCGCCGCCCTGTGGCTATGTGTAGTGTCCATCGCCTGGTCCCAAATTAAGTTAAAATCCCCCAGCAGTATGACATCCCCACTGGCGAAGCCTCCCAAGGTGGACAAGAAGGCGTTGAGAAAATCGTGTTGGCCTGTATTGGGGGCGTAAAGTGTTGCAAAGGTGTAGGTTCTGCCCCGCAGCTCCCCCTTGACCATCACATATCTCCCCTCCTTAACCGTGCGGGTGGCCTGGTGTAGGAATGGGGTCGAGGAGTGAAAGAGAAGCGCCACTCCATTGTGTTTGGTATGTGCCGAAGAACGGTAAATTTGGGGGTATGCCCTATGCTTCATGCGTTGTTCGTCTTTGCGGGGAAGATGTGTCTCTTGGAGGGCAGCGATCGTGATCTGATGATCCCGGAGGAACCTCCAGATCCGTTGCCTCTTATTGGGAGAGTTCAGCCCCTTAACATTCCACGATAAACAATTTAACCCTGCCATTGGACATCTTTGCCAATATAGCTAGGCTCAACCAATCCCCCTGTCCTCCCCCGACTGGCAAGCTTCTTCCCCCCGACCCCGTCCTAGTGGCCCCAGAGTGCAGATAGCGGCTAAAAAAAACATGGCCCGTGACACCATAAAGCAAAAAGGAAATAAAAACTGGACAAGGGAAAATAGAAAAACTTAGACCAAGTCCAACTTAGAGCAGCAACGTGCTCGCGGAGATCCCCAATCACAGAGGAGGACTCCGTTACGAGCACAAACTGGGGTGGACCAAAATTCCACCGCCGCGGCCCATTGAATGTCTCATAGATAAAGAAATCAGTGAAAGACAGTAGCTTGGCTGGGTATGGCATAAGATGTTCGACTGGATCCGTGTGCACCTTTCTCCACTGCAGCAGAAGTGTCTGAGAGGGTCGGTGGGGGCGTCATGGCGGCTCAGAAGTGTCAGCCCTCCGGGGATTTGCCAGATCTACGCCGCTGACGCCAGGGGCCTCCTCCTTTATTCTTCGGACCCCCCTTCTCCTCAACCCGTCTGGCGGCTGCCTCGCTTGTTGATGGAGGCACCTCGATGCCCAGGATGGCGGCCGCTTCATCCAGGGAGGTACAATGGCAGTTGTGATTGTCCCAGGTGAAAGCTAAGCCAAAAGGGTAAGTCCAGCGGTAGCGCACCTGACGCTCTCTTAGGGTAGACGTGATCGGACGAAATTGGTGGCGCCTGGCTAGCGTGGCTTGGGCCACATCTTGGAAAAGCGAGCATTCTGTATTTTGGAAGGTGATCTTGTCCATTGAACGAGCTTTCTGGAGGATTCGTTCCTTGACTTTGAAGGAGCTAAATTTCGCTAGCACGTCGCAGGGTTTTCTGGTGTCTACTGGAGCCCGAGGTCCTACTCTGTGGACCCTTTCAAGGCGTACCTCCGGTTCAGAGTCCCCCAAAATCGTAGAAAAGAGCCCCACCATAAAGGCCTCCAGGTCAGGACCCTCGCATCCTTCCGCCAGACCCCTCACTCGGATGTTCTCCCGCCGTGAGCGATTTTCTAAATCTTCACACCGGAGCTGCGTGGCCTGTAGCTGTGCGTGAAGCTCCACAGACTGGGTTTCCAGGGGCCGCATACGTTCCTCCAAGTCTTGCTGTTTCGCTTCGAGATCGAGGGTGCGGGCTCCGACTGAATCTACGTCTGCCTGTAGCGCCATTAAGCGGCCACCCATCTCTGATTTGAACACTTCGAAGGAGGCCCCAATGTCCGACTTGATGTCATTGTTTGAACTCCCTGAGGGTGGCCAACAGCTCCTCCCTGGAGATCGCCATGGTGCCTTGGGAGACTTTAGGATCTGCACTCGCTGTCCCCTTGGATGTTGGGGAGAAGAAGCTGGAGACTCTAGGGGGCTGGGATTTTTTGGGTGGCATAAGGACCCTCTTGCGCCGCGTCCGAAGGGCGTCTAGAATTCGAAGGGGCCGTTGAAGACCCGCTTCTGCCACGATACACCAGTCGCAGTTGTCAGAGGCCTCTCTAGGTGGCGGCTGGGAGAACTAGGGAATTGCGTGCCCTAAGGCCGGCAAGGAGGCGCCAAACCCACGCTATCTTGTGGTGTGAGTAGACCTCCTCCGGACCAGGGTGCGGTGCGTGGGTGGGCACAGGGCCCCTTTTCAGGCATGAGATCCGGCCTCGCTAGTACGGACCCCTTTAGGGTCGGCTGCAGGGGAATCACTCTCTTGAACGCAATCACGCCTAAGGGGTCGCTGCCACTGGTGAACCCTTCTTAGGTGCTGGTGGGCTTCACCCTTATTCCTGACCTGGATCTGGTGTCAGCGCCCCCACCAGGGCTCCCACGTCGCTGTATATGAGCTCAAAGTCAGTCCCCGTGGCTCTTTATGGCGCCACAGGCTGGGGGTGACTCGCCGCCATCTTAGGGTCAGGCATCAGCAGCTGCTGGTGTGCTTGTAGAAGATCTTGACGAGGGAAGGGGAGACCCACCGATCCTTACCGGTGGTCCCCGTGGGCTGTTAATAGTGTCTCCTCTCGTTGCACCCCCTCGGATTTCACCTTATCAGCAAGGGCTCGCTCCGTTCGCGCACTGCAGGTAACCCCCGGTGGCCGCCATGATGAAGACAGGCAGGGAAGGCGCGCACCGGGATCTCAGGAAGTGGGAGGGACCCCCCGCCGATCCTCAACAGTTGTGTTCCCCAGCCGGGGGGGGGTCTCAACAGCGTCGCATGTCCCCCAGGTCTGGTTCCGCCACTCAGGTGGGTGAGCAAACAGGCGATCGCAAGCTCCGCGGGTGTCCCTGCAGACCCACTGCCGTCAGAAGCGCCAAATTCCAAACTCGGGGGCAGTCCCCGGCCCCCAGCTCTGCAGGGGCGCCTGCCCTCAACTGCACTTCTCCCCCCACCGGCCACCAACCTGGTGGCGTGGAGCGCCGTGGATCTCAGTGGAGCATCGGATCGGGCGCCGCCATGTCACCTCCACCGAGCCCGGAGGGGGCCGGACTCTCACGTCACCGTGGGTCTTCCCAGCGCTTTGGACTCAGGCTGTGCACCTTCCCTCAAGGCACTGGAGCTGCCAGAGAGCCCCCACGGTAAGATCGGGGCATTTAGGACGCTCTACTCCACTGATTTGGACGGGCCTGGCGAGGAGCTGATCGGAATCATGTCCGGTCAGCCATGATGGTTGGCCACGCCCCTCCAAAATATTTTTTTTAAAGTGCTTTTTTACCCTTGCAAACCAGGAAGTGTTGGAAGCCATCTTGTGATTTGGTCAACCCTAGTCACAGAAAAAAACATAAAAAAGGGTAGAAACAGCCTGAACCCCTAGGTCCCCCCTACTGGAGCTGAATATTACCCTGGGGACCACCACCTCCCCAGGGCTTCTTTAAAAATGAAAGCGGGGAAGGCCCATACAGCCTCCCCTGCTGCCCCGGGGACCACAACCTCCTCAGGGCTTATTTATGAATGGGGGATTTCTTGGACCCCCAAGCCCCGGGGACCACCACCTCCCTGGGGCTTTCTCTTTACACAATGCGGAGGGCTCAGTGGGCCTCCCTGTACCCCTGGGGGCCACCACCTCCCCAGGGCTTCAATTTGAATTAATGCGTGGTGTGCACAGACCCCCCCGCAGCCCCGTGGACTGCCACCTCCCTGGGGGTTTTGTAAAATATAATGCAGGGGGGCACGCACGGCCCCCCTTGCAGCCCTGGGGAACACCACCTCCCGGGGCAAATAAAAAAAAAGGATGGCCCTGGGGGGGACCGCAACTCCCAAAGGCCGGCTCCTGCTATGCAGGAGGTGCGGAGCCAGCAGATACTGCGTTGGCCTTGAGGCTCCCTCCGCGGTCCCCAACACTACAAAGTGGGTGCCCTAGGTGGGACCAGGGCACCCACACTAGAGGCTGGGCCACGGTGGGATGGGATCCCGGGGCCAAAATCGGCCCTCCCTTTAATCTTAAAACATTTTTTTTTAAAAGGCCAGGCCCTGGGAGATGGGGTCCCCGGGGCAGAGATTGCCCTTGGGAGGGGGCCGCTTGCACCCCTCCCCCATTCAAAAAGGCCTGGTCCCAGGGTATGAGGTCCTTCAGGCCCAAATGAGCCCAGGGAAGGGGGGCCAGGTGGCCCCCCTACCCTGATAAATGAAAAAAATTAAAACAAATGCGGACCGGCAGGTCGCCAGAGACCATGGCCCCTTTCTCCACCAGCATGCAAATGTGCCTCCTGGCACACTGCTGGTTGGGGGATAAAGTCCACTCTGCTGCAGAGGGTCCTTGGGGGCCAACAAGCCCTTGTGTTACCTCCAGTAAGTCCCACACAGAGGGATTGCTGTGTGGTCTTAGGAGACCACACTCCCTTTCTCCACCACTGTACAAACGTTCCTCCTGGTGCACTGCTGGTTGGGAGATGAAGCCCCTTGGATGCTGAGGGTCTTTGTGGACAACAAGCCCTCCTGTTACCTCCAGTAAGTCCCACAGAGTGCGATTGCTGAGAGGTCTTTAGAGGCTGCGCCCCTTCTCTCTACCACTCTGCAAACATACCTCCTGGCACAGTGCTGGTTGAGGGATCATGTACCCTTGGCTCCAGAGGGTCTTTGGGGGCCAACAAGCCCCCCTGGTACCTCCAGTAAGTCCCACACAATGGTATTGCTGAAAGGTCTTTGGAGGCCTCACCCCCTTTCTCCCCCACTCTGCAAACATGCCTCCTTGGGCACTGCTGGTTGGGGAATGAAGCCCCCTTGAAAGCTGAGGGTCATTGAGGGCCAACAAACCCTTGTGTTTCCTCCAGTAAGTCCCACAGAGCCTTATTGCTGAGAAAACTTTGGGGTCCACGCCCCCTTTCTCCACCACTCTGCAAAATGCACCTCCTGGTGCACTTCTGGTTGGGGCTGAAGTCCCCTAGGCTCTAGAGTGTCCCTGGGGTCCAACAAGCCCTCCTGTTGCCTCCAGTGAGTCCCACACAGCAGAATTGCTGGGAGGTCTTCTGAGATCACACCCCCTTTCTCCACCACTCTGAAAACGTGCCTCCTGGCACACTGTTGGTTCGGGGATGAATCCCCCTTGTATGCTGAGGGTCCTTGGGGGCCAACAAGCCCTTGTGCTACCTCCAGTAAGTCCTACAGAATGCAATTGCAGAGAGGACTTCAGAAGCCACGTCCCCTTTTTCCACCACTTTACAAACGCACCTCCTGGTGCACGTCTGGTTGGGGGCTGAAGTCCCCTTGGCTCTAGAGTGTCCTTGGGGGCCAACAAGCCCTCCTGGTACCTCAAGTGAGTCCCACACAGAGGAATTGCTGAGAGGTCTTCGGAGGCTACACCCCCTTTCTCCACCACTCTGCAAACACACCTGCTGGCACACTGCTGGTTGGGGGATAAAGTCCTCTTGGATGTTGAGGGTTCTTGCTGTCCCAGAAGACCTCCAGTAAGTCCGACACAAAGGATTCCTGAGAGCTGGTGCCAGGCCCGCCCCTTTCTCTACCACTCTGCAAACGGAACTACTAGTTAAAAAACAATAGAAATTCACTTAAAAAACCAAAGGTTACAGAGTTGTTATAATTAGGAAATAGAATTTTTAAAAACCTGAGAAATTCACTGAAAAAATCAAAGGTTACAGGGACATTATAGTTAGGCTCAGACTTAACTCGTACAAAACCAGCAAACTTCAGCAGTTATAATTACCTGAGCTATAACTATGACTTACACCCCCGCAATGCACTGCTTATGACCTCACATATTACATCACTCATGACATGGTCAGTGACATCGCTGATGCCATCACTGATGACATCTCAAATTACAGCAACGATGACATCATCCACAGAACTACTCACACACCCCATACAACCTCTCATACGCCCACTTCCACTCCCACACAACCACTCACATACCCATTCACAGACCCATACCAGTATTCTCACACCCACTCACTCCTCCGTAGAGGCACTTACACACCAACTCACTCACTCGTACAGCCACTCACACAACTTTTCACTCACTCATATGACCACTCATACTACCAGTCACTCACTCGTAAAGCCACTCACATAGCCACACGTTCACTCATACAGCTACTCACACAACAACATATTTACCTACACAGTCACTCACACACCACTCACTCACCCATACAGCCATTCTCACAGACACTTACTCTCCAATACAGCCACTCACAGACCAACTCACTTAACAAAACACCCACTCAAACAGCCACTCACTCACCCATACAGCCACTGACACACCCACTCACTCACCAATACAGTCATTCACACAGCATCTCACTCACCTACACAGCTACTCACACACCCACTTATACACCAAAACAGCCACTTACACACCATACACACAAGAATACATACAATCACACAACCACTCACATAATGTATGTTAAAAGTAGTATCACTCAGTAGTAGTGCCCCTAGCATACTAATATAACTTTTGTAGTAGTTTAGTATATATCTTTAACATCCATAAAATCTTTAAAAAACGTACAATCACTTGATGGCATCATCAGTGATGTCATTTGTGATGTCATCAGTGATGTCATGAGTGATGTCACTGACCATGTCATGAGTGATGTAATATGTGAGGTCATAAGCAGTGCATTACGGGGGCATGAGTCATAGTTATAGCTCAGGTAACTATAACTGCTGAATTTCACCAGTTTTGTACGACTGAAATCAAAGCCTAACTTTAACGTCCCTGTAACTTTTGTTTTTTCAGAGAATATATATATATATATATATGTGTGTATATATTATCTACTGGCGGTCGCCAGTAGATAGTTATAGTTAGGACCTATTTTCCATAGGAAATCCGCGACATTCTATTTGAAATAACTCTTGCGCCGGTTGACGAATCTTCGCGAAAGCTGCCAACTTGTTGGGGTGCTCCGTTCCGCTCCTACCCTGAAAGTCTCGGGTTGATTCGTCAAGCGGGAGCCGAGAAAAAAGGGGGGTCCCAAAACGCGTTTTCCCCATTCATTTTTCCATAGGATCCTTTCATCGCAGCTACAGCCCGAACTGCTGAATGGAATTACACCAAATTTGGCAAAGAGGTAGCCCTTGGTTCAGTGTCGTGCCTTTTGCTTAAATGGTGTAAATCCGTTCAGTAGTTTCTGAGAAAATCACAAATAAAATCACATATATATCTATGGCCGAGTAGGGTCCGCGTACCCACCCGATCACGAGCTGCATGCTAATTGGCTGTCAACACTCCAAATCAGGAAGTGTTGGCAGCCATTTTGTCCCTCGGTAGAACCGAGGGACAGAAACAAGTGCACAAAGCGCAAAAGGGGGCAGGGTAGAAACACCCTGACTCCCTAGGTCTGCTCAGGGGTCCCACAAGGACCCCTGGGCAGAAAAAGCATTTTTTTTTAAATCGGCGGGATGCGCTTAGGGTGCGCGGATCCCGCCGAGAAAAAAAAAGAAACAAGTGCGCAAAACGCACAAAGGGGGCAGGGTAGAAACACCCTGACCCCTAGGTCTGCTCAGGGGTCCCACAAGGACCCCTGGGCAGAAAAAGCATTTTTTTTAAAAAAAATCGACGAGATGCGCTTAGGGTGCGCGAATCCCGCCGAAAAAAAAAAACGAAGCGCGGTCTCCTGTGCTTTGTTGTTAATTGGCCCCCGGGTGGGCAAAGTCCCAGGGGCATGTGGGGGGTTATAATTTTAATGAATGGGGGGGCCTCTAAGGCCCCCCCAAGCCACGGGGACCACCACCCCCCGGGGCTTTAAAAACAAATGGTGTGGGAGGGCTCTCTGGCCCTCCCGCAGCCCCGGGGACCGCCACCCCCGGGGCTTCTTTTTTTAATTTAAAAAGTACTTGTGTGGGGTGGCTCCAGCCCCCCCACACGCCCCGGGGACCGCCACCTCTCCGGGGCACTAGAGTTAAATAACGGACCCCCAGAGCCCCGGGGACCACCACCTCCCCGGGGCTTTGAACATGGAGGGAGGGGGGCCGCACGGCCCCCCTCCTGGAGCCCTTGATGGCCCTGGGGACCACCACCCCCAGGGCCGGCTCCTGCAGTGTCCCGGGTGCCTACCCCTGGGACACTGTAGCTTGCTATGGCAGGGCGGGAGCCTCGCGGCTCCCATCCTGCCATAGCAAACTGCTTTGGTTTTGGAAGAGAGAGCAGGAAACCTGCCTCTCTTCCAAAACCAAAGACGATTGCTTTTCCACACAGGGAGCTGCATCTTAGCAGCTCCCCATGTGGAAAAGCAATGCCAGCTCCCGCAGGAGGCGGGGAGCCGGCAGGGTCCGTGGGGGAGTTGGGGTCCCCCCATGGACCCCAAAGGATAGGGCCAGCCCGGGGGATGGGGTCCCCGGGGCAAGTAGTGGCCCGGGAGGGGGGCCACGTGGCCCCCCTCCCCAAAAATAAATAAAAAATAAAGGCCGGCCCCGGGGATAGGGTCCCCGGGGCCTAAGGAGGCCTTAGGAGGGGGCCACGCAGCCCCCTCCATTAAAATGTAAAAAAAATAAGGTGGCAATGACCCGGGGGATGGGGTCCCCGGGTCGAATTAACCACGGGAGGGGGCCCACGCGGTCCCCTTCCCGTACCTTTTAAAAAATAAATAAAAGGGGGTCAGGCCCTGGGGGATGGGGTCCCCAGGGCCCAAAATAATTACAAAGAAGGGGGCCACACAGCCCCCTTTTTAAAAAAAAATCCCCCAAAAATCCGGCATCGCGCCGGAGGCCACGCCCTCCTTGTCAGCACTCTGTAAACGCGCCCCTGGCGCGTTTGCAGATTGGGAACGAATTCCCCTTGAATACTGGGGTCCCTGGGAGCCAACTAGCCCACCAGGAACCTCCAGTATGCGCCAGGGGCTGCGTTGCAGAGAGGTGTTCTGAGGCCACGCCCCTTTTACACCTCTCTGCAACGCAGCTCTGTGGCGCTTAATGGAGGTAGCTGGTGGGCTAGTTGCACCCCAGGGACCCTCAGGATTCAAGGGAAGTTAATCCCCCGACTTAAAACGCGCCACGGGGCGCGTTTGCACAGTGGTGAAGGGAGGGGGCGGGGCCTGAGGTGACATGTGTGCAAACAGGCCCCGTGGCGCGTTTTAAGATGGGGAATTAATTATCAGTAACTTGAATTTCCTTCCATAGGCTAACATTGACTGGTTTCACTTGGAAATTCTTCTAAGTGTCGATTTTTGAAACATACAAATATTCCTCTAAAATCAGCAGAACTACGAATTCCAATTTACTCACCTGTTATCAGGAGAGACCTCAGTGCTGCATCTTTCAGCCCAGTACTGATCCTGAAAAGTAATTTTAACCGTACTTACCAGTAACTTGAATTTCCTTCCATAGGATATCATTGCCTGCTTTTTGCTGAAAAAGTTTCTGTCGATTTTTGAAAATACAAATATTCCTCTAAAATCAGCCGAAATTCGAATTCCGATTTACTCACCTGTTATCAGGAGAGACCCCAGTGCTGCATCTTTCAGCCCAGTACTGATCCTGAAAAGTAATTTTAACCGTACTTACCAGTAACTTGAATTTCCTTCCATAGGATATCATTGCCTGCTTTTTGCTGAAAAAGTTTGTCGATTTTTGAAACATACAAATATTCCTCTAAAATCAGCAGAACTACGAATTCCGATTTACTCACCTGTTATCAGGAGAGACCTCAGTGCTGCATCTTTCAGCCCAGTACTGATCCTGAAAATTAATTTTAACCGTACTTACCAGTAACTTGAATTTCCTTCCATAGGATATCATTGCCTGCTTTTTGCTGAAAAAGTTTGTGTCGATTTTTGAAACATACAAATATTCCTCTAAAATCAGCAGAACTACGAATTCCGATTTACTCACCTGTTATCAGGAGAGACCTCAGTGCTGCATCTTTCAGCCCAGTACTGATCCTGAAAAGTAATTTTAACCGTACTTACCAGTAACTTGAATTTCCTTTCATAGGCTAACATTGACTGGTTTCACTTGGAAATTCTTCTAAGTGTCGATTTTTGAAACATACAAATATTCCTCTAAAATCAGCAGAACTACGAATTTCGATTTACTCACCTGTTCTCAGGAGAGACCTCAGTGCTGCATCTTTGAGCCCAGTACAGATCCTGAAAAGTAATTCTAACCGTACTTACCAGTAACTTGAATTTCCTTCCATAGGCTAACATTGACTGGTTTCACCTGGAAATTCTTCTAAGTGTGGAGTTTTGGAACTTTATAATATTCCTCTAAAATCAACCGAACTACGAATTCCGATTTACTCACCTGTTATCAGGAGAGAACCCAGTGCTGCATCTTTTAGCCCAGCACTGACCCTGAAAAGTAATTCTAACCGTACTTACCAGTAACTTATATTTCCTTCCATAGGAATCCATTGTCTGGTTTTCAGCAGAAAAGTTTCAAAGTGTCGATTTTCACAAACAAATATTCCTTAAAAATCGCCTGTATGACTTAAACGCATTCTTTCAACTGTTTACAGGAGATGCACCATTGCTGGATCTAGGATCCAACACTGAGTAAGAAAAAGTAACGATAACACTACTTACCTGCTAAGTGAATTTCCTCCCGTAGGATAACATTGGTGATTCTATGTGAAAAAGTGTCAACTTTTAAAATACAATAATATTCCTTAAAAATCACTACTGTAACCAAAACGCTTTTACTCAACTGTTTACAGGAGATGTCCCAGGACTGAATCTAGGATCCAGTCCTGTGGTTAGAAAAGTAATCCATAAAGTAACTAATTGCATTTAACTAGAAATTCACATTGAGCTCAATGTTGCATTGTGTTTGAAATTGTGTTGCCCATTGCAACAACTGTAACTACTGTACTTAAAAGTCTATTGCCTATTTGCAAAGTATTTAAACTAAAGTAATTCATTCTGAGAAAGTATATTTTGTAATGTAATGTATAATGTAATTACAATGTAATTTAAAAATAAAATATATAAAAATAAATAGTTTAAAAAAATGTAGTAAATCAGTATCAAAAAAATAAATATAACAATTAATACATTTAAAAATTGTCATTTACAAAACCTTTGAAATTCACTGAAAAAAACCATAGGTTTCAGACATGTTATAGTTAGGTATTAGCATTTAAAAAACCTTTGAAATTCACTGAAAAAACCATAGATTTCAGGCACGTTATAGTTAGAAATTTGCATTTAAAAAACCTTACAAATTCACTGAAAAAACCATAGGTTTTAGGGACAGATAGTTAGTTGGACATTGCACTCGTACAAAACCCGTGAAATTCCCCTGTTATAGTTAGTTCAGCTAACTATAACTCGCGCCCCCGCAATGCACTGCTGATGACGTCACATATTACATCACTCATGACGTGGTCAGTGACATCACTGATGACATCACTGATGACATCTCAAATGACATCACTGATGACATCATCCATGTGATAATTTCATGCATCTACTCACACCCTAATATAACTTTTGATACACCCACTCTAAATTACAGACTGCCATTCTCAAAACCATAGACACTCCAACACCAATAACTACATACCCACTCACTGATTCTTAGGTCTACACACACATCCACTCACTCACCTGTACAGTCACTCATACTTACGGTCACTCAGTACAGGACTATCATATGCACTCATACACCTACATAAACACTCACACACCGCCACTCATCCATAGAGGTACTCACACACCTAGTCAGTCATGCAAATAATTAATCACACTGCCATTTACTCACCTATACAGTTATACACACACCAGCTCACTTACTCATACAAATACTAGCACATTCTTACGCTCTTGTACAATCACTAATACAAGTACACACTCATCCATACAGCCACTCTCACAATCACACACTCTCACTTATACCCATTTATATACTCCAACACACATATATACTGCCTTTCACATATGTAGTTACTCACACATGTACCACTGAGATATACATTCACTCACTAACACACCCATACGCACACTCACCCACCCATACAGTCCATCACAGATGCACTCTTGAAACCATGCACCCAGTGAATCACCCACTCATACATCTATGTGCAGTCACACACACCCCATCCACACAAACACTCAGGCACCCATACAGATACTCAGACAACCAATCAATAACTCATATAGACACTCATGTAGCTATTTACAAACCCATGCAGCCACTTACACACCAACAGACAGACGGATAAAGACATTCACACAGTTTAGTCACTAACCCATGCATTTAGTAAGATACGTTTAATCACTCACTTATAGAGTCAGTCACGCACCTACTAAATCATCCATCCAGACACTTATACACCCACTCATTATTCAATACACCTTGGCATATATATTAAACATATTTAAACTTTATAGAAACACACAGTCACTGCATGATGTCATCAGTGATGTCATTTGAGATGTCATCAGTGAGGTCATCAGTGATGTCACTGACCATGTCATGAGTGATGTAATATGTGACGTCATCAGCAGTGCATTGCGGGGGCGCGAGTTATAGTTAGCTGAACTAACTATAACGGGGGAATTTCACGGGTTTTGTACGAGTGCAATGTCCAACTAACTATAACTGTCCCTAAAACCTATGGTTTTTTCAGTGAATATATATATAGATAGATAGATAGGTAGGTAGGTAGGTAGATAGGTAGGTAGGTAGGTAGGTAGATAGATAGATAGATAGATAGATAAATACTGTTTCTGAACATTTGCTCCACTGGAATGGGTGAACATATTGCTATTGGCATATTAAGGATCATTGATATTGCTGTGTATGGATATAATGTAATTATTGGAGTTTTGTTTTGAATAATATAAGGGCTTATAAGATGTATGCAGACACAGAAATAAGATACTTTTGCCACGTAATTTTTGAGTCAATTTAATTGGTTAATTTCAGTCCTAGAAAACCAACTGTGAATTACCAAACCGTTGTGAAAGGTGATGTATAAGAAAATGAGAGCTCACAAGCTCCTTTAAATTCACGAAAATATATTTTGAATACTACTGTCCCAGAAACAGTCTGTGACAATGGTTAAAAAACACTATAGGGTTTGTTTAGTGGTGTTCAAAGTCAGAGGACTAGCACTGAGTAAAATATTGTTATAACCCCTTTAATATCCAAATTTGCCAGGGTAGGTGTAGTCTTTCCACCAACTTTGCTTTCCGATGTCCTAGTTTGGGAGGCTCAAGAGATGAACTCTACAGTTAGTTACCTTAGAACATTGAAGGCATTTTGTCACCAAAGAGTTTAGAAGAACCCAGTGAGATGCCATTGATGGACTCAATGTGTGCAGCCCTGCCATTCCATAAGAGAGATTAGATTTGAATTGGTATACTTATGTGATGTCAGACAGTACAATGGCATATTGGTCTAACTATTATTTTTTAAATGAAGTGTGAGCCTGGAAAAAATCTAGTTGCAGATTGTTTATTGCAACATCCAATACCATCTGGCAAGAATGATGTATGTGATGTGTGTTAGAGCTGTGAGATCTGTTGTAATATAGGTTCTGGGCAAAAATGAGTGGTTGACACCATCTTAAGAAACCGTTGATTTGATGCAGGTCAAGGAGGAATTACGGAGTAGTTGCAAGGTACTGAGTGAGCAAATAAAGAGTTTTGAGCAATTTAAAGATGAATTGTCCACTGGTTTTATCAGATGTTAACATTAAAATGAAGCAGCGATTAGTACCCCAGCAGAGCTTAATTCATAAAAACATCACATTGGCATTTGAAGGTCATCTTAGCAGTAGCTTGAAAACAACTCTGAGGCAGATACCAATAGTCAGAACACGACTGTTCATCCAAAATAAATGGGGATTTGTGTGGTCATTGTGGGAGGTAAAAGCACAGTTTGTGTTGGTTCTCCTCCAGGCGAATCCTCATTAAAGTCATAAGCATTGAATTGTCCCCTCGTGCGCAGGATCCAGAGTACTTTTAAAATATATATCTGCATCATTGATTTTCTTTGAGAAACGAAATCAAATGTAAAAGTCACTGACATAAATAAAGACAGTGATCAACAACATTTTCGCAGCTCTTTTAAGGAATCACAGGGATGTCCGTAGGAAAGATCAGACAAAAAGAGGGTAACACTCCGACATGCATTGAGAGACACAAAGAAAATATTCAAAGAAAAACAAGAATTCGTATTTCAGCATCCATTTCGTCTCCATTTTCATCCACCACTAGGGGGTGCCAAACCCACATACTGATTGTGTTCTTACATGTACTATGTAGGGTCCAATCACCATGCTTTCCCTAGCAGAGAGCTCCTTTTCCTTGAGAATCGACCGGCCTTCAGAATCTTTTTCTCCTACCTTTTCAAACCGTATTTCTGGCCACAATTAATCAAAAGAAAGTCATGTGTGCTTTGAGATAAATTATTAAGGTGATTTAGCAAAATTATATTTTATATTGTATTATGGGTAATTTTCAGATGACAGCAAGACTTAAGTAGGTTTCTGGTTTGGGCATTCTTAAATGCCAAAGAAAGGAATTATTCTGCCACTCATGCTTAAGTGATTTGGGCCACCATGTCATATAATTCAGAAACACAGAGGATTCGGAGACATAATTAAGCCCAGTCTCAGCTTCAACTTCCGTGAAATTTCAGTCAATTAACAAATTGTCTTTTGCCACAGGAGAAATGCTTTTCATTCCTATTGTAGCCAAAGTCGCTTTTATTGGACGTATCTCAGGTCTGCTGGCATCACATTTGCATTTTACAGATGCACAAGTACATACAAATATATTTTGCATATCTGAAGGCACCAAATCCCGCCACCTGAATCAGAACAATTGAAAACACATTGCTCTAGCAGTCAGTGTTCTTAATTACTTTTAGGTCTGACATTCTAACATTTTATGGCATTTCACAGTTATTAATTTGACAAAGTGTTCTTTTTTTGCACTCTGCCGCCTACCACCCTCTCTCCAGTGGGCTGAGCAGTGTTTCTGTGTAGTGTAATGTTTTTGTTCTGTTCGATGTTGATAATGGTACTGTTCATTCTGGTAGTGCTCCGTGGGTTCTGCACTGGCGTCATTTCATCAAAGTCGCAGGGGCTGTTAACATTCCCAGGTTAACTGAGCGAGTCCCAGCTTTTAAAGATACTAGACGCGCAATGGATCGAATTCTTAGCCTTTTACTGTACGTGGGCGCTTTATTCCTCTTCAGGATGAAAGACATGTATATAGCCCCTTAAGGAGCGTACTGTCTCACAAAAGCAACAGATTGGCCACACTGGCGAGATGGCCTCCCAGGAGAGAAAATGCCTAGATGAACTTGTTACTCTATTATCTCACTCCCATGATAATCTGGCCCCAATGACGAATGTTCAGATGATTGGGAGGTGAATTAGGCAAGGATGTGTGCTTCTCCCATTCCTTTTCACTCTCTATATATCAACGGCTTTGAGAGGTTTATGGTGGACAATGGTCAGGATATGAGACAGACCGATGACCGCCCAATCCCAGTTCTGCTGTTTGCAGATGATACTGTTTTGATGGCGAGAGCTGCCAACGAACGGGCTTCAGAAACTGCTTGATTCCTTTACTATTTTTCTGGAACAATTGGACCCAGAACTGCCGAAGACTTGCTCCCATACTGTTAATGGTGTGCAGATTAGTAAAGTAGGTACTCTGAATGAATTTACATAATGTTAGGAGGCAGCAATTTCAAAAGGCCACAGAAACAGTTTTTAGGTCTGGCGTTTGCCAAGACCTTTTGTTTTTACTGAAATTATATGTATAATATACTTAGTAAATGGGGCTTTTAGCCACTTCTCTTCATCCATTACTCTATGGTGTCATTAACGTTTTGCTCGTGCCCACTACAGCATAAAGCATGGGGCAGTGGGTCAGCCTACTTAAGCCGCTAACTAACTTCACTTTCAGTGACTGCATTTTACTCTTTCACAAGGTTCACATCCGCACAAGAAGTAGTTGCCTCAGGTTCCCTCAGTGCCAGTTTTTTGTTTTTACTTTGTAATTACTTTAGTGTTGCCTTTATGCTAAAAGCCTGATGTGATAGCAGGGCACTTTTGGTGTAAAGGGCACATTCCAGCTTTATCAGTTCCAGTCTCCTGCCAATGTGGTTGTAAATCCTTTTGGACTGACCTTTATTATCTGACTGCTTCTATTCCACTATTCTGAACAGAGCCTTTTGAAAGACAACAGTAATAACAACTGCAGCTCACACAAACTTTGAATATAAGCTCATTAGTAAGCCCTATCCTTGCAAACCTGACTGTCTATTTGCATTCTTTTCCTTATTGCTTTCTTTCTTACCTCATTGCTTTCTTTCTTTCCTTATTGCTTTCTTTGTTTGCATATTGCTTTCTCTCTTTCCTTCTTTGTGCTTTCTTTATTTCCGTTTTCTTCCGTTCCTTCTTTGCTTCTATTGTTTTTACATTTTCTTCCCCTTTTCCTTCCTTCTCTTTCTTTTCTTGTTTTTTCTTCTTTCTTTCATACCATTCCTTCTTTCTTGCCTTCTTTTCTTGCCTTCTTCCTTTTTTCATCATTCTTTTTTGTTTCTTCTTTTCCTTGTTTGTTTTCTTCCTTCCTTGTTTCTTTCCCTTCTTTTTTCTTGCATTTTTCCTGCCTTTTCTCTTCTCTTGCAGTTTTTTGCCTTTTTCCTGCCTTCTTTCTTTTTTATTTCATCTTTCTTTCTTTCTTTCTTTCTTTCTTTCTTTCTTTCTTTTTCCTAACTTCTTTCTTTCATTTTACCTTCGTTTTTTCTCCTTATTGCTTGCCTTCTTTTTTGTTCCTTCCTTCTTTCTTGGCTTCTTCCTTTTCTCCATTTTTTCTTTCTTGCCTTCCTTCTTGTCTTCTTTCTTTCTGTTTCCTACCTTCTTTGTCCTTCTTTTTCTTTCCTTCTTTTTTCCATTTTGTTCTTTTTAACTCTCTCCTT
The DNA here is from genome assembly GCA_963921515.1 of Calotriton arnoldi. Taxonomy (NCBI): domain Eukaryota; kingdom Metazoa; phylum Chordata; class Amphibia; order Caudata; family Salamandridae; genus Calotriton; species Calotriton arnoldi. Next base: position 1,770,002 of record CAWUFW010000857.1, read on the forward strand.
CATTTTTTTCTTTCTTTCTTTTTTTCTTGTTTCCTTCCTTCTTACTTTCTCTTTCTTTTTTCTTTCTTTCTTTCCTTCTTAAAGGCAAGAGGCTTTCAGCCAATGCCAGACCAATTGGCTTTTTGGTGTGTGTTAGCCAACACCTTTTGAGTTTACTAAAATTAAGTGTATAACATAGTTACTTAGAGAGTTTTCAGCCAGACTTCATCCATTAGTCTGTGGTTGTGTTATTTACATTTTTCTTCCACCCACTCCAGCATGCATGAAGGGGCAATGTGTCAGTCCACTTCAGCCATTGGCTGACTTCACCATGAGTAATATTATACTGCTCTTTCGCAAGGGGCACATCCACACATAAAGTAGTCCCCTTCAGTGCCAGGGAGTACTACTGTATTGTGTGCTTTTTTGAGACCCCCCAAAACTTTTTACCCTTAGCCAATGTTTTATTTGGAGACTGATGAAGGCCCGGCAACTTCCTGAACAATAAAGTTTTGCAAAAACCATGACAAAACAGAATAAGAATTACCAAAAGGCTGGCAGTCAGTGCCAGACCTATTGCATTTGCCAGTGCTTGTTAGATTTGCATCTAAATTGGGGATGAAACCCCTGAGTGTGATGATCACTGTATACAAAAGCAAATATTTTTCTGCGGCCAATTATGCCACATGAGTTTAGGTAAAACGTAGTTCTTTGAAAAGTCTGATCCCATCAACGCCCTTATCAAAGGTAATATTAAATCTTTATTTGTTACATTTTGTAATGATGATCTGCAGTTAACACTCACTCTTTGTTATTAACTAAATAGGGAAGACATCCTCATTACAGTGGTGCATAATTTACAACATCGGTTTGTGTTTACACGTTTTCATCATAACACTGTTCACTTTCTGTTTTTTTTCTTGAATATTGGTGTGTGGACAAGGAATCTTCCTGGTTGTCCACATAATGGTTACTCATTTTGGTTTACCATTCATTTTATGTTTTTTGCCAACATTACAAGGCCCCAGTATCACTGTATCCGAGACTGTTGCACAATAAGGTACATTCTAGGAAATATAGAGCTGCTCTCCTTTTTCTACAGGGACTATCATTGGGTCTTTGACCCTGAGGAGTGCTGTTCTATCCCAGGCGGGACAACTGAGACCACAAACCTCAGCTTCAGCATTGCACCAGGAGGGGCCAAGGCCACCGGTACTCTCTGCACACAAGGCGCACCTCTGTCTCCCACAGCCCAGGACTGTTATCGGGTCTTTGACCCTGAGGAGAGCTGTTCTGTCCCAGGTGAGACCACCAAGACCACAAACCCCAGCGGCAGCGTCGCACCTGGAGGGAGCGGGGCTACCGGTACTCTCTGCGCTCACAGCACGCCTCTGTCTCCCACAGCATGGGACTGTCATCAGATCTTTTACCCTGAGGAATGCTGTTTGGTCCCAGGCGGGACCACCGAGACCACAAACCCAAGCGGCAGCATTGCGCCAGGAGGGGTGGGCCACTGGAACTCTCTGCGCACAAAGCGCACCCTGTCTCCCGCAGCATTGGACGTGCATGGGCCGTGCCCGGGCAAAGCTCAGGCCAAGGGTGGGCCCATCTGTGCCCGTCCGTGGCTGAACGTGGCTGGGCTGGGCCCCCCTCTAACTCCCTGACAATAAGGTAAAATCAGCTGTTTACAGGGAAATTAGGAATGGGGGAAATGCCACAGGTTTTGTTATGGGAAAGCGAAAGGCAAAATCTCCGACCCCCAAAACGGGTGCCACTATGGACAGCTTCTTAAAGTGGGCAGTAAGCGTTATTAATAAGGAAATTGAGTTAGCAAAAAGGTGGCTATCTCTGTCATCGTTCTCCGTTGTACTAGATGAACCAAATGAGGATGTGGTGCTTGTTAACACTATAATAGATGGGGCCCAAGATTCTGTGCTCATACCTGGAGAATTAGGTACAACTTCGAGTCTGGCCTAAGGGGGAAGAGGGAAGAAAGGAAATCTCCAGGCCAAGCTTCAGCTCTAGGCAGAGGTACCAAAAGAAAATTGCAAGGAGGGAAAAGGAAAAGATGGAGGGTGTTGTTAAATCAAAAAGATTATACCATGGTCTTCCCATGGCAGACAGAAGTATGGGAGAACATAGTGCCAAAGCCAATACTCAGCCTGGAGGAGAATCACTCACCCTTTTGCTGGAGGACATTTTAAAGGGTGTGCGTACATCACTTTCCACTGCCCTGAGTCCCATCCTCATGCGCCTTACTAAAATTGAAGAAGCTTTACGCAACTTGGCCAAGCTATCAGGGGAGGTGAGTTCTGACCTTGTGAGCCTGCAGCTTGTGAAAAAGCCGGAAAATCCCACTGAGGTACTCCTTCAACAAATCTCACTCCCCGTTACAAGACCTCCCACGGCATCTCACTCTCACATCCAAACCCAGCACACTGAATCACTTTCAGTCCCACCAAGGAAACAATTGTTATGTTATGTTATATATATTTATAACGCGCACAGATACTCGGCAGAGTGTCCCGGCGAGTACTTGAAAAAAGAAACATAGGTCAGAGCATCAGCTAGAAGAGAAGAGTTTTTAACTTTTTCTTAAAGATCGCCGGGTCCTGGATGCCGCGCAGCTCCAGGGGCAGAGCATTCCATGCCAAGGCAGCTTTCCGCACAAAGGAGCTCCCACCAAGCCTTTGGCGGTTGAACCTAGGGGTCTGCATCAGAAGTTGAGAGGAGGAACGCAACTGTCTTACTGGGTTGTAAAAAGCGAATCTCTTCTGTAGATAGATAGGTCCCAGGCCATAGAGAGCCCTATGGGCGATGGTCAAAGTTTTACATTTTATTCGGGACTCCACAGGGAGCCAGTGCAAAGAGCGCAAATGAGCACGCACACTACACCTGCCAGACAAACCCAGCAGTAGTCTGGCAGCAGAGTTTTGAACTACCTGCATTTTATTCAAGAGGTAGCCAGGGATGCCCTCATAAAGTGCGTTGGCATAGTCCAGGCGGGACAAAATCAAGGCACGAACAACAGTTTCTTTGGCGGGTCTTGGAAGGAGAGGAAGAAACTTCCTCAAAGCTTTCAGGGTGCCAAAACAGGTCCCAGCCAGCTTCTTAACCTGGGTTGAAAAGGTCAGGTTCTCATTGAACCAGACCCCCAGATTTTTGGCAGCGTTTCCCATTGCACTAGGCAGGGGGAAACCAGGGGGCCATAGCCTCTTCTGAAATTGGCAGGAAATACGCCATACAAGAGAACCTCCGACTTCTCTTCATTACACTTCAGCTGTGCCTGAGCAAGCCAATGAAAAACAGAGGACAGACAGTGCTGAGCAGAGAGGACTGAATCATCGTCCCTTCCCCAAGAAAACAGGAGCTGAGTGTCATCCGCGTAGGCCAACACCTTAGCCCCTAATGTCTCTGCTAAATAAACCAGCGGAGTGACATAGATGTTAAAAAGAAGGGGACTAAGGGATGACCCCTGCGGGACACCTGTGACCACCCGCTGGGGCACGGAGGCACATGGTGGAAGCCAGACCTGCTGGGTGCAGCCTTCCAAAAAAGACCTAATCCAGCCCCAAACAGACCCGGATATGCCAATCTCCAGGAGGCGATAATTGGTTAATCTGCATCTGCCCTCAGAGTGTACACAGTATTTTAATATTCTGATTGTGTAATAATTGTGTGTATATCTTATGTTGACCTCATTGGAGATCCAAATCTTAATAAACATATTGAATTGAATTGTGTACACAAGTGATTATTCTGGAAGGCGTTCCCCATATAGAGCGCGATGCTCAAGAAGACACCCAAAGTCTCATAAATAAAGCAGCACGTTGGTGCGAACTAAATGCAGGATGTGAGGTTGATTTGGCACATGCAATTATTATGGCCCGAAGGGTGAGATAGGTGGGTCCATCATGAAGTAACTTAAGAGGGGATTGTGGTGGTTTTGAATTTTAAAAATCAGCATTTTGTTTGCTTTCTCCTTTCAAGTTTGATATATTTACTGTCTCAAAAAATATGTGCTTTACCACTAGGCTTCTTTTATTGCACACCTTCTATTTAAGCTACTACCAGACATTCAAGCAAACATAGCAAAAGCTTTTCTTAAGCCCCCGTTCCTCCTGTTACAATCACTACCAGAAATCCCTTTGAACGATTATGAAGCCTCTCAGAAATTCACTGATGGTTGCCACCTCTTAGTTTAGATAGCCACTTACCATCTGGTTCTCCATTACTTTCTGAATCTGTCCCTGGCTCTTTTACTAATCTCCAGGGGATTACAGAACAAAGCCTAATGGTGTATCGGTGCCCAGCAGTGATATCCTTGAACTGTAAGTTCTTATCATGGAACATTGCAGGGATACACCAGAAATTAGATAATGGGAACTGGATGTCCCTCATTCAAGACTTTGAAATAATTTGTTGCCAAGAGACTTGGGCCCTCTACACCATAAATGTGGAGGGATTTAAATTCTTTTGTATCCCCGCAGTTCCATCAGTCACCGGAAGGGGGAGGGGGGCTTAGTCACCCTTGTCTCCACTGCTATAAGAAGTTTGAATGTTAAGGTCTTGTCTTCAAACCCCTGTTATCAGATTTTAAAATTGTCACAGTCAACTTCAATTAATATTATTTTTATTAATTTTGATTGCAACTTCTTTGTGGATCAACCTGTGGGTATCATTGATGAACTGGAACACACCATAGCAAAATTCCTATATAGTGACAAAAACCATGTCTCACTTATGTGGGCAGGGGATTTTAACACTGGTAAGTGTACTCACAGTGGCACTCATGTTTGCGGGGTTACGGATGGAAAAGGGGATAATATTGGCCATTTTATTCATACTCCATACGGGGAAGCCTTGAATCAGTTAGTGCTCATCCATGATTTGCCTTTCACGTCAGATTTATTCTGTCTGAATCATAATCACCCCCCCACTTTTGCTGGTAGAGGTAAAGGCAGTGTGATTGATTTCATTTTGCTTTTGAGGGATTTGTTCTGCATTTTGGGGAGTTATGAGGTCCACCCTTCACCGCATAGTTACCACTACCCTATCAATATTAGCCTTTCTCTCTCCTTGTGACTTAGAGTCAGCCCACTTTACAATACTCTACAAAAAGGGGAGTTCAAATGAAATGGGAACATATTGACCCTAATAAATTCTTTAGAGACCTGGTCAACAAAAATTACGAGGACACATTGTGTTGTCTCTCCGATGAGGCTGCTCCAACCGCAATCCAAGATAGCTTTATAGTTCCTTGCCTCAAGCTTGTTAACGAGAGAATAAACGCAAAAAGATCACCCAGGCCAGAGGTGGTTTAATTTGGACTGTACTGCAGCTTATATAAATCTTAAAAAAGACACTAATACTCTTCCACGTAATCCAGATGACATTATGCCAGCCAGAAAAACCTGTAAACAGGCGATAGAAAATAGAAAGCAGGAAGTTAGATCAAAAGCCTGGGAAGATCTAGGATGGGCGGCCAAATTAAGGGACATTAGAGCTTTTTGGGAGGTTATAAATCATCCTTTCTTTAAGGAAGGGACCACTTCAGGTATTGAATCCCATATTTTAGAACAAGACTGGGTTGAGCACTTTTCCAAAATATTTGATCCTTATAATACAGCTGTGGAGAAAGCTAGCCTTTTAGATCTCCCAGTTTTGCCCTTACTGGCTAAGTTGTCTTTTATCAAAACCATCACTATGGAAGATGTGTCTCAATCTATCTATAAGTCTGTGGCTGGGAAGGGGCCCGGCCCTGATGGGGTCCCCATTGATTTGTTTAAGGCTAACCCCTCTTTCTGAGCTCCCCGTGAACTAATGTTTTTAAAACAGCTATACAGGAGGGGCTTATCGATTCATGAAAGGAGCCAGTAACTGTTACGATTTTTTAAAAGGGTGATAGGAATGTCCCTGCTAACTATCACCCAGTCTCACTGTTAGATTCTTCTGTTAAACTCATTGGGCAAGTATTATTGGTTAATTGGTAACATGGGCAGTGGCCAATATGGAATCCAGCCCGGCCTCAGCATCACTGAACAAGCACTTAATTTGTCCCTTATGTTGGGCAATTATGTCAAAGCCAGGAGAGGTGCCATACATATGGCTTTTATGGACCGCTCCTGTGCCTTTGACCTAGTGGACAGAGGGAAATTGTGAGCTTTGATGGAAGCAGCAGGTATTGACCCACCCCTTCTGGGCCTTTTAAAACGTCTACCTTGGGATACATCAATGAAAGTACGCTATACCCAAACTGGTGACTGTACTCGCCCTATAAGGGTTTCCCATGGTGTGAGACTGAGTTGTATATTGGCACCTTTTAATTCAAATTTTATATTAATACCCTAAACTCCTTTTTAATCTCTCAAACAACAGATGTCCCAAAGATAGGTTTCCGTCTTGTCCCCGTACTATTCACTTCAAATGGACTTCAGGCCCTTTTAGATAATTTTAATGGTTTTATAAGGGATTTAAATCTTCAGATTAATCGTACAAAATTCTTTGTACTGATCTGCGGCCCAAAAAAATAGTTGTTAAAAATATTTTTATTGGGGGACCCCTAATGTAAAGGTCCCGAATTAACTACCTTGGCATACTGTTTGACACTAGTTTCAAGTAGGAGAGGTTAATTACCCAGAGATCCCAGAAGATGGCGGCCTCTTGTGAAATGATCTTAGATTTACGAAAAAGCTAGGCCATATGCCCGTCAAAGGGATGAGTACACTATATAAAAATAAATGCCTCTCAGTTGGCACCTACTGGGCAGGGGTTTGGAGTTATACAAGTCCAAGTGCGCTTTAGACAGTTGAAAATAAGTTCTTGTGTAGACTCCTGGCAATCCCATAATCAACGTCCAGCTTTATCGCACACCAAGAATTGGGTCTAGCTTATTTAGAGGATCAGGGCAATAACGCCCTCATTTTATTATGTCTAAAAGTATGGGCTACCCCTGAGATGGGTTTCTCTCGTAAGGAGGTCAAGGACTGTCTAAATCTAAGTCACATGTCAGCTATTCCGTGGCTGGCATATGTCAAGAATACCCTCCGTGATCTAGGCCTGAGCCATCTTTTCGATGTTCTAAGAGACATAGGCCCTGACGACAAGGAGTTGCTAAAACAGAGGTTCCTTTCCTGTAGGGAGGAAGCAAGAATTATTAAAGTACACAATTTGCCTTCTGTCCTCCAATATGTGCCTCGCACAACTACTGCAGACTTGGAACCATACCTATTTTGGATAATGCCAAATATAGATTTTACCTTACACTGTTATGATTGTATAAGGTTCATTATTTCGTGGCATTCCTGCAAATGAGTACTTGGTTCCCCTCGTTTCCATGTTGTCCATTCAGTGGGGTTTCTACTAAATCCACAGTGCACTTTATGCTTTTTTGCACATTGTATCGCACTTAAAGATCTCGCTTTTATGTTCTAGCCTACGCAATAGGAATTTTGATACACATCTAGAAGGGTTGTTTTATCTACAAAGGCTAAATTCACCCTCACAATGTTTCTCCATTATTAATTTTATCTCCTCTGCTCTAAAATTGAGAAGGAAGTATGCTTTGGGAAGTTGTTTTATGTAATATTTAATCCATGTATGATATATATGTCTTTTTAATATTTATATCTTTTTCATATGATATTATGACTGTGATATTTCAAAATGTATGTTTTTTCTTTTATGTGCTTTTATGGTCAAAGTTGACTGAATAACGTTTTCTGAACTGAACTATAGTAACTACACTCTGTTGTTAGCTGCTCAGCCATAGTTAATTTCGTTCAACAGGCATTTAAAATAAGGAAAACTTAACAATCTAGCATGTTCAAGGAGGCTTTTATAAGTGTTTTTGAGTAATGCTATTTTAACGATGAACTGTTTTTATATTGTAATATATGTAATTTATTGTTATGATAGCTTTTATGATTTTTGTTAAACTGAATAAATATTTTATTGATTGATCAAACTGCAAAATTTTATATTGTGAAGTCTAGTAATAATCTAACATTTTAAACCTTGATTATTGGCTTCTTGCAACCCTGAAAGTGCATATTGTCATTTATGAAATAATTGCAAATTGGAGGCTTCGAAAATGATGTTCATAGATTTTAGTGAATTTTGTTTAAAAATAGTTATTAGTTGTTTAATTGAAATTAAATACTACTATCTAGAAAATGTATTTGTTCTGTTTAACCGTGTATGTTATTTATTACAAGGCAAGTATAAGTATAGGTACATACTAAGGGCCTATTATGATGCGGTCGGAAACAGCTCCAACCGTTGGTCGGAGCCGTTCAGACTGCATCGTAATATGCCGTCGGATTCCTTTCCAAGAGACCCAGTACGATGGAGTCGGTCGGAAAGGAATGCGAACGGTCATTCCGACTGGCTTCCGACAGGCCCATCAGCCAGTCGGAATGCGGCCAGTAATCCCAAGGGTGGCTCTTTATGCCTGAGAGATTACGATGTCGGGTTTACACAGCCTTTCTGCGCTGTCCTTTCCAACACAGAAAAGCTGTTGGAACTCGACTTTGGGGGGCCCCCAGCAGGGGCCCCTTTGGTGCACGGACTCCGGTTGGAGGCCGAAGGGGCACCTGTGGTGCCCGCCTGTTGATCCCTGCACCTTGTGGCAGGCAGCGTGAGGTGCCTGCCACATGATGCAGGGATGAACTGCATCTCACATTTTACAATGGGACCATGCATTATGGCTGGAATGCATGCTCCCATTGTAAAGTATAGGAGTGCAACCGAACAGTGTTCGGTCGCATCCTAATTGGTCGGTCGTAACCTGACTGGGTGTCGGTCGGTCCCTTGACCGAGACGATGTCGGGCAGAGGAAACTCCGCCCGACATGGTAATGAGGCAATTAGTTCTGAAATCGGTTTTAGTAGTTCGCTATTTCAGTTTCTTTGAAGATGATATTTGTATCATTAAATGGAATTTGCAAACTTCCTACATTTGTTAACAGTTTGATTCTCTGTTCAGTCTATCTAGCAAAACTGTATTTTAAAATAGTTTCCTTCCTGCCACACAATGTTCGTAACAATTGGGCCACTAAGTATATCAAAATAAAATCCAGAAAACCTATTTAATAAATTAATTAATTTCATTGTAATTTTTATTTTTTGTTGCTGACCTATTTTCCCACTGTGCAAATAAAAATGCATTTGCAATCTCTTTATTTGGAATTTTCAAATCAGGCGTATTTTGCACAAATAATTATTGCATTTTGTATGTCTCTTGAACTTTTGAGATAGAGTCTCAAAAATAACTCAATTGTCAAATCTCATTTCACTTGCAGTGCAATGTTTCTTATAGGTGCAAACTGTAGACATTTTGCAGTTGAGGAACTAGCCATTGATGTATGTGCCTAATATTTGACCTGAGAAGACCCAGGAAATCAGGCCTACCACATTTTAACTCCTGCTCAAGAACTCCCATTCTGAGCTAAAGGACCAAATTGTCTAGCTGAACCAGTAAAAGAGTCTTTAGTCTGTTTTCACTTTCCCTCATTCTCTGAATTTTTCTGACCTTTGCAACAGGGAAATAGCTTTCTGAGCAGCATCCCTCTCATTAGATTTTGGATTTTGTGTCATTGCCGACATTTAGTGAAACTAGTAAGTGCAACCGTTAACTCCTGTGAGCGTTTTACATTAATTCAATAATTTTCAGTGTCCTAGATTTAAATTTTGGTTGATTTTAAAGAATTCACATTCATGCTCAGAACCAATGACAGTATCAGTGAGTAGGTTCCATACTTGGGGTATCAGGAGATTCTTTCAGACAATTTGCTTTTTCTCTATTTTCTCTTTGCTTTAATGTTTTCTGTATTCTGTTTCACTTTGTCAGTACAAAAGTTGTGAGATGAACTCCCAGGCTCCAAAAGGTCAAAAGTTAATAATACTTTATTTTGACTTATTTACTTTATTTGATTGAACAAAACCATTAAACATACCAAGCATAGGGCACTTCAAAAAATCCATTTAAATCCATGAAATGCAAAATGTTTTAAAATATGATATATAGAAACATAGGGCCTGGTTTAGATCTTCGCGGATGGGTTACTCTGTCACAACGGTGACAGGTATCTCGTCTGCTGAAATATAAATCCCATAGGATATAATGGGATTAATATTTTGGCGGACAGGCTATACGTCAAAGTTGTAATGGAGTAACCTGGACATTGCAAATTACTATTTTGTTTTCTGTGCACATTTAGTTAACAATTGTTCAGGATGGAATGTGATTGGCCAGTCCCGTCGCAGTTAATGTTGTGTGTTGCTCTTGTGTTAAGGCTGTAGACCGACTCTAGTCCTAACTGGGAGAACTGGAGGCGATAGCACAGTAGCTTGCGCAATGTCCTTGTGTGGTTTCTTCTGCACAAGAACTTTAGTTTGGTGGTGCTTGCTGCCTTCCTGTGAAGGTGTGTCCTGTGCTATTTTGCTCAACCTGGGAAGTGCCCGCTATGGGCCTGGTGGGTGTGGTGTACTGTGGGACCCAGAAGATTATGCTATCCGCAAACACTAATGAGAAAGAGTGGGCTGAGCCTTGCTTCCAGGTGAAGCAGCAACAGTGAGCTGAGGGCAAAGCCTCTGGGTGGAGGAACAGAAGCTGCAGGCGGAACTAACAAGCAGCTCATTGGAGGGAGCAAGAGAAGCAGAAGCTGTCCACACATGGAGTTCATTAGGCCTGTCAGAGTGGGGGTCCTGTGGAAGTAGTGGCTTGCCCTGGCCAGTGAAGAGGGGCTGAGGGCTGCACCCCTCCACAGCTGAGAATGTAGCTGCTTTTAATCTGTTGTGGGTTGTGCTTGCCTGACTGCTGCAAAACGACTTTCAGGCTGTGGTGGCGCAGAGACCCAGCCCTTGGTGAAGCAACTGACTCTGGGATGCCTTGTGCTGCCCTTGGCAGGTGGGAGTATGCCTGTGGCTCTCCTCCCTCTCCCTCCTCCCACCAATATCCAGTCATTCTGGGGAACCACCCTTGGAATCTATGTGGGGCCAGGGGTCTGCTGGATTTCTGGCAGTAGAGATCTGAAAGAGACCTTCTGAACCTGTGGACATTGACATTAATTAGATTGAGTCATGGAGATGACAATCCCATGGACAAGTTGGAATGTGAAGTGGTCAGTGTATTGCTTGGTGAGTGACTTGCAACTGATAATAGACAGTGATATACTTTGAATTCTTCTGAAAGTAAATTGAGGATCTCACTTGGCTCCCACATTGTTGCACTCTCGCATCGCTGCACCTCTATGATTGTGTGACCTGTTGCAGGAGTTGACTATGGTGCACCTGCTTCTAAACCTGTGGATATACTTGATTTGTCTCAGAAGCACACACTGGCTTTTCCTGCTTTTAGTGGTCTATGAGCGAATCCTAGGATTATGGGCCATGAGAGAGGCATGCGCTCAACACAACAAAAAGACCAGAGAAACATGTTTTTGTGTGTGTTTTTTTTTATGAATCCCCTCTTGGATGACAGGAGCTCCCTTCTGCTGTTGTCTTGTATGTAATGACTTGGCCAGCTGATTGGGCAATTCCTTAAAATAAGTGCTTGCCATGGTTTAGGAGTCACAGACTGCACTGGAACAACAGATATATATATATGGGAGGTAAAATCTCGGAATAAATTCTAGGAGGTGGGCCGGATTCCCCGTGGTCTAAGAATACTTATTGCGCCGATTTTTGAGAACCCGGACATGCTTAAAGAGTGGGCAGTCAGCAACTTGGAGGCATCGGCAAGATTAGTACAAATCTTGATTAAATATGCTGACAAAGACAGACAGAGGATCTTGCAAGAAGTTGAATTGCTGGAAACTGACCTCAACACTAGACCTGAGAATGAGGTGAAAGCGAAGTTTAAAACAGATATGCAAACCCGTCTGAAAAAACATGAGGACACCACCAAACAAAGGAAGGTGCACAAGTTCACGAGAGATAAAATCGACTATGAGAGCGGGCAAATTTTCACATTCGCCTGAGAAAACAACGGGAGGAGGAAGGAAACAGAACACAACAGGAGAAGAGATTAACAGAGACTGAGACCGAGCTAAGTTCTGAAATAGAAACTGATAATGAAGATTCGAGCAAAGGCCAAGGTCAAAGTGGAACTACACCAGCTAGAAAGATAACAATCTCGGATGAATTGAATTTTTTTACATTTAGACGGGCGTTTAATGTTCAGGCCAAGAATACCATGGCTTCAAAAGCAACCAGAAGGAGGCACCGGCGGAACAAACAGCAGCAAAAGCTCAGGCAGGCAAAACAGAAACACCAAAAGATTGTGGAAACAAAATTAATAGGCACAGAAACCGGCAGAGGGGGGTCAATTGTGAATCTCACCGACTTGACATTCACCAAAGCGGAAGGAGACATTTTACTGTTGGGACTATCATATTGCCCAAGGAATACAATAGAGTATCCCCAAACAAGAATAGACACCATTAAATTCATAAGGAAACTTAAGTTATTGAAAGTGCATACACTAAGTAAACAACCCACCGACACAGATAGGGTGGAGGGGAGCACATCAAGGGCACTAACGGAGATTGCCACTGTTGCAGACCTTTCATTACTACGAACACTAAGGCAGCTAGAAATTGGAATTGAGGATTCCAACATGGAGGTAACTAGCCAGGACGTTATTCAAGAACATAATATTGAATTGGGAGAAGCGGCATCTACACCGTTTCAGCCACATTCGAGAGCAATGCCAGCCACTGCAAAGGACACAATAGACACTTTTCATCAGCTGATCTCTGAAGGCGTGAAAAAGATTTTTAGGGAGACTAATCAAGGCAGAGCAAAGAGAACAGCCAATGAATGGAAATTCCATGGATTAGTTGCCAAATTGAGAAAAAATTAAAATGTGGTGGTACGGAACTCCGACAAAGGAGGTAATGTTGTGCTATGGCCTCTTAACATGTATTTGCATGAAGCCCAGGTCCAACTAGGACAAAGAGACTGCTAAAGGAAATGTAAACAGATGACAGTAACCAGGGCTTATTCTGAGTACACACAAGAGCTGGACGAGTGGATGAACGATGGCCTGCTTTCCCATGATGAATATTTGTTCCTGAGAAATGACACTCCCAAAACACCTGTCTTTTATCTAATTCTGAAAGGGCATAAGAATGCTAGTTGCCCCCCCGGATGTCCGATTATCTCTGCAATCGAAAGAATGATGGAGAACACATCCAAGTATATAGATTTCTTTTTGCAAAATTATGTGAAAAACTTACCATCCTATATAAGGGGATAGTGGTGATTTCCTGAAGATGATCTATGACATACCCATTGAACATGACTATGTGCTGATGGTGCTGGCTATAACAACTCTCTACACAAGCATTACCCACAAGGATGGCTTGAGAGCCATGCAACATTTCCTATAAGACAGACCAGTAGGTCTTTATAATCACACCCAAATGTTGATAATCATGGCAAAGGGATAACTGGAAAGTAACTTTTTTCTATTTGGGGGAGAGTTGTACCACCAACAGCGTGGGATTGCGATGGGCACCTGTTTTGCCCCCAGCTATGCATGTTTACATGTAAGCTGGTTGGAGGAACATGTGCTCCGCAGAGAACTCACGCAAATTTGGGATGAGCACATAGGGATGTGGGCAAGATATATAGATGATCTATTTGTGGTTTGGAGGGGCACGACTAATTCTGCAGAACAGTTTGTGCAGCTCCTTAACAACAATGAATTGAACTAAAAGTTAACGTATGAAATCAGCAAGACCAGTGTAATATTTCTTTTCATAGAAGTGTATGTTCAGGAGGGTAAGCTGGAAACAAGGCTTCACAGAAAAAAGACAACCGGGAATACAACCCTCCATGCTTTCAGCTTTCACCCTAATCACACCAAACTTAGTATTCCCTATGGCAAATTGCTATGTGCAAAGAGAAATTGTAGCACTGAGGCCGAATTAAAAAAGTGCCAGGACGAAATGACCCATAGATTTCTTGAAAGGGGCTATAACAAACTAGTAATTAAGAAGGCCCGCCAAGCGGCTAACAAAAAGAAGAGAGAGGCGGTTCTATTCTCTCAAATAAGTTCAAGAGCCCCATTGAGATTTTTAACCACTTACAAGACACAGGATAAAGAACTCAGGGACTTGCTGAACAAAAGCTGGCACATAGTGAGATCAGACCCAGTCATAGGGAAGACACTACAGAGACACCCCCTATCACATTCGAAGAGCACCATCATTACGAGATGCAATAGTAAAGAGTAGAACTGAAATGGACCATGAGCAAAGTTGGCTAAGACCACCCAGTGGTTTCAAGAAATGCACTCGCTGCAGGGCTTGCAGCATAGGTCAAACCACCACAGCTTACCATACTCCGTTCGGAGTAAGGGAGGTGATGATTAAGGGAGCAAATAACTGCAAGACAGAGTTTGCAGTTATGTACTAACCTGCGCCTTCAACCTTGTCATGAGTGATGTAATATGTGACGTCATCAGCAGTGCATTGCGGGGGCGCGAGTTATAGTTAGCTCTACTAACTATAATGGCCGAATTTCTCTTGTTTTGTACGAGTGAAATGTCCAACTAACTATAACGTCCCTGAAACCTGTGGTTTTTTCAGTGAATTTCTAAGGTTTTTTAAATGCTAATTTCTAACTATAACGTGCCTGAAACCTATGGTTTTTTCAGTGAATTTCAATGGTTTTTTAAATGCTAATTTCTAACTATAACGTCCCTGAAACCTATGGTTTTTTCAGTGAATTTCATAGGTTTTTTTAAATGCTAATTTCTAACTATAACGTCCCTGAAACATATGTTTTTTTCAGTGAATTTCTAAGGTTTTTCAAATGCTAATTTCTAACTATAACGCCCCTGAAACCTATGGTTTGTTCAGTGAATTTCAAAGGTTTTTAAATGCTAATTTGTAAGTATAATATTTATAAAACCAATCTTTTTTTCTGTAAATTGCAAGGTTTTTTTTACTGATATTTTGTAACTGTAATATCCTATAATTATTTTTCTTATTTTTTTCCTTTTATTTTAAATATGTAATGTCTTATGTCTTTTAAAATATATATATATTTTTTTTGCATAAATAGTGAAGTCGCGTACCCATCGTGTACCTATCACGGTGGGTGCGCGGATTCAAGCTGTCATATTGCTAAAGTCAAGAAGGATGCGTGTTTGGTATGCGACATGTGCGCGGTGCCGAGCCGCGCATAGCGTCATATGCGTATAGGGTCGCGCCGGGTGCGCGACTTTCGTAATTTTTGTTACGTTTAAAACTATGTGTATATAATTGTAATATGTATATTAGAGTAAATCATTATATAAACCTATTATAAAAATTAAATATTTTTGTTTGCATTGAAGTTATATTATTGTTAGATACATTTTGCGGAAGTCGCATCATGTGCGCGTTTGGTATGCGACGAGTGCGCGGTGCCGGGACCCGCGTAACGTCATATACGTACTTGGTCGCGTCGGGTGCGTGACTCCCGTAAACTTTTTTATGTTTTAAAACTATATGTATATAACTTTAATGTATATATGAGAGCAAGAGATTATCTAAACTATTTATAAAAATGATATATTTGTACTTGTAATAAACTTATATTATTGTTAAATATATTTTCGCGAAGTCGCGTCGGGTGCACGCTGGTTGCGCGCCGGGTGCGCGATTCCCATGTGACTTTAAAAGAAAGCATTTGATTGGTTTATAAGGTTTTCCATTCTAGCAGTTGAAGGACCCCACCCATTTTTCTCATTCTCTCTGCAGCATCACTGGAGAGACACCTGTTGTGCTTTTGCAGCTACTTTGTAAATTTTTTGGGTGTTTGCTGGAAAAGTATAGAAATGGCTTCTTCAGATCCTGATCCAGAACTTCCATCTGATGATGAAGACATCGAAGAACCACCTCCCAAAAAAAGACCTGAATCCATTGTCTGGAAGTTTTTCAGCATCCCAGATGGTGAAAAGAAAGTTAATGCTCGGAAGGTGAGCTGTACTCTATGTCCTCGGATTTTGTCAAGAGGAAGTGACAAAAAGTACTCATGTGGGACATCGAGTATGTACAAACACCTGCAGACGATCCATCCTAGACATCTTGCACGAGAGCAGCTGCGACGTGCACAAGAAAACATGCAGCAAGCTGACCAGGGAGCTGGTCCCAGCACTTCTGGAGCCTCAAGCACCTCGTCTCGAGGTCCGGACATTCGCACAGAGTTTGCCAACTTGGAACAGCATTGCATAAAATGCAAAGCCATATTATGTTGTGGTGAACAATCTGTTGATGCTGTTTGTTCTGCAGCAAGGAATCATCGCTGCTAATTTTTTTTTGTTTTTGTATTGGATTCAATCAATCAATCAATCAATCAATCAATCAATCACGGCATTTATAGAGCGCGCTACTCACCCGGGAGGGTCTCAAGGCGCTGGGGGAGGGGGTAAGTTACTGCTCGAACAGCCAGGTCTTGAGCTGCTTCCTGAAGGAGAGATGGTCCTGGGTTCGCCGAAGGTGAGTGGGGAGGGAGTTCCAGGTCTTGGCTGCCAGGTAGGAGAAGGATCTTCCTCCGGCGGTGGTTCTGCGGATGCGTGGTACGGTGGCGAGGGCGTGGCTGGTTGATCGTAGCTGGCGTGTGGGCGTGTAGAAGGTCATGCGGTCGTTGAGGTACTTTGGGCCCAGGTCGTGGAGGGCCTTGTGTGCGTGGGTGAGGAGTCTGAACGTGATTCTCTTGCTGACGGGGAGCCAGTGCAGGTCTTTCAGGTGCACGGTGATGTGGCTGTGTCGGGGGATGTCCAGGATGAGTCGTGCGGAGGCGTTCTGGATGCGCTGGAGTCTCTTTTGAAGTTTGGCTGTGGTTCCGGCGTAGAGGGTGTTCCCATAGTCCAGTCGGCTGGTGACGAGTGCCTGGGTGACGGTCTTCCTGGTTTCAGTGGGGATCCATCTGAAGATCTTGCGGAGCATGCGCAGGGTGTTGAAGCATGAAGATGAGACGGCGTTGACTTGTCTGGTCATCGACAGGGAGGAGTCCAGGATGAAGCCCAGGTTGCGTGCGTGGTCCGTTGGCTTGGGCGCGGTGCCCAGGGCCGGGGGCCACCAGGAGTCGTCCCAGGCGGAGGGTGATGAGCCCAGGATGAGGACTTCCGTCTTGTCTGAGTTCAGTTTAAGGCGGCTGTTCCTCATCCAGTCGGCGACGTCTCTCATCCCGTCGTGTAGGTTGGCTCTGGCGGTGGTGGGGTCGTTGGTGAGGGAGAGGATCAGCTGGGTGTCGTCGGCGTAGGGAGATGATGTTGAGGTTGTGTCGGCGTGCGATGGCTGCGAGGGGGCTCATGTAGACGTTGAAGAGGGTTGGGCTGAGTGAGGATCCTTGTGGAACGCCGCAGATGACTTCGGTGGCTTCGGATCTGAACGGGGGAGGCGGACTCTCTGGGTTCTTCCGGCGAGGAACGAGATGATCCATTCCAGTGCTTTCTCTCGGATTCCGATGTTGCTGAGGCGCTTCACTAGGGTGCGGTGGCAGACGGTGTCGAACGCCGCAGAGAGGTCCAAGAGGATGAGGGCAGCTGTTTCCCCGTTGTCGGTTAGGGTTCTGATGTCGTCGGTGGCTGCGATAAGGGCGGTCTCGGTGCTGTGGTTGGCCCGAAACCCGGACTGCGAGGGGTCGAGGGATCCATTCGTCTCGAGGAAGGCGGCAAGCTGTCTGTTGACGGTCTTCTCGATGACTTTGGCCGGAAACGGAAGGAGCGAGATGGGACGGTAGTTCTTGAGGTCGGTGGGGTCCGCCGTTGGTTTCTTCAGGAGGGCGGTGAGCTCGGCGTGCTTCCAGCTCTCCGGGAAGGTGGCGGTGTGGAAGGAGGAGTTGATGATGTCCCGGAGATGGGGTGCGATGGTGGCGTCGGCTTTGTTGAAGACGTGGTGTGGGCAGGGGTCGGTTGGTGATCCGGAGTGGATGGAGTTCATCGTGCGGGTGGTGTCTTCGGTGCTGATCGGGGTCCAGTTGCAGAGGGTGGTGGTGGCGGGCGTTGGTTCGGCGGTAGGGTGCGTTGTTTGTGCGTCGAAGCTGTTGTGTATGTCGGTGATCTTGCGGTGGAAGAACGCGGAGAGTGAGTTGCAGAGGTCTTGCGAGGGGGTGATGTCGTTGTTTCCGGCGCTGGGGTTGGAGAACTCTTTGACGATGCTGAAAAGTTCCTTGCTGTCATGGGCGTTGTTGAGTTTATAATTCCAAAAGTTAAGACTGTAGCCTTTTGCTTTTTTGAGTTTTCAAAAAACACCCCAAAATTTTACAAAATAGTTTAAAAAAAGACAAAAAAAATTAAAAACAAAAAAGAAGAAAAAAAGAGTTCTTTTCAGAACTACCTTATCTAGTTAAAAAAGAGAAATAACTGCATGCTAATGTCTGGGTGATTGCATGAGTACATGTGTAGAGCATGATTGATTCAAAGAGTGCATGGGAAGTGCACAGGTGATTGTAGCACTGCATGTGTTAGTGCCTGGGTCATTGCATGAGTACATGGGTAGTGACTGGATCATTAGAGTACTGCAAGGAGAGTGCATGGCGAATTTATAAGTGCTTGGGTTTTGGCGGAGTGATTGGATAAGTACATGGTGCTGGCTGGGTGTTTGGAGCAGTGCATGGGTAGTGACAGAGTGATTGCTGGACTGCATGGATACTACATGGGTAATTAAAGGTGTGAATGAATAGTGTCTAGGTGGTTAGAGGATTGTATGGGAAGTGCACAGGTGATTCTAGCAGTTCATGTGTTAGTGCCTGGGTCATTGCATGAGTACATGGGTAGTGACTGGATGATTACAGTACTGCAAGGAGAGTGCATGGTGAATTTATAAGTGCTTGGGTATTGGCGGAGTGATTGGATATGTACATGGTGCTGGCTGGGTGATTGGAGGAGTGCATGAGTAGTGACAGGGTGATTGCTGAACTGCGTCGGTACTACATGGGTAATTAAAGGTGTGAATGAATAGTGTCTAGGTGGTTAGAGGACTGCATGGGTAGTGCACAGGTGATTGTAGCAGTGCATGGTTACTGCCTGGGTCATTGCATGAGTACATGGGTACTGACTGGATGATTAGAGTACTGCAAGGAGAGTGCATGGCAAATTTATAAGTGCTTGGGTATTGGCGGAGTGATTGGATAAGTACATGGTGCTGGCTGGGTCATTGGAAGAGTGCACGGGGAATGACAGGGGGATTGCAGGACTGCATGGAAACTACCTGGGTAATTGAAGGTGTGAATGAGCAGTGTCTAGGTGGAAAGAGGATTGTATGGCAAGTGCACATGTGATTGTAGCAGTGCATGTGTTAGTGCCTGGGTCATTGCATGAGTACATGGGTACTGACTGGATGATTAGAGTACTGCAAGGAGAGTGCATGGTGAATTTATAAGTGCTTGGGTTTTGGCGGAGTGATTGGATAAGTACATGGTGCTGGATGGGTGATTGGAGGAGTGCATGGGGAGTGACAGGGTGATTGTTGGACTGCATGGGTACTACCTGGGGAATTGAAGGAGCGAATGAGAAGTGTGTAGGTGGTTAGAGGACTGCATGGGTAGTGCACATGTGATTGTAGCAGTGCATGGTTAGTGCCTGGGTCATTGCATGAGTACATGGGTAGTGACTGAATGATTAGAGTACTGCAAGGAAAGTACATGGTGAATTTATAAGTGCTTGGATATTGGCGGAGTGATTGGATAAGTACATGGTGCTGGATGGGTGATTGCAGGAGTGCATGGGGAGTGACAGGTGGATTGCTGGACTGTATGGGTACTACCTGGGTAATTGAAGGTGTGAATGAGTAGTGTGTAGGTGGTTAGAGGACTGCATAGGTAGTGCACAGGTGATTGTAGCACTGCATGTGTTAGTGCCTGGGTCATTGGATGAGTACATGGGTAGTGACTGGATGATTAGAGTACTACAAGGAGAGTGCATGGAGAATTTATAAGTGCTTGGGTTTTGGAGGAGTGATTGGATAAGTACATGGTGCTGGCTGGGTGATTGGAGGAATGCATGGGTAGTGACAGGGTGATTGTTGGACTGCATGGGTTCTACCTGTGTAATTGGAGGAATGAATGAGTAGTGTGTAGGTGGTTAGAGGACTGCATGGGTAGTGGACAGGGGATTATAGCAGAGCATGAGTTAGTGCCTGGGTCATTGCGTGAGTACATGGGTACTGACTGGATGATTAGAGTACTGCAAGGAGAGTGCATGGTGAATTTATAAGTGCTTCAGTTTTGGCAGAGTGATTGCATTAGTACATGGTACTGGCTGGGTGATTGGAGGAGTGCATGGGTAGTGACAGGGTGATTGCTGAACTGCATGGGTACTACATGGGTAATTAAAGGTGTGAATGAATAGTGTCTAGGTGGTTAGAGGACTGCATGCGTAGTGCACAGGTGATTGTAGCAGTGCATGGTTACTGCCTGGGTCATTGCATGAGTACATGGGTACTGACTGGATGATTAGAGTACTGCAAGGAGAGTGCATGGCGAATTTATAAGTGCTTGTGTATGGCGGAGTGATTGGATAAGAACATGGTGCTGGCTGGGTGATTACAGCAGTGCATGGGTAGTGACAGGGTGATTGTTGGACTGCATGGGTTCTACCTGGGTAATTGGAGGAATGAATGAGTAGTGAATAGGTGGTTAAAGGACTGCATGGGTAGTGGACAGGGGATTGTAGCAGAGCATGAGTTAGTGCCTGGGTCATTACATGACTACATGGGTACTGACTGGATGATTAGAGTACTGCAAGGAGAGTGCATGGCGAATTTATAAGTGCTTGGGTATTGGCGAAGTGATTGGATAAGAACATGGTGCTGGCTGGGTGATTGGAGGAGTGCATGGGTAGTGACAGGGTGATTGTTGAACTGCATGGGTACTACATAGGTAACTGAAGGTGTGAATGAATAGTGTCTAGGTGGTTAGAGGACTCCATGGGTACTGCACAGGTGATTGTAGCAGTGCATGGTTACTGCCTGGGTCATTGCATGAGTACATGGGTACTGACTGGATGATTACAGTACTGCAAGGAGACTGCATGGCAAATTTATAAGTGCTTGTGTATGGCAGAGTGATTGGATAAGAACATGGTGCTGGCTGGGTGATTACAGCAGTGCATGGGTAGTGACAGGGTGATTGTTGGACTGCATGGGTTCTACCTGGGTAATTGGAGGAATGAATCAGTAGTGTGTAGGTGGTTAAAGGACTGCATGGGTAGTGGACAGGGGATTGTAGCAGAGCATGAGTTAGTGCCTGGGTCATTACATGACTACATGGGTACTGACTGGATGATTAGAGTACTGCAAGGAGAGTGCATGGCGAATTTATAAGTGCTTGGGTATTGGCGAAGTGATTGGATAAGAACATGGTGCTGGCTGGGTGATTGGAGGAGTGCATGGGTAGTGACAGGGTGATTGTTGAACTGCATGGGTACTACATAGGTAACTGAAGGTGTGAATGAGCAGTGTCTAGGCGGTAAGAGGATTGTATGGGTAATGCACAGGTGATTGTAGCAGTGCATGGTTACTGCCTGGGTCATTGCAAGAGTACATGGGTTCTGACTGGATGATTAGAGTACTGCAAGGAGAGTGCATGGCGAATTTATAAGTGCTTGGGTATTAGCGGAGTGATTGGATTAGTACATGGTACTGGCTAGGTGATTGGAGGAATGCACAGGGAGGGACAGGGGGATTGCTGGACTGCATGGAAACTACCTGGGTAATTCAAGGAGTGAATCAGTAGTGTATAGGTGGTTAGAGGACTGCATGGGTAGTGCACAGAGGATTGTAGCACTGCATGTGTTAGTGCCTGGATCATTGCATGAGTACATGGGTACTGACTGAATGATTAGAGTACTGCAAGGAGAGTGCATGGTGAATTTATAAGTGCTTGGTTTATTGCATGACTACATGGGTAGTGCTTGGCTGATTGGGAGAGTGCATGGGTAGTGCCTGGGTGATTTCATAAGTGTTTGGGTAGTGGCGGAGTGATTTCATGAGTGCTTGCATACTAACTGGGTGATTGCAGAATATGGAATCAGTCAATAATTACTCATGTAGTTTTAAAATCACCTAGTCACTACCTTTGCACTTCTGTAATCGGTCAGGCACCTCACAATAGTGCACTAAGCATACATACAACTGTATAAATACAATCTGAACACATAGATGAGTCATTACATATTATGTAGTTAAGTGGATAAGTACAACATGCCTGCAAGGGTAATATATGGTGGTTTACTTTTGAGCTACATCTTCACCATTCTATCTACAAATATGCAACATCATTAAACTATACCTCCCAACAGACTTAAGAAAGAAGGCTAATTAACAACACCTTTTATGAGCATTTTTAAAACCACACTTTTATTCTACATCTTCACCTTTGTATCTAAAATTATGTGGCATCATTCAACTATACCTTTTTTCAGACTACAAAAAGAAGCCTAATTAACAGCACCTTATTTCACCATTCTATCTAAAAATATGTGGCATCATTTAACTTTACCTTTGTACAAACTAAAAAAAGAAACCTAATTAATAACACCTTATATGAACATCTTTCAAACTGCACAGTTGTGCTGCATCTTTACCAAACTATCTAAAATTATGCAGTATCATTCAACTATACCTTTGTAGAGACAACAAAAAAGAAGCCTAATTAATTACACCTTATATGAAATTCTTTCAAATTACACATTTCTGCTGCATCTTCAACCAACTATCTAAAATTATGCGGCATCATTCAACTTTACCTTTGTACATACTTAAAAACCATCCTAATTAATAACATCTTATATGAACATCAGTAATCATCTTAAAAAATACACATATTACTGTACAGACTCTTTTTTAAACAACATTTAAGCACAATGAAACAAAGTACAATATACATCTCTACATTAAATAATATATTTTAAACAACACAGTTTTTGAATAATGTTAAAAAATTTAAAATAAACCTCACAAATTTATAACTTACCTTGCAAATGTATTCAATTTAAAATCTCACAAACTCTGACAGGATTTTCTTTTACACACAATCACTATAATGCACCAGACTCAGCAAGGTAAAACCAGTAATGGCAAAGTTTCCCTTTCTTTCTCCACACAAATACACATAAGTAACAAATCAGATTGCTTCCCAGATTTTTCAAAATTGTAAAACACATTTCTATTGGTTACACATAATAACCCTTAGCAACTCACTTCTAAAGGTGCCCAAACTGTTCCTACATTTTTTTAGAAGTCGCGACCCCATCGTGCACCACCGCGATGGAGTCACGAATTCATACGGGAGTTCAAAAAGATATAACAAATAAATTCAACACTATTTTTTTATTAAACACCAATTCTAAAGATAGTACTGACTTGGGAAAATTCATTGAAAGAAAACTATTACTCATATATAAATTACAATTTCACATTTTAAAAGCATAGTTAACTTTTAACCCTTCCCCCATTCTGCTTCATGCCAGTTTCCATAGTAACAGTTCATGGAACATTCAACTGAACTCACAGGTCACAAGTTCACCATATTTTCAAGTTAACCACACAATATTGCAAATACAAACAGCAGGTGTGGTTGACTTGGCAAAATATGATCTTATCCTTTCTATTGTACCTTTCAAACATTTTTTACTAACCAATAAGAAAAATGCTTTTAAAAAAAAGTAAAATGCACTCTATCTTTGAATGTAGAGTGTTCTTAAACAGCCAATCAATTCTCTAATTTTTTTAAAATTGCATCTTGTCCACCATTTTACATACCTCTCATTCTACCAACTGACTACCTCAGCTACAGACATCTCTTCATTACTTACAGACATCCCTTCAAGATGCTTACAGTGTGGATTGTTGGGCACAGCTATATTTTCTGGTGCAAAAGATATGCTGAACGCAGAGGTATTGACAAAGACCTAGCTTTGCAAAATGTAGACATTAAATGGATTGGACAGAGAGGATTAAAGTGGCATCAATTAATGCCTTTGGTTAAAACATTTTTACATCTCCAACCCCCTGACCTCATGATTGTGCACTGTGGTGGCAATGACCTAGGCACATTGACTGGGGTAGGTCTGGAGATGCTCATGAAGAACACCTTTGCAGAATTGATGTTGCTTTTCCCCCAAACTGTCTTTGTATACTCTAACATATGCCAAAGACAGAAATGGAAGTGGTCCAATCAATTTTGTCCTCAGATTGAGAAAGCTAGAAAAAATGTCAATAAAGCTTTTTCTGCTTACCTCAGAGACCATAGGATGGGCTCCATCTATAACAACAATCTACGTTTCCATATGGATGGCATCTACAGAAGTGATGGAGTACACTTCACTGATCAAGGCAACAGAGTGTTTCTCAACAACCTGAAGCTACTACAATCTCCTAGGTTTATATAAAAAAATCTTAATTATTTTTGCTTGGAGTCGCGCACCCATCGCGACTAACAGAGCCGGGCACCCATCGCGTTCACACTAGGGGGCCGCGCTGAGCGCCGCGCACCCATCGCTTTCACACTAGGGGCCGCGCTGAGCGCAGCGCTAGGGTCGCGACTCCAAACTTTGACGGAAAAAAAACCCGTCCACTTCCATTAATTTATATTCGCCCCGGGGACCCCGTCCCCCGGGGCATGCCTAAATCTATATATTTTTTTTAAATAAAAAAAGGAGGGGTACCTCGCGGCCCCCCTCCCGGGCCATTTTTGGCCCCGGGGACCCCATCCCCCGGGGCATGGCCTCACAGTTGGAGACCATGGGGGGAGCCCCAATGCCCCCACGGTCCCACCGGCTCCCCACCTTCTGCGGGAGCCGGCATTGCTTTTGAGCAAGGGGAGCTGCTGACATGCAGCTCCTCTTACCCAAAAGCAATCCTACTTTAGCTTCATTGAAGCGAGAGCAGGTTTTCCTGCTCTCGCTTCAATCAAGCAAAGCAGCATTTGCTATGACATGGCGGAAGCCGTGCTCCCGCCCTGTCATAGCAAACAGCAATGTACCAGGGGTGGGCACCCCGGCACATTGCAGGAGCTGGCCCTGGGAGGTAGCGGTCCCCAGGGCCACTATGGGCTCCTGAAGGCGGGCCGCGCAGCCCCCTTCCTACATTTCTAAAGCCCCGGGGAGGTGGTGGTCCCCGGGGCTTGGGGGTCTGTAACGGACCCCCACATTTCAATTTTTAGTGCCCCGGGGAGGTGGTGGTCCCCGGGGCTTGAGGGAGCCCCCGAGCCCCCCCACCCCTTATTTAATAACCCCACACTCTGTTTTTTTTTAGTTTTCTCGCCCGGAGTCGCGCACCCTGCGCGACTTCGATTTAAAAAAAAACAAATTGGGGCCCTGGGGGTCCTTGTGGGAGCCCCAGAACAGGCCTTTTCTTGTTTTTCATCCTTTTTTGAACAGATTTCTTCTGACTCGGTAACTGAGTCACAAAATGGCTGCCAACAGTTCCTGGTTTGGAGTGTTGGCAGCCAATGAGAATGAAGCTCGTGCTCGAGAGGGTTCGCGAACCCACCGCGCCCACAGATATCGATATTTTTTCTTTTTCTAATTTCTCAGGAACTACTGAATGGATTTACACCATTTAAAAAAAGGGCTCTTTCTGAACCAAGACCTACCTTTCTGCCAAATTTGGTGTAATTCCGTTCAGCAGTTCGGGCTGTTGCTTTGTCTAAAGTTTCCTATTGAAATTAACATGGGGAAAACGCATTTTGGGACCCCCCTTTTTTCTCGGCCCCCGTTTGTCAAATCACGCCGAAACTTTTAAGACAGGAGCTGACCGGAGTGGGCCACTAGTTTTGAAAATTTCGTGAAGATTCGTCAACCGGCGCCAAAGTTATTGGGAAAAGAAAAAACGCTTTTTGAATAGAAACGAGGTCCTAACTATAACTACCTACTGGCGACCGCCAGTAGGTAATATAGATATATAGATAGATATATATATAGTGGCAACAGATGTCAGCCTTATCTCTGCTGTTCTGTGAGGTGTCAGATAGGGTTGAAATGAGAGAAAAAAACTGTTTCTGAACACTGGTCTATCATCAAAAGTGTGCTGGGGGAAATAAAGGACCATCAAGTGACACACGACTATATATTAGGGCTGAAGATGCAGAGGAATGCTTTGCAGAAACAATAGCCATATCGTAGA
This sequence comes from Calotriton arnoldi, assembly GCA_963921515.1. Taxonomy (NCBI): domain Eukaryota; kingdom Metazoa; phylum Chordata; class Amphibia; order Caudata; family Salamandridae; genus Calotriton; species Calotriton arnoldi. The sequence goes on from CAWUFW010000857.1 coordinate 1,796,103, forward strand.
GGCGCCTGACAGGGGGAAGGACCAGGCGTTGAACTATTTGTTACATTTCTCATCCTGAACACACTTCAGTCCAAGGGCCTTTCAAAATTCTTCTAGATTGAGAGTGCATAAGGTACTGATACCCAGCCAAGTCTGGCGCTCAACCCAGGGCAATAAAGGCCCAACTACTCAACTTCAGGGATAGAGACATCATACTCCAAGCAGCGTGACTAAATGGGTCGCTGAAGGTTAATGGTGACAGTGTACTTTTCTTATCTGACTTTACGCAAACCGCTCACTCTTAACTTTTGATGCTGTTATGAGAGTAACTGAGAGTACGCACATTAGATATATTGTTCCCTGCCAGTCTGCGGATTCTGCTGGATAGCAGATCATGGCACTTTGTCTTTCTGATTGATAATTGGGACTGGCTGTTTCTCTTCCTTTCCTCATTTTAATAAAGACAGTTTGGGAATGATGGACAGATCTACTAATGTTTTAAAATGATGTGTTCTGTATGCCAATCCATATAAGTATTTTTCCTTTTTGCTGCCTCTAGGGGTCCAGGATAGTGTCAATGGCGGGATACTGATGTCTTATAAATAGCTATAGGTTGATGCCTAAATTATGTGGCAAGTTGTTATGTAAAAGTTTGGGTAACAGGCTTGTCTTACATTGTGGTTGAGAGCATTTTTTGGGCCCGCTGCACTGTGGTGCAGGGTGTTGCGTGGTACACGGGCTGTCCTTTGGTTTTACATAAAGGTATGAGTGAAGATACTCAGGATGGAGAGTTGGAAGGAATTTTCTATTTATTGAGCATCAGCATTGTAGAGGTGAGACTAAAACTCTGTGATTATCGGTGACATTCAAGACATTACACTTATTTCATGAGATGTGAATGGCATGAGAGATATAATAAAGGGGAGGAGGTTGGTGTCAGGAATGTTACAGGGACAAAAGCCAGACACAATATCTGCTAAAAGAGATACATCAGAGAGGTAACAGTGGATGTCTGTTGGGTAGGAAATGCAAAAAATCCTCATGCATGAAAGGTTCACATCAGGGTTTTGAAGGGTAGCCAAATTAGGTAGATCTATACCCTTTTTCCTGACTTTGGTGTAGTCTGATCCTCGTGAATTTATGCTCCTGTGACTATTGTTTGGGATGGGGATCTTGTGGCATTGTTTGACTTTTATCTTTCTCCGAGACTGCAAATTGATACTCTCAAAAGAATTGGCTACATTTTGCTGCAATGATGTGGTGATCATGGGTGGAGATCTGACTATGGAAGAGTGGGTGCATAGACCTATGTTGATAAGTAGGACTTCTACTAGGGATACACGTTTCAGGAGATTCACTTTGGCACTTGGGAAGGTTGACGTATGCAGAGAGGTACATCCCAAAGGTAGACTATACTCATACTGTTTTGGGGCACATAACTCCTTCTCCAGAATCGATTATATCCTTATGCCACAACTACACCTATACAGATTTAGTGATGTACAATTCATTTACCCCTGATGTTTCAGATTATGCTCTGCTCAGGGGGGTCTTGTATCCCAGATACTATAATGTTACTATGGGATTGGGCCTTGATGCCTCAGAATGAATGGAGAGGAAGTTCGTGGAAAAGCCTGAGGTTGCTACAGAAAAACAGAGCCGACCTGGTCAGAGGTCGTTATATGGGAGACATGCAAGAAGGTCTGTAGGGGTCATGTGATTGCTCTATGGTGGCAGGAGGGGGTGTAATGCCATGTACAGAGACCGAGGGAGAACATCTCAAATTTGAAAAGCTGTATTTGGATAGTAAGGATCCTGTGACACTCAAACAGTTACAACTCTAAAAGCAGCAATACTGATCATTGAGTGATGATGGAAAGCAGACTCGCTATGTTTACATGCAAAAGTGGTTTCATGCAGTTGGGAACAAAGGAGGCAACCTAACTTCATGGCTTAGTAAGCATAAGGTCGGGAATAGGCAGGTGGGTGCAATGGAGGATGAGGTGGGAACTATAAATGTAGCATAAATGTTTGATAAGTATTTTAAGATTGTTTATACTGCTACAACAGTTGTTGAACTGTTGGACCTGCATATCTTCATTGCGGGCTTGCCAATGATCTTTGAGGTGGAGAGGGTGTCACTGGAGGAAGAGTCCATAGTGGAGATGCATCTAAAACTATTTCTCAATAGCAGAGAGAAAACACTCCTGGACCTACTGGTTTCCCACCAGAATTTTTAAAACTCTTATCTGGGAAACTGGCTCATCCAATGGATTCTTTGTCAGAAAGAAACAGGATGGAAGACATTCTGCTGAGGACGGCAGCTACTGAAGCCCAGAACCCTGTACAACTCATCCAGAATGAGATCACTTTTAAATACAGACCCTAAAGCCCTCATTAAAGTGCTGGCAAACTCCATGTTTAGCGTAACAGGATCCCTGGTTCATTCAGACCAATCAGTTTCCATGCAGAGGAGGAGTACTAGATGAGTACTAGGTTGTTGCATCGAGTACACTGGATATGCTACTGAAGCCACAGTGGTGCTATAACTAGATGCTGCCAAGGTTTCCAAACCCATCTAATGGCTGCATGTTTTTACAGTCCTTGAACAAATGGGTATTGGCCTATATCTTTTGTCATGCCTCAAGATATAATACACAACACTGATAGCCTGGGTAAGAGTGACTGGGGTCCTTTCTGACCCCTTCATTTTAGGGAAAGAGTCATGGTAGAGGGAGCCGGGGTTAGAGTGAATGGGATGCTTTCTGATCCCTTCACTCTAGAGAAAGAGTCATGAGAGAAGAATTCAGGGTAAGAGTGAATGGGGTCCTTTCTGTCCCCTTCACTCTAGAGAAGGAGTCATGGGGAAGGGAGCCGGGGTAAGAGCGACTCTAGAGAAGGAGTCATGGAAGAGGGAGCCAGGGTAAGAGTGCATCGAGGCCTTTCTGACCACTTCGCTCTAAAGAAGGAGTCATGGGAGAGGGCACCTGGGTAAGAGGGAATGAGGTCCTTAATGACCCCCTCATTCTAGAGAAAACCTATGGGAAAGGGAGAGCAAATGGTGTCCTTTCTGGTCCCTTCACAATAAAGAAAGTGTCATGAGGGAGGAATGCCCCATTTCGTCCAAGTTATTTGCTTTTCTTTGGAGCTTCGCCCCTGGTGAATTCAGATGGAGGCCCTAGTGAGTGGTCTTTGTTGAGATTCTTCATGGGAAGTCATGGGTATATCTTTGAGATGTTAAGTCTAAATTCTCATTTTAATATAAATTGGAATAAGTTTGTGCTCTTTTCCTTTTCCAATTGACAAAAGAGGCCTGATTCTCAGTTTTCCTTCAGGACAGATAAAAGGGGTTTTATATACCTTGGGATATGTTACAAGAGATATTCAAGCACTGACTACGTTTAAAGATAACATGCAGCATTGGTGTTTGCTTCCTCTTTCGTTGCTAGACTGTGCAATGCTGAACAAACTAATATTGCTTACTTTACTGATTTAAATACTCCAAAACACACATTTCCAAGGACCGGGGGACCTATTCAAGAGAATCGATATCACACTCCACACCCTATAGTAGGATGGAGGTTGGCCCAGGATAGCTCTAACCATGCTGTATTGGGATGCATATGATGAGGACATTGCATTCTCAGACATGCATAAATATCATTGCTGAAAGCAAGAACTGTTTCTAATTTAGTGGGCTTTCTGACCTCTGCAAGAACTACCTCTTGGAGTGGACAGTCATCCCCTACGCATCTCTGGCTACTATGTGGCGATGTAAGGACACTGGAAGGTGACCAAACTACCAGAACACATAGATTCTATGGTTAGGTTATGGCAGATGGCCATGAGAAAATTGGGAAGGAAAGGTGTATATACTGGCTACACTCTGTTATGAGTGGGTAATGGATTGGAGGTAATGAAATGTATGCCATTCCTTCACAAATGGCATGTGATCAGCATAATCACCGTTTGTGATATGTGGGGATATATGTTTTATTGAAATCCTTCCTCTGAACTGGTTGAATCTGAGATTTGGATTTTCAAATACCTGCAATTTAGATAGTTAGAAATGTGCATTTACCAGATGGCACTGTTCTACCTGAGGGCTCCCCATTAGAATACAGATTATTGTCTGAGGCTTTGTCAAAAAAGTAATCTCATGGATCTGCAGGTCACTGATTAAGAACACTATGCCCACGTGGATCACCTTAGGTAGGGGCACTAGACTTGGGGAGCAGGATGACTCTGAGTGGGAGGAGGCCTTACAACAACCCCTGATAGGTGGCCATAAATAAGGGCAGGGTTGTTTAAACTTGGTAGGGCTAACAGTGATTTATAGGACAAGGGCTGTGAAAGGTTTGGGCATTTCTTTCACACAATTTAAATGTGCCCCAACTTACATCCATTCTGAGACAAGGCTTGTAATATTTTGCCCATGATCTGCAAAATATTGTTGGAAAATAGTGCAAGCACCACATTGCTGGGCGTTTGGAATGAAGTAAACTTCTCAAAATATCTCAAACGTTTTTATGATTTTGGACTGATGGCAGATTGTTGCAGTGTTTCCAGGAGTGGTGGTGTCTAGGTCCTGACTGGATGTGGTGGACAGTGATAGGTACAATTGGTGGTAAAAAATACTAGAGTGATGTTGCACCAGAGAAGACAGTGCTGTTTTTCTCTATTATGGAAATATTGCCACTTCCAAGCTTACAATTGACAAAATGGAGGAATTATGAGGTCAGATCAAACTTTTAGATAGCCAAATACCAAGGGTGAGTCATGAGGAGTCCCTTGTAAGCTTGGCAACCGATCCTGCAGAGAATTCTCACCTCAAGAGAAAATTAGTGAAGTTGGCACAAGAAAGGTGATAGAGAATTGATTTTATTTAATATCACCACCAATCTGATGATGGCGTGAACAATCACTTGTATGGGAGGAGCAATTGAAGTCTAGCGTACCTTTAACAGCATTAAATTTCTCCTGTTGACCTCCTAAAGAAATAAAGCTTCAACCATGGTCCTAACGTTAGTAACTGGAAAGTTTGTTCTATTCTCCTCAGGAGAAGCAGTTAAAATTGTGACTGGCTGATATATTTAATATGGGATTGCTTAATAGGCTTAGAGTCAAAAACAAAGCCAGCAAGTAATGGCATACACAGCGAGTGTCTACATGCAAAAGTACACAGAAAAGAGCTAACCTGAGAAGTAAAAAATGCAAATCGGTGTTTCATTGGGTTAAGCTTGAGACAATGTTTTATCCATGCAACCCCCAATGGTATGAGACATATTCAGACAAAATTCTGAGATGATATTGGATGATACAGCTGCATGTCATCTGTGTAGTGGTGGACCTAGACATCCATTGAGATGAGCAGTACTCTTAGCAGCTCCCTCTACAAGTTCCACATATGGGGTGGTGATGATCAACAGAATGGATCTTGCCACTCCCACCAAATCATGCCAGGCCCTGTGGCCACCCCCAGGTGCACACAGCCCTTGGTCATGCGTAGCAGAGGTTGTCCACCTAAGGTGGAGTGGGCCATGGCCTGTGGCGAATCATGAGCTCTTAGTAGAAAAGCATTGCGGGTGGCATGAGTTTTGGTGGCTGTTGACTGCATTAGTAACCACAACAATTTTAGTTGTTTTGCGGGTTTGAGCTAGAACCATGTCTCAGTTTTTAAATAATACATATTACTGAGTCAGTGATATCAACTATGTAATTAGGGTTAAGCCTCAGTTTCCTTTTCTAAGGTGTTTTTTGATTTCTTTGTAACTTTAGTGCTGTTTGATGAATTAGCAAAAAATTCACTAGCTTTATCCAGCTCAGTTTTAGCACTTTAAGGTTTGTGTAGATCCATTTTGGGCTGGAGGGGAGTTAGAAAGGGCAAAACGTTTTATGTTTTATGTTTTAACTCTCATAGGAAAATGTTCTCATACCTACAGCAACACCTGCTGAATGAAATTCCACTAAACTTGGCAAAAAACTAGAACTTTACTTTAATAGCACATTTAACTGTTTGGTGAAACTATTAATTATTCAATTAGATGTTTTCAGTACAAAAAGAAGTTGGGTGGGCTTCCAAGAGTTAATCAGTCATGACCTGCCATATATCTTGCCTATTAATTTGCAATGTATTCACGAATCCAGATCCTTGGATCCTCTGAGGAATATACATTTAAAAAGAAACAGATCCTAGAGGGAGTATATTTTAACTTCATTCAATGAGGGATTCATGGACTCTGAGAGGATTTACGCATGTGGCCAATTTGATTGCCAGGCACAACTGAAACATTTTGATGTGACAGTCATTACTTGCTGCCAGGCACTGAAGCCTGGGTTTAGAAAAAAGTGTCAGAGGGCTAATAAGTGACAGAGGATGCATCTCCTAACATCAAGGATACTGTGTGGGGGGGTCTCTGAGAGGAGGCTATAACCGCAGAATCAAGCTAAAAGCACCCGTTTTTCTTTCCAGATTAGCGAATCTAAATTTCTATTCAAGCATTTGTGAATTTGCACATAGGTCCAACAATTTATTGAAACATTCTGTATTTTATTTTGAAAAAAAAACAATTTTCATACTGAAATTATGCATGACAAATACATGCGTGCTAAGCACTGGGGGCCTGGGGGCAAGCACTTTGTATATGCTGTACACAGCCAAAGGCGCTGGGCCATATTATATATAGTACCCCGGAGATGCAAATGGAATGTGCATATGTTTCTGCTCCTCAGGGCAATGTGGTGTTACAGAAGGGGCCACGGACGCTTGTGCGGCCCCTTCTGTAATACGGAAACTTCCGGCGCTATGTAAATGGGCGAGATTCCCTCATTTGAATGTGAGTATGGCCCCATGCAAATGAGGGTAACGCACAGTATTATGGAGTGCAGAGGCAAGGAGGCCGTCCCAAGGTGCACTGACTAGGCATCAAAAAGTCACTGTGGCAAACAGTCATTGCACCCCCAGAAGGTACCCCGTAAATGGGAAAACAGGGTCTCTGAGGCCATGCACAGCATGGGTTGCCCATCTCACATGAACGGTTGAGTGTCATGCTTCCAAGCTTCACTCTACATGGTTAAAAGCAATGCGCAGTGGGGTTTGGTCATCTATGGAGAGTTGAACAACCAAGCTTCATAGCCAATCCCTTCTGTGTATAGCTGAAAGTCCTGCACAACTTGGTAGGGCATCCAGGAAGGGCTTGGCCAAGGCTTGGCCAAAGGTAGCAAGGATTAGTGATTGAGCATGGTGAATTGATCTCCAATAGAACACTGGTTGCCCGTGCATGGTTGGGCAGATACAACCTGCACTTGCATGGCCAAAGACCAAGTGGCACAGGGGTTGCTCACTAATGGAGTTTTGCTCACTAATGGAGTTTTGCTTCCAAGCCCTCTAGCTAATCAAAAGCCATGGCAGCATCAGTTGGTCATTGCAAAAGGAGGATTTGGTGTAAGCCCTCAGCCAACCTTGCTGAACCTAGCCAAAGGCCATATGTAGAAGGCATTTATTGCCCACGGAGGGTTGGGTGTGGACATGGCCATAAGCAGGCATATGAGAATTCTCTACACATAGCCAAAACCCATACATAGTGGGGTTTGGTTGCCCACAGAGGGTTGGGCCAGGGCCTGGCCATAGGTGAGGTCCTGAATCCAATACTCACAGTGCCGCGATGAGAGCTGTGTGCAATGGGTGTTGTGTGTCAGGACTGTAGGCCATGTCTTTAAGCTAACTACTGTTGCAAAAAACCAAAGGGTGTGTGTCATAAGAATTGGTCACCCAAGAGGGTTGAGTACAGGATCTGGATGCGAACCAAAGCTTTGCACCCAAAGGCTGCTGTGCATGTTGATAGACCATGAGCATCAGACATTGACCATTATGTGTGGCGGGTTTGCATATGGCCTGGCCATAGGCTGGATCATGCATCCACTTCCCACTGTGAATGATCAACAGCTGTGAGCAGCAGGGGTTCATTGTCATGCATGGACGGTTGGACGCAGACCATGCCATAGGTCATACTTTTCAAGCACCCCCTGCTGTGCATGATTAAGGCTGTGAAGTGTAGGGTTTGGCCTACCACTACATATGTGGCACAGACATGGCCATAGAACTCCTCACGTATCATCCATCAGAAGGATTCATACTTTAAATCAGGGTACTCCAAAGTCGATCCTGGAGGGCCGGATCCATGGCAGATTTTTAAGATAACTACACTTATCTAAATGGGGATATGCTAAAAATCTGGCATGGATCCGGCCCTCCAGGACCGAGTTTGGAGAGCCCTGCTTGAAATGCATTTCTGTCTGTAATGTAGGCAGGTTAAGTGGTCTGGTCAGTTAAATGTTTCTTGCATGTTTAACCTGCTAAACCATAGCACTGATTGATGGTGGAGGTAAACTAATGATAAATGTTTACAAAACAAAAGACACTTTAAATATAATATTAATTGAGAGTTAGAAAAGCATACATGTCCTGTGACTAGGAGGCAACATATAGAGTATAGAGTGGAAACCGTGGCTGAGCTTTATGCCCATTTATTTTTCAGACTCTTTGAATCAGTGGAAACTGCTTGTGAAAGCTTGTTTCTATGGTAATCATGCAGTCTGATGGATTGGTGTGGGTAATAGTTAAATTAATCTACTCCATCAATGTATACCATATTGTGTTTATGTCAACAACTTAATTTCCGCAAATGCTAGTATTACTTGGTAGTGTAGGTGAATAAACGCTCTCAAACTGCATCTTTGAAAAATTGTTTGACATGCATGTATTGTTATCATCATGGGGGCATTTCATGGTATCTATCATAAGTGCCAACATCAGAGATGTCTTTGATGATGGTGAATGTAATTTCATCAGTAATGTCCTCAATCAATACTTATGTAAAAGAATGCCTATAAAACATTAAATTAATTCTAATGTCAAAGTTAGTCGAAATGGCATTAAAAGGTACTGGTTATCTCTGGCAAAAATATTTTTATGTAACAAAAGGCAGAGAGTTTGTGTCATCATTCTCCTCCACATTGAAACAATCAAACTTCGGAATCTCTCAAGGGTCCGCCTTATCCCCCCTTCTTTTTAATATATATGCCACCATTGGCCCACCAACTGGGGACTACATTGTTTGTGTATGCCGATGATACCCAACTCATTTTCTGGGCGTCACCTTAGTTAAATGGAATGTGTACATGATTATCCGATAGCCTACCACTAACTAGATGTGGATGTCGGTAAAACTACTTATAACGCTGTCCCAACAAGACTGAATAGTTAACGAGTTCAGCTGAAATTATTGTAAATGACTTTACCTGACCATCTGTAATGGGGTCTCCCCCAACCCCTGCTAAACCTGTCTGCAATTTAGGCATCCACACTTGATGCAATTTAGGATTGTCAAATTTGCGGCCAGCCTAACCACACCCTGTTTCTTTCAGCTTAAGATGGTATGGCAAATGTCCTCTGCTGCAGAAAGACCTTAGGGTCCCCATAGTCAAGGCCTCGACTCAGTCAAGGATTGACTATGGCAATTCTATTTTGCTAGCTGCACCTCAGAAACACATCACCAGTTTTCAAAATGGCACAATCCGCTAACATCGCCGAATAAAGAAATACGACTTCGTCTCGCAAGCAAGATACAAATCTCCATTGGCTTCCGGTGAACAAGAGAATTATACTTCAAGCCAGGACATTTGTCAAAGGGCTTTTTATTCGAATTCACCTGTATACATGGCTAAAAAATTCATTTGGTATAGACCTTCTAAAAGTCTTCGTTTGGAACACCTTTTAAAATTACAGATTCCCAAAACACGTGCAGCAACTTCTGGTAATAGAACATTCACGGTCCAGCCAGCTGAATCTTAGAATACGCTTACACTTTACCTTCAAAGTAAATCTTCTGTTTTATTTTGTAGAAAGTCTTTGAAAATCTTTCTATTTGGGCATTAATTAGTCTCCCTGTCAACTTTATTTTACTCCCCACCTGAAATTGTGAGACATCCACACGTGTTTCAAAACTCATCTAGCTGTTGAAATTAGACACGTTGGTAGTAGCGCAAATAAACCAACTATTTGATGTATGAGCGCTATATAAATAGTTTAATTATAATCATAATTATTATCTGCAATGTAAATGTAATGATGCAGCGACACCCGATGCCACTTACTGGAATTCTCCTCGGCTTGTGCCTTGTCCTATTGTCCTGATGAAGGCCAGAAGGACTGTGCTCAGTTGGTGGGCTAACAGTGTTGACTCTGCACCGTAGGCTAGATATGAGAGTCATGGCTACTTCTCATCAGTGGACAGTGGACTATTATTATGATAAAGGCCTTTTCTTACTGTGTGCAGTTTTTCTCTTAAGGTCTCACAATTTCTCACATTAAGATAAGAGCACATACATATGTGGTATTCCATGACATCCTTCACTTGACCTGGCCTCTCATTTTCTTAAATAATCAGCATGTTTCCCACCTCTGCTAGCTTCAGCAGCAGACATGCAAATGTCTGTTTGATGCTTCACGAGACTTAACATGTAGTATGTCACCTATCTTCATCATGAACGCATGGAAGGAAAGGCAATGTACTGAAGTATTGTTAAATATGATTAAGATCATGGGCCTTATTTTGCATTTTGTGGTGGCAAAGGGACCTCCACCAAAAATTGACCCAATTCCCATCCACACATCTCTGCATCACACACCTGATTTACAGTGCAGAGATGGCTACTTTCCCAAAGACAGAGCTACTGCGAGTTATGCCATTGGGAAAAATCCCTGGTGGAAATGCCATCAAAGGGGACGCCACATTCATGGCGGCACATCTGACACCATGCATACCAGTTCTTTTCAGTTTAGGTCCCCATGCGAAGCATGGTATTTCCATAGAGGCAAAATGTACAAATGTCCCCTGCAGACTGGTAAAAAAGACACATTAGCCATTTAAAGGTTTGTCTTTGGAGAACACAAAAGGGCTTTCTGGCTAGCTATGCTCCCATAAAATGGCCTGATCTTAGTATTAAGCTATTTATTTAAAATATTAAGTTAGTTTTTTGGGTATAGTATGGAAAAGAACTGGCTCCAAGTGTTCTCCTTAATTAATGAAAAGGACGACTCCAAGCTGATACATCAATAGCCTGAGCTCCCAAAGCCTGCCCAAAGAGAACAGTGTCGCAGGCAACAGTATGTGAAGGGATTGTATATGTGTGAACCACACGAGGTGGGTCCCTTTACCACCAGGAGCATTCAGGCTGCAGCCCAAGATACTGAACCCCAGCGTAAGAGCATGCAGGATGCAGTCACAGTGATCAGCCAAACTGACCGCCTCATGGAAGGGGAGATCGCCAGGTCCATCGGGGTAATAAGAAACAATGGGGCTCTGGGGCCAAAAGGCATTCCTGCCCAAGTATTTAAGTTTGCCCAAGCTTTTTTCGTACCAATCCTCACTCCACTGTATAATCACTCCTATGCTACAGCAATATTACCACAATCCTGGAAAGGCTCAATCTTGTTCCCAATACATAAGAAAGAAAACTATTCGAACCCTGCCAATTATAGGCTAACAGCCCTGCTCGATATTGAAGCCAAGGTCTATGCACGATTATTACTGAGGGATTTAGAGGATTGGGGGGATAACAACGGAATCCTCCTGCCCCATCAGACAGGCTTCAGGGCAAATAGTTTCACAATGGATAACATCTTGGCATTGTCTTACCTCTCCAAGCAAGCGGTTAAGGAAAAGAACCCGCCCCTGTTTTGCTGTTTTATAGACTATACTACGGCCTTTGACAGAGTCAAAAGAGGAAGACTCTGGGCAAAACTCGAATTCTGGGGGATCCCCAGATACTTTTAAAGGCGATTATAGCCCTCTACGAAGGAACATGTGTCCAGGTCAAATGAAGCCACACAGCTGTAACCTCGAGAGTTGAAACCAACTACGGGCTCAAGCAGGGCTGTGTTCTGGCTCCATTACTATTCAACCTGTATAAGGCAGACCTGGGGCAAGCTCTGAAAGACGCCAGTTTAGTGCCTCCGAGACTGGGTAAGGTGAGCCTCGCAACCCTCCAGTATGCGGACGATACAGTGGTCATGGACCACACTAGGGTGGGGCTCCAGATAGTTCTAAAGAGCCTAGCAGTGTATAATAAGGAAAACAGCCTGCTAGTAAACAAGAACAAGACAAAGATAATAGTATTTGGCAAATACCCTCATAAATAGCAAGCAACCTGGATATTGGGAGACCACCAAATTAGGACAGTACCATCTTACAATTACCTGGGGATTTGGCTAACAGATAGGGCCACAGCAGTCAAACACACAAAAGAGCTAAACCTAAAAATCAATAGAATTATCCTCTCACTTAGACACCTAAGTCAGTGCCTATCAAGTCCAACAGCAGAGCCTATGCTGACAGTACTCAGGGCAAAATTAATTCCAGCAATTAATTATGTCCATCGAGCCTTCCCAGGAGCTTTAGAGAAACTTATTATCGCAGCCCAGACAAAAGCATATGTTAGTGCTGCAGGTGCCCAGACAAGCAAGGAATACCAGGCTAAGGCTGGAATTGGAACTCAATAGACCGGACCTGGCACTACAGGGGGATATAATAAAATATTACATCACAGTGCTTAAAGCCCCCGACACCTCCCTTAAACATTACTTTAAAATGATCTTCAGGGAAGCGGAATCCCCATGGTACACCAAGTTGGGCCAAGCAATAGAAACCCTGAAAATAGAAGCAGAAAGCATGTCTCTACACGAGATCCCACATTCCGCCTGGGCTAATTCAGTGAAGCAGCAGGTCCGGTCCATCTCGTTTGAACTGGATGGAGCCTCACTCCGCCACAACCCCCACACACTGGCACTGGACAGTTCGTACATCCCAGGGAAAGCCCAACTTTATCTGCGAGACGCACTCTCAGCTCAAGTCAGAAGGAAAATCTTGTTCATGCGTCTTATTGCCATCAAGATTTTGGACTTCAATCCAACATGGCCCGAAAAGACAACGTAGTCTCCTGTCGGCTATGTAACTATCATAAAGAATCCTGGTTACATCTCCTATGTTGTTGCCCCAAATTGGCCAGTGATCGCAATCGACTGTTACGCCTTGTCCTAAGGATCAAGGGCATGAAGTCCTGCATGGAAGCTTCAGATTGGTGCCTCTCAGAAACAAAAACCTGCCTACTTCCCAGAGCAGGAAATGTATTCATCAAATCAGAATCACACTTGATGCCTAGCAACAGGTGACAAAATCCAGGGTCGGTACCAATTAGGAACATAATCAGTTGGTGCCCCGGCAGCTCAAACAGTCCAAAGATGTTATTTAATCAAGGGGCTACCACACTGACAACTCGACCACAAAGGAAGCAGCGGGGCCCAGCAGGGGGAACACTAAGAACTTCAAAATCAAGGCCACTGGAATACTATCAAGGGCAGCAGCTCCATCACAACAGCAATCAGTGCACAAAATAACACCGACCATCTCTGACCCATAAGGATGAGTATAGCTGGGCATGCCCGAAGAGGACAACGAATGGTGGTGGAGTGCCCATATACAAAAAGGTCCCTTGGCAACTCCTAAGAACCATCTAACTTAGGCAATGACTCCACTTCCCCCACTGACTTTATTAAACTATTGAACTTCTGATAGGACTTTGTGCAATGCTAAGCAAAAACAGAAGCAAATCCCCATCACAATGGAGAAGAACTTACATTTTAACTCATTTTTAAGGAAAAGTTAGAGCAATTAAAATTCATTAACCCGCTTGTAGGCTAAGAGGGACACAAAGCAGTAACTGTGGGTCATGCAAGCACAGTGTTTTTTAACTTCAAGGGATGGGAGGTTGTGTGGGTGGTGGGAGGTAGGGCGGAGGGGTGTTGATCATGTGTTTTATACTGTAAAGATTTTAAGTAATCGTACGGTTAATAAATTACCTACTCCACACATCTCTGCATCACACACCTGATCTAGGGCATCATTACGATGGCGGGCGGACAATGTCCGCCCGCCACCGTAACGGTGAATGAGACCGTCCGCAAGAGGTGTGGCGGTCCCGCTGTGCCTATTAGGATGCGACCGCCACCATGGCGGTCGCATCCTGGATATTTAACATTGTGGCGGGCGGTGCTGTATTCAGCACCCGCCACAATATTAAAAGGGCATGTTGTGCATTTGCATGCACAACGTGGCAGGCACCGCGCGGTGCCTGCCACCTTGTGCATGCAAATGTCGGGGGTACCATGGGTACCCCCCAAGTGCAGCCACCCACCCCCCAACCACCTGGGGGCCCGCAACGGGGCCCCAAAGGCATTCTCCACATGCCTTTCCATGGCGGAGTCTCCGCCATGGAAAGGCATGAGACCGCCATCATCGTAACATGGATGGCGGTGCCTGCAAGGCACCGCCACCATATTGCAGGCCTGTTCTGCCCGGTAGGCAATCAGGCGGATTGCCTACCGGCAGAAAACTGGCGGACGGTCTTTCCGTCCACCTGGGTCCCCACCGCCATCGTAATATGGCGGGGGGGAAATGTTAGGCGGGCGGACGAAAATGGCGGGCGGATCGCCACCACAAGTCGGGCGGTGGCGATCCGCCCGACATCATAATGACCCCCTTAGAGTGCAGAGATGACTACTTTCCCAAAGACAGAGTTACTGCGAGTTATGCCATTGGGAAAAACCTCTGGTGGAAATGCCATCAAAGGGGACGCCACATTCATGGCGACACATCTGACACCATGCATACCAGTTCTTTTCAGTTTGGGTCCCCATTCGAAGCATGGTATTCCCATAGAGGCAAAATGTACAAATGCCCCCTGCAGACTGGTAAAAAACACACATTAGCCATTTAAAGGTTTGTCTTTGGAGAACACAAAAGTGCTTCCTGGCTAGCTATGCTCCCATAAAATGGCCTGATCTTAGTATTAAGCTTTTTATTTAAAATATTAAGTTAGTTTTTGGGTATATGTAGGAATCTCAATCATTTCTGTCAAAATCTACGATTCATTTTGTTTTTTAGGCAGTGGTGTAAAAGAGTGCCATGGGCCATAATGCTAGCATGAAAAATGGACACCCAACTCCCATGCTGAGCAGTAAAAAGACATCCATAATTGTGCTGCAGAGGGATCCCCACCACCTGCCCCCTCCCCCGTGCCCTTGCACCATTATTAGCTACACCCCTGTTTTGAAACATCTCATCTCTGCTATGGTCTGATACCACTGCACAGGCCTCAGACCCTTTAGGGTTTGCTTCCTGTAACTGTCCCTGCATCTTTCCTGCAGGAGAACCACAAAAGGGCTAAATGGTATATCACCAGGAGCAGTGATTCCTTGAGTCCTCAATCTGGTACATGGTGCGCTGACAATACAAGGCCTTTGTGGCAGTAGACTAGCTGGCCATCCAGCTATTAAAATGAACCTTTCAAAAAGTGAATCTAATCTGATACACTTATTTTTTTGTTTTGCAGTTTTATACAGCGCAAACTCGACCCGAAGATAATAAGAGCGCTTTACATGAGCCACCAGTTCCATCCATTTTTAGGCACGGCGAGATTAAGTGATCTGCGCAGGATCACAGGTTGTTTGAGCCTCCCATCAGACTCAAACCTACTTTCCCAGCTTCAAAGTCGGCCACTCTAGCCGTTAAGCCACATCCTCTCCCCCGCGAAACCTTCATATTTTGTTCTGCGGTACAGTCTTTGGTAAGCTGTGCCACGCTGTTTGTTATGTGCTTCTTTAGCTGATGTTGCCCTTAGTCGGCCTTCTGTTCCCTCATGGAAAGTTATTTGTTTTGCAGTTTGACAATTGAATCATATTTTTGTCAGATATGAGTTTTTTAATGAAAATCTGAATCACTTTACAATTTTTATGGTGCTGTTCACGAGCAAATTATCAAAAGAAGAATACGTTCTTTACATAGTAAATAATTCTGATAAAATGAATGCATTCGTGTCTTAGAACAAGACGAAATTTCTATAGAACTACTGAAGCACTCAGTTCCATTTTTACCTGTACAAAATAGTATTTTAAAAATAATTTCTTTTCAAAGTTGGATTTTCCTTTTGCAGAATCGGTTTACAAAATACAAAACAGGATAGGCAACATTTTGTGGAGATTTCTCTCTGTGCCTCTTGTTATATATAGGAAAGTTTCATACAAGAATGTCTTTTCATCTTTTGCGAGAAAGCGCTTGTAGGAAATTGGGTTATTTGTTGAGGGTGGGGATGGTAACCCCATGCAGGCAACAACCACAATCCTTGTCAAGGTGTACTACAACAAGTCCCTAAATTAAACAGTGCTTAACCTTCTAGTAGCTTGGCAGAAAAACAGTCCTGTTGAAATTAAAGGGCAATGTGTAAAGTAGTTATGCAGAACAAAAACAATAATACAGTGAAGACACAACACAAGAAAAATCCCAAAACAGTTCAGGGAAATAGAGACACCAAAACAAATTATATCAAATCAGTAGAATCGCAGTTATGAATTTTGAAAGATTTTAGTGAAATCTAGTGCCTAGAAGACCAAAGCGCCAACTGCAGGTATCTGGTAATGCGTAATTGAGTCAAAGTTAAGGCCGACCATGATAGAGGGAGCTCAGTGGGGCAATACAGCAAGCTTTATCTGAGGAGGGGTCGTTGACACCAGGGAGCTACTGAAAGAAGCCTCAGTGAAGCCATCAACAATGGCGAGAATAGCTCTGAGCGGGGAACACTGAATTTCCAGGCCAAAGAGGTCACCGCCATTGTTGGGGAATCAGTCGTCCTTGACCCTAGGTGAAGATTCCTACCTTTGGACTTAGACAACTTTTTTGAAGCCGAAAATCTCCAAAGGGACGAAGCTGCAAGCTATAGCCAAAAAGGGCTCCATGAGCCCTGATACTGTCACCAGGAGGTCTTGCTGAACAGGATTTTCTGCTGTGGAGAGGAATGTAGTGGGAGCTACCACAAAGTCAGGCCGACTGGCGATGCACCTTGGATGGATGAGATGGCAGGTAGGTCCCAGTCTTCTGTCGGTTCTCCAGGAAGTTTTTATGGAAAAAAATCCAAGTCCCAGCTTTTGGAAAAGTAGCACCAACACCCCTACCAAGGGTCCAGGACATGGGGTGCACCACCTGGGGGGTTAGGGCTCACTCCAGCAGAGGCTAGTAGCAGGGTTTAGGGATTCAGTATCTTGTTATATCCCTGTAGCTCACACAGGAGGCCAGCCAACTAGCCTTTGGAGTCACTTCTGGTGTTCATGAGTTCAAGGATATGGTCCGGCTCTCCTTGAAGCAGCAAAGCAGTCCTTTAAGCAGCAAGGCAATCCTTTTAGCAGCAGGGCAGTCCTTCTGAACCCTCCACAGGTCCAGGAGTGTACTGATGAGTTGTTCGGAGGGTCCAATATTTATACCTGGTACTAGCCTTTGTGTGTGGGGGATTACCCTGTCTTACCCCCACACCTGGTTCTGGAAAGTTCTTCCCTTCCCCTGTCAAGGCTCCAAGAAGTGTGGGGTGGCAAGAGGCTAGTATCGGATTCCCTTGTGTGTGCTGAAGGCAAGCCCTTTAAAGTGTAAGTGGGGCAGGGAACAGCTCTGCCCCAGCCATCCTGACAGGATTACCCATCCTGCCCACACCTAGTCCCCTTTGTGTCACTGTCTGGAAGAAATACAGAAACCCCAACAGCAGCGCCATTAATAGACATGTGTCCCAGGACACTGGCAGAAGGCATACATTGTTGTGACAAGGAAATGCCCACTTTCTAAAAGCAGCATTGTCGGAATTGTGACTTGAAGTCTGACGTTACCATTAAAGAGGATTTTAAATTGCAATTAATTTGAGCCTTAACTTGATACCTGTACCTGCTCCCAATCTAATGTTAGCACTTATTAAATGTAATAAGATAACTCAGTGTTAGTCAATGGGAGAGATCGGCCTTACAGTACTGGAAAACGACTTTTAGAGTCTTTCACTGCCAGGACATGTAAACCCACATGAGGCACCATGCCCTTGAACCTTTAGAGCCTACGTTAGGGGTGAATTATATGCTTGAAAAAAGGAAGGTTTAGACCTGGCAAACGGTGCATTTTGCCATGTCGAAATGGCAATTTAAAATTACACTACAGGCTGCAATGGCAGGCCTGAGACACGTTTTAAAGTGTTACTTTAGTGGGTAGCACAATGAGTGCTGCAGGCCCACTAGTAGCATTTATTTACAAGCTCTGGGTAAATGTTGTACCATATAGTAGGGACTTACAAGTAAATTAAATGTCCTAATCAGGTGTAGCAAAGTAACACTCCTATGCCGGACGCACAGCTGAATCCCTGAATCATAGAAGGTCCCACAACCTTTTCCACGTTCAAATCAGTTTTATTCCTTATATTTCAAAGTTTCATGTTTACTCATTTATTTCATAATGTCACATGAGAGGCACAGTGTATATTTTACTTCTAATGCAGCAGATATGCCAATCCAGGCCTTTTCTGAAGCAAGAACTATACATCAATCATCCTCAGTAGTAGATGTTATTCCCAATGCATTTCAGGCTTTCCATAGCCCTTCGTCAGGGGTTCACTACAAATTAAATTAAATAACATCAATATTGAGTTGTCCAAAGTAATCAACAATACGTCACAAATTCTATCCCTGGTTT
Source organism: Calotriton arnoldi (assembly GCA_963921515.1). NCBI lineage: Eukaryota > Metazoa > Chordata > Amphibia > Caudata > Salamandridae > Calotriton > Calotriton arnoldi. Next base: position 1,814,693 of record CAWUFW010000857.1, read on the forward strand.
TAAAACTACCCCCATGATCAACGTTTTCCCTCTAACTGCGTGACTCCACGCTACCAAAGCAGTGCCCGAACCTGTTTCTATCCCACTACATAACTCTTCCAGGTTTAATCCCCTCATTTAATTTAGCACCCCCTGTCACCACTCCCCATCAACTAATGCCAAACACCTCACTAAACTAACCCTTCCCCACCAGAGAAACAACATCTGCATTCTCCCATACCTTAATCCTCTTAGGCGTGATCTCCTGCCCAACATGCTCTTATCTTGCGTACAGCGAAAAACCGCTCGCCTTCACCTTTCCTCCCTTTTCAAGTCTGAGCAAAACACGCCCTTCCAATCAACCAATTACGTTAACCTCCACAGTCCTCATGACTGCAAATTCCATAACCCTCTACTTGAGACACCTCGTTAACCCCTTTTTACTGTGCCCAACCCATCTTCATTGACTCAACTCACTCACTCCCCAGCGGATGAAAACCTCCCTGGACAACTAGCTCAATTACCCCGCCCACCCACAGATGTCATCAACAACGTCAATCATACATTGTGGCGCTTTAGTTATTCCTACGTGAAACTATTGATAAACAATGCTATTATTCAAAGCTGTGTTATGCAACATTTGTTTGTATTAAAAGTGCACAACTTCTGACATTGTACATAATACACAATTTAAACCGAAAAACAGTCCGTCATGTTATTTTTCGAAGCAGTTCCCAAGCTCCCGTTGTTGAGGTGAAGTGGTCTCTCATGTGACTTTTCTTTTTTATCCAGTGTTTGCAGTAATCCATGGGTGCAACTTGTCAAAAGGGCAGACAAGTAATACATTTCACAAAAGGGGGTACCCAATGCACCCCTTTGTTCATAATGTTCGACTTGTCAAGTTTAAGCAATATAATCTTTGTTTGCGTGCAGCCCGGAATCGTGGTCTGCCCTACAGCCACGTCTTGAAAGTTCATCAAGAGCCGGAGCGAAGTAACACTCCTATGCCTAGAGTTATGTAGTGGGATAGAAACAGGTTTGGGCACTGCTTTGGTAGCGTGGAGTCACGCAGTTAGAGGGAAAACGTTGATCATGGGGGTAGTTTTAAAACCAGGGATGGAATTTGTGACGTATTGTTGATTACTTTGTACAACTCAATATTGATGTTATTTAATTTAATTTGTAGTGAACCCCTGACGAAGGGCTATGGAAAGCCTGAAAGGCATTGGGAATAACATCTACTACTGAGGATGATTGATGATTAGTTCTTGCTTCGGAAAAAGGTCTGGCTTGGCATATCTGCTGCATTAGAAGTAAAATATACACTGTGCCTCTCATGTGACATGATGAAATAAATGAGTAAACATGAAACTTTGTAATATAAGGAATAAAACTGATTTGAACGTGGAAAAGGTTGTGGGACCTTCTATGATTCAGGGATTCAGCTGTGCGTCCGGCATAGGAGTGTTACTTCGCTCCGGCTTTTGATGAACTTTCAAGACGTGGCTGTAGGGCAGACCACGATTCCGGGCTGCACGCAAACAAAGATTATATTGCTTAAACTTGACAAGTCGAACATTATGAACAAAGGTGTGCACTTGGATACCCCCTTTTGTGAAATGTATTACTTGTCTGCCCTTTTGACAAGTTGCACCCACGGATTACTGCAAACACTGGATAAAAAAGAAAAGTCACATGAGAGACCACTTCACCTCAACAACGGGAGCTTGGGAACTGCTTCGAAAAATAACATGACGGACTGTTTTTCGGTTTAAATTGTGTATTATATACAATGTCAGAAGTTGTGCACTTTTAATACAAACAAACGTTGCATAACACAGCTTTGAATAATAGCATTGTTTATCAATAGTTTCACGTAGGAATAACTAAAGCGCCACAATGTATGATTGACGTTGTTGATGACATCTGTGGGTGGGCGGGGTAATTGAGCTAGTTGTCCGGGGAGGTTTTCATCCGCTGGGGAGTGAGTGAGTTGAGTCAATGAAGATGGGTTGGGCACAGTGAAACGGGGTTAACGAGGTGTCTCAAGTAGAGGGTTATGGGAGTTGCAGTCATGAGGACTGTGGAGGTTAACGTAATTGGTTGATTGGAAGGGGCGTTTTTTTTGCTCAGACTTGAAAAGGGAGGAAAGGTGAAGGCGAGCGTTTTTTCGCTGTATGCAAGATAAGAGCATGTTGGGCAGGAGATCACGCCTAAGAGGATTAAGGTATGGGAGAATGCAGATGTTGTTTCACTGGTGGGGCTGGGTTAGTTTAGTGAGGTGTTTGGCATCAGTTGATGAGGAGTGGTGACAGGGGGTGCTAAATGAAATGAGGGGATTAAACATGGAAGAGTTATGTAGTGGGATAGAAACAGGTTCGGGCACTGCTTTGGTAGCGTGGAGTCACGCAGTTTCAGGGAAAACGTTGATCATGGGGGTAGTTTTAAAACCAGGGATGGAATTTGTGACGTATTGTTGATTACTTTGTACAACTCAATATTGATGTTATTTAATTTAATTTGTAGTGAACCCCTGACGAAGGGCTATGGAAAGCCTGAAATGCATTGGGAATAACATCTACTACTGAGGATGATTGATGTATAGTTCTTGCTTCAGAAAAAGGCCTGGATTGGCATATCTGATGCATTAGAAGTAAAATATATACTGTGCCTCTCATGTGACATGATGAAATAAATGAGTAAACATGAAACTTTGGAATATAAGGAATAAAACTGATTTGAACGTGGAAAAGGTTGTGGGACCTTCTATGATTCAGGGTTTCAGCTGTGCGTCCGGCATAGGAGTGTTACTTCGTTCCGGCTTTTGATGAACTTTCAAGACGTGGCTGTAGGGCAGACCACGATTCCGGGCTGCACGCAAACAAAGATTATATTGCTTAAACTTGACAAGTCGAACATTATGAACAAATGTGTGCACTTGGATACCCCCTTTTGTGAAATCTAATCAGGTGTAGGCCAATTTTTACCATATTTTAGGGAGAGAGTACAAGCACTTTAGCACTGGTTAGCAGTGGTAAAGTGCACAGAGTCCTAATACTAACAAAAATGAATTTAGAAAACAGGAGGTGTTGGTAATAACATATTTTTTCTCATGCCCTTTCCGTTGGATTATGGTTACTATTATTAATGTTATTTTTCATAGTGGCTTTCACATGGTTATGGCCTCAGAGGTATGTAGTTCCCATCACTATATCACACATATTTTTTAAACACGAGTGGATATGATAAACGGCTTAGGCCAAGTTATTGTGGCATGTCTTGTTTGGTCAATTGTTTCAAATTGTTTCTATAGGTGTTTAACAAGTTACAAATATTTGTTATATGTTTTTGTTAATCGTATGTGATTTTGCATTTATGTTTTTAATTATCATTCCTCCCTTTAGTTCTTGTCTATTCCGTATTTGGTTCAAATGTCTGTTTGATCTTGATAAATGTGAAAAATATGTCTTTTGTATGTTGTATCATACATGTGTTATACATATATATGTGTATTTTTTATTCTTACAGCCCTGACGAAGTTCACAAAGAAAAATAAAGATTTTTGGAACACATATAATTGATTGACTGATATATGCATTGCACTCCATGTGCTTTTGTCAGAATACAGGAGGGCTGAAGGCAAAAAGTTTGGAGGAATACCACACTGAGGATGTCAGGCCTAACAGCGCTTTACTGAACAATCCAATTTTACCAATCACAATACCCGCAAAAGAACTAGTAAATGATCTGTCTCTAGTATTAACAGTCTAGCTGCACCTCTCAAGGGAAATATTAAAGAGCAAACAGTTCCTGTACTTACTGCCCAGACGTCACCACCAACATAAGGGGGCCATTAAGCAGGATCAGACTGGCCTATAGGACAATCCGGCAATGCCCGAAGAGCTGGTCAGACAGCTCAGTGTGTGGGGCATTTTTTGCCTGTTTCTGGGCCTGTTTTATGGTCTCATGAGCTGATGTTTACTGTGGATTTCCCTGATAGTACCACAAACATTGCCTGCAGCAAGCTAAAATCCATGCAGTTTTCGATACCTTGCAAAACACTTATACATTGTGGGCTAGATTTATCAAGGGCTTGTGTTGCCCTTTTATCACTCAAGGTCATGCATGGGCAACACAAGCCCTTAAGTGAGATTTACTATGCCACGTAGCGCCACCTTGTGTGACCCTGTCTCGCATAGCAAATCTGAAGTAACTCAATGCAGCGCAAGTCACTGCCTTGCATTCCTCTGCCCTGGGAAGGCATTCCATGGGTGGAGCATGGGCATTCCCACGCATCCATCCATAGTTTTTGGCACATTCCCAGATTTACAAACACTAGTAAACCTGACAATGCGTCAAAATGGTACACCTTCCCAGGAGAAGCATAAAAAGGAGAAATATCTTTATTTCTCCTTGTTTTTTCCTCTTTCTATGTGTGCTGCGTTTTGCAGCACTCATAGAAATAGGAAAAAGCCTCAGATTGTTTTTGTGCATGAAGGTGTCCTTTCTGGTATTTGGACAAAATATCAAGTTTTAAATATCGAGTCGCAGAAATATCGGGAAAAAATGTAGTGATACAAAAATTGGTCATGCAGAAATATCATTGTCAAGAATATAGATTTTTCAGGTAAGTAATGTTATTTTCAAGAATATCGTTGTTGTTATTATCATTTTCAATAGAATAGTTGTGATTTTTTCCCCCCATTATCTTTATGTGTTAGTTCATATATTAATTTTATGTGTTATTGTTTGTATAATTGTTAATAATGTTTTTAAATATAGTTTGTAATTTTATGTGATTTATAATTTTTAATTTAATTGTTAATATTAATAATATTAATTATGTAAATTGTGTAATAATTATATTTTTTAAGTTATATATTAGGTGTGGGATGCTATAGGGTGGGAAGTTCATTATTAATGAACGTTAAATTAATTATTAATTATAGGAAGGGGTGGGAGCACACTGCTGACCTCCCAGCACAGTTCAGCCCCTTAGCATTATGGTAAATGCAGTTTGTAGTGCACGCTTACTTGGTATTTTGCTGGAGTATTCCACCAAAGTTGGTGCAGGTTAGTGCTGTACATCTCTAGACACATGTGTTTCTGGATTTTATCCGTCATCAGTAGAGATCAAAAACTGTGCTGGGAGGTGAAGCAGTGTGCTCCCATCCCCCTTCTAATTATTAATTATGCTTATTGTGTTATATTTATTTATTTAAGTTATATTTTAAGCGTGGTCTGCTAGGTTTGAGGGGGTATAGTGTGGTAAATAAATAATGGCCAATTTGTTTTAAATTGATAATTATAAAAAAATTGTTAATCTAGTTAATTGTTTTTTTATGTGTATAATTGTTTTTGGGTTAATTAATTAAGATTATATTAAGAGTTTTATATCTATTAGAAATTAATATGGCTATGTCTCATATATGTTATGTGTTTGAAGTGAAGTACTTTCCCTACTGTTGCACAGACTGGAGTGGGAATAGTAAATGTGACACCTCCGAAATCCAACGCTTTCTCTACTGTTGCACAGATTGGAGTGGGAATAGTATAATTTACCCCTCCAAAGTCCAATGCTTTTCCTACTGTTGCACTGACTGGAGTAGCAATAGCAAAAGTTACCCCTCCGAAGTCCAGCGCTTTCCCTACTGGTGCACAGATTGGAGTGGGGGTAAGATTTTACCCCTCTGAAGTCCAAAGGTTTCCCTACTGTTGGACAGATTGGAATGGGCATAGTCAATGTTTTCCCACCGAAGTCCAACACTTTGCCTACTGTTGCATAGACTGGAGTGGGAATAGTAAAAATTTCCCCTCGAAAGTCCAACGCTTTCCGTAGTGTTGCACAGATTGGAGAGGCAATAGTCAATTTTACCCCTCCGAAGTCCAAAGCTTTCCCTAGTGCTGCACAGACTGGGGTGGGAATAATAAATGTAACCCCTCCAAAGTCCAATGCTTACCCTACTGTGCAAAGACTGTAGTGGGACTAATGAATTTAATCCCTCCGACGACCAGCGCTTTCCCTACTGTTGCACACACCGAACTGGGAATAGTAAATCTTCCCCCTCTGAACTCCAAAGCTTTCCTTACTGTTGCACTGACTGGAGTAGGAATAGTACATCTTACCCTTCTGTCAATCCAACGCTTTCCCTACTGTTGCAGATATTGGAGTGGAATAGTATACTTTTTCAATAATGTTTAAATATATCCAATATTATTATTTCTTTCATTTGATATTATTTGTTTGTATATATATATATATATAATAACAAAAACAACACCATCAACGGCTGACCACAGGTTCAGCACATCAAATCCCAAATTTTCATAAGCATTCAGAGTCCTGTGCATCCACTTCCAGAGCTTGCCGCAGTTAAGCTCTACTGGAGACCAGAAACGTAATCTTTATCCGAAGGGGAAGGTGCACCAAGAAACAAAGTGAATGTCCTCCAAACTTTGTCCAAAAAATATCCTTTTATTATTCTTGATATTAAAAGATAGGTGTCAGCCAACGCGTTTCGTTCCACTGAGGGAACTTCATCAGGGCTGAAAACATATATATAAGACATAACGTAAGTCTCCACAAACCAAAATAAATTTACATGTATAAACATACAAATAAAACACACATAATACAAATACAAAACAAAACAAAACAAAACGGCTCAAACTAAAAGATGTTTTTTACACAAAGCATTTATGGAAAGACCATGTAGCACATAAATATATACAATTAAAACCACATTAGAAAAGAGTACATGATAAAAACAAGCATAAACATCATAATTCACAGCAGTGAAATTAGTCATTCCACATAATTGGGCATATCAATGTCCGACTTCATTCCTATCAAGATCAATAAAGGGTGGGAGAAAACCCGTTGAAATGAATCAGACAAAAGACAGAAAATACAGAGTAGAAAAGAGAGTCGGTTGAAGTAAAAATAGGAAAGACCCGAAAATCCAACCATATGTGTAATAATTAAAAACGGAAGAATAAATGCCAAAACCATGTATCTCACCTCATGTAACAATACGAGGTACAATATATCCGTGCTCAAAATTATATCCAAAATAGAAGTAAAGAGCATCCAAATTCCTAATAAGGAAACAATTACACAACATTAGCCATAATTCGCATTTTGTCATTGAGCAGAGATAATAATCTCTAAAATATGAATAAGGCAGACATAGACATTTGAGTTCATGCCTGTACAGTATAACCACAAAATCACAAAGTCGCCCTTCTCACCTCATATATCAAGACGAGGTGTAGTTTGTCAGAGGTCTATGTTAAAATATTTCCAAAATCAAAGTAAGTCATAATGGTCCGAGAATCTAGTAAGAAAGGTTAAAAAAAGGAAGAAAGAACAATATTGACTATAGTTAGCCATATGTTATGTTTCAGACGGCAGAAACTTAGATTTCTCATGTTTGTATGCTATGATCAGAAAGGGATCTTACCTGACACTTAGGTAATAATGGTAAATAAGATCAATCTGTGGTATTCTCAGCGATTAAGCTCCAAAATTCCAATGGCAAAATGTAAACCAGTATCCTAAACAAGATGGAACATAGGATACATTTGTAAATATAACCCCAAGTCATATAACACACAACTGCTCCAAATAGGTTCCAAAAATCCAAAATGTGGTCAAATACACACGGTTGTCAGTTATACCAAAATACACTGATGGTCTAATAATCACCAAGAGCTTGAAATAGACTGCTTATAAATCGCAAAAGATGCATTCTAAACTTCCACCTTGTGGTCAATAACCCACGATGGTAAGTTGTGCCAAGATCAATGAATAGTCTAATAGTCGCAATGAGAATAGATAAAACTGCTCGTATATCGTAACAATTTTCAACAACGAGTGCCCGATCACATGAATATTAAGTGGATTCTCTATTACCCGCAAATTGCGTAGTTTAAACTGATCAGCAACTCGTATATCGTAGCAGTTTCCAACGAGTGCCCGACCACATGTTTCCATCAGGGAGAACAACGTTAAAAATCCCCATACAAATCCATGATTCCAAGGGGTCACACTACCCAGCTAACAAGCTGCGAATCACAAATTTATCGTAATCTTACCTTGATACGATACGTCCTCTGCCTGTATTCTCTCCTTTACGATATTCATATCCGGCGCCATAGTCGGTCGTTATTAACAGGGTGTACGTGACATCAATGACGTCATGGCGTCCTGAACCAAAACAAAACAAACTGCGTACCGATGGAAATATGGCTAATTTAGGCGCCATATTTGAATTAGCAATATGTAGAGTGTACAATGCTTTTCCATCTAGTATACCGGAAAGGGCTAATTTTTAAAAAAAGCAATAAGAGGCCTAATATTATGGACCATATAGTACGGATTGAAATGTATGTCATATAATCACGGAGGCAACACGTACTATGCCCACAATTAAAAAACACCAATAGCGTCAACATCCTAGGGGTCACATAATTAAAGGTCCATATTCAAAAAGCTGACATAAGACCAAGGCAACAAAAAGATGTCAGTGAATCCCACCAAAGGTATTAAGGGGGGTATTCTTGAAAACGGTCGTCATCTTAAAAAATCCACAGAAAATATCAAAACCCCTATGTAGATATAGGACCATCAACAGACAAAAAATTAAATAAATTAATTAAATTGGTAGGACGTGCTGATTACAATATTCTTATACATGTGTCACAATTTGACTTCAGAGAGACATTTAACTGACCTACTAAAAGAGTGGGAATGTAACTTAGAAGGGGCATCGCAAACCATGATGCAAATCTTGGTGAGACATGCTTTTGAAAAGGGAGAGAAGCTTCAAGCCGAGATTGAAATTGTAGAAAAAAAAATTACTGACATGACACAAAAGGACCTAATTGAGAAGAATTATGGTATTTTGAAACAGGTCATGAATAATCACCAGATTTACCTGAAAGAGAAGAAGTTGAGGAAAATTAAAAGGGATGATAAGGACTATCGTGATGGCAGGGTTTACACATTTGCCAAGAAATTTGATGGAGTACAGGGACTAGAGGAGAAAAAAAGAACTAGAGAAGAAAGAGATGGAAGTGATGAAACTCGTTCTAATAGTAATTTATCTATATCATCACTGAGTAGCACTGCATCTAATGTCACCATACCTGAGGCCCCTTTAGGGGAAGGTGCCTCCTCCTTCCAAAAAGAACTGGCCAAGTTGCGAATCAGCAATCGTTTGCAACAAAAAAGAGAACAACCAAAACAAGGAGGGGAGGGAGGAGGTCAAAAGGGAGTTACAAGAGGGGGGAACAGCAGACAAGGCAAACATAGGGACGAGGCCCAAGAAGGTTCTTTGAACAATACATGTGATGATGATGATCCCAATGTTTTATACAATGATAATCGAGACTTGAGAATTGTGAATTTGTCTAATAAAGTTCTTGATGACGATGAAATTAAAATACTTAGTAAGGGTTTGAATTTCTGTCCCACACAAAGTGGGGATCTGACTAACATACATATTGACTTATATAAATTCATAAGACTACTCAAATTAAAAGATTACTTTTCGAGCAGACCTTGTGACCCAGGGGGGGGTCCCGATTGTTAGATATCCTGGGACACACACACCATCAGGGATATACGTGACGTACAATGTTTACTGTCACTTAGTGAGGAAGAGTATGATATCCCGACTCTACTTAATGATTTTGACATCAGACAGAATCAGGGAGTGGACAGTGGACTTCGCCCTAAGTCCAAGTTCATACCTGCGAATTCTTATCATCAGAACATTGATATTTTTCACAATAAAGTCTCAGAGGAACTCTATGAGTTGGAAACACCCAATAAATTTGCACAAAGGTCAATCACAACATTTCGGCCGCTGAAAGACTAGCTCTAAGTAGATTGAGCAAGGATCCCACTATTGTAATCAGAGAGGCCGACAAAGGCGGAAACGTCGTTATAATGAATCATGGGGGTTATATGCAAGAAATCATTAGACAACTCAACAATTATCAGTGTTACAAGGAAATTCATACTAATCCTATCTCTAATCTTACCAACATGATTAATACAAGACTTAATGAATGGAAGGACACATGTCTGTTAACGGAGGAAGAATATAGATACCTGTGGGTGGATTGTCCTACCTTTCCCTGTATATATATACTACCTAAGATTCATAAAGGAGGTCAATTCCCCCCAGGTAGACCGATCATTTCAGGGGTGGGTTCACCCACTGAAAAATTATCAGAGTATGTAGACCTTAGATTACAAAAGTACGTCCTTAACTTACCATCTTATGCTCAGGACAGTAAGGATATTTTAATGAAGTTCAAGGATTTCGAGTGGTCAGAGGACCTTATGTTTGTCACCTTTGATGTGGAGAGCCTCTATACATGTATTGGAAAAGAATATGGGATCATGGCAATACAGTCTTTCCTGGATAGAGAAGATGCTGAATTGTATGATTATAATGAGATGGTGGTAAAAATTATTGATATCATTTGAACTAATAACTACTTCTTATTTGACAACCGCTGGTTCCAGCAGATACAAGGGACCGCGATGGGCTCCAAGTTTGCTCCCTCTTATGCCTGCCTCTTTATGGGGTGGTACGAGAGGGAGCATGCTTGGGGCAAGGGTGCCTCCCCCTGGACTAATTACATTGTGTACTGGGGGAGGTACATTGATGATATCATTTGCTTATGGTCGGGTACAGAGGAACAACTTCAAAAATATTTTTTGTTTTTAAATGAAAATGCATTTAATGTTAAATTGACTATGTCTTCTAACAAAGAGAGTATCAACTTCTTGGATATTCAATTTTACACAAAAAATGGCAGTGTACAAAGCACACTATTTAGAAAGGAGACGGCATGTAATGGGATTCTACACGCTGCCAGTGCCCATCCTAGCTCTGTCATTAATAATATCCCCTTTGGCGATATGACACGAATTAGGCGCAATTGCAGTGAGGAGGACTCATTTAATTCCCACATTACTGCATCTAAACAGAGATTTGCCAAAAGAGGATATGCTAATAAGATTCTCGATAGAGCTGAACTTAGAGCACATCAGCTGAACAGAGATGATACATTGAGGGATAAATCTAAGAGTACCAGTACCATCAATAACAAGGCTAGGTTCATTACTCAATATACTATACATAGCAGCAAAATTTTCAATATCTTTAGGAAGAACTGGCACCTCCTTACAGATATTCCTGGGCTCAGGGATGCTATTGATGGCAGACCAGCCATTACATATAGGAGGGGGGTATCAATAAGGAATTCCCTATGTCCGAGTTATGTGGTTACACCTACAAATACAGTAACTTGGTTTCCTAGAAAACCAAAGGGTTTCTACACTTGTGGAAAGTGCAATGTCTGCTTATGGGGAAAGAATAAAACTAAAACATTTGAATATAACTCACCAAAGCAGTATACAATTGGATATTTTCTTAACTGCAACTCTACCTATGTGGTTTATGTGATTGGCTGTAAATGTGGCATCGTGTATGTCGGCAGCACAATTCGCTGCCTTAAAATGAGGATACAGGAACATCGTAGGGCTTTAAAAAACAGAGACGAGAGATATCCCATTTCAAACCACTATTACAATGAACATCCTGATGATCTGACGTTTTGGTTTCATGCAATTGATCATGTACCGATAAACAGACGAGGAGGCAATAGGGAATGTCTGCTGAGACAGATTGAGTCCAAATGGATTTGTCGCCTTAGGGCTACCCTGTTGGGGCATAACACTGATGGAGAGATGCACTACTTTCTGTAATTGTGGGTTATAGTGATGAATCATATGTGTTGATGCAAACTAATGGGATACTCATCCTCTGATTATGTACTATCAATCCGACTTTGCATTAATTGCCAATCGCCATTGGTGATCAAACATTTTGACTGCAAATTGCAATAGATATATGGTTTTAACCTTATTCTATCCTTTCTCAATCCGGGTCTGCTAATCATTTTTCCGACACTAGCCCTCTAACATCTATTACTGATCACCTTTCTGGCTATAAGACCGTACTTTATTTGTTTATTTCTTCAACTATTTTGAGACAGTTAAATGTCTCTCTGAAGTCATATTGTGACACATGTATAAGAATATTGTAATCGGCACGTCCTACCAATTTAATTAATTTATTTAATTTTTTGTCTGTTGATCTACATAGGGGTTTTGATATTTTCTGTGGATTTTTTAAGATGACGATCATTTTCAAGAATACCCCCTTAATACCTTTGGTGGGATTCACTGACATCTTTTGTTGCCTTGGTCTTATATCAGCTTTTTGAATATGGACCTTTAATTATGTGACCCCTAGGATGTTGACGCTATTGGTGTTTTTTAATTGTGGGCATAGTACGTGTTGCCTCCGTGATTATATGACATACATTTCAATCCGTACTATATGGTCCATAATATTAGGCCTCTTATTGCTTTTTTTTTAAATTAGCCCTTTCCGGTATACTAGATGGAAAAGCATTGTACACGCTACATATTGCTAATTCAAATATGGCGCTTAAATTAGCCATATTTCCATCGGTACGCAGTTTGTTTTGTTTTGGTTCAGGACGCCATGACGTCATTGACGTCACGTACACCCTGTTAATAACGACCGACTATGGCGCCGGATATGAATATCGTAAAGGAGAGATTACAGGCAGAGGACGTATCGTATCAAGGTAAGATTACGATACATTTGTGATTCGCAGCTTGATCTTGTTTGTTAGCTGGGTAGTGTGACCCCTTGGAATCATGGATTTGTATGGGGATTTTTAACGTTGTTCTCCCTGATGGAAACATGTGGTCGGGCACTCGTTGGAAACTGCTACGATATACGAGTTGCTGATCAGTTTAAACTACGCAATTTGCGGGTAATAGAGAATCCACTTAATATTCATGTGATCGGGCACTCGTTGTTGAAAATTGTTACGATATACGAGCAGTTTTATCTATTCTCATTGCGACTATTAGACTATTCATTGATCTTGGCACAACTTACCATCGTGGGTTATTGACCACAAGGTGGAAGTTTAGAATGCATGTTTTGCGATTTATAAGCAGTCTATTTCAAGCTCTTGGTGATTATTAGACCATTAGTGTATTTTGGTATAACTGACAACCGTGTGTATTTGACCACATTTTGGATTTTTGGAACCTATTTGGAGCAGTTGTGTGTTATATGACTTGGGGTTATATTTACAAATGTATCCTATGTTCCATCTTGTTTAGGATACTGGTTTACATTTTGCCATTGGAATTTTGGAGCTTAATCGCTGAGAATACCACAGATTGATCTTATTTACCATTATTACCTAAGTGTCAGGTAAGATCCCTTTCTGATCATAGCATACAAACATGGGAAATCTAAGTTTCTGCCGTCTGAAACATGACATATGGCTAACTATAGTCAATATTGTTCTTTCTTCCTTTTTTTTAACCTTTCTTACTAGATTCTCGGACCATTATGACTTACTTTGATTTTGGAAATATTTTAACATAGACCTCTGACAAACTACACCTCGTCTTGATATATGAGGTGAGAAGGGCGACTTTGTGATTTTGTGGTTATACTGTACAGGCATGAACTCAAATGTCTATGTCTGCCTTATTCATATTTTAGAGATTATTATCTATGCTCAATGACAAAATGCGAATTATGGCTAATGTTGTGTAATTGTTTCCTTATTAGGAATTTGGATGCTCTTTACTTCTATTTTGGATATAATTTTGAGCACGGATATATTGTACCTCGTATTGTTACATGAGGTGAGATACATGGTTTTGGAATTTATTCTTCCGTTTTTAATTATTACACATATGGTTGGATTTTCGGGTCTTTTCTATTTTTACTTCAACCGACTCTCTTTTCTACTCTGTATTTTCTGTCTTTTGTCTGATTCATTTCAACGGGTTTTCTCCCACCCTTTATTAATCTTGATAGGAATGAAGTCGGACATTGATATGCCCAATTATGTGGAATGACTAATTTCACTGCTGTGAATTATGATGTTTATGCTTGTTTTTATCATGTACTCTTTTCTAATGTGGTTTTAATTGTATATATTTATGTGCTACATGGTCTTTCCATGGATGCTTTGTGTAAAAAACATCTTTTAGTTTGAGCCGTTGTTTTGTTTTGTTTTGTATTTGTATTATGTGTGATTTATTTGTATGTTTATACATGTAAATTTATTTTGGTTTGTGGAGACTTACATTATGTCTTATATATATGTTTCCAGCCCTGATGAAGTTCCCTCAGTGGAACGAAACGCGTTGGCTGACACCTATCTTTTAATATCAAGAATAATAAAAGGATATTTTTTGGACAAAGTTTGGAGGACATTCACTTTGTTTCTTGGTGCACCTTCCCCTTCGGATAAAGATATATATATATATATATATATATATATATATATATATATATATATATATATATATATATATTCTTCTTTCCCGTTTTCCTTTTACTTCCCTTCTCCTGGGAAAAAGACGGAGTCGAACCACATTCATGTAATGCCAATGGTTTATTTGCGCTCAACCACCACAACCGCCTGACGCGTTTCGGCCTGACACGGCCTTGATCACATATATATATATTATATTATCTACTGCCGGTCGCCAGTAGATAGTTATAGTTAGGACCTAGTTTCCATAGGAAAAGCGTTTTTTCTTTTCCCAATAACTTTGGCGCCGGTTGACGAATCTTAGCGAAATTTTCAAAACTTGTGGCCCGCTCCGGTCAGCTCCTATCCTAAAAGTTTCGGGGTGATTCGCCAAGCGGGGGCTGAGAAAAAAGGGGGGTCCCAAAACGTGTTTTCTCCATGTTATTTTCCATAGGAAACTTTAGACACGGCTACAGCCCGAACTGCTGAACGGAATTACACCAAATTTGGCAAAAAGGTAGCCCTTGGTTCAGAAAGAGCCCTTTTTGTTAAATGGTGTAAATCCGTTCAGTAGTTCCTGAGAAATTGAAAAAAAGAGGTCAGAAAATGAATTTCCCATATGAAACTTTAGACACGGCTACAGCTTGAACTGCTGAACGGAATTACACCAAATTTGGCAAAAAGGTAGTGCTTGGTTCAGAAAGCGCCCTTTTTTTAAATGGTGTAAATCCGTTCAGCAGTTGCTGAGAAAATCAAAAAATAAAAGTTTCGATATTTAGAGGCACGGAGGACCCGCGGACCCTCCCGACCACGAGCTTTATTCTAATTGGCTGTCAACACTCCAAACCAGGAAGTGTTGGCAGCCTTAACCGAGTCACAAGAAAAGAGAAAAAGAAACGCGAAAAACAAGAAAAGGGGGTAGGGTATAAACACCCATACCCCCTAGGCCTGCTCAGGGGGTCCCACAAGGACCCCCAGGGCCAAAAAAAGCATTTAAAAAAAAAAGAAATCGGCGAGATTCGCGCACTTAGCGCAAATTTTGGCCGAAAATTTAAAAAAAACAAAGCGCGGACTCCCGCGCTTCGTTATTATTTAGCCCCCGGGTGGGCCAAGTCCCGGGGGCATGCATTAATGTAATTGCGGGGGCCCAGGGAGGCCCCTGCAGCCCCGGGGACCGCCACCCCCCCGGGGCTTTCCATAAATATTTGCGGGGGGCACACAGCCTCCCCGCAGCCCCGGGGACCGCCACCACCCGGGGATTCTTATTTTTAATGTGTGGGGAGCCTCCAAGGCCCCCCCAAGCCCCGGGGACCACCACCCCTGGGGCTTTTATTAATTATTTTGTGGGGGCACACGGCCCCCCGCTGCCCGCCACCCACTAAAAAAAAAATACACCTGTGTGGGGGGGCTCGAGCCCCCCACATGCCCCGGGGACCGCCACCTCCCCGGGGCACTAATATTCAAATGCGGACCCCCGAGCCCCGGGTACCACCACCTCCCCAGTGGGGCTGTGCAATAGGTGGGAGGGGGGCCGCACGGCCCCCCTCCTGGAGCCCTTGATGGCCCTGGGGACCGCCACCCCCCAGGGCCGGCTCCTGCAGTGTCCCGGGGTGCCCACCCCCGGGACACTGCTGTTTGCAATGACAGGGCGGGAGCCGCGCGGCTCCCGCCCTGTCATTGCAAACTGCTTTGCTTCATTGAAGCGAGAGCAGGGAAACCTGCTCTCGCTTCAATGAAGCAAAGCAGAATTGCTTTTCCACACAGGGAGCTGCATGTCAGCAGCTCCCCGTGTGGAAAAGAAATGCCGGCTCCTGCAGGACGTGGGGAGCCGGCGGGACCGTGGGGGCATTGGGGCTCCCCCCACGGTCCCCAACGGATAGGGCCTGCCCCGGGGGATGGGGTCCCCGGGGCTAGAAGTGGCCCGGGAGGGGGGCCACACAGCCCCCCTTCCCAAAAAAAAAAAAAAAAAATAAAGGCCGGTCCCGGGGGATGGGGTCCCCAGGGCCAATAGAGGCCTCAGGAGGGGGGCCACGCAGCCCCCTCCATAAAAAAAAAATATATGTGGCCATGCCCCGGGGGATGGGGGCCCCGGGGCCGGAATTGGCCACGGGAGGGGGGCCCACGCGGCCCCCTTCCCGTTCATATATATATCTTTTTTTAATGGGGGTCAGGCCCTGGGGGATGGGGTCCCCAGGGCCCAAAAAAAGTAAAAAGAAGGGGGGCCACACAGCCCCCTTCTAAAAAAATTTGTTTTTATAAACACAGCTATCGTGCTGGAGGCCCCGCCCCTCTGCAAACGCGCCCTGTTGCACGTTTTAAATTGGGGAATTAATTCCCCTTCAATACTGGGGGTCCCTGGGGGCCAACTAGCCCACCAGGTACCTCCAGTAAGCGCCACAGGGCTGCGTTGCAGAGAGGTGGTCCAGGCCATGCCCCTTTTTACACCTCTCTGCAACGCAGCTCTGTGGCGCTTACTGGAGGTACCTGGTGGGATAGTTGGACCCCAGGGACCCTCAGGATTCAAGGGGACTTTATCCCCCAACTTAAAACGCGCCACGGGGCGCGTTTGCACAGTGGTGAAGGGAGGGGGCGGGGCCTGAGGTGACATGTGTGCAAAAACGCCCTGTGGCGCGTTTTAAGTTGGGGAATTAATTCCCCTTCAATCCTGAGGGCCCCTGGGGGCCAACTATCCCACCAGGCACCTTCAGTAAGCGCCACAGGCCTGCGTTGCAGAGAAGTGGTCCAGGCCATGCCCCTTTTTACACCTCTCTGCAACGCAGCTCTGTGGCGCTTACTGGAGGTACCTGGTGGGCTAGTTGGACCCCAGGGACCCTCAGGACTCAAGGGGACTTAATCCCTCAACTTACAACGCGCCACGGGGCGTGTTTGCACAGTGGTGAAAGGAGGGGGCGGGCCTGAGGTGACATGTGTGCAAACACGCCCTGTGGCACGTTTTAAGTTGGGGAATTAATTCCCCTTCAATCCTGAGGGCCCCTGGGGCCAACTAGCCCACCAGGTACCTCCAGTAAGCACCACAGGGCTGCGTTGCAGAGAGGTGGTCCAGGCCACGCCCCTTTTTACACCTCTCTGCAACGCAGCTCTGTGGCGCTTACTGGAGGTACCTCGTGGGCTAGTTGGACCCAGGGACCCTCAGGATTCAAGGGGACTTTATCCCCCAACTTAAAACACGCCACGGGGCGCGTTTGCACAGTGGTGAAGGGAGGGGGCGGGCCTGAGGTGACATGTGTGCAAACACGCCCTGTGGCGCGTTTTAAGTTGGGGAATTAATTCCCCTTCAATCCTGAGGGCCCCTGGGGGCCAACTAGCCCACCAGGTACCTCCAGTAAGCGCCACAGGCCTGCGTTGCAGAGAGGTGGTCCAGGCCACGCCCCTTTTTACACCTCTCTGCAACGCAGCTCTGTGGCGCTTACTGGAGGTACCTGGTGGGCTAGTTGGACCCCAGGGAGCCTCAGGATTCAAGGGGACTTAATCCCCCAACTTACAACGCGCCAGGGGGCATGTTTGCAGAGTGGTGCAGAAAGGGGGCATGGCCTTTGTCTACCTCTCACCAATCCCACTGTGTGGGGCTTACTGGAGGTAAGAGGTAGGCTAGTTGGCCCCTAAAGGACCCCCAGCAGTGAAGGGGACTTCAATCCCCATCCAAGAGCGTGCCAGGGAGCGCGTTTGTAGAGTGGTGGGCAAAGTGGGCGTGGCCTGGTACGAGTACTTACCAGTGCTGCTGTGTGGGACTGACTGGAGGTAATAGTTTGGGAAGTTGGCCCCCAAGGATGTCCTTGGGGGCCAACTACCCTCTTGTTACCTCCAGTAAGTCCCACACAGTGGGATTGCTAAGACGTCTTCGGAGGCCATGGCCCCCTTTCTCTACCACTCTGCAAACGTGCCTCGTGGCAAACTACGGGATGGGGGATGAAGTCCAATTTAGTCCTGAGGGAGTTTGGGGGCCAAGAATCCCTCCTGGTACCTCCTGTAAGTCCTACGCAGCAGAATTCCTGAGCGTTGGTTGGACGCCCAGCACCCTTTCTCCCCCACTCTGCAAACGTGACTACTAGTTAAAGTAGCATATTTCTGCACCTCTGACTTAGAGGTAGTTTTAATCCCCCTGCCCTATTATGTACTAGGGCCTTACAGAGGAGGTCATGCTAATCACAGGGGTACCCCAACGCATAGTTTTCCCTAGTGTATGTAGGTGTTTTCACTGTATTCTAAGTGTCTTTTAGCATAGCACTGGCTCTAGGCCTGGTTAGTCAGAGTCAGTTACCACCAGTACCCGTCTGAAAAAGTTGTGGGCACAGGATGATTTTGCAACAAGGCCTCTTTCTGCTCCTCTGTTGGTTCTTTCTGCACATGTCTTGCTTCTTCCTGCACCTTTCTTCGTCTTTGTGGACTTCTGTTGCTTCTTTCTGCATTTCTTTTGCTTCTTTCTGCGCGTTTTTCTTCTTTCTTCACATGTCCTACCTCTGTAGGCATAGTTAGAAACTAGCATTTAAAAAACCTTTGAAATTCACTTAAAAACCATAGGTTTCAGGCATGTTATAGTTAGAAATTAGCATTTAAAAAACCTTTGAAATTCACTGAAAAAACCATAGGTTTCAGACACGTTATAGTTAGAAATTAGCATTTAAAAAACCTTTGAAATTCACTGAAAAAACCATAGGTTTCAGGCACGTTATAGTTAGAAATTAGCATTTAAAAATCTTTGAAATTCACTGAAAAAACCATAGGTTTCAGGCACGTTATAGTTAGAAATTAGCATTTAAAAAAACCTTAGAAATTCACTGAAAAAACCACAGGTTTTAGGGAAAGTTATAGTTAGTTGGACATTTCACCCGTACAAAACCAGAGAAATTCCCCCGTTATAGTTAGTTCAGCTAACTATAACTCGCACCCCCGCAATGCACTGCTGATGACGTCACATATTACATCACTCATGACATGGTCAGTGACATCACTGATGACATCACTGATGACATCTCAAATGACATCACTGATGGAGAAAGGGGGTGGGGCCTCCGACGAGCTCGGGCATGTCATTGTATTCCTTTTGGAGGATAAAGCTCCGGGGAGGTGGTGGTCCTTGGGGCTCTTAAGAGCCTTCAAAGGGGGACGTGTGGCCCCCTCCAATTAAAATAGCTATTGGCCTGCTCCGGGAGGTGGAGTTCCCCAGGGCCAGGAAGGTCCATGGAGAAGGGGCCACATGTGCCCCCTTCCCCCCATATTATATATGTTATTAAGCCCCTGGGACCTGGTTCCCCCGGGGCTACAGTGTAAACAAGTGCGGGATACCACTCTTGGGGTTTTAAAAGTTTTTGCAACAGATTCGCAGCTCCATCGCATTTTTGCATCAACAAATTACAACAAAAAAGGGCTTTTTGGCCCTGTTAGTATCCCTCTGGGACCCTATGACCAGAGCTAAGGGGTCAGGGTATTCCTACCCTGCCCCCTTTTATATTTTAGAATGTTTTTGCTGGTACTCGGATGAAGCAGAGGCCTAAGATGGCTGCCAAAACTTGCTGGTTGAAGTGCTGTCAGCCAATCAGATCTCAGCACGAGATTGGGAGGGTTTGCAGAGCCTTTGCGCCTCTAGATATGCAAATTTGGATATCTTTAAAATCCCAAAAACTACTTATTGGATTTGCACTAATTCACACAATTGTCGTTTTCTGGACAACAGCTACCTTTCTGCCAAATTTGGTGCAATTCCATTCAGCGGTTCGGGCTGTAGTCCTGTCTAAAATTCCTATGGGAATTAACATGGGAAACACATGTTCTTTGACTTCCCCCTTTTTCTCGGCCCTCGCTTGATGGATCGCCCTGAAAATTTCCATGCACAACAATAATCATTGGGGCACTTTTTTTTAAAGAACATTTTGTGAAGATTCGTCAACCAGTGCCGAGGATGTAGGCAAGTCAAAAACGCTTTTTCTGTGGAAACATTGTCCTAACTATAACTACCTAGTATATATATATATATGGCGTGTCATTATGCATATATAATGGGGGAAAGTGATCGCCAGAGCACGCACCTTACGCCAAGCCTCTGAAGAAGAGATTACTCGAAACGCGTCAGGCTCAACGCAAGGCTGTTTACATTTTTGCTGGCATGCTGAACTGTGTCCGTACCTTTTCAATAAAGGCTGGTAACCTTTCATCCCTGCTCGAGTGCGTCTCAAGTGGGTTACATGTGTTTCTTGCACATATATATATATATATATATGTATGTATATATATATATATGTATATATATATATACGTATATATATATACGTGTATATATATATTCGCGAAGATTCGTCAAACGGTGCCAAAGTTATTAGCAAAACAAAAAACGCATTTCCTATGGAAACTAGGTTCTAACTATAACTACCTACTGGCGACCGCCAGTAGGTAATATATATATATATATATATATATATATATATATATATATATATATATATATATATATATTATCTACTGGCGGTCGGCAGTAGATAGTTATAGTTAGGACCTATTATCCATAGGA
The DNA here is from genome assembly GCA_963921515.1 of Calotriton arnoldi. Lineage (NCBI taxonomy): Eukaryota > Metazoa > Chordata > Amphibia > Caudata > Salamandridae > Calotriton > Calotriton arnoldi. Next base: position 1,835,598 of record CAWUFW010000857.1, read on the forward strand.
AATCCGCGACATTCTATTTGAAATAACGTTGGCGCCGGTTGACGAATCTTCGCGAAAGTTTCCAACTTGTTGGGGTGCTCCGGTCCGCTCCTATCCTGAAAGTCTTGGGGTGATACGTCAAGCGGGGGCTGAGAAAAAAGGGGGGTCTCAAAATGCGTTTTCCCCATTCATTTTTCCATAGGAACCTTTAGTCGCAGCTACAGCCCGAACTGCTGAACGGAATTACACCAAATTTGGCAAAGAGGTAGCCCTTGGTTCAGTGTCGTGCCTTTTGCTTAAATGGTGTAAATCCGTTCAGTAGTTCCTGAGAAAATCAAAAGTAAAGTCACATATATATCTATGGCTGAGTAGGGTCCGCGTACCCTCAGTGCACCCTGCACGCACCGTCCCGATCACGAGCTGCATGCTAATTGGCTGTCAGCTGGCTGTCAACATTCCGAATCAGGAAGTGTTGGCAGCTATTTTGTGCCTCGGTAGAACCGAGGCACAAAAACAAGTGCGTAAAACGCACAAAGGGGGCAGGGTAGAAACACCCTGACCCCCTAGGCCTGCTCAGGGGTCCCACAAGGACCCCTGGGCAGAAAAGCATTTTTTTTTTAAATCGGCAGGATGCGCTCAGGGTGCGCGGATCCTGCCAAAAAAAAATCGAGCGCGGTCTCCCGCGCTCGATAGCACTTGCCCCCGGGTGGGCCAAGTCCCGGGGGCATGGTGAGGGGTTTAAATTTAATGTGGGGGCCTCTAAGGCCCCTAAGCCCGGGGACCGCCACCCCCGGGGCTTTAAAAATAATGGTGCGGGAGGGCTCTTGGCCCTCCCGCAGCCCCGGGGACCGCCACCCCCGGGGCTTCTTTTTAAAAAAAAATGTTGACCTGCGTGGGGGCTCCTGCCCCCACACGCCCCGGGGACCGCCACCTCCCCGGGGCACTAAAGATTTGAATATGGGGGTCCGTTACGGACCCCAAAGCCCCGGGGACCACCACCTCCCGGGGCTGTGAAATGGTTGGGAGGGGGCCGCGCGGCCCCCTCCTGGAGCCCTTGATGGCCCTGGGGACCGCCACCCCCAGGGCCGGCTCCTGCAGTGTCCCGGGTGCCTACCCCGGGACACTGTAGTTTGCTATGACAGGACGGGAGCCTCGCGGCTCCCGTCCTGTCATAGCAAACTTGGTTTGCATTTTGAAAGAGAGCAGGAAACCTGCTCTCTCTTTCAAAATGCAAACCAATAGCTTTCCACATGGGGAGCAGCATGTTAGCTGCTCCCCATGTGGGAAAGCAATGCCGGCTCCCGTAGGACACGGGGAGCCGGCGGGACTGTGGAGGGATTGGGGACCCCCCCACAGTCCCCAACCAGAGGCCAGGCCCCGGGGATGGGGTCCCAGGGGCCATAAGTGGCCAGGGAGGGGGGCCACGCAGCCCCCCTCCCCAAATATAATTTTTTTTTTTTTTTAAATGGGCAAGGCCGGCCCCGGGGGATGGGGTCCCCGGGGCCTTAAATGGCCTGAGGAGGGGGGCCACGCAGCCCCCCTCCAAATTAAAAAAATAAAAATCGAAGGCATGCCCCGGGGTATGGGGTCCCCGGGGCCAAACGTGGCCAAGGGAAGGGGGGCCACGCAGCCCCCTCCCATAAAAAAAAATTAGAAAAAAAAAAACACGACCGGCATTGTGCCGGAGGCCCCGCCCCCTCCCTGCAGTACTCTGCAAACACACCCCCTGGCGCGTTTTAAGAAGGGGAAGTAATTCCCCTTGAATACTGGGGGTCCCTGGGGCCAACTAGCCCACCAGGAACCTCCAGTATGCGCTAGGGGCTGCGTTGCAGAGAGGTGTACAGAGGCCACGCCCCTTTTACACCTCTCTGCAACGCAGCTCTGTGGCGCTTTTAGAAGTACATGGTGGGCTAGTTGGACTCCAGGGACCCTCAGGATTCAAGGGGACTTAATCCCCCAACTTAAAACGCGCCACGGGCGCGTTTGCACAGTGGTGAAGGGAGGGGCGGGGCTTCAGGTGACATGTGGGCAACAGGCCCCGTGGCGCGTTTTAAGATGGGGAATTAAATCCCCTTCAATCTTGAGGGTCCCTGGGGGCCAACTAGCCCAACAGGTACGTCCAGAAAGCACCACAGAGCTGCATTGCAGAGAGGTGCAAAAAGGGGCGTGGCCTCTGAACACCTCTCTGCAACACAGTTCCCTGGCGCATACTGGAGGTACAGGGTGGGCTAGTTGGACCCCAGGGACCCTCATGATTCAAGGGGACTTAATCCCCCAACTTAAAACGCGCCACGGGGCGCGTTTGCACAGATGTCACCTCAGGCCCCGCCCCTCCCTTCACCATTGTGCAAATATTCCTCTAAAATCAGCCAAACTACGAATTCCTATTTACTCACCTGTTATCAGGAGAGACCTCAGTGCTGCATCTTTCAGCCCAGTACTGATCCTGAAAAGTAATTTTAACCGTACTTACCAGTAACTTGAATTTCCTTCCATAGGCTAACATTGACTGGTTTCACTTGGAAATTCTTCTAAGTGTGGAGTTTTGGAACTTTATAATATTCCTCTAAAATCAGCCGAAATACGAATTCCGATTTACTCACCTGTTATCAGGAGAGACCTCAGTGCTGCATCTTTCAGCCCAGTACTGATCCTGAAAAGTAATTTTAACCGTACTTACCAGTAACTTGAATTTCCTTCCATAGGATATCATTGTCTGCTTTTTGCTGAAAAAGTTTCTAAGTGTCGATTTTTGAAACATACAAATATTCCTCTAAAATCAGCCGAACTACGAATTCCGATTTACTCACCTGTTATCAGGAGAGACCTCAGTGCTGCATCTTTCAGCCCAGTACTGATCCTGAAAAGTAATTTTAACCGTACTTACCAGTAACTTGAATTTCCTTCCATAGGATATCATTGACTGGTTTCACTTGGAAATTCTTCTAAGTGTGGAGTTTTGGAACTTTATAATATTCCTCTAAAATCAGCCGAAATACGAATTCCGATTTACTCACCTGTTATCAGGAGAGACCTCAGTGCTGCATCTTTCAGCCCAGTACTGATCCTGAAAAGTAATTTTAACCGTACTTACCAGTAACTTGAATTTCCTTCCATAGGATATCATTGCCTGCTTTTTGCTGAAAAAGTTTCTGTGTCGATTTTTGAAACATACAAATATTCCTCTAAAATCAGCCAAAATACGAATTCCGATTTACTCACCTGTTATCAGGAGAGACCTCAGTGCTGCATCTTTCAGCCCAGTACTGATCCTGAAAAGTAATTTTAACCGTATTTACCAGTAACTTATATTTCCTTCCATAGGAATCCATTGTCTGGTTTTCAGCAGAAAAGTTTCAAAGTGTTGATTTTCACAAACTACAAATATTCCTTAAAAATCGCCTGTATGACTTAAACGCATTCTTTCAACTGTTTACAGGAGATGCACCAGTGCTGGATCCAGGATCCACCACTGAGTAAGAAAAAGTAACGATAACACTACTTACCTGCTAAGTGAATTTCCTCCCATAGGATAACATTGGTGATTCTATGTGAAAAAGTTTCTAAGTGTCAACTTTTAAAATACAATAATATTCCTTAAAAATCACTACTGTAACCAAAACGCTTTTACTCAACTGTTTACAGGAGATGTCCCAGGACTGAATCTAGGATCCAGTCCTGTGGTTAGAAAAAGTAATCCATAAAGTAACTAATTGCATTTTGCTAGAAATTCACATTGAGCTCAATGTTGCATTGTGTTTGAAATTGTGTTGCCCATTGCAACAACTGTAACTACTGTACTTAAAAGTCTATTGCCTATTTGCAAAGTATTTAAACTAAAGTAATTCATTCTGAGAAAGTATATTTTGTAATGTAATGTATAATGTAATTACAATGTAATTTAAAAAATAAAATATCTAAAAATAAATAGTTTAAAAAAATGTTGTAAATCAGTATCCAAAAAATAAATATAACAATTAATACATTTAAAAATTGTCATTTACAAAACCTTTGAAATTCACTGAAAAAACCATAGGTTTCAGACAAGTTATAGTTAGGAATTAGCATTTAAAAAACCTTTGAAATTCACTGAAAAAACCATAGGTTTCAGACACGTTATAGTTAGGAATTAGCATTTAAAAAACCTTTGAAATTCACTGAAAAAACCATAGGTTTCAGGCACGTTATAGTTAGAAATTAGCATTTAAAAAACCTTAGAAATTCACTGAAAAAACCATAAGGTTTTAGGGACAGTTATAGTTAGTTGGACATTGCACTCGTACAAAACCCGTGAAATTCCCCCGTTATAGTTAGTTCAGCTAACTATAACTCGCGCCCCGCAATGCACTGCTGATGACGTCACATATTACATCACTCATGACATGGTCAGTGACATCACTGATGACATCACTGATGACATCTCAAATGACATCACTGATGACATCATCCATGTGAGAATTTAATGCATCTTCTCACACCCCAATATAACTTTTGATACACCCACTCTAAATTACAGACTGCCATTCTCAAAACCATACACACTCCAATACCAATAAGTACATACCCACTCACTGATTCTTAGGTCTACACACACACATTGTGGAGAAGTGTGGCTCAATGGTTAGAGCGGCAGACCCTGATGCAGAGATCTGGCCCGGGACCAGGGTTCAATTCCCGCCTCGGCGGGTCTTGGGCTCAATTTCCTCGGACCTGATAATTCTCGCCTCGGTGCCTATTCTAATCATGGGTCCCACTCTGCAACTCTGGGCAATAGCTTGCTTAATCTCCACAACGGCCCCACCAGCGCTGGGATGCCTGGCTTCACCTTGGGGGTGCCCAGGAGTGGACATTTCACAGGGAAAAGCCAGGAAGGGTTCCACAGCGGTATGCGTACAGCGCCAGGACACACTAGGGTAACAGTGCGCTTTACAAGTACAAATTTCATTTCATCTACTCACTCACCCGTACAGTCACTCAGTACAGGACTATCATATGCACTCATACACCTATATAAACACTAACACAACGCAACTCATCCATAGAGGTACTCACACACCTAGTCAGTCATGCAAATAATTAATCACACTCCCATTTCCTCACCTATACAGTTATACACACCAGCTCACTTACTCATAAAAATACTAGCACATTCTTACGCTCCTATGCAATCACTGATGCAAGCACACACTCATCCATATAGCCACTCTCACAATCACACACTCTCACTTATAGCCATTTATATACTCCAACACACATATATACTGCCTTTGACATATGTAGTTACTCACACATGTACCACTGAGATATACATTCAATCACTCACACACCCATACACACACTCACCCACCCATACAGTCCATCACAGACGCACTCTTGAAACCATGCACCCAGTGAATCACCCACTCACACATCTATGCACAGAGTCACACACACCCCACCCACACAAACACTGAGGCACCCATACAGATACTCAGAGAACCAATCCATAACCCATATAGACACTCATTTAGCTAGTCAGAAACCCATGCAGCTGCTTACACAACAACAGACAGACGGATACAGACATTCACACAGTTTAGTCACTCACCCATGCATCCAGTAAGATACGTTTAATCACTCACTTATAGACTCAGTCACGCACCTACTAAATCATCCATTCAGACGCTTATACACCCACTCATTCTTCAATACGCCTTTCCCTATATATATTAAACATATTTAAACTTTACAGAAACACACAGTCACTGGATGATGTCAGTGATGTCATGAGTGATGTCACTGACCATGTCATGAGTGATGTAATATGTGACGTCATCAGCAGTGCATTGCGGGGGCGCGAGTTATAGTTAGCTGAACTAACTATAACGGGGAATTTCACGGGTTTTGTATGAGTGCAATGTCCAACTAACTATAACTGTCCCTAAAACCTTATGGTTTTTTCAGTGAATTTCTAAGGTTTTTTAAATGCTAATTTCTAACTATAACGTGCCTGAAACCTATGGTTTTTTCAGTGAATATATATATAGATAGATATAGATATAGATATAGATGTAGATAAAGAGATGTAGATAGATAGATATAGATATATTTAGATATATATTACCTACTGGCAGTCGCCAGTTGGGAGTTATAGTTATGACTATGTTTCCATAGGAAACAGCTTTTTTTACTTGCTTATACCTTTGGCACCGTTTGATGAATCTTTATAAACTTTTCTCCAAAAATGTGATGCTCTCTCTTCAGATGCTGTTTGGAAAGTTTCGGGCTGATCTGTAAAGCGGAGTAAGAGAAAAAGGGGAGGGTCCCGAAACACCTTTTCCCCATGTAAATTCCCATAGGGATTTTGCACATGACTGCAGCCCAAACTGCTGGATGGAATAACACCAAATGTGGCAGAAAGCTAGCTCATGGTCTAGAAAGCACTCTTTTTGTGATTTGGTGTAAATTCGTTCAGTAGTTTTAGAGATATTATGGGAAAACTAAATTTGTATATCTAGGGACGCGGACCGTCCACTGATCCTCCTTGCATACTCTCCGAATTTGCAAATCCACATGCCAGCAGCAATGCTTTCATTGGCTGGCCGCTACCTGAGAGGAAAGTTGCAGCTGCCATTTTGGTAATAGGGACTCAATTCCCAGCGGGGAAAATAACAAGTGATAAAGGGGTCAGGGTAGTGGTACCCTGACTCCATGGGACCAATAGAGGGGGCGGTGAGGGACCCCCTCATGGGTCAGAAATTGTCCAAAAACCTTTTCTTTTTTTACCACGCAAGGATCCGCGGATCCTCCCGGATCCTCATGGATTAGGATTCAGAATCAGGTGGACTCAGATCTGCAGATCCAGACCGTAATTAAAAAGAAAACACACTCACTCACAGACCCACATACCTACTCACACACTCACTCACACACCTACTTACACACCCACACAACCACTCACACACCCATACAGACACTCACAGACCCTCAAAACCATTGACACACCTACTCACAGACCCACACAGCTGTCACATACTCACTCACACACTCATATGCCCACTTACATACCCACCTAATCACTCACACACCCATACAGTCACTCACACACCCACTCACAGACATTTAAAACCACTCACACACCCACTCACAGACCCACACACCCATTTACACACCCACACAATCACTCACAGAGCCACTCACACACTAATACAGCCACTCACACAGCCACTCACAGACCCTCAAAACCACTCGCACCCACTCACAGACCTACAAAGGTTTTACACATCCACTCACATACTCACACACCCACCTACACACCCACACAGCTACTCACATACCCATACAGCCACTCACAAACCCACTCACAAACCCACAAAACCACTCACACAGCTACACACACACACCTACTCACACACCCACACAGCCACTTCCACACCCACTCACAGACCCACACAGCCAGCCACACATGCACTCAAGCACCCATCACACACTCACACACCAACGGGCACACCCATACAACCACTCACAAACCCGCTCACATACCCTCTCACACATCCAGGTTATAGGGACGTTATAGTTAGGAAATAGCATAGAAAATCATAGAAATACACTGAAAAAACCAAAGGTTACAGGGCATTATGGTTAGGAAATAACATCTAAAATACCTTATAAATTCACGGAAAAAAACAAAGGTTACAGGGAAGTTATAGTTAGGTTCAAATTTTACACACACAAAACCATAGAAATTCAGCAGTTATAGTTATTTCAAGTGACTATAACTTGTGCTCTAAGGTAACTATAACTCACACCCCACCATGCACTGCTAATTACCCCACATATTACATCACTCATGACATCTTCTATGCCATCATTGATAATATCACTGCAACATTACAGTGAAATTATTAATGAGAAAACTGTGCATGGCAGGGGTGTGAGTGATAGTTGTCTTAGGGCACGAGTTCTAGTATATATTTATATGGTTTTTAAAATAGTAAATTAAAAAACTAAAGAAGTGTAAGATAATGTAAAATATATTTTTTAATATTAGTATTATATTATATATATATAAACATACACACTTATATAGGTATGTGTGTTTGTTTATATATGTATATATTTATATATATGGTATTAAATGTTACTAACATTTATTTAATTTATGTTATATTGATGTTATATATTAAAATATTCAATATGTGCTATTTTAAACTACATATATATTAAAAAGCAATATTTTTTAGGGTGTGACTTCGCTGACGAATGTGGCGGGCTCTCTCCACTCCGGCCCTTTATTTCTTCTCCACTTTCAGGATCCTGAAAGGCAGCCCGAGGCAAGATCCTGGCCCTGGAGGGGCAGAGGGGGCTCCCGCAGCTAACAGTGCACCACGGGAGAGCTTCTTGAAGGCGCACTGAGAGACCCGCACCCGACCGGCCCTGGTGTGCGCATCCTATATTGGGAGTTGCGTAGCCGAGGTCTGGGGGCACAGTGACGAGCAGATGCCTAGAGTGAAAGGCAGACCCCCGGATGAGTTTGGAGCCGAATCTCGATCCCTGAGAGCCAGATAGTGCCAGCGGCCCCCCTTGCTTGAACATGCACGTAGAGGGGACTGGGTCCTGATGTCAGCACTGCTCCCAAAGGCCACATGAGATGCAGCTTGGTGTGCAGTGTGAATTCCCCCGGGTCCAGTGGTGCAACCGGTGCCTTGGACTTGGAGAGTTGCACCCACTGAGTTTAAGGAGGCCTTACGTATCCAGGGTAGAAGTAGGCGGAGCTGGCGTAGTGCCACTACGCAGAGTTCCACGGAGTTGGGAAAAAACTCAGTGGAACTCTGCTCCACTCCAATCCCCGCCTCCACCCCCCCTTATAAAAAGCATTTTAAAACAAATTAAAAAAGAAAGAAAACACTTACCTCTACTGTGGGATCTCGGGGCTGCCCTCCTCCTCCTCGCCGTCTCTCTCCTGCAAACCCCTACGTCGGACGTACGTCTTGCGAGAACTGCGCATGCGCGCGTGCTCACATGGCAGGTCTTGCAAGACCGTACGTACGACCGACGTAGGGGGTTTGCAGGAGAGAGACCACAGCGAGGAGGAGGAGGGCAGTCCAGAGACGCCACAGTAGAGGTAAGTGTGTTTTTTTCTTTTTAAAATATTTTTTATTGGGGAGCTGGAGGCGGGGAGCCAATTTTTAGCAGGGGGGGCTGGCTAACTCTGCTCCACTGCGGAGTCAGAGTTTTGCCTAAACTCTGCGTTCTCAGTGGAGTGCGGAGTAGGTAAGTAAGATCCTAGCGCTGCGACTGCTCCCGCGCATGCAAACATTGGTGCTCCCAGACCAGTGAGGATGTATACCGCAATGCAATACCTCACTGAATCTACATCGTATGTATGTGCTAATGAACGCTCGTTCTCTACCAGGTGAGGGGCAGATAGGGCTTTTATCGATCATCCTGGAAAAGGCATTAACTGGTCATAGCTGGAGAAGGCCATGCTTAAACTGGGGTTGGGAACTGCCTGTGTGCTATGGGTGCACCTGCTATACACTAACCCTACTGCCAGGATGCGGACGTGCCCATGTGTTTCAGGCTCCAAAAGGGTTCACCGGGGCACCAGACAGGGATGCCAATTATTTCCAATCCTGTTTGCACTGCATTGAACCCTTGGCAGATTTATGCAGAAAGAGAGGCTGGGGTATGGCATTATGCTGGATGGAACCGAACACATTCTTTCCCTGTATGTGGATGACTTGCTAGTATAAATGTCACAAATGTGGAGACTGAAGTCCCATACGTGTTGCAGTTGCTGCAGGAGTTTGGCAGGGTCTCAGGTCTGTGAGTAAATATTGCAAAATCCTGCATCTTTCCTCTGAGACTGGGACTGGCAAGGCCTCTTTCATTAGGACCAGACATCCGGTGGGCCCCCCACGCCTTCTGTTATCTGGGGATGCAGATTTACTACAAGCTTGAATACACCATAGAAGGTAAACTGGGTCCCTTGCTGCGCTCCATACGTGGGTGCGTGGGCTTTTGGCAGACATTAAAGCTTCCCCTTATGGCACGGATAACGCTCACCAAGATGATCATACTACCCTGGGCGATTTATTACTTCACTAATCTTCGTGCGTGGATTCAGGCTGGGTGGTTCAGACAGTTGGACTCGCTCCTCCGGGACTTTATATGCGATGGGCGAGGCAATCAGGTGTTTTTGGATATAGAGGCCCATTTTAGTGGGGAGCCTGGGGGTCCCAGATTTTGAGAACGATTATTTAGCTGCCCAGCTGCAATAGATCACCAAGTGGCTGGATGGATCAAATTTGCCAGAATTAGGACGACTTGGGGCCGAGCCTAACCATAGGGCGCTGCTGGTGGGACTCCTGCGCCGGGTGCCAGGGAGAGGGAAAGACAGCCTGTTATTATCCAAGGATCTCCGCTGTTAGTGGCGATGTGTTTGTCGCATGAAGGACTGCACATTGTATGCCCCAGACCTCCTGCTGGTGGGCCTCCCTCATGGTGATAGCCCAACATTTTCTCTGTGGCACAGATGGAAAGCTGGACGGAGGCAGGAGTCATTACAGTGGATGACTGTTATGAGACCTCCACATCGAAACCACTGGCAACTCTGATTAAGGCCAATGGTTTGCCCCCAGGAAAGTTCCTCTGTTATGAAGCACTTGTTAGGACATTCTCAGCTCTCTGGGACAAGGGAATGGATGAGCGACAGCCACATGCAATACGCCACCTGTTGTTATCTATTGGGGACAAAAGACATTTGGGGAAGTGGTTTTATGGCACCCATAGCGGGATGTGTAGGAACCCATTGCATGCCTTATGGAGAAAGCAGGAAGGGGAGCTGGGTCGGGACATATCGGAATGTGACTGGGCGAGAATGCTAAAGTACCTACAGAAGGTCTCCTGAAACATGCACCTCAATATATTCAATTCAATTATCTTCATCAAACATACCTTACACCTAGTAAACTTACAGCCATTTATGGGGGGGAAGCCAGGCATTATTCCAGATGCACCACAGAGGAGGCGTATTTCTGCCATATGACTTGGTCTTGTTCCTGTACTGCATTTTTTGACAACAGTAGTGCAGAAGCTGGCCAAGATGCTCCACCGCAATATGACTTGCATCTTAGAGATATGTTTGCTGGGGTCCTTCTCGAGGCCAAAAACCAAGAAGGTAGGGAACAGCTCAATTGATTTGGCACTAGTATTAGCCAGATGGCTGATTGCCATGACGTGGAAGTCGGCAGTAGGCCCGGTGGAACCTCAATGGGAGTCCTCAGTTAAAGAATGAGAAAAGGCAGTGGAGTTAGCACAGCGAAGGGAGGAAGTGAGGAGACGCCCCATAGCACCTCTATGGATGGAGGTGCTGGATGCCTTCGAGAATCTAGATGGTTGGGCTGCGCCCTCCTCCAACACATCAAACTCAGGGAAGGGAGTTGAATCGCCAGGTCCGTAAGCTTCTTGTAGATGCTGTATACTACCTAGTCAGAGAAAAGTGATATGGTAGAAATCTGCCTCCTCCCTGGTGCATCTGGGACAATGCCTGGCTTCCCCCCTCATAAATGGCTGTAAGTTTACTAGGTGTAAGGTAGGTTTGATGAAGGTAATTGAATTGGATATACTTGAGGTGCATGTTACGGGAGACCATCTGTTGATACTCTAGTATTCTTGCCCAGGGACTGAAGGTGGACAGTGCGATTCACCTCCAGCCCCTGAATCTGATGTGTTGGAGCAGGGCGCAGTCCATCCGTCTGGATTCTGGAAGGCATCCTGCACCTCCATCCATAGAGGCACCATGGAGCGTCTCCTCACTCCCCCTCGCTTCCCCCCTCCACAGTGCTAATTCCTCTGCCCTCTCCCACGTGGGAGACTGTGGACCACATCATGAGTTGGCCAATGCTGGGGATGTTTATCCCTGGCAGTTTGTGGCTATGCCGTCTTCCTGATTGTATGGGGAGAATTTTGGTCTGGCCTCCTACGCTCATAAGTGGTGATTAAGGGATTCGATAATCAATTATACCCAAATGTTTCCATTGTTTGGTTATGGTTAATGTTTCAAGGTATGTTCTGTATCTTATTGGAAAGTGTATACTGTACAAGATTATGCTGTTCATCTGTAACATGAGGGGGGATATGCCTTCAGAGTCACCGTATATCCATGACAATATTGAGAAGCGACTGCGAATTTTACTACTATATATAACTGTGGTCCTTAGCTCCACGTAGGCATGGTCTGTCCTCCTAATTGAAGTGTTGATATGTTATATGTACATTTGTTGATATGTTATATGTACATTTAGACAAAAAAAACAATATTTTATATGTTTTTTAATGATATTAGTTTGAAACAATAAAGTATTTTCAATATTTTTGAACTTACGATTATAAGCATAGGGAAATTATATTTTTGCAATCTATATTTTTTATATGATATTTTTGTCCACGATATTGTTGTGATCGATATTATGTCAGTGATCCGTCCTTTCCTGCACAAAAACAAGCCTGCGTGTAATGCAGGCACCCATGTACCAGGGTGATAGGGTGACGGCGTTGGCGCTTGGCAGCCACAACTGGACCAGCGCAGAGGGAGAGCAGGAATGTGCCATATATTAGTAGATGTTCCTGCCCTCTCCATTTGATATAGCACAGCGCAGCAAGTTGTCTTGCTGTGTTGCATTATGCAAAGTATTAGTAAATCTGCCCCTGTGTCTTTACAAGTTCAAAACTGCCCCAATTTGCAAACATAGGCCATTTGTAAGCTATTTAATTCATTAATAGGGGCTGCTTTTATTGAAGCTCCTGGGCCTATTTTCTGTCCCAGTCCGACCCTGGTTACAAGTTGGATGATTTTCTGCCTGGGATGTATCCTCCCCTGGAGTTACTGATACCATGGACTTAAGTAAGTCGAGGGGCAGAAATACTCATTTTGTATCAACCCATTGGCACACACAAGTCAGTACACAGGCATAATTTGCATTCATAATCCTTCACTCTTCCATTGTTGTTTTCCTTTAAATTCTGGACTCCACACGTCAAAATGTAAATCTTAGACTCCCAAGTCATTTATTTTGGTACATCCACAGAGCTTAATGTCACAGTAGCCAACACGTGTTTCATCGACAATTTCGACTTTGTCAAGGCTCAGATTCTTTGATAGAGTCAAAGTTAACAGCACACCCGTGCTGTGATGAGGCCCCACTGGTTCTGATATGACCTTGTCCTGTCGAATTTAACACTTAGGGCCCGATTCTGATGCGGTTTGGAAAGCTTCCCGACCGAATGGGTTTGGGAATGGTTTCCGACCGAATCAGATCGGGAGAGTCCAACCGACTGAGTACGATGCATCTGGATGCTTCCAGATATGATTTGGTTGGATTTCCATTGACTTCAATGGGAGCCTTTGTTCCAACCGAATGCATAGGCTCACATTGAAGAAAGGGGTGGCTGGGGAAAATCGTGCACCCTGTGGCGGGCACCCCCTGGTGCCTGCCACACTGTGCATGGCTGGTAAGGGGGGGGACCCATGGGTACCCCCACAGGCCCGATTGGGAAGGCTCCGGGTGCAGGAGGGCCCACTACGGGCCCCCAAAGTCTGATTCCGACTGCCGATTCGAGTCGGATGGCACGATTCGGAAAGGCTGTTCAAATCCAGCATCGTACTCAGTCATTCGGAAATGCGGCACATAGAAACGCACGATTCTGCTCCGTAAGGCTCGGTCATTCCAAATGCCGTCAGGTTCGGATTGGGATATTCCTAACGCCTAACTTGCATCATATTCGGTCAGTCGGATACCTGTCTGAGTCAGTCGTAAAGACACATTCCCGATCCAATTTGGATGGAGCAAATGCCATTATGAGGCCTTCCTAACTGCATCAGAATCAGGCCCTTAGGCTGTGTGTTCCTTTCATGTATCAGCACTCCAAATTATAAAACCAAAAAGCTAACCACTTCTCCATATCAGAAGCGAGACGTACATGATTTAAAACGGCAATTCCTCTTGCTTTGATTAAGCTCAAAATCGAACGGTATCTGGACGCACTGAGAGTACTCAGTGTGAGGTGGTGTACTCATCATTGCAAAATTTATGGTAATAGCTTGCAGGACTCAGTGTTTCCCTACTTTCCGCTCTATAGATCCAACAGCACCTTCCCTCACAAGGCCCATCAGAAGGCTAGAAACCTGGTGGTTATTATTCAATAGTGACCTCTCATTGTAACCTCACGTGACAAAAGTAACAAAACTTCCTTGCTAGTAGGGTTCATCCAATTCCAACAAATGCCAATAAATAGTCTCAGGGAAAAAGCTGCAACAATGCAGGGATGCAGATTCCGGTGCAAACATTACAGAGCAAGGAAGAACCCATCAACTGCTGTTGGCAGACACTGACACTCTGGAACTGGAGCTTCTTATACTCTCTCTGATTCTCACCCTCTAGAAGCTTTCCCAAGTGTAAACACTCTTCCTATCATGTCCCAAAAGTGTCTGAACCCACCTCCCTGGGGGCCCACCCATAACAAAACACTAAGGTAACAACCTACACTTTTCTATAACCTCCATGATTTCTTCCTGTTTTGTTGATAATGCATATTATCCTGATGAACTACACTTTTCGTTATTCCCAGTGAGTGTGGTTGTCTGTATGAAGAGTGATTTTGGGATCCCTGCCCGTACCTTTAAGCAAAGGAAATCTGCCATTCCTGTCTTAAAACAGACTAGGTTTTGAAGGGAATTTCTGAAGGAAAAGTCACAACAATCTATGGGTATGTATAACAGAAGCAAGTTCCAAAGAATGCTATAGGTCGTTATAGCCCTTCCCAAAACACTAATGGCCTAATAACTACCTTTCAGCAGAGCGGTGGCGCAGCGGTGCAAACCGCCACACCACCACTCTCCCAAGGTCACCACCGCCTGCCGGATTACTACTTTTCAGTGGTCTTGTGGGCGGATGGCATGGTGGTTCCCCCTGCGGTGCCATTTAAAAGGCAGCGGTGCCTTTCAAAAAGGCACCGCAATGGGAACGACTCACAAGGTTCCTGCATGGCATGGACTCGAAAAACATTCTTGGTAGTAATATCATTTTTATGTTTGTTTTTAAGTTTTTTTTTAGTTTTTTTTGTTTGACTGTAAACTATGTTTCAAAATATTATTTAATATGCATGGTTATTTTGGAGTGTGAATAGCATATCTGAGCCCTTGAGTGTCAAACACCTTCCCCAAGATGTTTTACTTTGGAGTGGCAATAGTAAATCTGACCCCTTTAATGCCCAGCGCCTTCTCCAGGATGGTTTATTTTGGAGTGGGAGTATTAAATCTGACCTCTTTGTGTCTGATCTTTTTAGGGAACATTTTTTTTGTATATTTCTAACCACTAATATTTTGAAATTTCCTTTTATTTTTCTGTTTTTCCAGAGCTGTTCATATTTCAATTTTTTGGGTTTTATATGGTATTTTATAGTATAGTTCAGCCTCAGCCTGCTTGAAAGAACTCCATTGGCTACCTATGAGACTATGGGGCCGATTCCGATTCGGGCCGGAAAACGTACCGACCGACTCGGTACGGGATTTTAGTCCGACCGACACGAACCGGCGCCGTCCGACCCGGGTAGTACGATGAAATGCATGTGAAACTCAACCGACTCGGACGGAATACAAAACGAACGACCGAGCCGGACGTAAACAAGCCATCCGGCCGGAAAACCAGTCGAAACGAACCGACCGACACGCACCCGGATAGAAACCGAACGAAACGTACCCGCGAACTCCGACCCGCGTAGTACGATGCTGTGCGTGCGAAACACGACCGACTCGCACGGAGCACAAACCGTACGACCGACACACATACAAAACCCAGCCGGAGCAACCCAATACTCCGCGACCGACTCGTACGCCGCATATGAAACCTACCTGAAACACAGCGGGAACGAGTCGGACAACATCGCACCAGACAACAGCAGCGTCCGACTCGGACACAAGAATGACTCCTACATGCACCAAAAGCACCAAGGGAAAAAAGTCAAAAAATAAAAAAATGGCCAAACAAGCTACCACAAAGCCAATAAATACTGGGGGTGGGGGAAAAATGGAACAAGGACACACCCCCAACCCCACCTACATAAAGGCCACAAATCCCTACCATGATCCTTTGCAAATTCCACAGACCTGCCAGCAAACAACACCATCACACAGCAACCACAGACACACTCACAGCTCATACATCACACAAGCCACACACCATTACCACACTTACAAATAGCACCCTCACACACACCCAGCTAAACCTACACTCACACACCCCCACTTGCAGACACACACACACACATCAATCACCACCACCACCCATCACCATGCCCCCAAAGAAGAACCACAAGTTCCTAGATTGTGAATTGGAAGTCCTGGTAGACGAGATACTCAGGGTAGAGCCACAGTTGTTTGGTACATTGATACAACAGACCCCCATGTCGCAGAAAACCAAGATGTGGGCGAGGATTGTCGACAGGGTGAATGCACAATCACCATGTTTGCGCACAAAGGAAGACATCCAGAACAGGTGGTATGATGTGCGCAGGAGGGTCCGGGAGCTACTGAAAAAGGACTACCTCCTCAGCCACCGCACCGGCAGTGGCCCTCCTGCAAAACCAGTATACCTCAGGCCCTGGGAGGAGAAGGTGCGGGCCATCCTACCACCAGTGAGCGTATACGGACTAACAGACATCCCAGAGCCTGGTGAGTACACAACTTATGTACACAATATGGTGTGACAATACACACACAGCACCCTCAAAGGGATAGGCAAACCATGCACCCTTACCAAATACACAGCAAACAAAACATATTCATCCCAAGATATGAATGCCAGTCAGACAAACACAATACCTGCCATCTCATAGTGACATCTAACTGTGTCATGACATGTACAAACCTAACAACAAATACAGCAAGGCAGTGGCACAAATAGAACCAACAAACACTCTCAGATATTTTGACACCACTAGAACACCACCTCACAGGGAAGATCACTGAAAGGAAGGAATTATGTGTATGCTGGTCAAGTCAGTGTAGTCAATAGCATCATGGGAGTTGGAGTCATAGATATTGCTCAGCCTCACAATTGCCCCATCAACACCACCCTGAACCATGCTTACACCACAGGGAGTGGAAAAGGACTCACAAGATGGCTGACACTGGGTACTACTGGGGGGAGCACAAGGCCCTGCAGGCAACTGGGCACCAACAAACAACAGGACCACATTGTCAGCCATCTTGCCATTGCTGTCACACTCACACACACTGAAGTCCACTCAAAAGGAAGGAAGGATGGGCATGCTGGGAAGGGGAGTGGAGGCAATAGCATGATGGGAGTGGTAGTCACAGATCAACATCCCCCACCCACATGGCCCAGCAAGCTACCACTGAAGCATGCACAACTCACAGGGAGTCAATAGCCACTTCAAAGATGTCTGACACTGGCCTCAGCTGTGAGGAGCACAAGGCCCTGCTGGGAACTGGGCACCAACAAACAACAGGACCACATTGTCAGCCACCTTGCCATTGCTGTCACACTCACACACACAGAAGTCCACTCAAAAGGAAGGAAGGATGGGCATGCTGGGAAGGGGGGTGGAGGCAATAGCATGATGGGAGTGGTAGTCACAGATATTGCTCAGCCTCACAATTGGCCCATCAACACCACCCTGAACCATGCTCACATCACAGGGAGTGGAAAAGGACTCACAAGATGGCTGACACTGGGTACTGCTGGGGGGAGCACAAGGCCCTGCAGGCAACTGTGCAACAACCAACAGCAGGACACCACTGACTGACATCCTGAAAGACAACTTGCACTCCCTGCAATGGAAGCATGTTACATGGTGGGATATCTGGCTGGATGGGAAGGAGGACTCCCAGCACTGACCATAGTTACAAGCACCTCCCCTCACACACACCCTCAACACTAACTCCACAGAACCCACCTGGGAGAATGCAATGCCTCACATTCTAACTCAAGATCCCACAAAGACCAACCAGCTGGGCTCATACTGTGTGAAGCACAGGGACACTCTTGGGACTGGTATCCAAACAACCGCAAGGAGAACACTCTCAGTCAACCTGTCAGCACAGGCACCCCACCCCACAGGGAAGCAGAGTCAAAAGGAAGGAAGGATGGGCATGCTGGGAAGGGGGGTGGAGGCAATAGCATGATGGGAGTGGTAGTCACAGATATTGCTCAGCCTCACAATTGCCCCATCAACACCACCCTGAACCATGCTCACATCACAGGGAGTGGAAAAGGACTCACAAGATGGCTGACACTGGGTACTGCTGGGGGGAGCACAAGGCCCTGCAGGCAACTGTGCAACAACCAACAGCAGGACACCACTGACTGACATCCTGAAAGACAACTTGCACTTCCTGCAATGGAAGCATGTTCCATGGTGGGATATCTGGCTGGGTGGGAAGGAGGACTCACAGCACTGACCATAGTTACAAGCACCTCCCCTCACACACACCCTCAACACTAACTCCACAGAACCCACCTGGGAGAATGCAATGCCTCACATTCTAACTCAAGATCCCACAAAGACCAACCAGCCGGGCTCATACTGTGTGAAGCACAGGGACACTCTTGGGACTGGTAGCCAAACAACCGCAAGGAGAACACTCTCAGCCAACCTGTCAGCACAGGCACCCCACCCCACAGGGAAGCAGAGTCAAAAGGAAGGAAGGATGGGCATGCTGGGAAGGGGGGTGGAGGCAATAGCATGATGGGAGTGGTAGTCACAGATATTGCTGAGCCTCACAATTGGCCCATCAACACCACCCTGAACCATGCCCACATCACAGGGAGTGGAAAAGGACTCACAAGATGGCGGACACTGGGTACTGCTGGGGGGAGCACAAGGCCCTGCAGGCAACTGTGCAACAACCAACAGCAGGACACCACTGACTGACATCCTGAAAGACAACTTGCACTCCCTGCAATGGAAGAATGTTCCATGGTGGGATATCTGGGCTGGGGGGAGAAGGAGGCCCGGATGGCCACCAAATACCACCAATGCTGGTCAGGCACACACCTCAACATTCACATTGACATGCCACAGGTTGGCAGGACAATGTGCTACACCAATATCACTCTCTGACTGTTACAATTGAGGAGAATGCAATGTCCAGGCCCGCATCCAGAGGTACAGTCACAACTGTCAGGTGTTTGAACAATTGATGCCTGTAGAAACATACCATACAATCTGTGCCTCTCCCCAAAACAGGTGATGATGGGGACTCAGCAGCAGATGAGGAGGAGGAGTCCCTGTCCCAGGCTCCGGGGGACACAGAGCTCACTGGTGTGGATCAGCCTCTGCACTCCTCGGATGGCGAACAACAAGCTGGACCCTCCGGTGTCAGTCATCATGCAGCACCAGCAGGACCAACATCTGCACCCCCTGCACCCACCCCTCCAACAACTGCCAACACACAGGCCACCCCTGCCAACACGGACACACCAAGGACCACAGGTGACAACAGCGCAGGGACCCAGGACCAAACTGGAGCAGCTGCCAACGAGCCCACTAACAACACCCAAGTGGGCACACGGTCACCTGTGCGTGGCACCGCAGGCCCTGCACGTGTTGCCAGGGGTGGTGGGAGGGGTGGTAGACACAGGTCGCTATTTGCAGAGGGGTCTGGACTGCGTGATGACCCACAACTGGCACGCATTGCAGATGCGTACCAGACCAGCACCGGAGAGGTCACCCAGGTAGTGGGGATCCTCAAGGACATACAACAGCAGCAGGCTGCCCATCATGCCCGCTTGGACTCCCACATGTCCCGTGTCGAGACACACATGTCTCGCATGGAGTCCAAGTGGGACACATTGCAAGAACTCACAGCGGTGCATAGGGACATACTGACATGCCTCCGCCAGATCAGCACCAACATGGCCTCACCTCCCTGTGCGCCCACAACATCTGTTGCCACTACATCCGCAACTGCCACAGGGAGGGAGGAGGACTCTGGCGGAGAGTACCCTGCACCGCGGCAGCCTGCACCTGAGGGTCCCCCCCCCAAGAAGAGGGGCCGTCCGAGGAGGCCAAACTGAGAGGCCGATGGCCAGCTACATCCCCCAGGAAGCCAACACCTGTTCTGGAACTTTTCCTCTGTGTGCAAACTGCACGCCCTTTCGATGGCAACCCAACTCGCCCACATGACATGGGGAGCTCTAGTTGTACAAATTCATCAGATGACTGTGGACTATACCCTGGACATTTCATCTACCAGGACTTCCGATTCACATGGGAACTTTGGATTCCTAATTCTATGTACAGCACCCACCATCCTGTGCACCATCCCCACACCTTTTGTAAATAAACTCACCAAAACACCATATCTGCCTCTGTTGTGATTCCAACGTGGTCTCTGTCATGGAGATGGTGATCAGAAAAATGACACTGTGCATGCTAACTGCTACAGCAAGTCCAACACCGTCATAGCAGTCGTGGCGACGTGACACATATGAGGGAGACACTCCACTAGGGCCACACAACACATACACACCAGGGCCATATGACTCATCCCCTACACTGATGTTGCCTGGAAATACAGTGCAATGCACAGACACCACACATATTCACAGTCTGTGTCAACTACACTACAGGTGCAGTAAGCAAATGTCACTCAGATGTGTGACTACAGACAACGCACACCCCAAACTGAAGAACAGGGTTATTACACATTTGCTACATGTTGTTTCCACTACAAATGCAAGCTAATCCCACCTGGCTGTGGCCACAAAGTCAAACAATGCAGAAGATAGAAAGTCCAGGGGTGTGTGGCACATCACCTGTAGGGAAACAACTGCTGCCACCTTGGAAGTTGAATCATGGATTCGGGGGATCCAAGTTGTTCTAACAACTCCGGCAGCACCCTGTGAAGGACAGACATGACACACAGTCAAAACCACTGAAGAACAGAACGGCAATACTCATGTCTAATACCTGTCATAAGTTAAATACACAAAAGCAAGTTAGCATGTCTACACTGTTGGCAAGTACAGACCACCTGCAAGGACACATCTCTGCATGCATCCAGTCAAGTTGCACATGGCCACACTCAAACAGCACCAGAGCACCACACACACATATCATGCAAATCAAATTCATTGATAGTACAACACTCTGGATACTCACATTCAGCTGAAGAAGTTGGTGATGAGCTGTGTGCGGACATCACCATCACCATCATCATCATCATCACTGGCATCGTGGCCCAGGCCTGGATCCTCCACAGGTGGCGGATGTTGGTCATCGTCATCCAGGATGAGAGGCAACTCCTTCCGCACTGCCAGGTTGTGGAGCATGCAGCAGACGATGATAATCTTGCACACCTTTGCTGGGGCATATGGGAGGGCGCCTCCTGTCTTGTCCAGGCAGCGGAAGCGGCTCTTCAGGAGACCAAAGGTCCGTTCAATCACCCTCCTCGTCCGACCATGTGCCTCATTGTAGCGCATCTGGGCTGGTGTCACAGGGTTCCTGAGGGGTGTCAGCAACCACGGCATGTTGGGGTATCCCGAGTCACCTACAGACAGACAATTGCACATTAGCCAATATTGAAAAGTGTGCGGAAAGAAACATAGCAGAACACACACAATGGTACAAAGTCAGTACACACCGACAAGCCAGGCACGCTGGTTCGGCATCTGTGACATCATCCTCGGGATGCGACTACTCCTCATCACGTAGGCATCGTGTGCCGAACCGGGGAAACGGGCACACACGTGTGATGGTCATGTTTGCAAGACATACCACCAGAGCATTGACAGAATGGTAATGTTTCCTGTTCCTGTATGCCTGCTCATGTGCCTGTGGTGGTACCAAAGCCACATGTGTCCCATCAATGGAGCCAATGACATGTGGCATCCTCCCCAGGGCATAGAAGTCACTCTTGACGTCAGTGAGTCGGTGACGTGGTGGGAAATAGATGTACTGGTTAAGGCATCTCAACATTGCCACCAAAACATCGCGTAGCACACGGCTGAACATAGTCTGTGACATACCACCAGTAGATGCCACAGTGTGTTGAAAGGTACCGGTGGCAAAGAAGTGTAGGGCTGCCATCACCTTCACCTTGGGGGTCAGCGCTGTAGGATACGGCCGGCCAGGCTGCAAATGTGGGTCCAACCGCACTGCCAAATCCTCAATCAGCTGCCTGGTGAAGCGGTACCGTCGGATGCTGTCACGTTCCACCATCGTTGCCAGGTCTGGGAATGGTCTATGGACAGCAGGAGCCCTGCAGTGCAGAGGTGAAGAAGGCAAGATTGTCAGTCACCCCACATATGTGCCATTCACCATACTGTAGTTCACATGATACATCATTAGCAAACACTAGTACTTGATGTGTGTCTCGTTCTGTTTGGACATATATGGCACCTACATGGACATCATGTAACATCTCTGTTCAACATGTGTGGACAACAGGTCCCAGGGTGTGCTATGTGAAACCATTTGGCTGTGTCACAGTACCCATTTACTGCTCTCACATTCCACACACATACCACAGTGACGTGTGGACAGATGCGCCACAGGCATCACAACTCATTGACAGGTAGATTCCCAGTGACACTGTCTTGCCACATGGACACTGGCATGACATGGCGTATCATGTACACGTCAGAAAAACAAACACGACTCCCACAGGTAGTGCCCCCTGTAGCCTCTGCAGGACAGACATGGACGTCTGTGACACACACACACAACATCTAAGTCCATGCACAAACAACGTGGATGTGGAGACTGTCTCCCATTGTGCACATGGAGTCAGACATGTGAAACACAACATGCACACAGACTGCGGAGGGACATGACTATTGTGGCAATGGGCCACCCTGTGACGTACATGCTTTCCCACATGAGCCTTGGGGTATGTGACATGTCATACACATACACAACCTGGAAATGTGACCATGCAACATGCTCCAAAAAGAACAGTTGCACATCCCAGTGGTCATGTGCACAACACACAAAGGACCCTGTCCCCATTAACATGTGCACAGCCTGGGTGTGTCTGCCCCCAAGTGCCACCCCAAAAACAACATGTACACCCCCATACACAGATAAGGTCATGCTGCCACACATGCCTTAGATACAGTGTGGACTGGGTGTGGTGTAGTAGGTGTGCCCCAGAGTCCCTGGAAAGTATATGTGGCTGGCATAGGTTCACCAGTGACCAGCATGGTGACATATGCGTGTGACCTGTACAGGGACGCGTTGTACAGCAATGGTCCAATCGATGAGGCCGCTCGGACCATTGCATTGCATGTGGGCGGGTACGCGTTGTATCGCGGGTACGCGTTGTACAGCAATGGTCCGATCGGTGTGGCCGCTCGGACCATTGCATTGCATGTGGGCAGGTATGCATTGTACAGCAATGGTCCGATCGGTGTGCCCGCTCGGACCATTTCATTGCATGTGGGCGGGTACGCGTTGTATCGCGGGTACGCGTTGTACAGCAATGGTTCGATCGGTGTGGCCGCTCGGACCATTGCATTGCATGTGGGCGGGTACGCTTTGTACAGCAATGGTCCGATCGGTGTGCCCGCTCGGACCATTGCATTGCATGTGGGCAGGTACGCGTTGTATCGCGGGTACGCGTTGTACAGCAATGGTCCGATCGGTGTGGCCGCTCGGACCATTGCATTACATGTGAGCGGGTACGCGTTGTACAGCAATGGTCCGATCGGTGCGCACGCATTGGCTGGGGCCTGGCATGGCAACGGATGCTTTTTTGAATTTTCAACGAGTCTGATGCACTGAATTCAGTTGGCCAGCCACAACAATGTTGCAAATTCATGGGTGTCATGAAGTTGAATTTTTGAAGGATGCTGTGGGCGTGTATTGGAGCTGCTATTCCATGGATTGGTCAGATTCAGAAGATGCTAACGACTTGGACCTATCACTTTGGACACATGGCACAGTATCTGCCTCTGCAGCACACATATAATACTGGCTGTTCCCCTGAGAGCTCACTTGCCTGCACTACATGCTCCAGGACGACATCTGCCACTACACTGCTGCTGTCTCTGCATCCTCTGGCTACTGCAATGGCACGTACTGTGGAGAGAGCCCCAGCCTTCACCCATGAGGAGAACCAGGCCCTGCTGGACAACCTCCTTCCACAGTACAGCAAGCTGTATGGGACACCAGGGGAGCAGGTGAGTGTGCTGTCCACTGCCTTACTAATTGTGCATGTTGTCTGGCTAGCAGGATTTACATTGTGCACACCACTGGCTAGCATGCCCACTGAGTAGTTCGCACCCCCCCAAAGTGTGTAGTCACTTGCACTGAACAGGTACAGTGGAGTAACAGTGAATTCAAACAAGGTTCACTTCCCATGCAATGATACCATGTAGTAACTGCTGGCAAACTGTCCATACATTGCATTGCACGGCCTGTGTACATCATATGCCCCTGTGATTGAGACATGTATTTCCAACTGTGTGATGCACGGATATGTTGCATGTGTAGTAATGGCCTTTTCACTTTGTCATCCTCACAGGTTGATGCCCATCGGAAGCAGGACATCTGGCTGGACATCGTCCGGGCAGTCCGATCCGTGGGGGTCTACAAGCGCCAGATCCGCAACTGCCAGAAGAGGTGGCAGGACCTTCGTGGCTGGACCCGGAGGATCGCAAGGGTCCAGCTGAAGCTGTTGCCTCCTTGCAGGAGGGGCGGACACCGGACCCTGACACCCCACATGCTCCAGATCCTGCCGGTGGTGTTCCCGGAGCTGGATGGGCAGCTGAAGGGCAGACAGCAGCAAGGAGGGGGTGAGTCAAAGACTGCACTGTGAACTCTGTCTAACATGCTATGTGCCCTCCTCTGGCCTGGTTAAACTTCCCCAGTACATCAGTCTTGTTGTCCAGTACCCATGTCCCTCTATTGTGACATGGCCACTACCTATCTGATGCGCCGGTGTGCTCCTTACGCTCAGGATAATTGTGTCACTCGGGTACAGGGTCCTAGCATTTTGCTTTGCTCAAGGTGGTGACAGCTTTTGTTCCCGTGACATTGTGTTTGCCTTCATGGGTGGGTCAGTTGCTCACACAATGCCTGAGTCGTGCAATGTAGTCTGGGTGTAACTTTGATATGTTATCCACTTGCACATCTAATTCACCACATGTCCCTGGGGTATTTGCCACACCCCCATTCTGCGGGTGGGTACATTGTTTGGGCCTCAGGAGTATGTATGTCAAGTGTGTCACACATGCTTAGCCACCTGCCCACTGACCAGGGCTCATCCCTCTTGCAGGTGGAGCCGGACAGTCATGCCTACTACAGGGCATACAATACACTCTGTACTCCCACTCCCGTGTATCAGCTGACATGCTGTGCTCAGTGAAATGTTGCCTCAGGTGTCTGCCTCTGTGTCGTTGTGCTGTGACTACGTTGTCGTGACTCCTGTGATGTCTTTCGGTTAGGGGTCAGCATGCCATCTGCTATTGGACCATGTGAGACAAGACTTCTGTGACTCATAGGTGTTTGATCACTTGACTGTGCAGACAGGTGTATGCGACTGTGACTTTCAGGCAGCTATTCATCATTCACAGCACACTGTGAGGTGCTCTGGTTCAGGGAGTGGTGTTTCATGTCTCCCATTTGTCCAAATGGTGTGCAGTGTACAAATACGGGTTCAGATGATGTGGTTAGTGGGGGATGGACATGTGCACTTGTCAGTTACATTACTTGTCTTCCCCATGTCCTAGGATAGTGACACAGTGCAGACTGTTGTTTGCTGGCTAACATGGCCATGTGACTGGAGACAGTGATGTATGACTTTGCAGGCATGCCTGTGTCATGGCATTAAACTTCCTAAGGGTGATCCTGCAGGGGGGTGACATGTGCAACAGGCACCCCATTGTGGCATTGACTATCCGGACATGGGTGCTTCATGGGGTCTGGTGCTGGTATGCATCCAATGCATTTCTTTTTAGACTCAGGCCGTCCATTTATCCAGACACCTGCACTGACTCAGTGGCAAGAGATGTGAATTGGGCATGTTCACATACTTCACCGTGTTCTCAGCAATGTCCAACCACTGTGTAGGTGGTGCATGTGTCCACACTGGGGTATTGCCATCAGACAGGCACCAGACAGATGGGTGCAAGGGCAGGAGGGGTGTCTGTTCCATGGTTGACCATCAGACTGACAATTGGCTTCTCCTAATCTGTGTGATAACTTTTGGCAATGTTCAACTAAAGATGCCAGGACTTGCTCTGTGATGTGCTGTACTTACTGTGGTGTGTGCGGTCAGTGCAGGTGACTGATGTTTGTCTGTTTCCCTTATTGTTTGCAGATACATCCACGTCCACAGGAGGGGACAGCTCCATGGACCAGGAGGAGCAGAGGAGCCAGACTGGGTCAGCGTCCGACGAGTGGTCAGAGGGACCCAGTGGCACGGAGGGTGAGGGGAGCCACACCGAGGAGTCCTCAGCACCATCCACCTCAGCTGAGGACCACAGCAGCTCAGAGGATGACTCCCTTGTGGAGGCGGGTGTCAGCAGCCACCACACCCCAGCTAGTCTGTCTGGCCCCGCCACCACCACCACCACCACCGCCCTCCCATTGGCTCCCATTCCTGAGGTCCGTGGAGGGTCCCGTGCTCAGGAGCGTGTCTCCTTCGTGCCAGGCACGGCACCCCCTGCCCCTGTGTCCCCTGCTGCCCTGAGTGAGGAGTCTGTGTACCTCCTTCGGTAGCTCCATGTAGGGCAGACAGCAATGCTGACTGTCCTCCATGCACACACCACTCTGTTGACACAGCTGGTGTCGTTCATGGAGGGCATCTCAACGGGTATGTCTGCCCTACAGAGGAGCAATAGGTCCATGGACTCCTCCCTGACGGCAGCAGTGTCCCTCCTCCAACAGTCCCTCACCCCTCCCACCTCTGCCCCATCCACACTTCCTACCACCCTACCTGTCCAAAGCACATGCACACCTGCACATTCACCCAAGCACACCGACACGAGCAGCACAGACACACCCAAGAGAAAGGCAAGACGTGCACACAAGCATCCTCAGGGGACTGATACCACAGACACAGGGGATGGGGAAGACACACACACGCATCCACATTCACTCCGCAGTCCTCCACATCCTCTCCCTCCAAGACCCCTACCCTTGCCTCGCCTGCTACCCCAACAACACAGAAGATCTTCCTGTGTGACCTCGGCCTCTTCCCCTCCAATCCTGCTGATCCAGCATACCGGGGGAAGAGGAAGTCCACCCACACAGAGGGGAGTGCCCCTCGCCCCAGGAAACCCTCCCCCAGGCGCAGGCAGAGTGAGGCCCCCACCCGCAAGTCCCCCCGGTCCCGGAAGAGCAAGACCCCGCCACCGCCCTGCAAGTCAACCACCCAGTCTCTCACCTCCATCCCCCAGGCCACCACTCCACAGGTTTCCCCGCCACACCCTCCCCCAGGTTCCCCCACACACCGATACCACATCCCCAGACTGCTTAGGCCCTCCCCCCTGCCACTTGCTCTTCCACCCCCAACCCAGACGCTCTGCCTGTTAGTGGCACTGGTGTGGGGACCGGGTCCCCCCCTCTGTCCTGCCCACCTCATCTGCCCTCCCTTCCACTCCCTTGGAGTTATGCACTGCAGTGGAGTCCACAACCACCCCGTCTGACTCAGGCATTGCAGTGGGGACCCAGTCCACTTCATCAGACCAGCCCACTGCAGTGGTTGCACCACCCACAGCAACTGACTTGCGTAGCACGGTGGTGCTGGCCCCCGCTGAGTCAGACACTTCCACTGCAGTTGCCGGTGACACTCCTGCACCCACCACCCCTTCACTGCCTCACTCTGCCATCCCCTGATCCTGTCCCTGCGGTGCCTGGCCTGCCCCTTGTATGCCCCTCCAAGGGGGATGTCCCCTGTCCCTACCAGTGCAGGCAAGCAATGGATGAGCATTTCAGACTTATCACCCTGTTGGGACTGTGTTTTTGGACTGGCCATTGGCCTTAGTTTCTTTTGGACTTCGGACTTTTCTCTAACATTTGCTGACTTAAGCCTCCTTTTGTTTAATTTTGGTTTTTCTTTTGATGTACATGATGTACATGAGTAGCATCCTGCATTTGCAGTAGTTATAGTGATCACATCAGGAAATTGAAGTGTTGCTGTGATGGACTCCATGTCGTCCATGGGATATGTGTCCTGTTGTTGTGTGGATCTATGGCATCCTTTGCTGCAGTCTGAGGGTGTGATGTTCATCATTTGACACAGGGATGTACGTTTTGCATTCGAAAATGAACATATTTGTCTTACACTGATGCACATCTGGTGGGCTTAGCACTGTTCAATGTTCCAATTCCGTGACTGTGTGCCCATCTCCATTGGACATGCAGTTTTGCACATCAATGTTGAAGGACTCATCTGTGTGTACAGTACAACATGTTTGCCAGGTGTTTTGGGTGTATGCAGATGACTGACGTGACACTCCCGTACCCAGGCTGATGTGAGCAGAGGCTTCTGTGTGTTGTAGTTGTTGACTCACTGACGGAGTGTCCTGCTGACATGTTTGAGTCGTGCACAGACAAGGTTTGGCACAGCAGACCTTCCGCAGGAGTGTAGTGCCCTCATGGCAGTGTGTATTCTGGTGACATTGCGTGTGCCCGTGTTGTGTGTTGTGTGAGCATGTCTGTGCATGTTCCCTTCCCTTTTCATACACAGGCAGTGTCCCTAGGGATGTTCCTGTTTGTGATGCTTGCAGAGTTGGTATGTGTTCATCCAGCATCTTGGACCTGGTTTCTCCGTGATGTGGGTGCATGGCAAACTTATGTTCATGAGGTTCTCATCCCAGATTGTCTTTGTTGTCAGGGCTGGGGATGTGGGCAAACGCTGATGGGACACATTCAGCATTCCCCTTGGCACTTGTTGTTTACACAAGTAATGTGATTTAGAGTTTGTGGTAGCTTTCTGTGATTGTGACACGTTGTGTGTGTGACTGCTGCCAATCCTCAGGGTCAGAGCTGCAATGTTGGAAGTTGTGTATGTGTGTTCTTTGTGTGTCACCTTGGCTTCTTCGTTGGTGTGTGACTATGGCCAGGATCCCATTGTATGTTGTGGATTTCACGTCATGCGCATGTACGGCGTACTGTGCTGTGTGTCAGACATAGACGAGTCATGTTGAGTGGGCATGTGTGATGGGTTTCAGCACCTTAGTTCCCCCCACCACCCCTGGGATTTTCATGGGTGCATGTGCAATGTCAACAGTCCATGTGAGCTTCACTGCTGCACATTGGTGGAGATCAGGGTGTGTGGTGTTGAGTGTGCAAATGTGAGTTGTTGCACGGCTAGACCCCTACCTCCATATTGTCCTTGGCTGGCAGGCCGTGCTGATTGATTGTAGCTTGTGTAGGTGTGATGGTAGTTTGTAGCTCAGGACACATGGCTGTGGTTCAGAGTGTGAACGACATCTAGCTTTGTCATCACAGTGGGATTGTCATGCAGGCTAGTGTCAGCACAATGTGGGGTCCCTGGGGGTAGTGCTGTGGTGGGTCTGTCTCTTGCTGTGTTAGTTGCTGTTCCTACAAGCTTGTGTGACATGTGTAATTTGGGCTCCCTCTCATCTACCGATGCCAGATTGCCCACATAGGGGAATCCAATCCATGAGTTACTTGTGTGTGGCACTGTATACACATCTGTGTAACTGTGATTCAGGCCTCCTCATGTGTTGTGTGGTTGCCTGGGGACACTGGCACACCCCCATCACCTGTTGATTTTGATATGCAGTGTGAGTCTGCCTGTTTGTGTTAGTGCATTTGCATCGCTGCATTGGCATTTCTGTAGTGTGACATTGGCTGTATGTAGTTTGCTTGTTTTCCCCTGCTCTCCCTGGGACTCCTAGGTCATCAGTCGGCACAATGACCATGGTTTGTATCTCCCATTGCTGCCATGGTATGGTATTTGTTCACCTGACATCGACAGTCTCCACAGGATATCAACATTTGTGTGTCCATTGGTGCAGATATGTGGGTCAGCATCATGATGGTCACTTCTGTCCTTACGTTATTGGCTGAATGTTGACAATGTGGTCCCCCATGTGTGATGTTTGTATGCACACGGCCAAAACGATGTTTCTGTGACACTGCACTGTTAGCCTCGCCCAATCTATGTTGCAATGGGACACAAGCACTACTATGCCACAGATGTTTTAGTTGTGTGACCAGGATTCATCCATACAGTTTGTCTTTGGCAGCTTTTACCATGCCGACACTTACCTTTTGGTGACTGTGGTGATGGGGCTTTAGGCCCCATTGCCACACTGATCAAAAGGTACATCAGCCATGGAGCCCACACTTACCTTTTGGTGACTGTGGTGATGGGCCTTTAGGCCCCATTGCCACACTGATCAAAAGGTACATCAGCCATGGAGCCCACACTTACCTTTTGGTGACTGTGGTGATGGGGCTTTAGGCCCCATTGCCACACTGATCAAAAGGTACATCAGCCATGGAGCCCACACTTACCTTTTGGTGACTGTGGTGATGGGGCTTTAGGCCCCATTGCCACACTGATCAAAAGGTACATCAGCAATGGAGCCCACACTTACCTTTTGGTGACTGTGGTGATGGGGCTTTAGGCCCCATTGCCACACTGATCAAAAGGTACATCAGCCATGGAGCCCACACTTACCTTTTGGTGACTGTGTTGAAGGCCTTTAGGCCCCATTGCCACAGTGGCCATGGTCGGCTTGTATTGTGTAGGCCACACACATTTATGTGTGACACATGTGATAGTGGGTCACATTGTATGTTCATTGTCATGTTCAGTGTTGTAGGCATTTGACATAGACTACACACGCTTGTCATGGTTTGTGGTTGGATGTAATTTTCTGTTATTCCTTATGTGGGTGTATGCTGGTTGTGTCATGCATTACCCATCCTATGAGTAGGGGTAGTGGTAGTGATAGGCATCCAGCCCCCCCTGAGTAGGGGTGGTGGTAGTGGCAGGCATCCAGCCCCCCATGAGTGGGGATGGTAGTGGTGATAGGCATCCAGCCCCCCCTGAGTAGGGGTGGTGGTAGTGATAGGCATCCAGCCCCCCCTGAGTAGGGCTGGTGGTAGTGATAGGCATCCAGCCCCCCATGAGTAGGGGTGGTGGTAGTGATAGGCATCCAGCCCCCCCTGAGTAGGGGTGGTGGTAGTGATAGGCATCCAGGCCCACCTGAGTAGGGGTGGTGGTAGTGGCAGGCATCCAGCCCCCCATGAGTGGGGATGGTAGTATTGATGGGCATCCAGGCCCCCCTTAGTAGGGGTGTTGGTAGTGATAGGCATCCAGCCCCCCCTGAGTAGGGGTGGTGGTAGTGATAGGCATCCAGCCCCCTTGAGTAGGGGTGGTGGTAGTGATAGGCATCCAGCACCCCCGAGTAGGGGTGGTGGTAGTGATAGGCATCCAGCCCCCCATGAGTAGATGGGGTGGTAGTGATAGGCATCCAGCCCCCCTGAGTAGGGGTGGTAGTAGTGATAGGCATCCAGCCCCCCTGAGTAGGGGTGGTGGTAGTGATAGGCATCCAGCCCCCCATGAGTAGGGGGGGTGGTAGTGATAGGCATCCAGCCCCCCCCTGAGTAGGGGTGGTGGTAGTGATAGGCATCCAGCCCCCCATGAGTGGGGATGGTCGTGGTGATGGGCATCCAGGCCCCCCTGAGTAGGGGTGGTGGTGGTGGCAGGAATCCAGGCCCCTATGGGTGTGTATGGCATTGGTGATGCCCATCCCACCCCTATGATTGTGCAGTTGCTAGTGTACGTCATTTGTGCATCCCTATGTGTGTGTGACATATTTTAGGTACGTGTAGTTAGTTTGTATTGTTGGTGTTTGACTTACCGTCTGCGCCGTACGCGTCCGAACCGGTCCCGGTAATAGATGTAGAGTATTGGTAGGACCTGCGTGATGGGATTCATGGTTGAGTCGTCTCGTTCGGGTTTCTCGTGTCTTCGACTCGTACTCATCGCTGGCTTGTTCGTCTCGTAGCCGTGGATCATTTTGTGACGCGAAACGGAGCGTATGTGCGGCTCTCCCGGATGCTGAAACGTGCCGGACGTAGCGACGGGTTCGGCGCGTACGGAAGACGCATCGTACTAGTCCGGCCGGAAGGTGCTGTGTATTTGCTTCCGTGCGACTCGATTCGGCGTTTACGGATCCGGCTCGGGCGGAGAAAAGGAGCTGGATTGGGTAAGTACGGCTCGCTCGGAATCTGGGCTGTTATGCGCATCGTACTTGTTCGTTCGGTAGAGTGTTCGAGTCGGTCGGAAAACACGCGTTCGGCTTCTATTTTTTCCGGACGAATACTGTTAGGTGCGCTTCCGGCCGGGATCGGAATCGACCCCAAAGAGTCAAGTTTAAGCTTCTATGCTATGTGCACAGATCATTGTATAAACTTGGCCCCAGAATACTGCAGGACAAACTGAACTTTTATATCCCCTCTTGTAACCTTAGGTCAGGCAACCATGTGCTAGCCAAAACCCTACACATCAAAGGAGTCCGAGCGGGGGGCCGCTCCTTTACCTATCTGGCAGCTACCCACTGGAACAACCTCCCATTAGAGCTTCGTCTCACTGAGGCTCATGTGAGTTCTAGAAAGAAGCTGAAGACGTGGTTTTTCTCAGGACTCAAGTAATGCCACCCACGGATTTGGCTCCAGATCCGATGCATTTAGCATACATCACATTTCACTCTAAACAGGTTTTCGCCTATCCCAGTGCTGTGATGTCCCTTTGGCTGCGCTTTACAAAATACTAATACAAATACATCAGCTATAAAACTGTAAGTTTATTTTTTTATATATAATTTTTGGGTGAGCAATGTTATAGCTGCAATATTTAATCATTTGTTTGTAATGTAAAATGCAATTAATTATTTTGTTTGCATGTGATTTGGAGTTTTTAATGCATTGTGATTGAATATGGTTTTGCTATATATATTTTGATTTTTTTAAATAATTTTTGTCACAATATTTTTATCAGTCTGTTTCTATGTTATTTCATCTATATTTATGTAGTAGACTGATAAATAAAGATATAATTTGCAAAATGTATTAAAGAATAATTATGTGTTTTTGATAGGTGTTTTCTATTGAGTTCTATTGGTAATGAGATGTTTAGTTTGGTTAGAGTATTGTTTTAGATATCATTTCGATGTTGTGTAGTTCTTTTGTTTTTTACAAAGAGCTGCACTTTGAATTGTAGCATTTCGTACATCTCTTTGGTCTGTTTAGATATTTTTGGTTTGATTTGGCTGATTGACTGTTCTAATCTTAGTTGTTGATAGAATTGTTCTTTTTGAAGGATTTCTAGTGATTTGTATAGGGTAGGGTGGCTTCGGTCTAACGTGGCTTGGAAGGCATTGTGCCATTCTTCCACTGCGTTGTTGTTTTTGAATTGTTGGGTTATTGCACAGTCGTATGTGTTCCACCATGGGATTTGGTATCTGTGGACAGAGCAGTGCAGCTTGCCAACCCAAGTGTCTTCACTGTTGTCCAGAGTGTACTTAGATTTGTTCATGTCTTTTGAAGTATGGAGATTATATTATTATGTGTAGTGGTTAGCTACTTCTGTGACTGGTACATAGGCTATCACTATTAGTTTTTTACTTTCAAAAGCAAACTTATTTGTTGCTTATTATAAACTTAATACAGATTTTTGTAAGTGTCTCCAAATGCTTTTATTACAATACCAATAGGAACCTTGTGTGGCTGTGTGTGGGTAGATCTGGAGAAAAGTTTGTTTCATTGCTTGCCCTAAATCTAATATTCTTTCTTGAGGATAGTATCTGTTAGTCTGAATTTTAACTTTGTTTAGTAGCTCATAATATGTTGCACTTCGTTTGTTAGGCAGTAGCACATAAATTAGTGGAATGTTATTATTCCGATATTCTCCATGAATGGTGTATATTTGTGCAAATGGTGGAGGGCACGGTTTGAAGGTACCATCCATCATTCACGTTGTAAATTGAGGTAGTATGATTACATTGCTTTATGTTGCATATATGATTATTCTCCTGTCATTATTTCTATTGTCATGCAGGAGAAAGGGTACTTCATTATGTGTTACAGTTAGGTGTTCTGGAATGTTTATGTCTTGATATCCCTTAGGAGCAGCAGGGGTATGAGCTGTGGCTTTTCTTGTGCATGCTATTATTCTTTTTACATTTGGAATTAATGGTATTTGGCCTGTAATGTGCTCAAGAACTTTAGGCAGGACTTTTTTTAAAATACTGCCCATGGCTTCCTGAGTATTAGTGTTTGCTTCTCTGAGATATACTGTAGCTTCCTGAGTACTAGTGTTTGCTTCTCTGAGATATAGGAGAATGTACCTTGCTTCTGTCTCTGTTACTTTTGGGGCATGGTTGTGTTCTGTAACATTCATTACAATGTCATTTTTAGTTGTGGCCCGCCTATAACAAGCATTAGCATAATATTTGGTACATTTCCAGTTGATATTTTCACTGTTTAAGTTTTCTTGTTGTATGCATATCCAATGTGAGATAACCATTGCCTGCCTTTCTGTGAGATATATGTGGCACTTTGTGCCATTTTATCTCAAAATGGTAGAAGTATATTTTTATTATTTTGTGTTAAACATTTTATTCTAGTAATCTCTAACATTGTGAAATGCATTTATATTTATTACATTAGATACTTACATATTTACTGTCATTTTAATGTGCTGTTTCATTTTTTTTCCGGGTTCTGTTTAATTCAGTCGAGACGTGGGTCAATTGAGGTGGCTTTTTACTATTAGTTAGAAAGTGTTTGTTTAGTGTTGAGTTTAAAATATCATTAAATTCGTTTGGTGATTTGTTTGGGGTTAGTTTTAATTTTAAGTTTTAAGGGTTCGGTTTTGGGATACTTTTTGTGACTTTTACTTACTTGTAATTTGTGTTTGTTGAGTTAGACATCCATGAAACTGGCATTGTTGGTCTGGAGGATGGCTTTTTCTTTTGGAAGGTTGATGTGGAAGAGAGAGTTTGGAGAGATAAGTTAAAAGGTTTGTATTATTTATTTCTTTTAAATTACAGTGGAAGTGATGTTTGTAAGTTACATTTCAGTTTTTAAGTCATTTAACTTACGTGTAGTGATATTTGGTTATTTCTGTGAAGTGTTGATCCTGGTTTTCTTCCAGTTGTAGTATTTTTGGTGCAAAATGTTGCTGCTTTTTAGCTCTTTTTACAGTGGTGTGTTAATTAGCTTTATTGAATAATTTGGTTTTATTTGTTTGTTGTTGTTTCATTAGTGTGAATTTTGATATTTTTATTTTCAGGTTGTTCCCTATTTGGTGAAGGCTAATTAGGGTTTCTCTTTAATGATTAGTATATATCGTTATTCTTATTTTTAAATGGTATATTTACAGTGCGGCTTATATTTATAATTCTTGAATTTTTTGGTTATTGTATTTGGCATAATATTTGTAATCATTTTAGTGTTTTGCAAATCATTTTCAGGTAGGGTTCAAGTTAATGTGGTTGTTTTCTAAATAGTTATATATTTTTAAGAATATTGCTATTAATAAAATGTATACTCATGTTATTTTTTGTTTTGGGATTTTACCTTGTGCGGGTATTAAAATAATTTTTACAGTATCACACTATTTGTATTTATTTTTAGGCAATATTATTATAAACAACGTTTTTAAAATATTTTATTTATTTTGTAGATATTCGATGAGTTAACAATTTTTTAATCAATATTTTTGATATCACTCATTTTAGATATTTG
Organism: Calotriton arnoldi; assembly: GCA_963921515.1. Classification (NCBI taxonomy): domain Eukaryota; kingdom Metazoa; phylum Chordata; class Amphibia; order Caudata; family Salamandridae; genus Calotriton; species Calotriton arnoldi. Next base: position 1,871,322 of record CAWUFW010000857.1, read on the forward strand.
TGAGAGGGATATTTTGTTATAAATGCTTGTGTATTTCTTGGTTATGTATGGAGGGGCAATATTTTGCTAATCAATATTTTTTCCCGATATTGTTGAGAATTGATATTGTTTGGGTCGATATTATATCATATAAATGACACCTGATTAAGCACAATTCAGTGCTTTATGATCTCCTGATTGATAATGATATCAACTTAGCCTTTCTTACCAAAACCTAGTTAAAAACTCACTCCTTTCCTGATATTGTACTTGCTCTACAATCTTCTTATAAAATCAGCTGATGCAAATGTGCGGATAATAAAGGCAGGGCATGGTTGAGATTTCTAAATATATCATGCAGGTTCAGCTTCTGGAAATAGCCACTATTAAGGGATCAGTGTCATTATTGGCTGAACTCTGCTTGATTGCAGATGTCACTATTAAAACGCTACTAGTCTACCACTCCCCTACACTGAACCCACAGTTTGTTCCGGCTCTTCTTCACCTACTGACTACACTTTTGGTGACTAATAAGCACATGATCATACTAGGAGATTTTAAATTACATATTGACAGCCAACTTAATAAAGAAGCATGCTCCCTGATAGAAGGCTGCCGTTATTTTACACTATTACAGTATGTTAAGGGACCCACTCATTTAAATGGTCATACCATAATCTAATCTTTGCCACTGGCTATCTCATTGAGCAATGCTATGTTCTCTCTATGGCATGGATAGATCACTCTGCCATTGCTATCTTACTGGTTGGTTTTAATATATATGACAAATAATCAATGCCTACACCATGGCAGGTCAGTGTGGCAGAGCATGGTCCAAACTGCTCTTTTCAAAAGTCAGCGAAGCTGTACGGGCATGCTACCTCTGGCTGGTCTCAGTCAGCAAGCAGACATAAACTCTCTCCCGTCTGAATTTGACAACTGGATTCTCATTGCACTAAATAAGACCCTTCCTTTAAGACTCATCAAATCTCTTCACTCTCAACCTTTAAAACGCCTCCTAAGAGTAAAAAAACAAGAAGGTAATGAAATTGGAGTGTCAGGTATTTGCCTGACATCACAAACCATATCTGATTGCCCTCTGAGAGCATAAATGAGCCTTTCAGGTAGCCAGAGTTGACCATTCCTGAGAACAACTGGGAACCCATTGAGGTGTGTACCAGTACTTGCGGACCTCCAAGCCTTGCACTGATTCCTGTTCAGGACTTCATGAGACACAGCTGTTTTTACGGTTGTCCTGGGTTTTAGAGGTATACCTATTTGCGCTGTCGCACCAATGCCACGCGGCCTGACATGGGACCAGAGATGTGTAAGACTGATCAGCCACCTTAGGTGGGGGTGGGCATACACACACACTTAATCCCCAATGAGAAGCATTATATGATACCATGGGGGAAACATGATCCTACCAGTTTCTAGGAGTCCATACCATGAATCATGTCTATTGAAGGGGGCAAGAACATATTGAGTTCTTTTGCCTATAACGATCGCTATGTGTTTATATAATTTAATATTCAGAATAATGATTGCTCGATAGTAGACACTATGCTCTCTGTTCTTCACAGTTGGGCACATTAAGATGTTCCAAGAGCATGGAGAGTTGGTTTGGTATATCACATTTGAGGTAAGCATGACCTTTGACTTTCCAGAGTAGATGAACCCCTTTGAAGTGAATTGGGTCGTTGAACAGCTGACTGCCCTGTTCCTGTGGTGGCCAGTATATTTACATTTCTTTTCACGCATGCAGAGTGACTATTTAACTAGGGTCCTGATGAATGCCTCCGGATCTCTTTAGGGGACCAACCTATGGCAGAAACATGTTCACCTATCTCTAGGAATATATTGGTTTAATCCCTAGTCCTCTTACTTTTTAACTGTGTCCCTACGGCCACCCAATAAAGATTTAGAGGACCCAGAGAGACACTTTTAATCACTCACACACTTTTTTGCACTCTGCCCCTCAGTCACCACTATCCATACGCTCATCTTGAGAAAACACCTCAGTTCCTCCCCTCGGGGAGTCGTAGCCCACACCTCGGTGTGAGGAGGGAACCCATATGATGAAGCATGTCACCTAACAGTGAGTGAGGGTTCTTGTCCTAAATGAAATTTCTCCTCTTGTTTTTCTTATTCTGACATTACACAGCTCCTACCTTCCCATTTTTCACATATAGCCGGACGTACTCTGTGTGATGATAAGTGTTTGATTAGTACCCCCTGGCTTTCCTTTGAACCCTACTGATCCTTAGTGTGTTTATGAACACAAAAGCAGTTCCAGCACTGCATGGACTGTGAAGTCCATGCTGTGCTGGAACTTGGGGTGCATGCAAACAGGGGGGCACGTGTTGTGTGCCCCTGAATGCATCTCTATGGTGGTGGGGTCATGGGGGCCATGTAGGGCCCCCATTGTTTCCCCACTGCCAGCCTTTTCATGGCAGGCTCACATGGCGGTCCCACCATGCATATTGTATACCCCTGCCTGCTGCGCCACTTCCAGGGAACTGCAGTTCCCTGGCACAGTCGGCGCAGCTGTGGTGGTCCGAATGGTCGCCTCGTAATAGAGCAGCCGCAGGACCGCTACCGGTGTGCCACCGCGAGTCTGGCCGGCAAAGACGGCCAGACTCATTATTTGGCCCAATACTTCACAGATATATTCCTTTTCGCATGCTTAGGCCAGCTTCTGCCAACTTGCTTTATTTTGCGTGTGTGAAAAAATTTGGACTTGGTTGTAAGTCATTTCGTTTCGTAACGACTTCTCTATGGAGAAATGTGCTGCTTTTTCTTTGCTCTATTCTGTCATATTTGATGTTCAGCAAATACTTGAAAGCATTCCTTTCCATTTCTCACTTGTAGTTTCTGTGCTAAATATCTGCTTGCTAGCACAGCTCCAGGACACCCTGGTGGGTGGAAGCATGCTATACAAAATTATCAATCACTCATTATATATTTTTCAGGGATGCAATACAAAACTTCACTGAGAAAAATCAATTCACCCTCTGGGGCTGAAGGCAATTTTTAGAAAAGGATGAAATGAGCCAACTTTGAAAAAAAATAATGCATCAGTGCTAAATGCTAGTGTACATCTGGGACCTTGGAACATTAAAAATACAGTCTATGAATATTTAAGACCACAGCTATGATGGCTCTGGCAGAGGTTGAAGCATTCCATATGCTTTGTATGCACACACACTACATCATTTCACATATTCCGTGATGAACTGATGTAATGTCTGTGGAACTGTTTTCCAGACTTTGGAATCATGTGATGGAAGCATCATGAGTGCCAAACATTTCTTCCAGTGCGATCTTCTTCTTTTAGGCAGCATTATTTTCTGGATGAAAGGTTTGGTCCATAAAACATTCTGAGACTCCATAGGACAAAAGAGCCACAGTTGCCACCAGAACAATGTGTCGAGATTTTCATGTGTATATAATAAAGGGCCTCAGCTATTGCAAAATTCTTGTAAAGTGTGTCACTTGATCTGAACTTGCCTTATTAAGATCAAGCAGTAGAGTTGTAGAGTTGCCCAGCTGGGTAGAACATTCTCCCAGGAAATGGCCAGATTCTCTGCAGTAAATACAAAGGACTTTCCTAAGTGTTCTCTCTTATTCTTACTTTGTACCAAGGTTAACCATCTGCATGGATTAATCTGAATTAACAGGGGCAGAGGACTTTTTCCTGGAGATGAACAAAGCACACTTTCGCCCACCCATTGCTTCTCAATCCATCTGTTATGTGAGATTGATTATTGCATCAAAGATTAAGGGTCACTTGAATACTGGATGCAATGAAGTCCCTCAACTAATCATATAAGCATTGGTTAAAAGTGGCCACAACCACATCATCAGTCTATGCCCCACCATGGACACCAGGGGCCATATCATACATACGGCACATTTTCCTTGTTTGAACTGGGCGCAACTTTTTTAAAAAGTGCACCCGGCACAAACAAGGAAAATGCACTTCTGCAATATAGCCCCTGATTGTTATCACTGATGTAAGATACTAGATTACACGATCCTTGTCTAAAAAGTTAGCAGTCCAACTTGGGTGGCTTGTCTGGTTTGCTTCGTGACGAAAATGGTCTGAACCTGGAACTGAAATATGGTGTGGTGTAGTAACCATGGGCTGTTACTTACGATTAATAGCATAGCCTATGATAATGTGTTTTGACTCAGGTAGGACAATATAAACTTGATCTTGGATCAAAGAAAACCTATAATCTGGATAGAAAATACAATTTACATTGCTCGAAAAAGGTTTGGAAAAAAAACAGAGGCCTTTCCCTTCTCACTGGGGTGGTATTACACAATCCTTCCAGCAGTTCCCCCGGTGACAGAGGTTGCTCCCACAGTCCTTCTGGAAGGTGAAGAAGTAGTTGAGTTTGAGTTCATTCTTCTGGTAGTGAGTTCAAGAGAAGACTCATATCTGAATAATTTGGTCCAACTATAAGGCTCATTGTTGTCAAGATTTCTCCCTATCATACTGAATCATTTTTGTTGCTTATGCCACCACCATCAAGAAATTCGCATATGAGTCCATAAATAGCTGTAAAGTATGGTCCTGACCAACTTTCAGGTTCTGAGAATCAGCAAGGAAGTGGCTCTGTACTATGAATGCTAATCCCATTTTGTCCCCTGCAGGAAAAATCACATAGACTCTTGAGGTCAGGTCTATGCTATAACCCCCAGGGGTAAAAGTAGTAATAGGGAAAGAGAAAAAGGCAGGTTTATGGCAGGTGACGCCTCTTGAGTTTCCAGACTACTGATCTGATACCGGTAAGGGTTGGAGATCAAAGGTGGGCTCTAGATGGAAAAGGAGGACAGATAAGTACAGAAATTCTTGTTGTTAATGAGGCAACGATTATCAATTATTTTTCAGGTGCTTACCATTACAGGCTGTCACAGTGCTATACCTAGCCCCTCCAGTCACCTGGAAACTGCCCGAGAGCCAAAGAAAAATAAGATGGAATGAGCCAGAGAACTCTGAAATGGCAGGACCATGGTGAATGTAACGGTACAGAGACAGAATATCGAGTAAGAAATATCGAATTGCACAATATCGTGGTCAATAATATCGATTTTGGGTCAGTAATATCGATGTAAAAAATATTGAAGTGTTTAATATCGTTAGCAAAAATATAGATGTTAAAAATATCGATTTTTTATTAATGTTATGTATTTTAGTATATATTTTATATGTGTGTGATGCATGTATTTTTTGTATAAGAATTGTTTGTATTTTTATTATATGTGTGAGAATTTTAGTAGTTATTAAAACATTTTTGTTTGAATTTTGCGTTGCTAGTTCTGTAGCGGGTTGTGGGTTTATAGTGGAATAGGGTGGGAAGTAATTTAATTATGGTAAATGTATTGAATAATTTTTGTTTATTAATATTTGTTGAATTGAGATGTTATAGTGTTAAATGTGTAAATACATTTTTTAATAATTATTTAATAATTAGTTGTTCCTTAATTTTAATTAATTAATTGCCAATTAATTATGTTAATTGTGTAATTAATTTTAGATGTGTGTTGTGGTGTTTATAGGTGAAAATGGTGGGAAGGGTGGGAAGTAATTTAGTTTTTAATTGATGAATTAATAATTAGTTGTTAATTAATTTTAAATAATTAATTGGCAATTAATTATGTTAATTGTGTAACTATTTTAGGTGTGTGTTGTGGTGTTTATAGGTGAAAATGGGTGGGAAGTAATTTATTTTTAATTGATGAATTAATAATTAGTTGTCAATTAATTTGAATTTATTAATTAGTAATTATTGATGGTAATTGTGTAATTAATTTTAGGTGTGTGTTGTGTTTATAGGTGTAAATGGTGGGAAGGGTGGGAAGTAATGTATTTTTAATTGATGAATAAATAATTAGTAGTTAATTAATTAAAATTAATTAATTAGTAATTAATTATGGTAATTGTGTAATTCATTTTAGGTGTGTGTTGTGCATATCATAGTGTTAAAGAAAGCGTATTCAATGAATGTTTATTTTTTTTATTAATCATAATTTTTTTAATCATTATTTAAATATTATGGAAATATATTTAAATACAAATGTTGAAGTTTTTTTATTGGTGTGGTGTTATAGGATAGGAAATAAAATAAATACATTTGAGTTTTAAATATTTTTTTGTTAATATTTGCTTCTTTTAAATAAATATTGTTTATAAATGTATTTATTAATTTATTTTTGATAATAGTTGTACCTTTTTGTTATATGTAATTAATATATTTAATGTTAATGTTTAATATATTTAATCTGATATTTTTGAAAATATTGTTTGTCTATTTTTAAGATTATTTACATTTTTTCAATTGTTTAAATGTTATTATAAATTTTTGTTTCTCTGCTATCCAACACTTTCATTACTGTTGCACTCACTGGAGTGGGAATAGTAATTTTTACCCCTCTGCCATCCAGCACTTTCCCTACTGTTGCACTCATTGGAGTGGGAACAGTAATTTTTACCCTTCCGCTATCCAGCACTTTCCCTACTGTTGCACTCACTGAAGTGGGAATAGTAATTTTTACCCCTCCGCCATCCAGCACTTTCCCTACTGTTGCACTTATTGGAGTGGGAATAGTAATTTTTAACCCTCCCCTATCCATTATTTTCCCTACTGTTGCACTCACTGGAGTGGGAATAGTAATTTTTACCCCTCCGCTATCCTGCACTTTCCCTACTGTTGCACTCACTGGAGTGGGAATAGTAATTTTTACCCCTCCGCTATCCAGCACTTTCCCTACTATTGCACTCACTGGAGTGGGAATAGAAATTTTTATCCCTCCGCTATCCATTATTTTCCCTACTGTTGCACTCACTGGAGTGGGAATAGTAATTTCTACCCCTCCATTATTCAAAACTTTCCCTCCTGTTGCACTCACTGGAGTGGGAATAGTCATTCTTACTTCTCCGCCATCCAGCACTTTCCCTACTGTTGCACTCACTGGAGTGGGAATAGTCATTTTTACCCTTCCGCTATCCAGCACTTTCCCTACTGTTGCACTCACTGGAGTGGCAATAGTAATTTTTACCCCTCCGCTATCCAACACTTTCCCTACTGTTGCACTCACTGGAGTGTGAATAGTAATTTTTATCCCTCCACTATCCAACATTTTCCCTACTGTTGCACTCTTTGGAGTTGGAATAGTAATTTTTACCCCTCTGCTATTAAATACTTTCCCTACTGTTGTACTCACTGGAGTGGGAATAGTAACTTTTATCCCTCCGCTATCCAGCACTTTCCCTACTGTTGCACTCACTGGAGTGGGAATAGTAATTTGTATCTCTCTGCTATGCAATACTTTCCCTACTGTTGCACTCACTGGTGTGGGAATAATAATTTTTACCCCTCCGCTATCCAGCACTTTCCCTACTGTTGCACTCACTGGAGTGTGAATAGTAATTTTTAACCCTCCCCTATCCATTATTTTCCCTACTGTTGCACTCACTGGAGTGTGAATAGTAATTTTTATCCCTTCGCTATCCAGCACTTTCCCTACTGTTGCACTCACTGGAGTGGGAATAGTAATTTTTACCCCTATGCTATCCAGCACTTTCCCTACTGTTGCACTCACTGGAGTGGGAATAGAAATTTTTATCCCTCTGCTATCCAACACTTTCACTACTGTTGCACTCACTGTAGTGTGAATAGTAATTTTTATCCCTCCGCTATCCCAAATTTTTCCTACTGTTGCACTCTTTGGAGTTGGAATAGTAATTTTTACCCCTCTGCTATTAAATACTTTCCCTACTGTTGTACTCACTGGAGTCGGAATAGTAATTTTTATCCCTCCGCTATCCAGCACTTTCCCTACTGTTGCACTCACTGGAGTGGGAATAGTAATTTTTATCCCTCCGCTATCCAATACTTTCCCTACTGTTGCACTCACTGATGTGGGAATAATAATTTTTACCCCTCCGCTATCCAGCACTTTCCCTACTGTTGCACTCACTGGAGTGTGAATAGTAATTTTTACTCCCCCACTATCCAACAATTTCCCTACTGTTGCACTGACTGGAGTGGGAATAGTCATTTTTACCCTTCCGCTATCCAGCACTTTCCCTACTGTTGCACTCACTGGTGTGGCAATAGTAATTTTTACTCCTCCGCTATCCAACACTTTCCCTACTGTTGCACTCACTGGAGTGTGAATAGTAATTTTTATCCCTCCGCTATCCAAAATTTTCCCTACTGTTGCACTCTTTGGAGTTGGAATAGTAATTTTTACCCCTCTGCTATTAAATACTTTCCCTACTGTTGTACTCACTGGAGTGGGAATAGTAATTTTTATCCCTCCGCTATCCAGCACTTTCCCTACTGTTGCACTCACTGGAGTGGGAATAGTAATTTTTATCCCTCCGCTATCCAATACTTTCCCTACTGTTGCACTCACTGGTGAGGGAATAATTATTTTTACCCCTCCGCTATCCAGCACTTTCCCTACTGTTGCACTCACTGGAGTGTGAATAGTAATTTTTACTCCCCCGCTATCCAACAATTTCCCTACTGTTGCTCTGACTGGAGTTGGAATAGTAAATTCAATTATTCCGCTATCCTACATTTTCCCAACGGTTGTATTTATTGTATTGCGAAATGTATGTTTTAGATTTTTTTAATAGTTAAATGTTTGATAAATTATAAAATGGTTATTTTAAATTTTAAATTATTGATATATGTATATATTTTATTTTTATATAATGTAAAAGTTTAAAATTAAATAAAGATAATAGTTAATAAATTATTTTTAAGTAAATATATGTATATGTATAAATTATTATGTTTGTGTTTATATTTTTTAATTAAGTTTATTTGTCATATTTAGTTAAAATATATATTAAATGTAATTTATCTTGTTAACATATTATTAATATTTAATATATTTAATATATTTTATTTTATATATATTTTTAAATCGATATTTTGTACATCTATATTTTTTACTTCGATATTTTTGATTTGATATTTTTGTACCTACCTGTTTAAGTATAGGGAGTCGATATTTTTGCATTCTAAATTTTCTCATCGATATTTTTGTCATCAATATTTTTTACATCGATATTTTGTCAGTGATGCCAATGTAACATTAGAGCAGGTGAAGACCCAGTGGTTCGCAGGTACAGCAGCCAAAAGAGTCAGAGCAGGAAGGAAATGGAAGAGAGAGATGGATCCTTCGCTCCTGGGATTGCACTACAGGAAAGAAATAACAAAATTGAGGTGACATACATTTGAATGCAAGCTTCACAGAGAGAAGAAGAACCCACACCATCCTTGTTGTCAAGCAGTGATAGTCTAGGGGTGGATTTTTTTTATCAAGTCTCTTGTTCTCCTGTCCCGGAAGCCTTCACAAGTCTAACCACTATTCCTGTCCCACCCCCGAACTAGCTGAACACTCCTCCCGCTGGTCCCTCCGATACCAGACACTTGTACACCAACCTCCTCTTCTCCATTTAACTTATGACGGTCTCATGTTCTATTGAGAATGGGTATTCCCAAATTGAGCAGCCACTTTCCTTTTTCCTGGGGAATGTAGCTGTCTGCAAAGTGCAGTGTTCTTGGGATTCCTGACACAGGCACTTTCACCAGTAGTAGAGACAAGAGTGAGATGCATCCTCTCCTTCCTCTATAGTCACAGCTTTAACAACCAGGGTCATGGCCGCAGGGTGGCATTTGACGGCCGGGCCAGCCCATATGAATCTTTGCCCTCCCACCCCCAACTGGCCCAGGCGGCTGGCACAGCATGAATCGAAATCTAAAACTGCATTCACATTTGAATGTATACAATGAAATTCAAAAAGAAACCATACACACTAGAAATAGAGGTGCAAAACTCCCAATAAAAGCATGCTAGAGCTCAGAAGGTGAATGAGCAATACAAATGACTTTAAATTTTGTTTTTATATTGTCACATTTACTGTGCGTTCAGACAGAAGTCAAATGTCAGGCCTTGTCTGCTAACAAGTTGCTGCTTATTATTTTAACACAGAGACATTGTTTGTTTTACTTTCTCTAACTGGAAATTGAGAGAAATTTGCAAAGTGAACTATGTGACAATCTTGCTGAAGTGCAGAGAGTGCAAAAAGAAAGACAGTAGGATGTCATTTTTTATTTCAATATATATCAGCAGTAATGGAAGCACAAATGAAGCATCTTTTGATTCGTAAATCTGAAGTGTGATGGAAAGAAAGATTTTTATAGGATCAAAACGAATCTTGGTGATGCACAAATGATAAATATTTTATTGTATTGCAGCATTTGTATAGCGCTTACTACCTCTAAGTGGGACACTGAAGCTCCTATCTTCATTGGAAGCAAGGTACGCCATATAGGGTGTGTAGTTGGAAGGGTGTTATTGGAGTTTTTTGATCCTATGTGGGAAGTGTTTCCATGTTATGCGTGATTACCACCGAGGTGCAGTTATCATGTTAAGGGATGCAGCGCGTAGCAGTGTAGTGAATAATGAGGTGTGAGAGACAAAGAGTTGCATTGCATAGTGTTTCAGTGCACTAGCAGCTTTAAACAGCTCTGCAGGCCCCTTTATGGTATTTCTTATGCTTATAGTCTGTCTAGCTGGTTACGTTGCTGAGGGTCTGTTCAGAAACTTTGTTTATTGTGGTGAGCCTAAGCTGGCATGTTTGGAGGTAGAGAGAAGGGGAGAGATCTGCTGGGATGGGTATTGTTTCTATCATCCCATATCTGGGTGTCTTGTGAGATGTAAAGAAGTGGGCATGGAGTACAAATATTTGGGACCTGCAGTGGTGGTCTAGGTTAAAGTTCTCCAATTGACCATCAGTGTGTGACAGATCTCTTCAGTTATTCAATGCCTGTTTATTTGGTGGCAACTGGTTTATTGACTGCACAGTACTGGTGATGGACAACCCTTGTAGCAGGTGTGTCTTATGTGAATGTAAGAGGTGTAAGTGATAGTTGGCTGCTGATTGTTGAGTGCTATGATATTAGTATGAGTATGGGCCAGAAATTTTATATATGAAATTACATAACTATATAATACCCAGGCGAACAATCGGTCAGCCCTCCTTAACTTACCTGCCTATCGAAAGAAGTTGCTGGTTGGGTTGTGCCCAATCTGTGAATTGTAAGCTGAAGATTGAGTCTGTGAGTGGGACTGTCTTTCTGGGTTCTGTTGTTGTATGGTGTGGTGTGGTGTAGCTGTCTTGGAAATAGCCATGTTTTCAACTGTCTTCTGAAGTGCATATGCTCCTAGTTGCTTCAAATGCTGGCTGGTAGTGAGTTGCAGACCTTGGCGTCTTGTACTGAGAAAGCAGTGATCCCTGCACCCGGAACGAGAGCAAAGAGTTTTAAGGCCGTCAAAGCTTTGATACGAGTACATCAACCTCTCGACTCAGCCTTCCGCAATTTCATCAGATTGCAATACACAAAAGTAAAGTGTGAATACGGCAATACCGATTGGATTGCCAAGGAAGGCTAATATTGAAGAAATGTACAGTTATTTGAATGCGGGCAGCTGATCAACAAATAAGCTGTTCCCTTGACTCTTTCATTAATGATATTTCTTCTATTCTCAATATAACGATTTTAAACAAATATGATTTTATGATACTAAATCTGATGTCGTCGTTAATCAACAAGCGACCACGATAGAACCCTTCTATCATAATACTACGGGTGGAGAATGTAGTTTTCTTCCTCTGGGTGCCACGCCATTGAAAGCGGGAGACAACTTTTCCAGGGTCTCCATATAAGACAATTAGATAAACTGAAACTTTTTGTCCTGAAGAAGGTGAAGATCCATCAAACTTTCACTGAAACGCCGCGTCAACAGTTTTTCTGTGTATTTTTAAAATTGTGCTTTTTTAACTTGAATTTGTTATTTGTTCTTCTTTTTTTTTTTAAATGAAGTGGATAAAGAAAATGATGCCAATGTATTAATGAAATTATTGTTTGAGACAAGTTGGTTACTTTCTGTATTTGCACCTTAAGAACTTAAAATTAACTTGTTTTTTAAAACTACAAAACTTTTTAAATAAAACAATATATAATTTATTATATGTTTGAGCTTTGAATTTCATTGCAACACATTACAGCAACTAGTAAATGAAAAGGTTCTTTCAAGTAAATTTGTGGTTATTTTTGCAACTTACCTTTGTCATATTTCTTGCACAAAGTACCTATAGCACATGATCCGGATGTTAGGTTGGTTTACAGTATTTGCTTATATTTTTACCTCACTCATTTTCTAGTCATTTGGAAAGGGATCTTTCTGTTTTTTGCTTCATAGACCCGTCCCTTTTCTAAGTATCAGGGTACCTCCCTCACATTTTGGCAAAAAGCAGTGATTCCTACAGATTCCATATGGAAAGGTGGTATGGTGATACGTGATGCAAATCTGAAGTGCAGTGGCCTGTTTTATTTGTGTTACTTGAGTTTAACTTGTAGGAATAGGGGTCCTTTTCCTTAAGAGGCTAAGCAGACAATGCAAAGTGCCTTGAACATTTCTCTTCCAGCTATATGTAGCCAGTGGAGTGATTGCAAGAGTGGAGGCATAGGTTCTCTTGGGTGAAGGGCGGAGAAGAAATCTTGTAGCAGCATTTTGGATGAGTTGTATTTTGAGTATGATGAATGCGGTGTGCCGAGGTAAAGGTTGTTTACATATTCAAGCTTAGAGATTATGAGTGTGAGAGAATGGCTTACCATTTCTGTGGTATCCAGGGTGTGAGAAGATGCAACATAGGTGCCAATTACAATGCGGTCGGAAACAGCTCCGACCATTGGTCGGAGCCGTTCCGACTGCATCGTAATCTGCCGGTTGGTTTCCTTTCCGACCGACCCATTAAGATGGAGTCGCTCGGAAAAGAATGCGACCGGTCATTCCGACAGGTTTCCGACGTACTCGGAGTGCCCGTCTGCCAGTCAGAATGCTTTGAGTAATCCCAAGGACGGCTCCTCCCGCCCAAGGGATTACTATGTCGGATTTCGACAGCCTTTCTGTACCGCCCTTTCTGACACAGAAAGGCTGCCGGAACTTGACTTTGAGGGCCCCCAGCAGGGCCCCCATGGGTGCACGGCCTCCGGTTGTAGGATGAGGGGGCACCTATGAAGCCCCCCCTGTTGATCCCTGCACCCCGTGCTGAACTGCACCTCCTATTTTACAATGGAATCATGTATTCCCGCCGGAATACAGGCTCCCATTGTAAAGTATAGGCATGCGACCGAACAGTGTTCTGTCGCATCCTAATTAGTTGGTTGGGACCGTCCACCGGGTGTTGGTCGATCCCTTGACCGATACCATGTCGGGCAGAGGAAACTCCGCCGACATCGTAATAGAGCCCATAGTGTTTTCATTGTGTAGAAGGCACTCTCTGTGATGTTTAAAGATGTGGTATCAGGTGTTGCTCCGCATCCATGGTTACCCCAGCGTTTCTGACTTCTCTTGTTATTCTTGGAAGAGCCTCATGTTCCTTAGGGCATATGAGGTAGGCTGGTATTTTTGTCATTGTCCGCAGGTCACAATCTCTGTCGTTGCAGTATTGAGTTTTAGATGGTTATTCATCATCCATGTGTTTAGGAAGTCATCAAGTTTTAAACTGTAGAGGCCTTCCGGGCCATCCATTTTTAAAATTATTGTGGTGTCATCTGCATTGTTGTAACAGGTAAGGTTGAATAATCTATTCAGGTTTGGCAAGGGGGTTAGGTAGATATCGAATAATAGAGGGGATATGATAGACCCCTGAAGGACGCCACAGTGTGGTGTGTGGGGAGCTGATGTGAAAGGTGGTACCAAAATTAATTTGCAGTCAAAGCTGAGTGGCTAAGTATTCAATGGTCATTATCTGAACTCCCTTCTCACATATGGTTTGTCAAACAAGAATATGCTGAGTGAAAAGAGTGCACAACTGTGCAGGACATTGAGTCATGTTGTTTTTGAGCCATCAACTTCCATGAACTTTCCTATTCAGGATAAGTAAATGGTCTTCACTACCTAAACCTACCAGCCATTCAGAAGCAATATCCAATCAGGAAATCTCTATATTCCAATAAGGCTAGTGCTATGATTAACCTATAGGAATGGGGCAGAGTTATCAAAAGTCAGGTGGGACTTATATTTGACAGACATTTCTCCAGCCTAAAGTCTTCCTAGGGGCACTGGCCTATTGTAAAATATAGCCTGATGAGATAACCTATCTGCTTTACAGATCTTTTTTGTTTACAGAACCCAGATAGTTTGTTAGGTTACTATGCCTGCTGCAGAGGACTGCAAATCCCTTCACTAGCAGTAGCGTGAATCTGAAATGATCCAATAGAGCCTGCCATGTCAAAAAGGGTTGCTATAAAGCACCATCTGTCTTCCAAAAATGGTTTAATATTTAGATAACCCTGCCAGGGTTTTTATTGGGAGAAGTGTGGGAATGCTGAGTGATAGGAATTTTATGGATTCTCACAGATTCTGGAATTTTCCTTCACAGAAATATGAGGAAAATCTGTGATTGAGCCAAAGATTGGTGTTTGCAGCACATTCTTGGTAAGAAAATGCAGTGGGATCCATGAAAGAGACACCTACCCTAGGTTCCTTGTTTTCATAAACAACTGGTCCTAGAAGGTTACCTGGGTGCCGGCCGAGCCTTGAACTAATTACCGCAGCTACCTACATTGTCAGAATGGGCCAATGTGCAAAATCTTTGTTTCCTTGTTGTGTGTGGGGGTTTTCCTTTCATAAGTGATAGCCCAGCCACCCAAGTGGGGTACTATTGTTATTGGGAGAAGAGTAGGAATGCTTTTTGATAGGACATTTGTGGATCCCCGTAGATTCCATGAGTGTGGCCTGCTTTCACTTTTGTTTTGCTGTATCAGCAGCACAGTGTGCGATGCAATACCGCAAAAAAATCAAACTCATGGGAAGAATTTCCCTCGTGCTCCAACTTAGATTTTGGAAAAGGAAAAGTTTTGGTGTTTTTACCATAAAAATGTTCTTTTCCAGTACTGTGGATGACCCATCAAAGTTCACTGCACTGTGAAGGAATTATGGTGGACGTCAATGTGTTATCCTCTGCCCCAAAGCATTAAAACCAACCAGATCCATGCAACCTGATGCCCTGCCCAACAAGAATGGACAACAAACTGCAGGGATATGATGGCCACATTGCACTAACTTCTTTGTTCCATTGTTGTATGGGACGTCTCCATTTTCAAAAGGCCTCCCCGAACTGTAGGCTTCCAGGACTGGAGAACAGAGAAAAGCACAGTGGGCACAGAAAGGTGGCAACTGCTGCTCATGGCCATGTACCACCAAGAGAAAGTTTCAGTAGCCATACATGATCTATGAAGAAGAGGGCTAAGGAGGGAATAAAAAATACTATACTGAGAAGTACAAAGAAGATAGAGAAGAAGTTCTAGAAATGGAGAGAAAGAAAGGAAAGCAAATAGAAAAAGTAAGAGAAAGTTGGAGAGACAGGAAGGGGAAGATTAACAGATGCAGCAGCAAACAGAATGGTGTAGCAGGGGAAAGGCTGATGGAGTCACAGGGGAGAGAGATTTGGAGATGAGGAGAGAAGAGAGAGAGAGCAAAATAGAGCCTCAAGGAGCAAAATGAGAGCTAGCTACATAGAGAAAAAGTGATTGGAAATTTTAAGTGGAATTTATAGCTTATCATGTTTTTGCCAATCTAGCTGGACAAATGTGATTTCAATGCACAAATTCACACTCATTTTCTGAAAGGATCTTAGTGTAAGATAAAAAAATCACCTTGTAACTCGCTCAGAAGCCCAAGTTCTATTATTGGGGTAATTTGGCTTTCTAGTGTAGATTGAAATATGGCAATCTCTTAACTGTTTCATAACATGACACTTGCATTTTATGTAGCAATGCTAAACAATCCCTCTGCAAGTGGGACAATTGAAACCAGCCAGACATTTGCAGGAACTTTCTCAACCACTGTGGGCTTCCGTAGTAATGGGAGAACAAGTGCTCAATTCCATATGGAACTGTATCAGAAAAAAAGGGGCTGTTTAAGCTAGATCAGTTAGTAACATGATATGCGATAAGGGCAATGTCTCAAGCCTTTGAAAGTGCAAGGGTCAAGTGATGACCCAGATGTAATCGAAAATAACTTGTCATGGACAAAGTTCTCTTTGATGAGCAGAAAGGGGAAAGACATTATTGTCTGATGGGACTATCTCAGAAGGCGCTGAACAAATCTTAAACGACTGTGATAAGTTTCTGATTCTAAATCACACAAAGATTTAGAAGAACAGCAGTGCAACTGGCAGCATTGATTAGACAAAAGCGTAGCAACAGTACCATGGGCCCCGGTGCAAGCAAGGAAAATGGCCCCTTTGACTACTGTTGGCTTAGTAAAAGGAAGCAATTATCTGGTTTCCAGAAGCACCTCACGGGACCAGTGCCACTACACCTGCTGTGCAAATGGTACCTACGCCCCTGGGTGTAGAACAATATTTCATTTTCTCTAAGCAATGAAGGCAAAGCTACATTGCTACATCGATCAGTGCGCATAAGTACGATTTTGTAAACAAAATTCTTATAGTACAGAAAGTATTGCATCTGCAGCTGGAATGGAAGGTTGAAATAATGGTGGCTGCAGCACTGCAGGCACGTATTCAGGCGCTTGTTTCAGTGTTCCCTTCTGTCTGAGATAGCACAGTGAATCCTATTCAGCATTTGCGTGGGAAAATCATTCTTTGTACTCCTGAAACACTGGCATAGCTAAGGCTGTTCACAGCGTTAGTAACGAATACAGAGAAACACAAACACTGGAAGAAGCTGTGAGCAGCAGCAACAAGTCACAAGAACAGAATGACAGAAGGTTAGTTTCTGCAACAGCTGAGGCTGATGTGAAAACGCAAAAATGAAAAGAAAAACTCCCCCAGGTCTCAAATACTTTCCCTACAATACAACCGTATGTGGTGTCTTCCCTAATGACATCTTTGTAATACAAGTTCTATAGAACATAGAACTTAGAATGCAATTGACTGTTCTCTCATTTAGCAGTTGCTTCCATGCTACTGATGGATGAGGTGCATATGGATAAACCTCTGTTATAATCTACAACGTTTCCAGTTCATCTTTATTGAAGATCTGTACATTTCCTTATTGGAAGGGAGATAAATGATCATCCTATTGGTTGTGTGAAAATTGAGGGAATTGAGCTAAAAATGAAATTTGACTCATGCTCATATCTTACAATTATTCCTAAAGAAATCTATTGCAAGTGGTTTCAGGAAAAGAACAATTTAAAAAAATGGATGTAAACCCAGCAGGTTATGGTGGTCAACCCATCAGCATGTTGGGGTATTTTAATACCTGCATGGAGATGAAAAATAAGTTGATAGTGGGAAAAATGTATGTGTCTAAGCAAGGTGATTGTTTACTAGGTTGGCCACACCAGCGTTTAATGGGAGTCACTCTAAATCCAAATGTTGAACCACAAGTACAAGTTCAGGAAATTGAAAGTAATTACCATGATTTTATGGTAGAATTTCCTCTTTTATTTATAGAGAAACTAGGGTGCTTGAAGGGATATAAACACTGTATCAAAATCAAAAGTGGGGCTGTTCCTTCAGTAGCAAAAGTAAGGAGGATTCCTATTGCGTTACAGGAGAAAGTTGAAAAAGAATTAGAAAAGCTTCTTAGTCAAGATATCATTACTCCTGCGGAAGCATCTGATTGGTTGGCACCTGTTGTTGTCACTAACAAACCCAATGGCGACATAAGATTATGTGTGGACCGGAGGTCCCTTAACAGGGAAGTAGTGGTAGACAAATTTCCTCTGCCCAACATAGACGAAATAATGTCAACATTGAATGGTGCAAAATTTTTCACAACTCTGGATCTTACTCAGGCATATCACCAGATAGTGCTTACTCATGATTCACAAGACTTGACGGCATTCATCACTCCAATGGGTGCATTTAAATACAAGAGAATGCCGTTTGGTCTTGTGTCTGCTGCATCAGTTTTTCAGAGAGTGATGTCTTACATTTTAAAAGGTGTGAAAGGTGTCAAATGTTACCAGGATGATCTATTAATTTCTGGATCAAATCAACAAGAACATGATATCAGAGTGAGAATAGTTCTGGAGAAACTTGAAAAAGCTGGCTTCACTTTAAAATTTGAGAAATGTAGGTTTTCAGTACAAGAAGTAAATTATTTGGGACATTGTATTACAGCCACAGGTATTAGTCCTAAAAAAGAGTTGGTGGATACAATTCTCAAATTAGCTTCACCTAAAACTAAAGAAGAAGTTGTATCTTTCTTAGGTATGGTTGAATATTATAGCAAATTCATAAATAATTTGGCAAGCAAATCTAATAATATGAGAATGTTATTAAGTAAAAACAAAGAGTTTGTTTGGTCAGAAGAATGTGAATGTGAATTTTTAAAATTGAAAGAAAATGTGAAAGATGCTCCCAAATTGCAGGCTTTTATCCCGGGTATAGACACTACAGTGGTGACAGATGCTAGCTCAAAGGGATTAGGTGCCATTCTAAAGCAAACCAGAGATGGAAAAGAACATCTGATTGCTTGTGCTTCAAGGAGTTTGCGGGGAACAGAGTTAAATTACTCTGTAATTGAAAAAGAGGCGTTGGCCATTTTCTGGGCACTTAATAAGTTTCGCAATTTTATTTGGGGGACATTATTTAAAGTATGCACTGGTCACAAACCACTGAGAGAAATCTTTTCAAAAAAAGGTCTGGATTTTATTTCCTCAAGGATAAGGCGATGGGTGATTGGTCTACAGGATTTTAATTTTGAGGTGGAACATCTACCTGGTGTAGACAATATATCTGCAGATTGTTTGTCCCGTTTGGTATGTGATGCAGAAGATGATCTATTAGAGGAAGATATTCTAGAGGATGAAATCTTTGTTATGAAATAACTTCAGGAATTATTAATGAAGTTGAATGGAAAGATGAGGTACAAAAGGATGGTGAGTTGTTAAAGGTCATAAACATGATACAACTGGAAAAAGCATTTGATAAATCCTTGTCAAAAATATGGCGTATGATTGCTGATGAATTGTCTGTTGAGAGAGGATTATTGTTAAGAGGCACCAAATTCGTTCCTCCTTCATCTCTAAGAAAAAAACTTATGGAAGAGGCACATCAGGGACACTTAGGTATTGTGAAGACTAAGGAGAGGTTGAGAGCTTGTTTCTGGTGGCCCGGGATGGATTTAGAGATAGAGCGAGAAGTTAGAGAGTGCATGCAATGTAAGATCAGTGATAAGATTCTTACCACTCGTACAATGCCCATGGTTTGTCAAAGATTACCAAGTAGTCCCCGGGAAGATATTGCAATTGATATTGTTGGGCCGCTTACTGGTGAACATGTTACTCCTTTCTTGATAGTTCTCATTGATTTGTCTTCCAGATGGGTGGAGGTTTCGTGTGTGTCAGAGGTGACTTCTGCTTGTGTGATTTCATTTTTGCAAGATGTGTTCAGAAGGGAAGGTTTTCCTAGAACATTGCTATCTGATAATGGTCCCCAATTCTGTTCAAAGCAAATGAATGATTTCTTACAGACGTGTGGAATTCAACATAAAAGATGTGCAATTTATCATCCAGAGGCAAACGGGACAGTTGAAAGATTTAATAAGGTGATTAAGGAAAACATTCAACTGTCAAAAGTAAACTCTTTAAATTGGAAAGAGGAATTACAGAAATGTATCTTGGCTCATCGTTTTACGCCTCACACTACCACCAAGAAGTCTCCCTTTGAATTGTTCAAGGGAAGAGCTCCTAATACAAGTTTGTGCCCGAGTTGGATGACTTGGGGTAAAGGAATAAAAGATAATTGTGTTGGTGCTTGGAGAATAAGAGAAGAAAAGTTGCAAATAAAAAAATAAAAAAACTTTGATGAAAGGAAAAGAGTAAAAGAAGTTGATGTAAGGGTTGGTGATTTGGTTCGAGTGAAGGCACCTGTAGGTGCTTTGTCTTGGTCCAGATACACAAAACCAATATGTGTAACAAAATGTTTTAGGAATGCTGTCAAATTGGAAGATGGAAGAATTTGGAATATGAATAGAGTTGTCATCCTCAAATCTAATCCAGGAATAGGAAAAGATGGTAGAGATAGGTTTGAGGTCTCTGATAAGTTGTCTCATTCAGATATACGTCGAAGCGAGCGTAAGACAACCATGCCTTCTTATCTCAAAGACTATGTTAACTAGTACACTTATGGTTGCATTATGTTATATATGTATCTTTTATTATGGTGATTTGTAATTCCATGTTTTCTGTACATTTCCTTATTGGAAGGGAGATGTGTGGTGTCTTCCTTAATGACATCTTTGTAATACAAGTTCTATAGAACATAGAACTTAGAATGCAACTGACTGTTCTCTCATTTAGCAGTTGCTTCCATGCTACTGATGGATGAGGTGCATATGAATAAACCTCTGTTATAATCTACAACGTTTCCAGTTCATCTTTATTGAAGATTTTTTACCGTCCATCAGTGCTACAACAGGCGCATTAACCTGGGAAGCTATCACATCAGGAGCACGCTTGAGATGTGGGTTCTTAAAACAGCTCTGTCCAAGACCAGTGGTAAACTTTATGTCATTATGTTATCAGCGTCCCATCAAGTAATATTACATGAACAAGCACTGCAATGTGTCTTCAGAAGATGCTGTAACTCCCGACAACAGCCTCATCTGGACTCCCTTTCAGACAGTGGCACTGCATAAAACGGCATGGACTTCGCTAGCCTCACAGATACGAGTAGCTATGTTCCAGCGAGGAATTTCATGGAGATAACTCTGTGGGTTGCATGTCAGCTGCTTTCTACTTTTTGAATTCGCTGCTCAGATAGACAGGTTTCAGGCCAGTCCACAGAAAGTGTAGTGTGCAACTATTTAATGGCATGGGCGGTTCCTGCCTCTGGGCGTTGGGGCATTGACCCACTGGTATTTTGCCCTTCCTATTACTTGGGAATATACACTACACACACTTTAGCTTACAAGAATTGAAATCACCATCATTCAAATTAGCATGACTTGTGAGTCGTGACTCGAGTCAGCCTTACAGCCAAGGGCACGGTGGTGGCTCTGAAGGGGCTGGGCCTCAATTTGGCAGACACACATGGCCATGGGTAGAAGCGAACGCACGGTATCTAGGCCACAAAGTGCGCATATCGGGTTGGCCGGCTGCCTATCTCTGTCCAGCCTGACATGCGCACTAGAGGCTTCTCTGTACTGCACATTAGTGAGCAGGGGTTGCTCAAAGCCACAGACCCTCAGTCTCCTAATGATCAGTGAGTTTGCCCACTCATGTCAATACTGGGACTGCTCTCATGCTGTGTTACAGCAAGGGAGCAGCGTCTGGATTGGCTGAGCGACACGGTTGCTGGGCCTAGTCTAGGCCTCTGATGCAGAGTTTGTAGAGTTTGTGCACATGGCTCCACGAAGGTGGGAGGCTCTGCCCGTGGAGCATGACCAATCACTGTAATGGCTTATTGTCAAGCCATGCAGTAATTGGCCATTTCTACTGTTGCTGGGCTGCTCGGCCACCCTGTTTCTCTCCCTCCTCTCAGCGCGCCAGAGCTAGACGTAGTCAGACCACACCTGTGATATAACCTTAACTCATGCTGCTGTGGCACTGGTGAGTCGAGTCTTTGTGTGACGAACGACAAAGATCCAAGTACTCCGAGTAGAGTGGACACTCAATGGACCAGCCAGTGCCACTTCTAACCCTGAGAAAAAGTACGTGGCACAATATAAATTATTGTATAGACATAAATTACATATATATTGTGTTATGTGTGAAAGAACCACAGTCCTGAAGAAAATCCTGTATCTTAGGAAAATCAGGTACGGACCACAACGTAGTTTTTTGAAATCTTTAGTGCTTTATTGCAACCTCCACAGCATGACGCGTTTCGACCAGGTCACCCCGGTCTTGATCACATGATGTGCCGGGACCCTTAACGTGAATAAATAGATACACCCTGGGAGAACAATCCCTCCCTCCCGCTCAATAGAACTCGACAACAGACTATATGTATAGCCTCATCTTTAAAACCAATAGCTGACAATAAATTACCCTTCTTAATAAACACTATATCAACCACAAAATTCAACATTTAAAATTGATCATACATAATTTGATATAAACACAATGATACAAAATACATTTATACATAATACATTTTGTATAATGGGCAAGTGCCCAAAACCATCGTGCTAATGTGTGTCGCTTATTAAAGCAATACACACAGGAAAAACAAGATGTCGTCGATTAACGGTTCTATTGTTGTTGAGCATATTGAGCGCATACCAAAGACTGTGCAAATATCCTAAACAAAGTGCAAGTGCCAATAAGGTGCTAGTGATAAAAATAAAACAACTATTACATCATAGTTGATACTTTTACCTATAAAAAAATGCATAAATATTTATGGTTGGTCGTGCTATGCCTGTAACCTTGATCTTCATTAATATTTCAAAAAACTACGTTGTGGTCCGTACCTGATTTTCCTAAGATACAGGATTTTCTTCAGGACTGTGGTTCTTTCACACATAACACAATATATATGTAATTTATGTCTATACAATAATTTATATTGTGCCACGTACTTTTTCTCAGGGTTAGAAGTGGCACTGGCTGTGCATAAATGCACAAAAACCAAACAATGTAGATATAATCACATAAATTCATATATGTACATTAGTAAGACGGGGAGTACGAATAACTTAATTTCAATGTGCAAAAAATAGCAGAATCCACAGTGCAAATAAGCAATAGTGCAAATGAGCAATAGTGCAAATAAGCAATAGTGCAAATAAGCAATACCAAAGGTCGATATCAGAACAGTACAAATACAATTAAAAACTGTACAAATACGCTGTCATGAAGTCTATGTGTAGAATGAATGACTGGTAGTATAATACTTTTAGACTCCAAATAATACAGTATTAATCTTTTTGAATAAAGTTCTTTCCTTATTCATTGTACAACCAGAGTCCCCGAGCAGGAGCCCCCCTATCACCAAGTAAAACCGATAAAATCCAGTAAAACAAGGTAAAACTAGGGCTAAAACTGGACTAAAATCCACCAGACAGAATTCAACCAAATGAAGTTAAACAAATCTGTATTGGTTTTAAAAGAAAACACAAAAACAGATACAGTTATCTAAGGATAAATACGGAGGAGAGCCAGTGCGACTTCCTAAACACATTTTACAGAAAATTGTGTAAATCTTCCCCCGTATTTAAACCATTTGGCATCTTAGTATCTAGTTGTAGAATGTAACGAGTCTCCAATTGTCTTAATTTCTTTTCTCTGTTACCTCCTCTTATCGACCTTGGTACCGCATCAATTACAAAATAGCTAAAATCACGTAAGTTGTTATTATGTACAAGTTTAAAATGCCTAGCAACTGGGTAACTGGGGTCAGAATTTACTATCGCTCGAAGGTGTTGCAAAATACGCGTAAACACCTGCAGCTTAGTGCTGCCTATGTACTGTAGATGACATGAACATTCCAGTACATATACTGCAAAATCAGTTTTACAGGTGAACATACCATTTATTTTCGATGGAATGTTTCCAAAAGCGTCAGTGTATTCTAGTTTGTTTACCCCAAACTTACACGCTCTACAGGAACTGCACTTAAAAAACCCAGTCCTATTCGAGAGCCAGTTTCTAGGAGTTAATACCTCCGGGCTAGTTTTAATTAATGCATCCCTCATAGAGGGTGCCCTCCTGAAAGTAATGGCTGGAGTCTCAGGTAAAATTGGTGAAAGGGTAATATCAGTTTTGAGTATTGGCCAATTTTTGTTGATAATACTTCTAACTTGATTTTCATGGCGGCTATATGTAGTTATTAATCTAACCACCTCGTCTTTTTTGTGTTTATTACCCTTTCTTACAGCTGTAGAAGACAGGGTTTTTGGATTTCTGTTGGTGACTACCATCTCACTACTAATACTGTTGGCTCTCAATAGTGCTATTTGTAAATCTTTAGTTTTGTATCCTCGTGATTGGAATCTCTGTAATGATTGTGTTATGTGTATATAGGGGCAGCGAAGGCAACTTGGCGAGTGCTTAGTGGTGGTGGTGGGGGGGAGAAACGGGATTCAGCCTGCCAGATAAATGACAGAGACTAGGTGAAGTTGTTGGGTTCGGTAACTTTTGGTGATTGTATAAGTCCTGGTGAATGTTGCCAGAATCAACATATCAAAGGAATTGAAAAAGACCTTCACGATGGTGTGTGGGAGGGGAAAAACAAAGACTAGGACCCACCACATAAATAGTGTCCCTATTGCAGCAACAAACTCTTTTGTTTATTTAGGCTTAACATTTATAGCAAATGGACATTGGGGAGCCCATATTGAACATTGCAAATTAAAATTTACCCAGATAATAGAAGCAATTTTTAGATTTTCTAAGAAAATGGGTAATAAACCCATCAGGGAAAATATGACATTGTATAAAAGTAAGTGTCTATCTGGAACATGTTCTGGTGCTGCGCTATGGGGAGCAACAAACCATTCCATCCTCCAGACCCAAGAAAATAATTTTCTACGGAGATTGTTAGCTGTGCCAAAATCTACCCCCACATATAGCGTACATAAAGAGTTGGGTGCTCCGTATATTAAGGATTTTATTAGCCTGGCAAGTCTAAATACCTGGTATGGAATATGGAGTAAGGAGGGCACAAAATTCACCCAGGACATTATTAAGGATTGCCTTGCACTACAACACAGGGAAAAGATTCTGTGGTTGATGTATATTAACAATAGAGCAACAACCGGTCCGGAGTAAAGCGCCCGAGTGAGATACTTGAGTGCCGAGAGCTCGTTTTTTTGCTTGCCTTTTCCTGCAGTCTCATTAAACGTGGTCTTTTCCAGAACGCCTAAAGTGTGGCTTCACTACTTCATAATAACGCGTTAAATGATCTTTGCTTGTTTGCACTGAGTTAAATGGAAGCGATTTATTTTGGGGATTTTGCGAAAAAAAGACATTCAGGCCGTGCCCCCTACTTGCAATACTAACGTTCCTCAACTTCGTCAAGGGTACATAAGCAGTGCTGAGTACCGGAAGTAGTGCCTCAAGGATTGAGACTATGTCTTAGGGTGCACGCTTGCCTTACAGGCTGGAACTCCATGCGAAAAGGTCCTTTTGAGTTGGCACTGACACTGCACGGGGGACCGTTAGGGCAGCTCCTGAGTGTGGCTGCACACAACTGTTCTGTGCTGGTTAGGAGTGGCCCGGAAACACCAAACCTGTGCCGCTGGATGACCCCCTCACCTTGACTTAATCGGCTACCGGTGAGACTGTGGGAGCTGACAATTGGGGGCTGACAAACAATCTCAAATTAGGTGCCGAGATGACCCTGCATGGTGTTTGTTATTGGCAATGGACCGAGTATCTATGTGGCCCCACCTGGATTTTGGTCCTGCTTGCTCTAACTTTTGGGCCCCCATGAGACACTTTTCCTCCATTGCCGGTCTACCAGAACTGATCTGCTTCCCTGAACCCTGTTTTTCTTCTCCCCTCCCTTATTCGCCCCTTCGGCCGTCACCTACCCAGCCGGACATCGGATATTGTTTTTAACGGTGCTTAACGGTCTTGTCTATCTTTCACTTTGACTGCTTGTTTCCCCTGAAGTCCCTTCCCCCCTCTGGTCTTCCTGACGCTATCCGCATTCCTTTTCCCCTGTTTACCTTTCCCCCTCTACCTTCCATTCCACATAAGATGTTTCTGTCTTGCTATGTAACTCGAAAATAACCTATGTTATCGTGTAATCTCATGTTTTTCTACTGTCTGTTCTCACCGCGGAGTCCGAACAACCTTGGCCGATGTCCGGTGGAGCTGTCCTTTGCAGCTATAGAGGAGTCTGGCTAAGGTTCACCCCCTCGGCCGTCACCTACCCAGCCGGACATCGGACATTGTTCTTAACGGTGCTTCACGGTCTTGTCTATCTTTCACTTTGACTGCCTGTTTCCCCTGAAGTCCCTTCCCCCCTCTGGCCAGCCTGACGCTATCTGCATTCCTTTCTCCCCTGTTTACCTTTCCCCCTCTACCTTCCATTCCACATAAGACGTTTTGTCTTTGCTACGTAACGCAAAAATAACTTATGTTATTGTGTAATAGCATGTTTTTCAACTGCCTGTTTTCACCGCGGGGTCCGAACAACCTTGGCCGATGCCCGGTGGAGCTGTCCTATGCAGCTATAGAGGAGTTTGGCCCTGGCTCACCCCCTTGGCCGTCACCTACCCAGCCGGACATATGACATTGTTTTTCCTCGCCTCCCTGTTATGTTTCCTTCCCTCTATCTTTCTCTGATGTCTATTCTTGGAATCTGTAACTGAAGTAATTATGTAATCTTTTACTTGCTGATCCTCATGTAAAGCGCTCTGATACCTACGGGTCTAGCCAGCGCTATATAAAACTTTGCAAATAAAATAAATAAATAAAATAAATAAACAATCTTTTAAATGAATGTGCTGAAAATGTTGTTTTTAATAATCCCTCTCAAATACTCAAGTATAATAAAAAAGGATCTGAAAACTGCAATTATAGAATCTCGGAGCAGGCAAAGGGAAGTCGAGGCTATTTCAAAACAGACGATTAAGGCACACAATGATAGGACACTGGGGACAGGGATTCAACATTATTTAATCCAGGTTACAAACACAAGACACAGATTTTATCTCACTAGATTAAGAAAGGGAATAGCCCATTTTTTTATTGCGTTTCCATCCATGGGGAAGTGGACAGGAAACCTTCCAAAGTGTCCTTGTGATGGAAAGTCAGACCAGACAACCTTGCATTTTATTTTATTCTGTCGCTTTTATAGAGATTTAAGGAAAAGTTTATTACGGCCACTTTTTTTTAAAGGAGATACTGTTTACATAAAAAACTGCTTTTGAGTATATTTGTAATTTTGCAAATATTAGAGTCTGTAATGCAGTAGCGGTTTATATCCAGAAGGCGATTAGAATTAGGAAAAATAATTCACACCTTGAGGCCCTTATGTATGAAGATGATAGGATGTATACTGATAATTGATAATTATCGGACACGAGTTATGCTTTAGATTGTATATCTTGCACATGACACTTTATGTATAATGTTCATTGAGCTTGCCACTGGAACTCACATGCACTTTATTTGTACTCCCCCATGATGACATGTGAAAATGTTTTGTTTTTAGGATGCTTTTAAAGGTTGTATATCTTGCACATGACACTCTATGCATAAGGTCTATTGGGCTTGCTATTGGAATTTAAATGCACTTTATCGTAATTCCTGCGATGAAATGTGATAATGCTTTTATTTTTAGGATGCTTTTAAGGTTGTATATCTTGCACATGATACTTTATGTACAATATCTATTGTGCTTGTAACTGGAACCTAAATGCACTTTATCGTACTCCCCTTCGATGAATTGTGAAAATGCTTTTTGTTTTTAGGATGCTTTTATGGTTGTATCTTTTAACCGAATAAAGCTTGTTTTGACTTGACATATCAAAGGCTTGAGAGAGTCAGATTTGTAGCAGTGATTGGTTTCATGCTTGCCTTTTTTTAAACACTCCCTTCATTATCCGGCCATGCAGTAAATCAACTGCGGTCTGGCCAGCGCGTGTAACCATCAGTCAGCACTACTAGACAGACACTGACACGGCTTGCATATTAGAACAGATCTGAGCAAAGAACTAACTGATTGACTCAGAACACATTACATCAATACCTTGCAGTAGACAATAAGCTGTTTTTCTGAGTTTTAGCTTGCAATCATTGTAAAAAAAAAAAGAGCAACAGTACCCTTTTTTAAAACTCGGATGGAGACAACATAGTGGACATGTGTGCGGAAGATATACAAGAACTACACAATTTATTTCAGTGAAGTGGTGCTGGTTTGCCCTTGGGATGCATCTGACTGACTGCAGCCTTCACGCACCGTTAAGTCAGGAATTTAGCGTGGGCTCAAGGTGCAACACAGACCAGGAACAGCAAAAAAGCAAAAATACATAAATAAATAATCAAACAAAGGACCAGACACTGTCAAAAAGCACCCAAAAAAAGAAAAAGAAATGCTCAGTACAAAAACACTTACCTACATTGGGGACAGGGCACAGTAGTGCTGAAATAAGCTGAAAGTATGTCTGCAACAGACTGCAAAAGCTGTCCGCAATACCGCTGACTGCTACTCTTAAAAAACTTCAGGTTTCATTTTTTTCTTTTTAATCGCATCCTGTTTTCCTCTTAGGAAAATGGGCTGCATTTAAACAAAGAAAAAGATTTCTTTATTAAAAAGCAATCACAGACATGATGGTCTACTGACCTCAGCAGGCCACCATCTCTTTGATGGCTGTGATTCCACAGGACATCCCTAAATGAAACTCAATGTGTTTCATACATTCGGAATACCAATTTCCTAATTGTGAATCAGAGAGAATCGCAATTAGGAAATCAGTATTCCTAATGTTTGTACACCTGGCCCTTAGTGTTTTCTTTCTTTTGAGTGGAAGAAAGGAAGAATAAAAAAAGTCATTTTCTTTTTAGACCAGCTGAGTATGGCACTATGCTAAAACGGATATGTGACCGCTTCAACAAGGGACAACGAAAACCCCCAAAAACCAGCGCTTATGACATTGTTCCTATTTAAATTATAGTTACGAATACAGTGTCCATTTCTATAACATGTACCACAAGCCGACTTATCTCTTAGCATTTCAGCAATTATAAGTGAGGATGAAAGGTTGAGATGGCCCCCACCAGGTTGAACCTGGCACCTACATGTGCCACTTTGAAATCTCTGGAAGAGCATACTACCGACGGATCCAGCTCACAAGCAGACTGAACTGTAGAAGCAAAGGATTGTGAGGGAAAGAAGGGGGTTAACAAT
Organism: Calotriton arnoldi; assembly: GCA_963921515.1. Lineage (NCBI taxonomy): Eukaryota > Metazoa > Chordata > Amphibia > Caudata > Salamandridae > Calotriton > Calotriton arnoldi. The sequence continues at coordinate 1,900,186 of CAWUFW010000857.1, forward strand.
GCTTCAGCTTCTTTGTGCGTTATTGTAATTACTGTGACCCAACTTTTCCTGGGGCTTTTCTGGAAACAGCTCAAATCAGTGTCATTGCAACCTTCTTTACAAAAATTATTCAGCAGCAAGTGTGGCCAGCGATCCCTTCCTGCCCTTCTGCAGCCCGCTCTGTTGCAAAGTGCACTGGACGGGGTCCTGGAGGACTGGGGACGTCGCTCCTGCTTGTCCAGGTTCAGAAACTCTGACGGGGCCCCGGGCCGGAGCTCTGTGAGCCCCCTCCTCATAGACCATTTCCTGATAACCAGCTTGGGTTCCGAGAACCCGGCCCTTAGCATCCCTGTCCACTCCAAGGGTGAGATGAATAGTTTTTCAGAAGTCATGGTGCAACCAGATGCCTTCCTTCGAGTCCAGGCATTTGGTCGCTCCGCACCCCGTACATCTGGACGTGTGCAATGAGTTCAAATGGCGTGTCCAGATGGCTGAGGCTGCCCTGGAAGCCCTGATGAGGGCTCATTTGAGTATTCAAGCCCAGACAGGACGGGTGCGTTTTCTCCGACGGCCCCCTGTTACTCGGCATTCATGGATTACAAGAAAAAGGGAGTAGTCTTGCTTCAGATTAGGATGACCAGGGTCCCTGGTGTCGTGCCCACAGGATGGCACTAAGACCCTGGGGCTCAGGGTCAGGGGGGAACAGGGGACACCGGACACTACATCCGGTCAGGGGCGGGGGGATGAGGACACTCGCCTGCAGGACCTCGAGGTGAGAGGTCAGACCCCGGGAGCGCAGCGCCCGACTGCCGATAACTCTGTACCTGATAATAAAGACTTGATGCTACTCACCCTGTCGCGTCCTTGATGTGCTGCAAGCCGCGCGACGCGACAACTGGCGACGAGAGTGGGATCGTGACCTCCGTGAGCCTGCACGGCTCGGCGAAAAGGATCCTCGTGCCCACACAAGAAAAGAAAACGGAGCGCAGCGACGCGGAGCCCACCCCGGCCGCTGCGAGGAAAGACTGCCTGCACCGGTAAGCGCCGTAACTGAAAGCGTGAAGACATAGAATTTGCCGCGAGCTCTCGCGAGAGTCTCGGCGGCCATTGTACAGTCAGGCGAGAGGGCCAATCAACGAGCGGAAAAGACTCGGCGGCCATTTTGAAGTCAGGCAAGGTTTCCATTGGCCACTAAATCTCGCGAGATTATCGGCGGCCATCTTAGAATCAGGCGAATAAGCCAATCAGAAGCAAGAGTGACTCGGCGGCCATTGCAAGGCCAGAAAAAATCGATCTGACCAGAAAAGGGCAGAATTTCAAAAGAAAAAGAGGCAAAAGTGCACAACAAGCACCAGTAAAGGAAATAAAAGAGAAAAAGAGACAAGAGGAAAGAAATAAAGGAAAAAGAGAAGAATTTAAAAGGGCACAAAGAAAAGACAACTAAAATTACTACAACAAAGATAAGGCATAAGGAGAACGAAGAAACAGACAGCAAATAGATTAAAAGACATCAAAGACGAAATAAAGAAAATAAAGGCAACAGAACAAAGGAATATAAGGAGCAATGGCAGACCAGAAACAAAGTGCGCAATACAGGAGACCACTGCCGTTTAGCCTATCTGAACCACAAACTGGGATAAGATGGGAGAAATGGCTCAGACGTTTTGAAAATTATGTTGAAGCAACAGATGTCATAGAGGCAAAAAAACGGGGACTGTTCATAAACCTAGTGGGCGACGAGATCGAAGACCTATTGGTGACACTGCCAACTGCAGACAGTGACACCTACGACAAATTAACAAAGTGCCTGACGAATAAGTTTGATCCGCAACGAAATACTGATTTTGAGAGGTACAGCTTCATGATTTCCTTCCAACAGGCCGAGGAGTCACTAGATGACTTCGCAACAAGGCTAAGGAAACTAGTGACTCACTGTGAATTTGATAAATTTGACAACGAGCAGGCCATTCGACTACTAATCATCGCAGGCTGTCGGGACATAGACTTCCGAACAAGAATACTTAAAGAACCGATAGCGCTGGAGAACATCCTTGCACTAGGAAGAGCGGAAGCACAAGCCACAACACATGCGAAAGAAATGGAACGTGGAAAAGGAAGAGGCGGAGAACAAATTCATCGTATGGCAAGCAACAACAAAACAGGAAACTGGAGACAAGACAGAGGTGGCCAGACTGGGAAGAAGCAGCAAGAAGGAACGTGCTACAGATGCGGACTCGAGTTCCCACACCGAGGGCCATGCCCAGCATTTGGCCAGACGTGCCGAAAATGCAACGGACGAGACCATTACGCAAGTGTATGTCAAGGGGCACAGTTCAGAAATGACCGTGGAAGAACAAGCAGAGGGAGGATGCCGACACACAGACACATCAGGCATGTCGAGACAGGAGTGGGGAATTCGTCCGCAGAATCAGGGGAAGAGGGTGAAGAAGAAAAAACGGGCGGTTATACCTCATGACAGAGGTCAACACAGACTCAGAAGAAGATGAAGAAGAGCGAGATGAAACAATATGCCTGGTGGACAAGAAGAAGATAAAGAGAACGGAGTCCGTAACAATAAAAGTGGGGCCACACGATACCACGTTTGTGTTGGACAGTGGCGCAACGTGCAATATCATGTGCGTCTCTGAATATGAGAAAATGAAAGTGAAGCCGACTCTAAAGCCATCCAGAGTGGAAGTATTTACATGGGGGCAAAGCGACCAGTGATCAACTTGGGGAAATTCAAAGAGGAATTACGATACAAAGATCAAAGGCTAACGGAACAGATACATGTGCTCAAAGGAGACATCCCAGCGCCATGCTTGTTGAGCAACGTCACGGCACAAGTGATGGGGCTGATGGAAATGACGTATCAGATGTCAGAAGAGAAAAACATCCTAAAAGAATACCCCAAACTGATAGAGGGACTAGGGAAGCTGAAAGGACGGCAGATCACGTTACACATAGACGAAACTATAAGACCAGTTGCGCAACATCACAGAAGGGTACCCATACACCTACAGCCACAAGTTGAGGAAGAACTAGAGGCCCTGATGAGACAGGACATCATAGAACGAGCAGATGGGCCGACACCATGGGTGTCACCCATTGTGGCCGTCCCAAAAAGGACAAATCAAAGATAAGAATATGTGTGGACATGAGGATCCCAAACAAGGCGATTGAACGTGAGCGACACCCAGGCCCACATCTAGACGACATGATCAGCTGTCTCACAGGCACGAGAAGATTCTCAAAACTGGATCTCTGCAAGGGGTACCACCAACTTGAACTAGACCCACAGTCCCGATACATCACGACGTTCTCCACCCACCTCGGACTATTTAGGTACAAACGTTTGAGCTTCGGGATCTCATCGGCCGCAGAAATATTTCAGGAGACAATTCGTCAAGTCATCAGACCGGTCAAGAACAGCCTAAATTACAGTGACGATATCCTGGTGTTCGGCAAGTCGGACGAAGAACATGACACAGCGTTAAGGGAGGTATGTTCACATCTAGAAGAAGCAGGTCTAACGTTAAATGAAGAAAAATGCGAACTGGGGCGGAACGAGCTAGTATTTTTCGGTCACATCTTTTCCAAAAAGGAATGCGGCCAGACCGCAGCAAGGTAGAAACACTGGAAAAAGCAAAGAAACCGACTGATGTGGCAGAAGTGAGGTCATTTCTGGGGTTGGCAAGCTACTGCGCACGCTACATTAAGGATTTCGCCACTGTCGGCGCGCCACTGAGAGAGCTGACGAAACAAGGACACAAGTTTCAATGGACCAGCGAGTGTGACAAAGGGTTTGAAGAGATAAGAAAGGCAGTGACAGCAGTGGATCATCTGGCCTACTTTGACCCGGAATTATGCACAGAACTGACAGTGGATGCAAGCCCCGTGGGCTTGGGAGCAATTCTAGCACAACATCAACCTGGGAGAGATTCCCCAAGACACATCGTTGCGTATGGGAGCAAGAGTCTGACAGACGTCGAGAAAGGATATTCACAACCAGAAAAGGAGAGTCTGGCAGTTGTATGGGCCTGTGAACATTACCACATGTTCGTATACGGGAAACCATTCACAATCGTGACTGACCATCAGGCCCTGATAACAATATATGGCAACCCGAATGCAAAGATACCGCCAAGAATAGAAAGGTGGGGAATCAGACTGATGGACTACAACTTCAAAATCATTCACAAGCCAGGAAAAGAGCAAAACCCAGCAGACTATGTGTCAAGGCACCCCCTGCCACAAAACTCTCAAGCAAGCACAATGGCAGAAGAGTACCTGAACTTCGCACTGAAACTAAGCACACCGGCAACAATAACAGAGAGTGAACTAAATAAAGAAACGAAACAGGACGCCACCATGCAGGAGGCAATGAGGATCAACAGGGCGCAACGATGGAGGCATGTAAACAACAACATGCACGTAGGAAGAGGAATAGACAAAGAAGAACTGCTGGCACTGAAAAGAATAAATGAGGAACTGTCAGAATGCGAAAACGGAACAATAATGAGGGGCACAAGAATAGTGATGCCCCAAACGTTAAGACTGAGAACAGTGGAGTTGGCACACGAGTCACACCGGGGCATGGTAGCGACAAAAAAGATGCTGCGAGAAAAAGTGTGGTTCCCGGGACTTGACAGCATGGTGGAAGAGATGGTGACAAAGTGCCACGTATGTCAAATAATAGGACCACCGTCCAAACCAGAACCATTGCAAATGTCTCCGCTACCACAGGCGGTGTGGACCGAGCTGGCAGCAGATTTCTACGGGCCATTAGAAACAGGAAGCTATTTTCTGGTCGTGATAGACGAATACTCAAGATTCCCCTTAGTAACGCCAGTGTCATCAACGTCGGCAAACGCTACGCTACCAGTGTTGGACGACATTTTTGCTGCATGGGGCTCGCCACAGACATTGAAAACAGACAATGGACCACCATTCTCAGGGGAGGAATTCAAAAGGTTCATGGCATACCTAGGCATAAATCACAGACGAATAACGCCACTGTGGCCACAAGCAAATGGGATGGCTGAGCGGTTCATGGGAACAATCAAAAAGGCGGTGCAAAGAGCAAAGCTAACACAAGTATCGATCGGACAAGCCCTGTGCCAGGTACTGAGGGACTATCGAAACACACCACACAGCTCCACGGGGAGATGCCCCGCTGAACTGGTACTAGGGCGAGTGAGCAGGACAAGACTGCCGCAGACAAAAGAAAAAAAAACAGACCAGGAGGACGTCGTCATCAGAGATAAGGGACAAAAAGCAAAAATGAAAGAATACGCTGATCAAAGAAGACGTGCAATGCCTCAAGAGCTAGAGGAAGGAGACATGGTGCTCGTAAAACAACGGCAGGTGAGGAAATCAGACAGCGCGTTCGCAAAGGATCCGCTGAAGGTGGTGAAAGTGAACGGGCCCATGATTACAGCTACCGCCGGCCAGCACCAGGTCACAAGAAACAGCTCCCACTTCAAGGAGGTGAAAACGGAAGAAGAAGGAGACATGCCAAAGAAGGAACTGACCAGAGAGATTTGGCAGGAAGATACATCACCAGTTGTCGGAGAACAGCGACCAAAGAGGGAATGTGAAAAGACCAAGAGACTAATCGAAGAGATGTGAAGAGACCACCAGTTCACTGAGATGTCTGTCTGTCTGTCTGTCTGTCTGTCTGTCTGTCTGTCTGTCTGTCTCTCTCTCTCTCTCTCTCTCTCTCTCTCTCTCTCTCTCTCTCTCTCTCTCTCTCTCTCTCTGATCACCGTCACGAGTCGACAGGACAAGTGGCAAGAAACTTTTGTTTGCAACAAAGGGGGAGATGTCGTGCCCACAGGATGGCACTAAGACCCTGGGGCTCAGGGTCAGGGGGGAACAGGGGACACCGGACACTACATCCGGTCAGGGGCGGGGGGATGAGGACACTCGCCTGCAGGACCTCGAGGTGAGAGGTCAGACCCCGGGGAGCGCAGCGCCCGACTGCCGATAACTCTGTACCTGATAATAAAGACTTGATGCTACTCACCCTGTCGCGTCCTTGATGTGCTGCAAGCCGCGCGACGCGACACCTGGGACCCCCCTTATTGTCTGGTCATTCTTACCTGGGTGCCGCCAGTGGGGGCCGAGGGGTCTGAGTCTGCAGTTACCTTCCAGCGCTGTCCAATAGGCCTTTCCTCTAAGCCTTGCTTCCTGGAGAGCAGGCAGGGATGCAAAGCTGACATCCCAGTACAGGAAGGCCTCATCGCTGGTGAGGACGGCAGTTTAGCCAGCACAGTACTGTGATTTTAAGGGATGGGCTGACTTCGAAGTCCCGATGACAACTCATTTGACTCAAGGCTCCAGGAGGTCAGATGTGTTCTCTTCACTGACCTCCTTTCACTTGGTGTGCATGGATTACAAAAAAAGCAGATAACCTTCCTCCAGATTATTAGAGACAGGGTATGAGGTACCCCATTGTCTACAGGTCTTTCTCCCCGGTGCTGCAAGGGCCTGGGCTGGCTCAACCTGGGCTCCCGGGGGCCTGATTCTTGGGCGGTCTTCTAGGTCTGTCCCATGGGCCTTTCCTCTGAGCCCTGCTTTTCGGAGATCAGGCAGGGATGTAAAGACAGCACTGTACTATGATTTATTGGGTTCAGAAGCTCTGACCAAGCCCTGGGTCAGAGGTCCACTTTGCCATGGGGTGGAAGCCCCTAGCACTGGACTCCCTTCTCCAGCCCACTGTGCCACAAAGTGCCCTTGACGGGGTCCCAAAAGCCCAGGGAAGTCTCTCTTGCTTGTCTGGGTCTAGAGGCTGTCACCGGGCCCTGGGTCAGAGCTCTGTGAGGGCCCTGCCCCCAATAGTCTCTTGCCTGATTCCTAGATCAGGCTCCGAGAACCTGGGCCACAGAGTCCCTGTGCTCTGCAAGGGTGAGGGGACTTTGTTTTAGAAATAGGCATAACCAGATGGCCATCCTTCTGGTTTGGGCATTTGGTTGCATGCCATGCATTCCTATAGGGCGCCTAGATGCCCAGGCTGCCCTGGAAGTCCCGATAAGAACTCTGTAGTAACAAAGGTCCACGCAGGTAGGATGTAATAAAAGATGATTTATTCAAGCAGGTAACATGTTGAGTAGTTCCAGACAACAGGTATTAAAGTTGTGAAGGGGAGCCCCACCAGGAGCAGCCTGTCTGCTGCTCAGCCCATGCTCAACTGACACTTCACCTCTCTGTGTCCCAACATTCCGAGGCACATCAAGACTCCAACATTCTATTGAGCACAGAGGACAAGCACTGGCAGAGCAGTAGGTGTACAATACATTACATTAACAAATGCAGGATACAACATATCCTCTTTCCTTACACAAGGGAAGCACAAGTCCTGTATATGAATGATTTATAACGAGAGAGAACCAAGGAAGAAATAACCAGGAAGAATAACGGTAGAACAGAATCAACGTCAAGGAAAAGAGTAAGCAAGGCAGAGCGAAGAGACAGGTGGAAGAAGACGAGGAGGAAGCAAAGAGCAAGTATACACAAATGGGAAAGACCCAAACTCTCCAACAATGAAAACAATAAGGAAACCAAGAAGTGACCGAACAGGAGAGAGCGAAGAGATAGGTGAAAGAAGCGAAGAGTGAATATAAACGAAAGGAAATGACGCATACCATCCAACAAAGAGTTAGAATGGAGAAGGAAGCAGAGATAAGGCGAAGTAAACAACAAGTGAACAGAAAGACATAGACGCACCAAAGACTACCCCCAAACATACCCACTGGCCAGGCAGGCAAGCAAGGAAGGAAGGACAAGGCACGACGCGAGCAGAACAGAAGACATACCCAAGCACAAGGAGAAGAGAAGGAAGGAACTCCTCCTGAACATTGGAGAACGAGAAGAACACTACAGAAAAGGAAAGGCAGAAGACCCAGGAATAGTAACAGAGAATGTGTATTGTCCAGATTCCAAAGATGAAAAGGAAGTGAACATCAATAGGAAAGCTGAACCGGAGAAAACAGAGAGGAAGCGAAGAGACACAAACAGTATCACTATACTCCTCCCCATTTCCAAAATAGATAATTAAAGAAGGAATGAGTGTAACTTTGCATATTTAAAACAGCAATGTAACATCATAGAAAATACAAAGAAAGAAAATATCAGCCAATGGGACTGATACCCATGACCGTCCTCTACCCCCATGCAAAAGGGTAAGGAGCACTGTGAATGGGACTAAAACCCATGACATAGTAGCCCGTGTAGGGACAACCCCCGTGTAGAGGTAAAGCACTGTGTAATGTAGTTATGGGACGATGACCCAAAAGCAAGTATCCTGGGAGAAGGGTGAAAGATAAGATAAAATGGGACTATGACCCATAATACGCCCTGTGTGAGGGTAACGGTGTAGATGTAAATGGGACTGTGACCCATGAAACGGTGCCCTGAGTAAGGGTGAAAACCGTAACAATGGGTAAAGAGCTACACAACAAGATCAACAGGACACCTCATATCTCAGAGTTATTGCCTGACTTTGTGTCCTGTTTATCGGTGATACATAACTCTATTTATCAATTGTTAAACATTGTCTCTCTTTTTATAAGATTTAAAAAAATCAAATAAATATTTGTATATTAAGTGTTGGTTGTCATACTGAACTTTTTGCTGATTGGGATTAATTTGTCTGCATTGATTTTATTGTACACCTTGCCCTGGTGTAGCTCTTTACCCATTGTTGTCTTTCCCTGTCAGGGCGTAAGCATTCTGAATCCAGGGGGCCCCGTACCATTCCCAGTTTTTTTTTTTTTTTTTAAGGGTGAAAACCGTAAATAGCCCATGTAGGCAAATGTACTATGACCAAATGGGGCTAGTACACATTCCGATCTGTGAGCGGTGAGGAAAACAAAATGTAAAATGTAACCATGAAAATAGAACAAGCTCACGAAACCCACTAAGCAAACCCCTACAGGATAATTGCATCAAAAACAGTTATGTATACAGTATTAATAAAATGTTAAACAGTGTCCTGGATGTAGTAGGGAGCGTAATCCATACTGTTGTGAGTAATCCAAAGTCCATGGTGACTGGAAAAGCTAGAGGTGAGCTAGTCACAGGAAAACTGTGTAAAAATGACATCTTCCGTATCCCACCGTACAATGCCATGTAGAACAAGTGGCGCGCAAACAAGTTCCTAGAATGAGTGTTCAAGTGAAATAATGTAAAAGCTGTAAATTGAGCAGGACGCCTGACTACTTCATGCACAGCGCGGTGCATAGCAAGATAATGAGGGTAAGAGTAGGTGGTGGAGGCAGGTTTGCAAGTGAGGCTGAAAACGGACCACGCAGAGGTAAAATGCGTGCGCCCACTGTTGGCAAGTTCCTAGCGTCTCTCACCTCATGGGAAGAATGGCGGTGGACAAGAGCAGGTAAAAGTCTTCTTCTTAACAGGGATACCACCATGTGGGAGTCCAAAATATGAAAACCTGACAGAGTCTTTACCGTTCACAGCGTCACCACCGTAGGGGTCCTGGCATTAGCACCCCTTGCTTCCCTTTCACGTGTCAAACTTGCTCGGTTTTCCGAGGAAAGTCATAAAAAGAACATGGCGGCGCGTAAGATGCGCAGCGCCGTTGGGCTCACGGCACGCTAGAGCGCCAAAAAATGTCCCTCAGAAAGACCAGATGTGACGTCACAGAAGGCTCTTGAGAAGTGGGTCCGCGCTGCAATGCCAAAGGAGGTAAGAGGCGCGTGCAAAATCAAACTGCAAAATAACAGATTCAACGGCCAAGCAGAAGCCTGGACGTTGGATTCTGAGAGAAAACTCACCATGATGGCGATGTGAGGGGAAGTGTCAAATGACGCAAAGGAGGAATGTATCCAAAAGGCACACACAAAAATACCTGGAGCGACAGGCAAACAGTCAGCAATAGTTTACCTTGGAGGGAGGATAAGTCCAAGTCAGCGCGATGACATGTAGGCAATCCTCTTCTGAAAACGACATGAAATGTGTCCATCGTGCCAATTACCTCAAACGTGAACCCTCACTAAGTATACAGCAGATTTGCATCTCCCAATGACAGGAACACTGTAGGTGAAGGTTGAGGCCAGCGCGATGTAGGTGGTAAAGGTTGAAATCTTTACATTGTAGATGTTGCCACCTCAGCAATACGACGTGAACAAACACAGCAACCAACACTAGTGCAACCTCTAACGAAAGTCAGCAGGATGTGCACAGGATCACACAATGCATGTTGCGCAATCAAACAGCGTCAGCACACAGATCCCAGTCAGGCACTGGAAACTACCATATTGCTGAAAGTAAAATGCAGACGGTCCTTTCACGACAACATCCTCTTACCACTGCTTTGAGATAATGGTGAAATAAACAGCTAACAGAAAATTGGAGAAAGCGTACTACAGACTGTAGTGGCAAATCCTATGTCCAAATTATGTAGTGTGGATGAGCACAGCACGCCTGGGCTAGGGCTGTCCGATGGTGAGGACACTGGTGGGGCTGAGAGGCGTAGTGCGTCATATTTACTTGAATCTTGTTGTCTTCTTTTCTTTTCTGTGAGGAAATTCTTTCTTGGATGTAGACGTAGCTGTAGTTCTGTGAAGAACACCCTTGTATCTTGTTCGCAGTTTTTCCTTTCCTGTGGATACCTCCTCTTTTCCATTTTTGTTGCCTGTGACTGTCTGTTGTGAAGCTATGTTTCCTCTTCAGGTCCTATTTTGTAAGCCAGGTTCCTGAGATCAGCTTGTTTCACGTAGGTTTGTCACCAACTCGTCGCCAAATAAATGTAGTAACGAAGGTCCACGCAGGTAGGATGTAATAAAAGATGATTTATTCAAGCAGGTAACATGTTGAGTAGTTCCAGACAACAGGTATTAAAGTTGTGAAGGGGAGCCCCACCAGGAGCAGCCTGTCTGCTGCTCAGCCCATGCTCAACTGACACTTCACCTCTCTGTGTCCCAACATTCCGAGGCACATCAAGACTCCAACATTCTATTGAGCACAGAGGACAAGCACTGGCTGAGCAGTAGGTGTAAAATACATTACATTAACAAATGCAGGATGCTACAAACTCATTTGACTCTGTAATCCTAGCCAGGGCTCCAAGAGGTCAAGCGACTTTTTCACTCCTTGCACATGGATTACAAGAAAGGGGGGTTGCCTTGCTCCAGATTAGTAGGGACAGTGTACTTGTGACCCCTAGTGGTCTAGTGGTACTCACCCAGGTGCTGCCTGGGTCTGTAGCTGCCTTCCAACCCAGTCCAATGGGCCTTTCCTCTGAGCCTTGGTTTTCGGAGAGCAAGCATCCCGTCAAGAGCGGCCTGCTTGGGGCGGTTCAGCCAGCACTGTACTGTAATCGTGATAGCCAGACTGATCTGGAAGTCCTCATGAAGGCTCATTTGACTTTCTGGTACAGTGAAACAGCGAATAATTCCTTTGATCAGTCCATCTGTTACTTGGATAACTGTGGTAATTTTAGAGCTAATACATACTGAAGAATCCTGACCCCTCGGGACGCGTGCATTTATCAGACTTAGACCAATCCCGGTTCACCTTACTGCTTTGGTGACTCTAGATAACGCCGTCCTGCGACGATGACAATACATACAGATGTCTGCCCTATCAACTTTTTATGGTACTTTTTGTGCCTACCATGGTGACCATGGGTAACGGGGAATTAGGGTTTGATTCCAGAGAGGGAGCCTGAGAAACGGCTATCACATCCAAGGAAGGCAGCAGGTGCGCAAGTTACCCACTGTCGACTCTGGCAAGTAGTGACAAAAAATAACAGTACTGGACTCTTTTGAGGCCCTGTAATTTAAATTAGTTCCCTTTAAATCCTTTAACAAGGATCCATTGGAGGACAAGTCTGGTGCCAGCAGCCAAGGTAATTCCAGCTCCAATAGTGTATATTAAAGTTGCTGCAGTTAAAAAGCTCATAGTTGGATCTTGGGATTGAGCTGGTGGTCTGCCACGAGGTGAGCTACCGCCTGTCCAAGCCCCTGCCTCTTGTGCCTTCCTTGATGCTCTTGACTGAGTGCCCCAGGGGTCCAAAGCATTTACTTTGAAAGAAATTAGAGTGTTCAAAGAAGGCCGGTCGCCTGAATACTTCAGCTAGGAATAATGGAATAGGGCCCTGGTTCTATTCTGTTGGTTTTTGGAACTAGGGCCATGATTAAGAGGAACAGCTAGGAGCATTTATGCTGTGCCGATTGAGGTGAAATACTAGGACAGGCGGAAGACGAACCAAAGCGAAAGCATTTGCCAAGAATGTTTTCATTAATTTAAAATGAAAGTCGGAGGTTCAAAGGCTATCACATACCATTGTAGTTCTGACCATAAACAATGCTGACTAGTGATCCAGCGATGTGAATCCCATGACCTGCTGAGCAGCTCCTGGGAAACCAAAGTCTTTGGGTTCCAGGGGGAGTATCGTTGCAAAAGTGAAACTTAAAGGAATTGAAGGAAAGGTACCACCAGGAGTGCAGCTTCATTTGACTCAACATGGGAAACCCCACCCAGCCTGGACATGGAAAGAATTGACACATTGATAGCCTTTTCTCGATTCTGGGGGTGGTAGTGTATGACCGTTCTTAGTTGGTAGAGCGATTTGTCTGGTTAATTCCGATAACAAATGAGACTCCTCCATGGTAACTAGTTCGGTGACCTCAGTGGTTAGTGTTCAACGTCTAAGAGGGACAAGTTGTGTTCAGCCACACGAGATCAAGCAATAACAGGTCTGTGATGCTCCTAGATGTCTGGGGCTGCAAGCGTGCTGCACTGGACGGATCAGCGTGTGTCTACCCTTTGCCGACAGGTGCGGGTAATCTGCTGAATTCCGTTTGTGATACTGACTGCAATTATTTACCATTAACAAGAAATTCCCAGTAAGTGAGGGTCATGAGCTTGCATTAAGTTGCTGTCCTTTGTACCCACTGCCCATCGCTACTACCGATTGGATGGTTTAGTGAAGTCCTTGGATCGGCCCAGCCGCAGTTGGCAATTGCCCGGGGAGAGTGCCAAGAAAACGATCAAACTTGACTATCTAGATTAAGTAAAAATCATACCAAGGTTTCCGTAGGTGAACCTGCGGAAAGATCATTAATGGTGGAGCAGCTCCAGTGACTGACAGTGACAGCCTGAACCCTCGGGAGTCTCCCAGATGAAACCCAAGGCACAGGGCCTGGCCCTCTCCTTGTGCTGGAGGAGTGGTCTGTGGTTGAGGACTGGGCATGGGGTGGGCTCTTCTACCTGAGAGGATCCAACTGACATGAGGGACCTGGGCGGGTGATGCCTCGGACCCTCTTGGAGGGGCATGATACAAGAGATAGCTGTCCCAAGAGAAAACCCATATTCATCCAGCACACACCTGGGGGTAACTGAATCACAGAGCCTCCTAGGGCCTGGACAACCTGAAGGTCCTGCCACCTGAACCCTTTTCAGGCCCGATCCCAGCCTGCCCAAGTTTTGAGTTACTGAGGAGTTGTCTGTCTTGGCTGACATGACAGCCTGGACGAGAAGGAGCCAGGGCCATGAGGGAATCCCTACTCCTTTTGGTGATGATGCTGTGCCCCCTTGAAGCCAGTGTGAACTTCTTCAAGGAGTGGGAAGAGACGCTTCCCCTGGCCACTCGAGTTCCACGCCTGTACCAGAAGCAGGTGAGTTGCTTTGATGGTGTGGGGGAATCTGGCTCATCTCCCCTTGGTGCCTCCTACCAGGGCGATGGGGACCCCAAGCCTGCTGGCATGGCTCAGAGCTGTTGCCTAAGCTGGGGTCTCTTGATGTGCAGGGATAAAGCCCTGGCTCCCACTGGCCTGGTGTGTGGCAGATGACTGGTGTGCAGGTAACGCAACCCTCCCTCATTGCCAGGTACCTGGTGGACTGGTGCAGTGTGGCCAGACTGGGGTTTAAAGACCAGTGTGGCCCTGTCTGGGAGCACTGGCAGTGGAGTATCCTGCTGTGGGAACCTCTTGCTTGCCTGCTGTGGTGGAGGGATGGGGCTCATAGTCCATGTCCACAGAAACACTTTTTTAAATCATGGAGGCTGACTTCCAGAGAGGAAGTGTGACAGACTGCTGGGGTGTCTAACTGCGCGGGCAGTGGATGACTGGTTCTGACTTACTCCTGTTTCTCCTGCACCTGCAGGTGGATGAACGTTACAAAAGTTGTCTGTGGCTCTTGGAGGTGGATCACTTGGCTCGTGCGTCGATGAAGAATGCAACTAGCACTGAGAATTGGTGTGAATTGCAGGACACATTGATCAGCAACACTTTGAATGCATCTTGTGGCCCGAGGTTCCTCCCGGGGCTATGCCTGTCTGAGGGTTGCTTAAACGTCAATTGCCCTGGGGCTCTCCCAGGATGCAGTAGGGGCTGTTGCAGGGGGCTCTGCTCCCTTCATCCTCCAAAGGTCAGACCCCTGATTGCCCATGCAGGCCACCCATTCCTACTGCAAAGGTACGCTGCTGGTGTGACTAGTCTTCCCTGCCTTGATGGGGTGGGTACAAGGTCTGCCCAGGGCCTGAAAAATCTAGGATGCCTGGCAGTGTGCTGCATGTAGCTGTCTGTGGTGGCCCATAGCTGCTCATGTGCACCACCTTGGGTGCCCACTTCTGTGGCTGCGACTGGGAAGGTCACCTGCCTGCCCGTGGGTGCTGGTTTCCATGCGGGCCCCCATGGGCTTTGGGCTACAATCTGGAAAAGATATGCTGCTGTGATGCCCCTGTGTGAAAGAGGGTGTCCCCTTTCTTGTGCCCATGGAATTGGACTGGCCCCCCATGCTTCGGCATCTGACTCCACCTCTGATAAGACATGGCGACCCACTGAAATTAAGCATATTACTAAGCGGAGGAAAAGTAACTAACCAGGATTTCCTCAGTTACGGAGAGTGAAGAGCCCAGTGCTGAATCCCCATATGCTGACAGGTGCAGGAAATGTGGTCCCCATTGTCCATATACTTTTTATTCACTAAACAGTGAGGTATGAAAATAAATGATTAATTTTGAAAATTAAATTCTTTCAGTCCAGCCCGAACTGCCAAGCCAGGTCCTCCCTGGACCGGAAACAAGCATCCTAGTACTGGTTTCGGGGTTTCACCCCTAATCAGCCAGGATAGCTTGAATCCAGTGGCACAGTGAGCCTGGGACCCATGTCTGAGCATACCTGGCACACTTAGGGCGAGAAAGCAAAAGACACACAATTGATGGACGGAATGCAGAACAAATCAAAACATTCACCCCCAGTCAAGAGATCTGGGTTAAACCCATCATTCTTTTGCTCACCATGCCACCCCAGTTTGGGTATGCCCAGACGTGGGTCCCTTGCTCACTTTGCCACTAGATTCAAGCTAGCCTGGCTGAAGAGGGGTGTTACCCTGAAACCGGTCCCAGGATGCTTGTTTCCAGTCCAGGGAAGACATGGCTTGGCAGTTCGGGCTGGACTGTTCCCATGAGGCACAGGGTCAAGACTGATTTGCATATAGCTGTGTCTGAACTGGGGTGGCAAAGTGAGCTAAAGAACGATGATGGATTCAACCCAGATCTGTGACTGGGGGTGAGTGTCTGAAAAGTTTCAGCGCTCCGTCCATCATCTCCTTGTGTTTGCTTTGTTTGCCCTAAGTTGGCAGGGTATGCCCAGACATGGGTCCCTTGCTCACTTTGCCACTGGATTCAAGCTAGCCTGGCTGAAGAGGGGTGTTACCCCAAAACCGGTCCCAGGATGCTTGTTTCCGGTCTGAGGAAGACATGGCTTGGCAGTTCGGGCTGGACTGTTCCCATGAGGCACAGGGTCAAGACCAATTTGCATATAGCTGTGTCTGAACTGGGGTGGCGAAGTGAGCTAAAGAACGATGATGGATTCAACCCAGATCTGTGACTGGGAATGAGTGTGAAAAGTTTCAGCGCTCTGTCCATCATCTCCTTGTGTTTGCTTTGTTTGCCCTAAGTTGGCAGGGTATGCCCAGACGTGGGCCCCTTGCTCACTTTGCCTCTGGATTCAAGCTAGACTGGCTGAAGAGGGGTGTTACCCCAAAACCGGTCCCAGGATGCTTGTTTCGGGTCCAGGGAAGACATGGCTTGGCAGTTCGGGCTGGACTGTTCCCATGAGGCACAGGGTCAAGACTGATTTGCATATAGCTGTGTCTGAACTGGGGTGGCGAAGTGAGCTAAAGAACGATGATGGATTCAACCCAGATCTGTGACTGGGGGTGAGTGTCTGAAAAGTTTCAGCGCTCCGTCTATCATCTCCTTGTGTTTGCTTTGTTTGCCCTAAGTTGGCAGGGTATGCCTAGACGTGGGTCCCTTGCTCACTTTGCCACTGGATTCAAGCTAGCCTGGCTGAAGAGGGGTGTTACCCCAAAACCGGTCCCAGGATGCTTGTTTCCGGTCCAGGGAAGACATGGCTTGGCAGTTCGGGCTGGACTGTTCCCATGAGGCACAGGGTCAAGACTGATTTGCATATAGCTGTGTCTGAACTGGGGTGGCGAAGTGAGCTAAAGAACGATGATGGATTCAACCCAGATCTGTGACTGGGGGTGAGTGTCTGAAAAGTTTCAGCGCTCCGTCCATCATCTCCTTGTGTTTGCTTTGTTTGCCCTAAGTTGGCAGGGTATGCCCAGACATGGGTCCCTTGCTCACTTTGCCACTGGATTCAAGCTAGCCGGGGTGAAGAGGGGTGTTACCCCGAAACAAGTCCCAGGCTGCTTGTTTCCGTTCCAGGGAAGACATGGTTTGGCAGTTCGGCCTGGACTGTTCCTATGAGGCACAGGGTCAAGTCTGATTTGCATATAGCTGTGTCTGAACTGGGGTGGCGAAGTGAGCTAAAGAACGATGATGGATTCAACCCAGATCTGTGACTGGGGGTGAGTGTCTGAAAAGTTTCAGCGCTCCGTCCATCATCTCCTTGTGTTTGCTTTTTAATATATGTGAGGCACTTCTAAGGCAGGCCTCCTAAGCCCAGGAGGTAAGGTGCAGTATATTAAAGGTGAGTACATATACTGGCAAGCCTTTATGCCCCCATAGTGGCATTCCCCTCTGGAAACTATTATAAGTGTTAGCAATCCATGGGATAACATGGGTTGCCAACCGGGCACTCTCGAGATTGACAGCTCCATTGTGTTACCATTAAATTATGTTATAATTGGTATTAAACAACGTGCCTTTTCACACCTGACACAATTCTCATGCCCTGGGTGACGTGGCATGCACACCGGTGGCACCTTCGAGATTGACCACCTGGTTGTCCCAGCTTCTCTGTGCTCTGGTTGACCAGCCCACACCTGCTGCCGTCAATACAAAGTTCTGACCTCTTGCCATACAGTGTGATCACTCCCAAGAGTCAGGAACAAAGGCCTGAGCAGTTAGGAGGTCCCCCCTCCTCCCCCTATTGCATGCTACTGAAGTGGCACATCAGATCGGTGAGCTTCAAAGGCTGAACCACCTCTGATATGCATCAGGGCTGACTCCCAGTGTAAGAAGGAGCCTGCCTCAGGCACATTTGCACCTGTGGCAAGGCGGGGAAATCACGTATGCCGGAGGTGTACACCTCCAGGTAGGCTAGCCACACCTACAGGGTGAGCAGTCTGATCTGTACACCTAAAAGAGAATTTTGGCATCTTTAGAAAGGCAGAAGTAGTGGGTTCTGGGTAGAAAAGGTGACCTACACCACCAGATGTGCTCACCTTAGAAGCGGATTAACTGCAGGGACTAGCTGCCCGTTGGCTACTAGCTGCCACAACTCTAACTCTCCTAAATCTAGGATTTAAGGGACCCCCCTGACACAAGAACCTCTGTTCCGAACAACTTGCTTCAAGGAAGGACACAGTCGGGACCTGTGTACTTTACAACAGGAATTTGCAGAAACAAAGTGAAGGATATTTTGAACCTGTGGCAACACTTCTCGGAACTGTATAAACGAGCCTCCTTCTTGACTAAATCTCGGCACTCCCTGGCAGAGGGGCCACTGTAGAAGCCAGAAGCAAAGTCAGACTCCCTTGGCCTAGTGGGACTAGTCCCCTGCAAAGTGCAGGTAAAACGATGCTCCGGCTCCAAAGAATCGCTGGCTATTGGGCCCTCCAAGGGATCGCCCAAATCCAGATGGACTGGTGCATTGTGGGAACAGTAGTCTGGCTTTCACCAAAGTTTCAAGGTGCTCCCGCACTTCCCTGGACCCCCAGACTTTGAAAAAGCTCAAAGCTGAGCTTAGCGCTGCCATGGCTTGTTGACTACCAGTCCGGTCACAAACCCCTTAACTGGACGCTGTATTAAGAGGGCATTTCACAATACCTGCGACCGATGTCAGCAACGACCCCGCTCTTGTACTTTTGCATCTTCTTTCCAGCAGCACCGTGTATAGCGGTAAAACCAGCTCCCCCCGCCTCCGATTCAGCACCAGGGACAGCCAGGACAATGTTGCACCCGGGCTCTACGTGCCAGGTAAAATTGAACTGACTGATGTGGCCTGGTCCTGGGACCCACATCACCTTTCAGCTTTAACCAGCAAGGGTACAACTAAACTCGACCTGCAAGTGACCGATTGTCACTAGTGATTTTTGCCATTGACAGAAATGTTACATTTTCAATATATTATTTTGCACTGATTTCATATTGCTTCAAAAATTCAAAACTCCCGTTATATGTATATGTTCAAGTTCATTTTGGTGTCAAAATAAAGATAAAAGTACACTCTATTTTTATAAATTGGTGTCAGATTTCTCTCGTGTCAATTACTTATTGTCCATGTTGGTGCTCTGAAATGCTTAACACATGTTCCTCTAGTAGACCCTGACTGCTGCCTTCCAGGGCTGAGCTAAGGGTTATTAGTGTGAGGCCAAGGACTATCTTTGGGGTATTGTGATAATATTACATGGTAAGGCTACACAGCCATACCACATAATATTCCACTTTCCTACAATGCACATTACACTAGATTACATTCTGATACTACATCAGCCATTAAACCACTGATATCAGACACTACCAAACATGGGGGCATATTTACACGCCCCTATTGCCACAGGAACATCACTTTTAAAGATGTGCCTGTGGTGATAGGGACTTCGTCCTATTTACAAGGCGGCATTAAGCCACTTAACATGGCTTAACGCCGCCTTGTTAATAAGGCACCCTTTCACGCTGTACTTAGTGTGAAAGGGGTAGCCAATGGTAGTTGCGGTGGGCGTTCCGCCGCAACACCCATTGATTTTGACGCTGCCCCATATTTACAAGGGTGGCGTAAATATGGGGCACCGCCATAATTAATACCAGGGAAAACCTAGTCTTAACATGGCAAAACGAGGAGAAATGTTTAATTTCTACTCATTTTTGCTGTTTCTATGGATGCTGCATTCTGCAGCGCACATAGAAACAGCAAAATGCCATAAATTATTGTTTATGTGCAGGAAGGTGTCCCTTCATGCCCATAAACAATCAATTAAAAAATTACTATTTTCAACTTCTATGTGTGCTGCACAATGCAGCACACATAGGAATTTCAAATCGCCATTCTGGATTGTATATGTGCAGGAAGGGACACCTTCCTGCACATAAATAATCATTCCCTCAACGCAGGCACCCTTGAACTATGGTGCAAGGGTTCCTGCGTTGGCACTAGGCAGCTGAATTTAGCACCAGCACAGGGAGAAACGCAGGGGTGCACTTATTATTGTAAATATGGCACATCCCTGCATTTCTAAAGTGACGGAGTGCAGCGTTAGCTATTGGAACTAACCCGCACTCCGCCACTTTTGTTGTAAATATGCCCCATGGTCTTTCTGAGACCTGGTTGATTACCTAAGAATGTGCCTTTCTTTCTAAGGTTGACAAAAGCATTCCTGCGATTTATACTGTACCTAAAATTCATAAAAGCGTGTCCAATAAACCCCCAAGCTTCCCAATCGTATCTAGTTGTGAGTCAGTTTTCCAACCTTTGGCTGAATATAGGAATTTTTTCAAACGCTAGTCTCGGTCATCCATGTAAATGCACCTGCTGAGTGCTCAGTGACGTAGTTAAAAGCATGTTATCCTTCCTTAGTTATAAACTAGCCTTTGTTAGTTTTAAAGTGTCTTTTTTGTTTCTCCCTGTCCCCAACGTAACGCGTGTTTTGAATATAAACTAAATGGGTATGTTTGAAACAACTTAACTGTTACATCTCCCTCATCTTCTCCCCACTCCTCTTCCTCTCCCTTCCCCTCGTGCACTGTCCCATGCTTGGAACATGGAACCATGTACCTGCGTTGTACAACTTTGGTTCCATGTTCCAGAGCCTTTGTATGGCAGTTATCACCACTGCTTTGCTGTGTACAGATGTACTGTGCCGCACTTCTAATAAACTTGAATTTTACTCACCGCACCGGAGCCTCTCGTCTTTACAAGTGGCGACGACTCGAAGAAGACTTCGCCAGCTACATACTCTCTGCGGCACAGGTGCAGCGACGTCTTCCGGACCCACCTTCATGTTCCTGATGTCTCCTGCCTGCCGGAACATCTCCGTTTGCTTCATGTGATATTCCCAGGTACTTTTACAAAAACCGCGTATCTTTCACCCCTCCTATGCTCCTTCGGGTGAATTTTGTGTTCTTTGACATTTTTCTCCTACAAGCCAACGGCCATCTCCTCTCAAGCTCCGTTGTGACGTCCTTGTACTTCTTCAGTGACGGTTGCCTGGATACCCTTATTGACACACTCCTCTGTCTGCGCGTCACTCCTTAACAACGGTTGCCTGTATACCCTTGTTGACGCTATTCTCGTCCGACGCATCACTTACGTTGCTCCGCTCCTCACGTTGGTCACGCCATGCTGGCCATTTTGGACCAGGATCAACTCTACGGAAGCGTCCTACCTCATCTGGTTTCACCACGCTCAGTGGCCGTATTCTCAAGGAAGCAACTATTGACGACAACATCCTCCTTTGCTCAGCGGCCGTGTCCTCAAGAAAGCAACAAGCGAGGTTAACAAGCGAGGACTACATTCTTCGTTTGCCGCTCCCGGAGGACCAGTTATTATCGGCTCCACCCACATATTCTCGGAGGCTCTCCTGTGTTTTACACGCACGGTGATGAGCACACCTTTGTTTTAAATGCAGGTAGGAAAGCCTGTTCACTCTCGGTGACAGGCTCACCTTGACTTTTGCATACCATACCATACAGCCTGCTCATCTGCGGTGACAGGCACACCTTGACTCTTTATATTTTGTATTACACAGCCTGTCTCTCTACGGTGACAGGCACACCTTTTCCTACCCTCATTACATTTCTATTAACTTAATTACTGCTACTGAGTCGTGTTTTAAAGCTATTTTACGTATTTTCTACCACTTCTATAAGCATACTTGTCGCCATTTATATTATTTTTGTTGCTATTACATATTTTTCTTATTGTTACTACTATACCATTACAATGCAGTTTGACCCGCCTTGTAAATTTCTACAAAGCAAAGGGAAACCGCCCATCCCATGGACAAGATGGAAAGAGGAGTTTATTACTTATTTAAAGGCGATTGATGGCGAACGCATGTCTGCTGAAAGAAAGAAGAACATTTTTCTCCATTGCTTAGGTTCTGAGGGACAGGTAGTTTACAGAACCCTTCCTCCTGTCAGATCTGGAGGTGATCATAATGTATACGACAAAGCCATTTTGCGCATCGAGAATCGATTTAAACCTACTACTAGTGTTGCCCTCAATAGGTTTAAGTTTTACACTAGAGCTCAAGAAGAGGGAAAGAGTTTTGACGAGTTCCTTACTGCCCTCCGTGCTTTAACCTTGCATTGCAACTTTGGTTTGATCACTGATGGGATGATCAGAGACCAAATCATCGTTCATGTCAGAAGTAAAAAAGTACAAGAGCAGCTCTGGATAATGGGCGACCCTAACTTAGATGCTGCCATCAGCACAGCCAAAGCATTAGAACAGTCTGAGAAGTGGATGAAGTCCCTCAACAAGGAAGTTAAGTCTCCCACTGGAAGTGAAGTTAGTAGTGTCACTCCTAGTACCTTTAAAGGCTCTTATAATCCCAACTACAAGAATAACCCCAACCCCAAACGTTTTTATTGCTACAGATGTGGAAATCCTGGTCACATAGCCTCTTTCCCACATTGTCCTGCCATTGGGAAGGAATGTAGTAAGTGTGGTCGTTTGGGCCATTTCTCTAAGATGTGCAAGGATATGAAGAAGAATACCCCTTCTCCTTCTAATTACTCCAAAGGAAAAGTTTCTTGTGTCTCTGGCAATCCGTCCTCTTGTGATGATACCCAGGGCGATTTAGAGACTGGCATTATGGTTTCCATTCGAGATTCCTTTGATGATTCCAAGGCTGACAAGATTGGCCCCCCCAAATGTCTTGTATGTATCCTTGGAAGGAACCTCGAGCTAATGGCAGACTCTGGGTCATCTTGGACCATTATCACAGAGGAATACTGCTCAGAGTCTTTTGGAGATTTACTTGACCTGACCTCCTTATGTAAACCTGATATTGTAGCACAGAATTTCGATGGTTCCTATATTGACTTTATAGGTTTCAAGGAAGTGTTCATTGAATTCAAACAGAGTACTGCTGTTATCAAGCTTTATGTGGCTTTTAAAGGGGTAAATGTGTTGGGATGGCGTGACCAGGCCAAGCTTGGTATTGTGTTAAACCCCAGGGAGAAAGAGCCTGTGTCTGTCCTTACTATAACTTCTACCAGTTCTGATTTTACAAAGTTATTCCCAGATGTATTCTCATAAGAACTCGGGAAACTTATAGGTTTCAGCCACAAGATCAAAGTTAGAGAGGGATCTGTACCCGTCAAGCAGAAGCTCAGAGGGGTCCCCATCAGTGTAAGAACTGAGTTGAAAAAGATGTTGGATGACATGGTTGAAGGTGGTATCATTGAAGAGATTGAGTCATCCGAATGGGTTTCTCCTATTGTTTTGGCCCAAAAACCCGACAAAAGCCTTAGGCTGTGCATTGATATGAGAGCGTTGAATGCCCATTTGGTTGTTGACTGCCACCCTCTTCCTAATATCAACGAGATGGTGTGCATGCTGGATGGTGCCTGCATTTTTTCCACCCTTGACCTTCGCTCTGTGTACCACCAAATTGAGCTCACTGGAGATTCCAAACATTTCACTGCCTTTATCACGCCCCATGGGTTATTTCAATTCAAAAGGATGCCTTTTGGCCTGGCGTCGGCCGTATCCGTCTTTCAAAGGGCCATGTACCATATTTTTAAAGATGTCAGTAATTTCGTGAAATGTTTCCAAGATGACATCCTCATCTTTTCCAAGAATGAAGAAGACCACTTCCGCCATGTTAAGGAGGTTTGCCTGAGATTGGGTAAGAGTGGTTTGATGCTTAAGGCTGGAAAATGTAAATTCTTCTGCAAGTCAGTGGAGTATCTCGGTCACACTCTCTCGGGTGATGGTGTGGTGCCCAAAAAGTCTCTGGTGGATGCTATAGTCAATGCACCTTCCCCTGACAACAGAGAGAAACTCCTCTCTTTTGCGGGCTTGTGTGAATATTATAGTAAATTCACACAGAATTTTGCCACCAAGATGGAGCCCCTCAGGGAGTTGACCAGAATGTCCACTGAGTTTTTCTGGTCAGACAGGCAGAAAACGGTTTTCAAACAAATCAAAAGCGAGATAGTGAATGCCCCCACTCTTAACTTAAGTCCTTTTGCTTGAATAAAAGATGCATCATTACTGTTGATGCAAGCCTTTACGGTCTTGGGGGAGAACTTAGCCAGTGCTCTGGCAAAGAAGAGTGGAGTGTAGCTTTCGCATCTAGGACTCTCTCGGCTACTGAGAGAAGGTATGCTGTGATCGAAAAGGCGCTGTTAGCATGCATCTGGGCCATCGAACATTTCCGCAACTATGTGTGGGGAAACAGGTTTTTACTTAGGACTGACCATAAGCCCCTCATTGGCATCTTATCTCCGGGGGGAGGATGGAACTCTACAGCTCGCATTGCCAGACTCACGTCTAGATTACAGGAGTATGATTTTGAAGTTGTATACGTTCCTGGCAAAAGCAACGTTACTGCCGATTTCCTGTCCAGACTGCCTTGTTCCAACGAATGTGTTCCCCATGATGAACAAGATGTTGATATAGTTGCCACCGTTAAGGACTTTGTCTCTGATGAGTTTTTGAGTTTGTCTGAATCTCAGTGGGTGACGGAGATGAATAATGATGTTGTGTGTCAACTTGTCAATGAGTGTTTGAAAAAGGGCTGGCCTAAAGAAAGGTCCGCCACTGCTGACATTGCCCCTTTTTGCCAAGTCTCGGACGAGATTGAAGAAGATGGCGGCCTACTCTTTAAGGGGGGAAAATCATCCCTCCTGCCTCCATGCAGAGCAAGATTTTGCTACTTGCCCATCAGGGACATCTAGGTATGTCTTCTATGAAACGCCTCATCAAGGCCAATTTTTGGTGGCGTGGCCTCGACAAAATGGTTGATAGAACCATTAGAGAATGTCCCGACTGCATCAATAGCGACAAAATTCTCAAGGTTTCCTCTGCTCCTCTCAAACCTGTGTCTTGGCCTGAGAGTCCTTGGCAAAAGGTGGCCTTCAATATTTCAGGCCCCTTCAATCACTTGCCTTCTAATGCACGTTTTGCACTGGTGATGATAGACAACCATTCTAAGTGGCCAGAGGTAAAGTTCGTAGTGAACGCCACCACTCAAGTCATCATTACCTTCTTCAAAGAGATTTTTGCGCGTGAGGGTTTCCCCGAGGTTCTTGTAATGGACAACGGGGTACAACTCACGTCACAGGAGATGGAGGGTTTCCTCCGTATGTGTGGTATCAAGCATGTGACTACATCTCTTTATGAACCAAGGGAGAATGGGCAAGTGGAGTGATTCAACCGGGTCCTTAAGGATGGTATTGAGTCAGCCTGTAAGTCCAGTGAGCCCTGGAGAGATGTCAAGAAAGATCGTAAATCCAGTGGGGCCAAGGATTCCTAACTGATTGTGGACTTGAAGAACAAATGTGGTTTCCTGGTTCAGTCTCATCCTTTGGGTTGTCTGTCAACTCTGTCAGTTCCAAAACAATCCTAAAAACTCAGAGTTACTTGTGTTGTGTAAACAATACTCCCTATATCTTCACACCACGGTTGTTTGTTACTTATTGTATTAATTGTAAAAAGCTTCAATTTCATTTAGTTTGTTACGTGTCTACTGTCGGGATATTGACATTTCAATGAACAAACAAAATGCTTTCTAAAAAACCTGATGCACAAACATGATGCATTCCTGGATATGAGAATGTGGACTATTAGTTGGAGGGGATGTGAGTTCTCATCAAGTATTAATGTCACAATTTCGTACCAGGGTCCAATTAGGTCTCAATAATTTAAACCTGAACTCAACTCATGGTAGCTGTAGCCCAGAGCAGACAGGCTTAACTTAGGAGAAATGTGTAAAGCATTTATCACTACCAAAACAGTTAGAAAGTAGAAAATAAAACATAATAAAAATCTCACTCAAGTTTATAGAAATGGAGTAAAATTTAATAAACAAATAGACACCAAAACAGCAAAAATCCAACAAAGAAAACCGGAGATATGAATTTGTAAAGTTTGGATTAAGTTATAGTGCCAAAAAGCACAAAGCACCAACTACAGGCACTGGTTGCGCTAGACAGTGTTGAAGTCGAAAGTTAAGGCCAACCACGATGGAGCATTGGTCAGATACAGAGACCAGGTTTGCCCCGGTCTCAAGTTTTATTTTCTAAATTAGTCTCTGAAATGGAAGTCAACAATCCTCAGCGGGGTAAGGCATTAGGCTGTGACTAAGATGGGTTCCATGAGGCTGGATAGCTCCAGTGAAGTTGCAGACATTTGGTGGGTAAGCTCCCAGCAGGAGAAATTCACATTTTTTGTCCAGGGAAGTTCCCTTGCCAGCCGGATACTTTTGGCACCTTCGCATGGTGAAATTTTCTCTCTTTGGATGTAGTCACTTTATTGGATCTCCTATTTAAGGCTGCAAGTTATAGCCAAACAGGGCTCCACAAGGTTGGATACCTTCTCCACGACGTCCCTCTGAAACAGAATTGCTGCTTTGGAAAAAATCAGAGCGGGAGCAACCTAAATCTTTATCACAGCAGCAGCGCACCTTCGTCAGTTTGATATTGCTGGTTAATCCCTGTCTTCTGTGTGTTCTCCAGGCAAAAATCCTTGAAAAACTTTTTAAGTCCCAGATTTTAAGGTTAGGCAAAAGGAGTATAATCTGACACTTATTAAAGAGCCCCATGACCTTAGTGAAACCTCTTGGGCTTCAAGACTCACTCAAGGGAGAGTCACCAGCAGGGGTCAGGGCAAGTCCACTTGGAACTGGTCTGCCGGGCTCTTCAGGAAGGTGGGATTCTTGAAGCTTTTGCACCCCAGTAGTGAAACAGGGGGTCAGCCAACTGACCCTTGGAGTCCGCTTCTCAGTCCTGAGCACAAGTAGGAGCAGGTCCAGCCTTTGGGGTCTCTCTCCACAGGTTCAATTGCAGCTGCAATCCTTCTTCAGTCTTCCATGGATCTAGAAATGTTCTGAAGAGGGTACTGAGGGTGACACATTTATGCCCATTACCAGTCTGTGGGTGGGGAAACTCCTGGTTACTTTCTAACCAATGGGGTAAAAGTTCCCAGGGGTTCCCCAACCAGGACGTTCTGTGTGTTGTACAGTACATTATCCCACAGTGCCCCTCTCTGCCTAAAACCAACATGACTGTATCTTTCTTCCCCATGCAGAGCTCCTCATGCCCACCCAGAGATGTGGCTATGACAATGAGTAAGCCATCCCTTGTGGTCACCCAAAATGGTTCTTGGGGAAGCCCCCCTCCCACTGGGATTGGTGCATAGTTGGCTAGTATGATATTGAAGGGAGCAGATCCAAGTGTGAGTTGCATCTGCTTGTAGCAGGGTAGGCACCTTTTACGTTTCTAGGTACAGCCCAGGTGGCCTACCTGTCAGAGAGAAAAAGCATCTCCACAAACCCAAATCCTTTGCAACTGTATAGGACCAATACACATCTTACAACAGGAAAGCCATTAACGGCCATGTGACACTGAACACTGGCTGAAAAGCACATTTGGCTTAAGCTGGAAAATGTCACATTTTAAAAGTGGTCAAGTCAAATTTCGAAATTTCAACCTGACAGATTGGATTTTAAATTACTATTATATCAAGTCCTTGAATCATTTTTCGAGCTATTCTCAAACTGAAGTTATACATTATAAGGTGTTACAATGTAACCCAGTGCTTTTCTATGGGAGAGCCATCTTTTCCACACTGAAAAACGACTGAAGATTTTTCACTTAAAAGACAAGTAAAACTTAAGGACAAATGCCCTACTTTTAAATACCATGACCCTGTCCTATGGGCATGTAGGGTCTACTTTGGGGGGATTTATAAGTATTAAAAATGAAGGTTTAGGCCTTGAAAAAGGGTCAAATTGACAGTTCTAAAACTGCACACCTAGGTTGCTATGGCAGGCCTAGAGTCATTTTTTACATGGTCACTTTAATAGTGGCACAATAAGTGCTGCAGTGCACAAGTGACATTTATCCTACGAGACCTGGGACTTATAGGTAAGTTAAATATGCCAATCAGGAATTAGTTAACCCTACAATTTTTAGGGGTCACACCACATACGCTGGGTGTCAGTGTTCACAGTCCGTGCACCAGCAATAAAATCCAGCAAAAAGTGTGGGGGTAGGGGTGACCATTGAAAAAGGGCATTTTCTTACCCTGGCGCAAAGGGTTGTGATGCGATTTACTTTCTAAGGCAAGTCATTATTTGCATTGGAAAGTTGCCTAAAGTAACCCAAAGCGATATGCACTACTTTGTGTCATGAGCGTGTTCCATGGATGGTACATGGACGTTTCCATTCAACGTAAATTTGACACAAATACCTATCTACTAACATTGCTAAATGGATTTGTGCTTAAAAATAACACCTCCTTGAGGCAGGCACGACAGTGGAGTCTCCACTTTTTCCCAACTTTGCATGTGTGCTTCACTGACAAGAGCGTTTACAAAGTGGGAAAAGTATTAACAAAGTTTTTGTACTGGAAGAGTAGAAAACCTATGCTTGACAAAACCCACTGTGTGTTGGCGCATAGCAGCCTAAAGTGCGCCGGCACTGGGCAAAAGAAAAACAGAGCCATATCTTAGCAGATATGGTGCTATTTTTCTCTCATTCTTCGACACAACAGAGAACAGCAACTTTTGTTACTGGCCTATATTGCTTCAAAACGTAGAAAATGTGTCATTAAAGGTGGGTCAGAGTGACTTTTCATGCAAAATACATTTTTGTAACAGAACACCAAATTGGCAGTCCATTTTGTTTATTTCAGTCTTATTACTTTCCTTAGCTCACATGCAGTAACAGACATATGGCGGAATGTTTTGTAGAAAAGCAACTAAACTTACAAAGTGGAAAATATTTTTCACACAAGTTACATTACCAAAGGACAGTGGATGAGAGGTGTTAACATTAACTTATCGTTTAAATAAACACTTTCAGTTTCTGCAGTTCTTGTAAAACAGAACTCTGTAGACCTCCCAAAAATAAAGTAAAATAACTGGATAGAATGCCTGTGCTACTGAGACATTAATCACACTTAACCTAGCATTAGTAAAGGCTTTGTTTTACAAAAGACAGAAACATTGGAAAATTCAATAGGTCATGATCTTGGGGCATAACAAAACATGGCACAACCACATGATACGCAGGATGAGTCAGGTGGTACAAAGGCGCAAAAAATATGTGTGCATTTGTGCTTGCGTTAAAGCCAAATCTGAGGCTTTGCTAGTGCTTGTTGTCAATGTGTTTGAGCCTGAGGTCTATAGATTTTATCATTTCTATCACTAGTTTAGCATGGAATGGGTGTGTTAAGGTTGGGGTTTTGGGAGGAATTGAGAAGTGGTCTGAACAATCCAATTTGAAAGGTTTGAAGAATTGTATGTGGTGTTCCATTATGAAAATCAGTTTCAGGGTAGCACCTTTTTTTGTGGTGGTAGGGATGATGCAAAATAATTAGAAGGGATTTGAGGATACATTTTGGGTGTCCTGTTTTTTTCCTAGTGATGTTTGAAATCTCCCAGGGATATCTGATCACAAGAAGAGGTCAGGTGATTCACGCTACAATCAATGACACCATAAGCACAACCATATTTGAAGCTAAATGTGCCGTTTAAGATGCTGAGCCTCAATGGGTTAGGAGCTCTGTTTGTAATCTCCACTGTGAGGCACTGGAACAAGGAAGAGTTTATTGAGGTAAACAGCATCAAACGGACGTCTTGTTGATAAAAAACAAACCCTACCGTTTTTTTTATGTTCCATGAAGGTGGAGGATGTTGTGCCCTAGTAGTAAAAAGCAATGGATTTAGGCACAGATCTATATACTGGGGTGAATGTATGACATTGTTCTGCATTCTGTCCATCAATTGTTCTTTTTGCATTTGTCACCCCGAGTGGGACGGGTATGCCCAGACATGAGTCCCGTGCTCTCCATGCCACTGGAGTCAAGTTATCCTGGCTGATGAAGGGTGAAACCCCGAAACCGGTCCTAGGATGCTTGTTTCCAGTCCAGGGAGGACCTGGCCTGGCAGTTCGGGCTGGACTGTTCCCATTGGGCGCAGGGTCAAGACTGATTTGCATATGGCTGGGTTCAAACAGGAATGGCATGGGGAGCAAAAAGCGATGGATTTAGGCTCAGATCTCTGTACTGGGGTGAATGTATGACATTGTTTTGCATTTTGTCCATCAATTGTTCTTTTTGCCCTAGTAGTAAAAAAGTGGCATTAGAGATGGGCAAAAATAGGTTACAGGGAGTGTTGTAGCACGAAGCTCACTGTCTTGGGTGAGGCCAGATACTGAAATTGCATTAGAGATTAGTGGCTTTCAGTTCATGAGCACACACATGATGTGATATGTATAAAACGGGTCGCCCCATTGAAGAGGTGATTATTCTGAGGTTGCTGGGGCAGACTGATCTTTGTGTTTCGGATGTCTAGCTCTGTAGATTGTGAAATTGGATTTGAGATCAAGGCATATTTGCTGTATGTGGTGGATTAGAGGTAGTCTATGAATAGAAGGCTATGAATCCTTGGTATTGGCAAGCATGTTTTGCTCATCAGGAGTAAGTGTGTCTGTCGAGTGAAGTGTGACTGATGGGGCAGGAGATCAGTCTCTGGAAGGAGAGTTATAGTAACCTGCATCCTATTTATCTTGTTACTTTCTCCCTAGCTGCTCAGCCAGTGTGAATGTGATGCCTGGAATGTTGGTGTGATGGACATGAGTGGAATGTTTGGGTGCCTGGATGCTTGAGTTTGACAGTTGGAGTATGGGCTGAGCAGCAGGCAGACTGCTCCTGGTGGGGCTGTATCTCTACAACTTAAATACCTGTAACTGAACTTAATAAATCTACATAAATCTACATTCTGGCTACGGACTTCATCACTACAGATTTTTGGCGACGATTCTTGAAACGAAACTCTGCGTGTTTTAAAAAGGACTCTGAAACGAGAAATCCACTCCACCAGTGTCCGTTTCACAGGACAGCCCCAGCCTGCGCGTACTTCATTTGCTACAAGGTTTGGGTATTCCTGCTACTGTGACAGCTTGTGTGAACTTGACCACTTGTCAACGAACAGCCCAGCCTGGACATGCTTCATGGGTTTACTTAATTTGCTTTTTCAAGTGGATAGCTTGTGTGATCCTGAGCACTTTCTTTGCTCTTCACCAGTCTTTCTCACACTGCCCGACCCCAGCACAACCGTGGCGCACAAGCGTGGTGTGCCCACAAGGAAATGCTGAAACAGCGACACTAGTATGTGCACACTTCCTCTTTTTGCCTTCTATGTTGACTTGGACAGTTTGGGATTTTATGAACGTGTTACTTATGGACATCACTTTTGTTGTGAGATATTGGAGTTTGCTGCCCAAAGCAGTTTTCTCAGCGTGTGTTTTATTGCTGAGGTTTACACAATTTTATGAGGAGCCAAGCCGTGGTACCGGCGGAAGATATGGAACATTTGCGGTGAGGGCATTATTTGTGACAAGCAGTTGTGATGGGTTTAAAAAAACAAAAAAAAACCAGTTGTGATGTTTAAAAAAAAAAAAAAAAAACAGTATTTTACACTTTGTCTTGTCACTTGTGGCAGTTCAACTGCTGCACAACATTTTAAAATGGATGCACTAGTCAAGTAATGCATGTGCAAACTCACCTTCACCCGGTGTCGCGCTGAGTCTCTTCTGTGACGCATCTTTAACTCTGCTGCTACTTTTGGACGCTATGCAGCGCGGCGATGCCAGTAGCCATCCGGCACAGCATCACCTGCGTGCCGCCATTTTGGGATTAGAGGCACCACGCAAGTACCTGTGCTTTGAAGTGTCCCGTTTTATCCAACCTGTTTGGTTTGATTTCTGTCAACCACGTGTTGTACCTATACATTTTCACAGCAATTTGAAGGAGACCGGGGACGTCGATAAATCCTGTTGCTTTTTATCTCTTTACGGTCAGCTCTAATGGTACAATTAAGAATGTTTGACTCTCTCCGATCTTCAGGATTTGTTCTGTTCGACAGTTTGGCTGTCTCATCTTGTGGGTGTAATTCAAACAGGAGTCCACAAGGTTGTTTTCTAGTTCGGGACTGCTTTTCTTCAAAAGTGTAATGCTAATATTTCCTTGCCATCCCGTTAGTCTAGTTTTTAAAACCCATGTGAAATGTTTCTACTGAGGTAACCCGCAATAATATAGAAGTGTCCTGTACTTTTGGGTGTTCTGCCCAGTTTTCAACTCTCTGATGGTTCAGCATTGCAAAGGATTTTCGTGAGACACTGCTCTTGCATGTTAGTGTTGCTGGTTTATTTTTGTCATGTTGCTGTTTCTGGCCTTAAGGTAGATTTGTAATGAGCGATTTTCACATGGTACACTATGTGGGTAGGTTGGCATTCTTACAGCACAACTTATGTTTCATTTATACTCTCAATCCTATTTATCTCTTACACGTGGGATTGTTCATATGTTTAATTTTCTCGTGTTTTCGTTGCCTTTGGGGATTTAGTCCCATTCAACACAGTTTAAGGGGTGGCTCTCCCTTATCACGGTTGATGGGTTTTAGTCCCATTCAACGCTGTTTGCACAATTATGGGTGTTAGTCCCATCTTCATTTCGTAGTGGGTGTTACTCCCATTTATACAGTATGTAGTGGGTGTCAGTCCCACTTACACAGTTTCTAATGGGTACGAGTCCCATGCATTCAATTATTTTGTTCACACTCTAACCTTCACATAGGGATTCTAATGGGTAAGAGCCCCATGCATTCAATTGTTTTGTTCACTCTCTAACCTCCACATAGGGGTTCTAATGGGTATGAGTCCCATGTATTCAATTGTTTTGTTCACGGTCCAACCTCCATATAGGGGTTCTAATGGGTTCCAGTCCCATGTTTTCTTTTTCTATTGGGTACGAGTCCCATGTTTTCTGTTGTTCTGTTTACATTTCTAACCCCACATTGGGTTGTAATGGGTTTTAGTCCCATGTGTGCCTTTGTTTTTGTTCACGCTGTGGTACATGCTTACATTTGTTTTCTAACGGTGTTTAATTCGTCCTGTACTTCACGTTTGTTGTTTGGTATATCATTTTCACTGTGTTCCACACTCATGGTTGTCTGTCCCTAGGCCTCTGTGGCTGTATGGTTAGCAGTCAACGTTCTTTCTCTTTCTTTCCCCTAACTATTTTCTTCAGTTGATGTTGGGTGTAGATGTTCCATGTTTCTGGTCCATTTATTCACCTGTATTTTGGGGAAAGTCAGTTCGGGTATCCTTCACCCATTTCTACTGTTTCTTTAAAAAATTTATAGGAGGATGATGGGTGGGTGATATATATATATTATGTATATTTGTCTATGTATCTCCTCTATAGTATTTCTATTCTTGTACATCTCATGTATATTTTCTCTTTGCATTTTTCTTACTATACCTTCCATTTCTTTTTCTCTTGTGCCTACTATTGCATATCTCCTTTGTATTTTCTTTCAAACTCACAGTGGTTTGTCTTGGTATCTATACTTTGATCGTTTCACGTTTGGGTTTACTTTCTTCTTGCTTTTTCTGCTGATGCACTATTCTATTTCTTGGGTTCCCCTTGTTTGAACTCTTCCTCGTTTGCGGTTTCTATTTTTGTGTTGGGGAAGAAGAGAGGATATGTAGTAACCTGTATCCTATTTATCTTGTTACTTTCTCCCTAGCTGCTCAGCCAGTGTGAATGTGATGCATGGAATGATGGACATGAGTGGAATATTTGGATGCCTGGATGCTTGAGTGTGACAGTTGGAGTATGGGCTGAGCACCAGGCAGACTGCTCCTGGTGGGGCTGTATCTCTACAACTTAAATACCTGTAACTGAACTTAATAAATCTACATAAATCTACATCCTGGCTACGGACTTCATCACTACAGAGTGAATGAGGGAGAGAGAGATAAAGAACGTGATTTGGAGACATTGGCCCAAATGTACGACCATTCACTTTTGCGAGTCACAAATTGCATCGACTTGCGACTCGCAATTTGCGACTCACAAAAGTGAATGTACAACAGTGTCTCAGACACTGTTCGCGATTCCCAAAGGGGTCGCAAATTGCATGCCTCATTAATATTCATGAGGCAAGCGCAGTTTGCGAGCCCATAGGGAATGGCTAGCACTCACAGGGATGGTGGCCTGCTGGGGTCAGCAGACCACCATGTCTGTGACTACTTTTTAAATAAAGCAGTTTTCTGATGCATTTAAAAAAGAAAAATGAAACTTTTCAGTTTCATTTTTTAAGGGCAGGCACACACATTCCCAAAGGCGAAGAAGTCCCCTGGAGACCCCTTTCTGTTTTCGAGTGGTTTACCACCTACTTGAAGCAGGTGGTAAACTGCGAGTGTTTTGCTACCACAAATGCGGTCGCAAAGTAATGGTACATGGCATTGAGACTTGCTATTAGGAAGGGACGCCCCTTCCTAATAGCGAGAGTCGCAAACGCTATTTTGTGAGGCCGATCTCCCGTTTGCGAAAGCAAAAAAGGGTCGTACGTCTGGCCTATTTTAATCTCATGCAGGCAATACAGATTCAGTTTGATGTCAGACAGTTCTTTTTGGGGAACGCATAAGAACTTTGTGCTCTGTTTATTAGTAAATTCCAGCCTCAACAACAAAAATAAATTCTAGATTCAATTGTAAAATAAATCAGTAGATATTTCACCCCATATTGGGAAACCTGATCAACGCATTTTGGCTCAAGGCAAAGTCCTAGAATTCATTTGAAGAGGACAGATCACACCACTACACAAAAATGAAAAAGGACTTGACTGTGAGGAACCAAACAACAAACACCCAGGGCCTCATTTATGGGGTTTTGGCATAGGGCAGCACAGCAATATACCCTACATCAAAGTGAAAGGGCAGGAATGCACCATATTTATCCAATACGGTGCGTTCCTGTCGTTTCTCCCTGCGCTAGTGCCGTTTTGGTAGCTTAGCACCAGCGCAGGCATCCTTGCACTATGGTGCAAGGGTGCCTGTGTTGTAGGCAGAATTGTTTTTGTGCAGGAAGGGGCACCTTCCTGTAAGAAAACAATCCATAGAGACGTTTTCCTCTTTCTATGTGTGCTGCCGAATGCAGCAAACATAGAAAGAGGAAAAACGAGGAGAGATAAACATATTTCTCCTCGCTATGCCTGTTCTGGGGAGGCGTAAGATTTTTACGCATTCCCAGATTTACAAGTACTTGTAAATCTGGGAATGCGGCAAAACCCATGGGCGTGGGAACACCCGCCACAACGCCCATTGAATGCCTCCCTTGCACAGAGTAAGACGATGCAGCCCTTTGCTCTGCGTTGCCTTACTCAAGATTTATGAAGCCATTTAAAGCCATGAGGTCAGTGGCGGTGCGTCCATTGGGGCGTTGGGGCGTAGCCCCCCCGCCCGCAGCTCCCTCGGCGTCTTTGAACCTAAGTAAACTGAATCAGTTTACTTAAGTTCAAAGAGCCGAGGGAGAACTGACAATCATGTC
Organism: Calotriton arnoldi; assembly: GCA_963921515.1. NCBI lineage: Eukaryota > Metazoa > Chordata > Amphibia > Caudata > Salamandridae > Calotriton > Calotriton arnoldi. The sequence goes on from CAWUFW010000857.1 coordinate 1,935,171, forward strand.
AGTCAGCATGACGTCGGACCGCCCACCCCCTTCAGAGTCTGAAGGGTGTGGGCGGTCCTGCGTCATGTTGACTGACATGATTGTTAGAGGGACCAGGGGCAGCAGGCAGCACTGCAGCACAAGTGCGCATGAGTGGGAAAGGGCACCGAATTTTCGCGCCGTGCCCAGTCATGCGCACTTGTGTGTGCACTGGCTTGCGCATGCCCATTAGGAGAGCGAGGGTTGAGCAAAGGCTCAAACCTCGGTCTCCTAATGGGCAGGCGGGCGAGGGGTAACCGTGCCCTAAGCCAATCCTGGCGCTGCCAGCAGCGCCAGGATTGGCTGAGAGGGGCTGTAGGGCCAAACGGAGTCGGACCCGAGGCGGCACGGACGGCGGACCTCGGACCTCCTCAGGTAGGATATTCTTTTTTATTTAAAAAATCCCCGGGGCCCCCCGCACCCCCCCGCGAGCCGCGTCTGAGTCCAGTTTACAGACCCTCCGATGTTAATGGCATGTGCGCTTAGGGACACCAGCTGCCACCTTTCCACAGACCTGTAAGAGAGGCGCCTCTATGGGGTAAGCTGTTATAACTTTGCATTCTTCCGTGACTGCGATACTTTCCCCCCTTCCCTCCTCTTCCTTTTGTTTGCGGGCTAGTGCTGGTGCAATGGTGTTCTGGTCGCAATTGAATGGGAAGTGATGAATGGGGTTATTGTGTGGGGGTGAGAGGGGAGGGGGCAATAGGAACTTCTTTAGAAGCATGCTGTGTGGGGGCAGCACTCTCTGTGGCAGATAAAGCGCTGCGGGTTGAGGTCGGGCTGTGGGCGCGTTGCAGAAAGTTTTTCGGCGGGCTGGAAAGTTCCCGTTTCTGGTGAATGAATGCCTGGGTAACTTTGGGCTGGAAGATGGAGTGCGGATCACGCCGGGGCTCGCGCACAGGGCACAAAGTGTGAGAGCGGGGCAGCGCGCGCATGAACCGGAGGTCCACTCCCAGCCCTACTACTGCTGTCATCCTGCAGGCACTGACCACCTGCAGACGGAAATGGGTAAAGTGTACATGCTATCACGAAATGCGTGCTGGCTCTGAACATGCTATTCCTACCTTCATTTTTACTAGTTTCCATGTTGCGAGACGAGAGGGGCTGTAGAGTCGTGATTGGAAAAGTCGATGGCGGCGGCTTACATCATTGCCCCCTTCATATATAAAACAGCCTCCATTGGAAAGTGTTTGTCCCTCTCTAAAACCACGATTACAGGTCCCGGAATACTAATAAAAATCCTGGCCTGGGTGAGCTGCTCGGGAATGGATTCAGCAAACTCGAGCGCTCTGCTTCCTGCCATTACACCGTGGACATAAGGTTCTGTGCGACCCGCCTGCTGCGCTGCTGTGCCTCATTCAGGTAGCAGAGGTTTAACTAGGAGTGAGTGAATTAGCGCCCGTCCTCCCATGCCTGGCATTCCCAGCTAGCGCCTGGATACATCAAAGCACGTGGGAGGGAGTGCTGCTTTCTTCTGCCAGGTGGCACCTTACGCAGGTTTGCATAATTCTTTATAGGCAAGTTGGAAAAAGAGACCCGAATGTGCTCTTTTTGATCCCCAGTGCAGTATGCAAATAATTCCCTTCGCATTTCCAAGGACAGCTCTTCGCCACCTTCTGCCCCCTCGTAGAAATGCATTGAAGCTTATCTGGTATGTCTTCCATTTGCCGTTGATACCTGTAGTCTTAATTTATCTTATAAATACAGGACTGTAAGTCCCAGAATGTAAAGAACCCCGGACTGAATGTGTGACAGGATATACAGCTTGAGATCTCCGGCCTCTTTCCTTGGATAGTAAGATGACGAATGCACGCACACCTGTCATGAGGCATGCATTGCATAGCAGGGCGTGCCATGTTGACTTCTTTTAACCAATACGATCAAAGCTGTTTTAAGAGTAGTAAGTAAAATGAATACATAAAGTGCGAAGGATAACGAACAGCCTAGCCGCACTCTGCTTTGGTGGCCCTGCAAATCAAGGAGTTGGACAGGAATGGGAAAGGCATCACCCAGAACATAGGGTGGGGGTGGATGGACAAAAAAAAGAAAAGGCGTTAATGCTTATGATGAACCTCTTTTTTTTTTTAGCACATTTAATGTTGAAATGGCTTGGTGAAGTAAACATTCAGCAGCAACAAGCACTGAAAGGTTCACCAGGAGTCTTGCTTGAGAATACTTGCAAGGGTTTATTTTAAAACTAGACTTAGTGACATAGGTAGTGGCGGTCGGTAAAGGTCTCCAGGCAGGCCCACTCAAGTGGACACTTGTTAGCCGATTGCAACGCGGCTGACTGGATGTAGTCTCCGGCTCTGCCTTTTCTGTGGCCCTCTGTGTGCACCCGTCTTTACCCTAGAGTAACCGAACTTTTCAAGTAGGGAGCAAAGTTCACATACGTTACCGCTGCAACTGGTAGTCAGTCAGCTGAGCTGTCCCACTGGACCCCAGACGTGCCTCGTGCTCGCAGATCACAGAGGAGCTGAACACTTTCTGCCACCTCACTGGATCTTGCAGCGTGGTGGTGTACTTAGCGCTCACCTGCAGGCGCTGAACCCCGGAGCTATCTAATGAGGATTGACGCCGCTGGTGCCAGGGTCTGCATGGATCTCTGCAGCGGGGAGTCCATCACCGGACAGTTTCCAGCACGTTTTTATAAGGGGGTGGGAATTGGGATGGGAGGAATGTACAAATGCGCCTTTAAGTTGGTTCAGTTAGCTCTATGTGCTATGCAGAAATGAACTCCTGAGTCCTACTAAAGATTAATCGTATGCAGATTGTGACAACAACAAAAAAACTCTGAATTTGCCGCGTGCACAGACCATTGTGTCAATTTTCCAAGACCCGGTGGCCGATTATAGAACACGAGCTCCACTTAGGAGGCAACTTCGGGGTCCGGGGTCCTGTTTCGTATACGTCATCTGAAATAGTGTGTCCAGTTGTGTTGTAGTGTGCCTGACTGGGCACAAGGGCAGATGGGCACATGTGAGGTAATATGGATGTGTACATGTTGGGCATCAGGTGCGATCTGGCAATATTTCTCACCTGGTATATGTGTTTCCTTTGCGGAGAAGTCCAGTAGTGCCGCAGAAGGGGCATTCTTTTGGAAAACCAAGTGTAGAAATGTTCCAAGATTGTGAATATTCATTCACTCGTTGGTGCATTCCATAGATGCCATCTGTATTGCTACAGCTCTCCTTTTTACTTGTCGAATCCGAGTGCTTCAAAGCACTTGCTGTATACATTTTGTTTGCAATGGATGATTGTGAAGGGGTATGCACATTAGATTGATGCAGGTGTATCAAGAGATCAACACGCTGTGCAGTATCCAGCTTGATCGCACCTATGAAACTTGCCATATTGCCGCAGGGTCTTGACTTTGTTTTCTGTGACAAATCTTTTCCCAGCAATTATGGGATGTGTTTCAGAGTGGAGGTTCTACCTTCTTGTAACAAACCATTCTACCAATAATATAAAACACTGTGGTATAGATTGATGTGACTCGTGCTGCACTAGTTGTTGGAAGAGACGGGCACTAAGGAAATGACAGGGATAAGAAAACAGCCGGAGCAGATGCGGGAGAGAGACAAGCAGCAAAGATAGCGAGAGATAATAGAGGAGGAGGGAGTTGGAAGAGACCTAAGAGACACAGAAAAGACCGGGAGTGAGGCAGTGACAGGGGAAACAGAGGGAGTGACCGAGAAGCTGCAAGACCGAGCGAGAGAGAAATGAGAGAGGAAATTGGACAGAGAAAGAGACAGCGGAATAGAGATAAGAGCTGAAAGAGCAGGGAAGAGACAGTCAGTCAAGGAATTAACTTGAGTGCAGAGAGAGTAAGACAGAGAAAGAGACAGGCACAGACAGACTGGTGGCCGTGACAGGGGAGAGCAGAGGAATGAGCATGAGGCTTTGAATAGAGGGAGGAGACAGTTGGAATCATACTACAGTCACAGATCCGAGGCAAGGAGGGAGACATGGGCAGGAGAGAGACTGCCAGGGAGAGAGAGACAGTGCACAGACAAGCTGAAGGGAAGGGTAGTGAAACATAGAAGGAGAAGGGGGCATTTCTATTTACTTTTCGAGTTTATGAGCGGTTTCAGGGCGCGCACACTGAATATGGTCCCCAGAGTGTCAATAGGGCACATTATCAAGGATAAAACATCAAAAAAAATATAGACAGGTGTGAGTCTAGATTTTCTACACCTAACACCACATATTGTATTAATTGTATTTATATAGTGACTCTACAATAGTCTACAGTGATGAGTACATATCACAAGAATTACCACTTGCTATTGTTTAATATGCTAAACTGAGGGAGACATTAAATGTACTGTGTTCTGCTATAGGTGATGAACTTGCCACATAGAGAATTTTATGGCGTTCCGGAGCATGAGTTGTGTTTGAGTGTTGCTCCCTTCTTTATTCCTTTTTGTTTCCTTTGGCTCTCATTCATAGTATATGTACAATTGCTAAGTGCTTGTATTCATAAACCTTCTACTCTATTTAAAGGTATTTTCTGTATTCCTGGTATGAATGGCTCCAAACTAAATGGCCAAGAATGAGTTCTGGTGTTGGAATATGCAGAAGGGTTCAGGTTTGTGCAGTAGAATGTGATGAGTTTTCAACTTCCAGAGAAAATATAGAGAGTACATGAGATGAGAGAACTCTCTTAAGGGCATACTTTTTGAGGAGGCCCTCTGCTTTTGATTGCAGTGGCTCAGTTTATTTGGTGATTCACAATTCCAATCATGGGTAAAACATGGCTTGTTGAACATAGATGAGATGTACTTGCAAATTGTTTGATTGCATATTGCATTTCAGGTTTTCAATTTGACCAATCCTTTGACTTCTTACCAACGAAATATGAGTGTCTTCCTGGTCGAGGACCACACTGCTTTTTCTCTTATCTGTCTTGTATCAAGACCCTGCTGGCCTATGGGGTGAAAGAAAGCTTGAATAAGCAGCTACCTATGTTATATGACATCTCTTTATTAATGTAATAACTGCACTTTCACAATTGCTTTATTAACCATCCGGCTTTCTCAAATTTGCTTGAAAATGCACCATTTGTCCACTCTTTTTTCAAAATTTTCTCGGGGAGAGAACCCCCCCGAACCCCCCTTAGGTTGTTCGGGCTCGCTCGCTACGCTCGCTCGCTGCGGTGCAGTATGCCAATAATTTTACGCCCCACCACTTTCAAATGTCACCAGCCACCACTGCATGAGGTGTGGCTTTTTGTGGCTTCATAAATCTGACTCAGAGCCTTGCGTCACGCATGTACCAATTTGCGTGGTGCGAACGTGACGCAAGGCTCTCATAAGTATACCTCCCAGTTACTAATCTTCCATTCCACAGGAAGTTCTAGAAATTCAATGAATACATCATTGACTGCAGCTTGTTTGATGACCGTTAGTCCAGATTCGGAGGGAACAGCTATTCTCCAAATAGCTGATGACACATTATGCCTTCTAGACAATGGTGACATATTTTCGCATTCTCAGAGACCTGTCATAGCCTTTGACTTGGTTAATCATAACATAGTTTAGTTCCTCCATGTGAAAGAATGAGGTTAAAAGATTTGATCTTAGGATAGTTCACCCTCTTACGTGGAAAACTCTCTCAACAAATGAAACTAGAAGTTAATCTCTCAGACCCTTCTTACCTAGGACAAAATGTAATGCTAGGCTCAATTCTCTCTCCAACACCCCTTTAACCTATATTTGGAACCTTTCAGCACACTGTTGAAAATCTCTAAAAAAAATTCATCTATATGCTGATGATATGTTGCTGATGTGCTCACTTCTGGGCAGCGTTTGTGGGGCATGAGGTTTCAGTAAGGAAACTGCAGTGTTGGCAGCCTGCAGTACCTGTGGGGCTGCTGGTTGCAGCAGGAACCCACACCCTGCCATATTCCACTTAATTTAGGAGTTCTGGTGGTTGAGTGGAATATGACACTTTACAACGCACGCGTTACAACGCGTGTCATTACAACACATTTTTTACATCGCAAAATCCATTACAACGCATGTCGTTACAACGCATGTCGTTACAACGCATAATCCATTACAACGCAACTACTATTCTAACTCCGCTGGGGCGTTACTTTGGGGAATGCGTTGTAATGGATTATGCGATGTAATGACATGCGTTGTAATGGATTTCGCGTTGTAAAACATTCGTTGTAATGACACGCGTTGTAACGCGTGCGTTGTAAACGATGTTTCCCGGTTGAGTGCATCCCTCCCACTGGTACACCTGCCTTTCACCCATGAATATTCTGATGTGAGAGCACTCTGACTTTAGGAAGGCATCACCCTTATTTTTGAAAAGCAAAAACAGGATTGTGAGAGTACTGTTGTGTCAAACACCGGACTACAACTATAAATAAAAGTTGCATCCCTTGAATTCATAATCCATTTAGGGGAAATATGAGAATACTGGATGGCTTTCCACCACTTAAAACTAAAACCTATGAAGAATGAAGCCTTAGTCATATCACCTCCACAAACGTCAATCCCGATCCAGTCATGGATTGACATGATGCATCTTTTGGAATGCAAGCCCAAAATAATCACAGTTCAAAATCTTTAAGCCCACATCAGAGGAGCTACTCTCTCCATAGCTCTGAATTCACACTACTAGAACCTCCAAGAGGCTAGAAAGGCGAATCCTACTGCTCATTTTTAGGAAACACCCCCTAAAATATGGAACTCAATCTCCCATTGATACATGCTAACACTGTGTGAGGCCTTCAAACGGGCACTGAAACAATGCTCTAGCGTTATCTCAATTGCTATCCCCACAATCTGATGCAAGTCTAGGAGCAGGGATACACATTTATGATCTGTTTTCCTGTGTTTTTTACTAGGAGAAAAAAGCCCCTGGCTTTTCCCTGTTTGTCTTCGTCTTTAATGCAGATTGGAGTGGGGGGCCAAAGAATCTGGTGCTCAGAGTGAAGCCTCATTGCCTGCCAAACATTATTAGAAAGAAAGGCATGATGTACATACCCTTTTGCACTCCAAGGGTGAGCAAATTACATACAGACGGTTTCTGAACCAGGATGCAATTTGTGATGAAACCTATTTACTACTAAGTCACATCACAACAAGTCCATTTGCAGGGGGTCGCAAAATGATCTGCCTAGTGAATGTTAATGAGGCAGGTCTCAATTTGTGACTCCTTGTGATTGGCAGCAAATAAATGAATGGAGGTCTGCTATTGTCAGCAAACCTTCGCCCCTGTATTTGCATTTGCAAAAGGGAAACACCTTTTTAAAAAGCAGCCATATCCATTAAAATGGCAGGTTCTGTTTTAAAACAACATGTATCCTCTGTTTGGGGACTTCTAATTTAAAACTGACAGAAAAGGCCTCTTGCTCCTATTTTGGTGTGGGCGATTCATTAAGAAAGAATTAAGGTTGGTAAGGATGAATATAAATCCAAATGACAGGAATATATGGCTTTTCGGTGACCATCTTTGTCTGGTAAATCCAATGAGTTCAGACTTGGATCTTGTAACCTTAAATTCATATGTAAGCTATTCTATGCTTAATTAATAAAAATCATTACAGTCGTAGCAATTTAAAAAAACAGCCAATTTCATGAAACAGACATCACACATTTTGAACAGATACATTACAGATGTAAAAATAATTTAAAGGTATCATATTGTACAAGAACCATGAAATCTCATAAAACTTTATATAAAAAAATAGTATTCTGTTCATAACTTAGCTATATGAATTCATTTTATTATTAGTGATAATGTCTCTAAATAAAATAATACCTGCCGTAACTACAATCATAGCCTCCATAATCAAATATCACAATTCTACGTTCCACACCTTTCCTAGAGTTACCACTAATACTGGGACTGTACCACATCTCAGGCTTTAGTTGGAAGTGACAACTGTTAATAATATGCAGGGAGGCTAGAGTGATGGCCCCAACAATAAAGGAGGAGGGTAGTAAGCAATCAAGAAACCACATAAGGTTTAAAAAAGGACAATCTGTCAAGGAAGACAGGGTTGTATGTAATAAAACTGGCTTTTAAAGTGACCACTACATTAAGGTTGAATTGAAATTGTCAAGGTAATAATATTGTGTCCTTCATTAATACCTATGACAATTCCAAAAATGTTGAATTGATAAAGCTGTTGTTATTACATTCATTCTTTAATTCATCCAATTGTACCCTAATAACACCTTAGTACCACTTGATGCTGCCCATCCATGAACCCTTAAAACTCAGAACTACTCCTTAATGCTACAGTTCACTGAATCCTAACAAATCCTAAGTACCCTTTTGTAGTATATAGGGAATAGTGTGCGGAAGACATTGTGACATGATGGTGTTAATTTAGCTTAAGCAGTGTTGATGAATGAAAATGCATGCAGAAAACCCTTGTACCACGCAGCACGAGCAGGGAATCTCATGATGCTTGTTTTCTGTTTTCACTAGACATAATTAGATGTGCTGCCAAAGTGCTTTGCTTACGGTACCAGGCTGCATTGGGCTTGCAATGCTTATTTTCTCCATTCCATAGACGCAGCTATCTGCAAACAAGCTCTGTTATGGTACACTGGGGCAGCCAGGTGGATCGTGGGAGAAACATTCTGCTGAGAATGTACTGACCCAGAGAGGACCTGGGAGAATGATTGATGAGTACTATAGAGAGCAAAGTTGTAAATACTGATAACAGGGCTAGAACTTGCGAGAAGGGTACAGCAGAATTTGAGCAAGCCAGGTTTAGTGTATAAAACAGGGGAGAGGAAACTCTGATTGAAGCTCACAGACGGAGTTGTGCAGAGCTGCCGTGAGCCTGAAGCCAATGGCCCACCCCCCCAGTTGTGCTGTTCACAGAGAAGGTGTTGGAGAGGTTGGAGCGGGCTTCCCAGCACTGTGGAAAGTTAAGTTCCAGGGGGCGATGAAGGGCCTAACTCTATTGCTTTATCCTGACTTGTCAGTTTCTTAGTAGTGTGCCTTTAATTAGTTGCATTGCAATTGATTTAAGACTGTGTGTTTCATCGTCGCTGTGCTAGCATTGCACTGTACATGTAGATACATATATTAGATGTGGCCATTTTGCTATTGTTAGCTGAAAGTTTGTGTATGTTTTACCATCACTGCGCCAGCATTGTACTGTCTACTATTGTTAGTTGATAGGTTATATTCTCCTGCGCTACAGAATTATATACTCTTGGGCTTTTGGTTTACTGCATTGTTACCTGTGCCTCATTTGCACCATTACATTATAAATGCACATGCAACTATTTTGCTGAGGTATGTTGCCATTAGTGTGATAGCATTATGCAGTATGCTCATATATAGTTCTGTGATTGTTTTGCCATCATTAAGCTATTACGTTAAGCACCAGGGGTAAAAGGCTCGACTGTCCTGTGCTGCTCACAGTTAAAAAATTACTTCTGTGCTTTGACCCACTGCATTGTGAGAGATCTCAGCTTGTTTCTTTCTTGCTTTATTACTGTACTAATGTTGCATTATAAATACAGATAACCATTCTGCAAATGTATCCACGTTAATGCTTTATTAAAGATAAATTGTATCCGCTATTTATGTGTGTTGCTCCTCACTGAGTTTCCTTATTGATTTGTACTTGATTGACATTGTTTGGGTTGGTTGACTGCAGCTAGTCCTACACAATTGGTACCAGAAGTAGGGTACAAATCAATAATGCATACATGGGGATGCAAAGGAGATAGAGCAGATGTAGAAGGGCAGAAAGGGGCAGAGACCAGATCCATTCCCCAGTGGTTGCTGGACGGACCAATTTTCTGGTGTTGTAGGAATTCTAAACTGGTGGGCAGTGCCGGTTGTAGGTGAAGTTTAGAAGAAACGGTGACTCCTCTCTTAGTGGAAAATGTGGTGGAGTTTGTAAAGCTAAGATGGGGGAAGCTGGAGCTGAAGGCAACAGGAAAAGTGGGATGGCTTTTCCTGTCTGCGCTCTCTGTGGTAGACAAGCAGATATTAATATAGGATGCTAAGATAAGCTGTGAGGTGAGGTCACAGCCTTGAACGAAAGAACACTTATTATTAGAGAGACTGTGAAAAGTGCAGCAGCTAGAGCTGATCATATGGAGGCAAGGTGCACCACCTTAGAAGTACAAGTAGCTCAGCAGAAGAGCAGGCGCAAGTCCATGGCATCCTCGGCTGTGCAGGTGAATGCATTGGTGCGTAAAGAGCATTGGAATCCCAGTAACTGGAATGGGTCAGTCTCTGACTGTGATGAGTGGTACTGGGAGGATGAGGTAAAGATACATGTGGTGGAGTTAGTGGAAGATGTAGGTAAAAGGGGGAGTCCCTAAAGACTCAACCCCTCATAAAGAGCAAGTCAAAAGGAATAGGTGGGGGACAAGTGCAGAATACCCACTTGGTGAAGCATTATCCACACAGCAAATTATTGAAAATAACAAGCATGTTTAGGGAGAAGCCTGAAGAGCCCCTGTTCAAATGGCTAGTTTGGTTATGGGATACAGGGGCAGATGGAATATTCTTATCTTTTGATGAACTTTTGAAAAAGGGATCAGTCATGGCTCTTGCTATGCTAGGACAGCAATCACATGGTGCCCGTGAGTAGCAGTCATTTTTCTGGATAAATTGGTTGATAGAGGGATTGAAGCAGTTGTACCCAACTGCCATAGATGTTGAGGAAAATAGGGGACATTGACATACCATCACAGAGGCAAAGGAGGGAACTAGAGCATCGACAGAAGGAGAAGAGTGCTCCCAGTGGGGGGCAACCCTCTGCGCCTCATGCAGAGGAGATAGAGGAGAAGAGGACAGAGTCAAACAATAAAGGAAGAAAAGTGCCAATTTCAACTTGGTACCCTGACTTGCCCAGCGATGGCTGGGAAGTCCCAGAGCCATTATGGAGGTCAAGCCAGGGGTTCAGGGCAGTGCGAGAAGGAAACCCTGGGGTCAAGAGGCCATCTGTTCCCCTCATCATTTATTGCCAAAAAGGGGTACAACATGTGATGGCACTGCTTGATACAGGCACAGAGTAACCTTGATAAGAGGAAACCCCCAAAGGTTGCCTGGGAGGAGTGTAATCATCAATGGTTATGGGGGTGTTAAGACAGAAGTTAAAATTGCTAGGATCAAACTATCAATTGGTAGGGGATTGCCATTTACAGCTCAGGTGGCCGAGATACCAGATTATATCATTGGTATGGACTTGCTATTGGGCAAAACTGTTGAGACAGAGTGGGGGAAGTTCACGTACAGTGTGAGACGCATTCATATAAAGACACCAGAGAAGATCTGGTTTGGGCATGCGCGATCGAGCCCTTTGCACGTGCCCCCTCCAGCTGAGCCAGTGTGTATTAAACAATACCATATACTGGGAGGACACAAAGAGATTTCGGGGCTATTCTGAGGTTGATTGAATACTTACAGCAGAGATGGTGGGCTATTAACCCCAAGAAGGTGCAGGGTCCTCCTCAAGATGTCAAATGTTTAGGTACTATCTGGTCAGGACTGGTCAAAATAATAACATGGAAAGTGATTGATATGGTACAGCAGTTGAAGGTACCTACAACAAGGGCAGAAACTTAGTGGTTCATGGGGTTGATAGGATTTTGGAGACAGCACATACCTCATTTAGAATTAATACGGGAACTATTGTGCCACATAAATGGGAGGAAACATGGTTTCCAGTGGAGACTTGAGCCACAAAAAGCCATTGATGGAGCAAAAGATGTATTACATAATTACTTTGCACTAGGTCCCAGCACAGAGGGGGGTCCTTTTGAATTAGAGGTGGCAACACAGTTTAATGTGGCAGTGTGGAGTTTGTGGCAAAGGCAGGTAAGGAAGGAGGTGCCACAGGGATTCAGGTCCAGGAAACTAACACCATCAATGAGTAATTATACCCCTCTAGAAAAGGAGTTGGCAGGAGCATACTGGGCACTAGTAGAGTTGAGCACATTACTGGGTATCAACCAGTCACCCTAAAACCACTAAGTTCACTGTTGAATTGGGTTAGAGATGAAGGAGCAGGTGTTAGATAGAGTAGGTGGGGCATAGGAATCTACCATTGTAAAGTGGAAATGGTATCTGCAGCAGAGAGCAAAGCCTGAGCCCCTAGCATGCCTGAAGATATGTTGTCGGCTATGGAATTGTATATTAATAGTCCCCCCATCAGAAGCAGCTGAGATGGAGCCTTCTCCATTTAAAACTGTCCCACCTTTTGAGCAACCCAGCAAGGAAGAGTAGGGGAATGCATGGTTTACTGATGGGATAGCTCGATACCAGCAGGGCAAAAGACAACAGCAACCAGTCGCATTCCAACATGCTACAGAGACAGTGTTGCTGAGAGGAGGAGACAATGGTTCGAGCCAGGTTGCTGAATTGCAAGGGGTGTCAATAGCGATTGAGCAAGTCCCTGCTGGAGAAATACATTTTTTGTACTCTTACAGTTGGGCCACTTGTCAAGGACTAGTGAACTGGGCACCGACCTGGCACTGAGATGGATGGAGAATCAAAGGCACCCTTATCTGGGGTGGTGAGCTGTTGTGGAAAGAGATGTGAAAGAAAGGGCAGGTGTGTCAAATCTGTGTGGGTCAGATGGATGCCTCCTGTCCAGCGGATACCTCCCTTGTATCTCTGTTCAACAACGAGGCAGATCAAATGGTTACAGCACAATCAGTGGTCATTTATGAAGAGACTGAAGTGGCCTTTGCAAACTGGGCTCACAAGACTTCAGGGCATCTGGGAGAGAATGGCACTTATGCACGGGCACAACAGTCGCAAGTTCCAGCCATCAAGATGCCTGTGAAACCAGCAGTAAACTGGTGCCTTACGTGTAACCAGATCAGACAGATGCCCTTGCACCAGAGATCAAGCGGACCTACCAAAAGAGGAGCTGCAGCTGCCCCAGTGTGGCAAATGGATTATATTGGAGCCTCACCTAAGGAAGGTGGCAAAAGCTATGTACTGACTATGGTGGACACTTATAATGGACTCATATTGGTTTGCCTTGTAAGTCTGCGGATCAAAAATCCACTTTGCCAAGGCTACGTTTCCTGATTAGACACTGTGGTGTACCAGAGGAAATCCAGACAAGCAAGAATACACATTTTTCAGGGAAAGCTGTAAAGGATGTTTGGTGGGTGTTATACAATAGTTATTACCCACAAAAGGCAGGAATGATTGAGAGATATAGGGGCTTGCTGATGGGACAGTTGAGGAAATCATCAGCATATCAGAAGTTGAAAGGAAGAAATAACAACCAAATCAGAGCATTGTTTGAGTTAGCCATAGGCCAATAGGGCAGCAGACAGGATGAACAAAACTAATTCCCCTAGGAGTAGGAGCTCAAATGTCAGCAAAAACATATGAAGGGATTGCCCACCCGTCCAGTCTAGCTACCAAAGGAATATTGGTGTTGGGAAGAGTTATTGATCCAGATTACAGATGGGAAGTCAAAGTGGTACTACTGAATCAGGGAGACACTGCTATATAATATCAAATACATGACAGGATTGCACAACTGACCCGTGAGGGAGCGCAAATCCCACAAATAGAGTAGAGATCTGGCCCTCCAGGTACTACCCAAAGAAGGGAGGGGAGATTAGGAAGCACTGGAAAGAAGGTGCGAGTACCTCATATTATCCAGGACATAAAGCAGAAACTGAAGAAGAAGATTAAGTCAGGGAGTAGGAAGTACAGATGTTGTGATTTTGAAAAAAAGAAATTTAATGTGCCTGTATTTATACCTGCAGTGACACCCACTCTGCAATCGTGAATGGGGGGATCCATGCCACTGATGTGGTTCCAAGTTGCCTTGATGATAGCAATGGTGGGGGCCATATGGGTACAGTTGAACATATACGAGAACAGCACCTCTGATCTACATGCCTGCGAACACCCTACATCACATCCAATGAAGGGGTGGTTCCACCCTGCAGTGTGCCAGTGTGTGGATGCAAATGGATGGTTGCCAAAGTGATAACCTGGAAGGTGATGGGGCAACAAACTTCGATATGCCTGTGGACTAATTGAGCTACAATGGACGCCTGTGAAGGTTACGGTGCAGAAATTTATCGTGAACATGACATGTAAATACTATAATGTTTTTCCATCTTCAAAGTCTCACTGTAGACAGTATTAGTGCTCAAAGGAGCAGATTATTCTACCATTTATTATCTGGTGGAGAAGCGCATGACTAGGAACTTAGGCAACTATTCTGTAGTTAGATATTGGAGAGGATGCAAACAAGCTCTGTATGCAAGTAGTATTAATACAGTCATATTAAAAATCAAAGTTAGCAAGGGAATGTTACATCCTATGATCCGCTCAACAGTTATGGCCACTACCACAATTGCAAATTCGGGCACATAAATTGATTTATACAAACTAGAGGAGAGCTAGTCATAATGTGGCCAGCATAATTAGAAGCTAGAAGACAGTATGAACTGATTGCTAGACTAAACTTGACACAGCTGCCAAGTATACAAAATGCATAACCATTCACATGTCTATTGATGCCAAGCAACCCAAGCACACTACCTCTTATATTCAGTAATTAACAAAGCACCAAGAGCTACAAGCTAGATGTAGGCACTAAACAGCTGTATGTTAAAGTGCAGATGCTTAATGCAATGTTTACTGGACTTCATAGCAAACTATCTGTGAATACCATTAAGTATTTAGTTTTTACATGCATTTGCACTCATCAATAAGGGGTGGAGTGTAGTATATAGGGAATAGTGTGCAGAAGACATTGTGACATGAAAGCGTTAATTTAGCTTATGCAGTGTTGATGAGTGAAAATGCATGCAGAAAACCCTTGTACCACGCAACACTGGCAGGGAATCTCATGATGCTTGTTTTCTGTTTCCACTAGACATAATTAGATGTGCTGCCAAGGGGCTTTGCTGATGTTACTAGGCTGCGTTGAGTTTGCAATGCTTATTTTCTCCTTTCCATAGACGCAGCGATCTGCGAAGAAGCTCTGTTATGGTACACTGGGGCAGCCAGGTGGATTGTGGGAGAAATATACAGTTGAGAATTTACTGACCCAGAGAGGAACTGAGAGGATGATTGATGAGTACCAGAGAGAGCAAAGTTGTAAATAATGATAACAGGGCTAGAACCTGCGAGAAGGTAACAACAGAATGCCAGTTTTATTGTATAAAACAGGGGAGTGGAAAACTCTTATTGAATCTCACAGACGGAGTCGTGCAAAGCTTCCTTGAGCCCAAAGCCGCTGCACCCCCAGTTGAGCTGTTCCCAGAGCGGGTGTTGGACTGGCACTGTGGAAAGGCAATTTCCAGGGGAAGATGAAGGACCTAACTCTATTGCTTTATCCTGTTAGTTTCTTATTAGTGTGCCTTTAATTAGGTGCATTGCAATTGATTTAAGACTGTGTGTTTCATCGTCGCTGTGCTAGCATTGCACTGTAGATGTAGATACATATATAAGATGTGGCCATTTTGCTATTGTTAGCTGAAAGGTTGTGTATGTTTCACCATCACTGCACCAGCATTGTACTGTCTACTATTGTTAGTTGATAGGTTATATTTTCCTGTGCTACAGAATTACTTTTGGGATTTTGGTTTACTGCATTGTTACCTGTGCCTTATTTGCACCATTACATTATACATGCACATGGAACTATTTTGCTGAGGTATGTTGCCATTAGTGTGATAGCATTATGCCATATGCTCATATACAGTTCTGTGATTGTTTTGCCATCATTAAGCTATTAAGTTAATCACCAGGGGTAAAAGGCTAGACTTTCCTGTGCTGCTCACAGTAAAAAATTACTTATGTGCTTTGACCCACTGCATTGTGAGAGATCTCAGCTCGTTTCTTTCTTGCTCTATTATTGTACCAATGTCACATTATAAATACAGATAACCATTCTGCCAATGAATCCATGTTAATGCTTTAATAAAGATAAATTGTCTCCACTATTTGTGTGTATTGCTTCTTACTGAGTGTCCTTATGGATTTGTACTTGATTGACATAGCTTGGGTTGGTAGTCCAACACACCTTTAATGCTACCCTTTCATGAACCTTAAAACCCCCTACTATCTGTTAATGCTACCCTTCCATGAACCAAAAACCCCTTACTTCCCCGAATGGTTACTCTTCCATGAACCCTAAAATAACCTTACTAATTCTTATCGCTACCCTTTCTTGTACCCTAAAATCCCTTTTTACTCTCTTACGCTACGCAACCCTGAACACTAAAAATCCCAGAACCAAAAAATCTCCAAAATAGCCCTTAATGGTACCCTTCCCTGAACTCTATAAACCCCCAGAAATCCCATAATACTTCCTTTCCCTGAACCCTAAAATGCCTTACCACCTTTTTAGGTCGAGCCCTGAGCCAGCGTGCAAGCGCTGCTCTGGGGTTGATCTGGGGTAGTTGAGTACGGGAGAGAAGCCACGCCCACTCCCCCGCCCATCTTTTTCATTGGCTTGTGTCTTTGTCCTTTACTAAATGCTGCCTTCCATTGGTTTATAGGCCTGTTAGTCCCTCCCTATGACGGCCATGTCGTCATTTGTATCCTTACATGGCTACTGGCCCCTTTACTTTGAGTACTATTTTTTGCCGTGCCTTCTCGCCCCCCACCCCAGCGCTCCCGTTGTTCGTGCCCCCGCCCGGCCGCCCGCCCGCCATGCAATAGGTCTCACGTAAATGCGAGTCCTATTGCATTGCAAATGCTTGTTTATATTAGAAAGCACAATATCGTGAAAAAACAGTTCAAAGGTCACTTGTGCTATTGCTCCTTATTTATTACATATGCGCGTCTGTTGGTTATTAATTAACAAGTGGCAGAATTCCCTTCAAAAGTACAATCCGAGGCTTAGACCCTCATTACGAGAGATGCAGTTTCACTCGGAGCGCTAACTCTGAGTTGAAGTACGCCACCCAGAATTACACGTGTCTCCAAGTGTGGCCCCCGCTCATTTTACTGCAGCAGGGGCTGTAGACTTCGGGCAGCCTCACAACCTAACCCCACCCCCAGACTGTGCTTCCCAGTAGGAAGCCCAGGACCCCCACCCAAGCCACCAGCCTGCCTGCAGCTCTCGAGCTGACACTTTAGGCCTGCTCGAAATAAATACGCAGAAAACGTCAGTAGTTTTCTCCCCGGAATGGAGACAAAATTCATGGCAACGGATCGGGTCTTTCACCCGGTATATTAGGTGCTGAGCGAGCCTACCACAATATGCACCCCCACCCTCCCGGTATCAGTAGCGGCCCGTGGTGGGAGTGCTGCCGGGCGCTGACGTGGGGCGGGGGAGGGGCAGGGTGGGGGGTAGTAAACTACGGATTATGGCCGATTAGAGGTAAGTAAACATATAAATAAATAAAACAAATTTCGTTGCGCTCGCTGCATCGCATTTGCTAATACTTTCCACAGTCTTCTCGGTGAAGTTTTCTAAAATACGTAATTGTGTCCCCATGTATCACATTTTTATTTCCAGTAAATCAGTACTCTCCCCCTTGCTACGTCCTGTGATACTACCCCATATTTACAAATACAACTGCACATCTTTGTATGCGCAGCTTTAGCCTTTAAAAATGCCCAGATTCAGCCGTAATATCAGGGCACTTCCTTGTACGTCCATGCACAGGGCCGTTTCTACCAATAGGCAAGACTAGGCGGCCGCCTAGGGCGGCAAAAGGGCTAGGGCGGCAAAAGGAAGTTGGGACATTTGCCCTTGTGTGCGCAAAATTCGTGGTTTCGTTTCCGCAGAGCCCACAGATGTCTGTAACAATCAGGGCCGTCAATCATTCATAGCGCGAAGGCGCTACTTATGATAGCCCTGTTTCTTGTTTCTGGCCTACCCCCAGAGAGAATGGACCAATGATCTCATGAGGGGCAGGCCTGTCATCGTTTTTTTTTTCACTTTTGAATCCCTGCATTTGCCTTGGCGCGGGCGCGCAGTAGACCCGGAGTGCTGTCGTTTGGAGCTCGAGAGAGAGGCGGAGTCAGGAACGTCAAGGCAAGGACTGGTTGGCCTACCCTGCAGCCTGCTTCTGTTGCGCGTGGGAGTCCCTAGGTGCCCAGCAGGTGTATTAAGGTAAGATCAGTGGTTGAAGTGTCCTGTGTCCACTTTTTCTGCTCTGCCGCTGTCAGCTGCCCCTGCCCCCCCTCTCTTTCTTCCTCTTATTCCCTTCCTTTCTGTCTCTCTCTCGCAGCTCCTCACTTGCTGAAAACCATGCTTCACAACCTGTTCCCGCCGTACTTGCTTCTCAAAAGGGGCCGCTTCAGGGACTACAGCCTCTAGCTGTCAGCACGAGCCCAGGAGGAAGGCGCCAATGACCGGCAAGCAGTGAAGCACAGTATAGTGCACCAGGCTCCGCAGGCGCGCGACGTGCACGCGACGCGCCCAGGCAAGTGCCTGGGTTAAAACCGGGCCAAAACCGGGCCCTTCTGCGGCCAGACAAGGCTGGGCTGGGCCCCCCTCTTGGCCCCTTGCTTCTCCCTCAACACTCACAATAGGGAAGCGCTAGTTACCGACACCTAAGGCACAAGGTAAGCCCAGTTCTTCAATATCGAACTATCCAATAAATACTATGGGTGCCCTTGACAAAGAAATACCCTCAGTTGAACAGAGTCTAGGTTTCTGTAACCGCACTGCCGGGACATCGAAAGTTCCCTCCACATTGCCGCCCTTTCCTCCACAGGCCCCGGGGACATCTCTGGTTGTGCGGTTAATGTAGCTAACGGGTGTGTTCACCACACTTCAGATGCAGTTCATTACATTTCTCTCTCCGAATGGTAGTAAAAGGGAGGGGGCGGCATTTTTCAATTCTCGCCTAGGGCGGCAAAACACCTAGAAACGGCCCTGTCCATGCACTGGCATGATGTGCCAATTACAACGTCCTCTGCTAAGATTCTGGATCAAAAGTCTCCATCCTTCCGCTTAAACCCACCATATGCCTGGAACAGATTAAGCCTCACTTAGCCATGTACTGCCTTATAGAGTGACGCGCATCTCACTGTTTGCCTGTTATCACTGTCGTACGGCAAATTATTTTAAGTATTGATTTCATGTTGCGGGGGTGTCATTCATTTGCTAAGGGTTGACATTATATGCCTTCGATAACATTAATGTGCCATGGATTGCATTATCATGCAGGTGATTGTATTGATGTGCTATCTGTTGCCAGCATATGTTAAGGATTGCATTTGTATATCCCAGTGATTAACATAATTTCAATCGGATCTGTATCATATGTAAATATTAACAATTTTGTACCAATTACTGCCATCTTGTGACATATTTTTCCTCTCACATGACATAATTAATCTTCATAAACCCAGATGCTGTCACTTGCACATGCTGAGGAAGACATTCACACACTCACCCACACTAGCAGTTCCTCAGTTTACATATGAGTGTCAATGTCTCCGTGATTGTTTGCCATGAACCGGGGACAAGTATGTGTATTCCTGTGATGTATTAATTTTAAGTTTGCTCTGCATTTTAGTTCAGAGGTGATGCCATGGATTGTAACACGTGCTTTATTTGGCATCAGGCATGCTTGCTTGTTTGTTTTTAGTACAACAGACCTCCTGGATATGCAAGTCCATGAGGACAAGCATGTGAAACACAGGCTTTTCTTTTTAGTAGATGTGTTTCTGCACTGTACTGCATTTCAATTCCAATTGATGTGTTGTCACCTGTATATTTCACCACGTAGAGATTTCAGTACAGCTAGCTTCGGGTCCCCTGACCTCCTAGGACATCCACGCTTCAGTATTAATAAGGACAGACTGGAGCTATCATCTCATAAAATATCCATGCATCCTCAGTTCCCAAAATGTCCCCAACGCAAACACAACATATAATTTCCTAACTGCATATTATTAGAGTTAGTACTTAAATTAAAGTATCACCTCCTCATCAAATGCTCCCTGTGCCTTTGGTTCACAGACTGACAAAATGACAAGGCCCCCAGAGGGATTGCACTGAGCCACATATGGGCTGTTGCGCTGTATTCCCAATGCTGCTTTGGGCTGTCAGGCGATACGATGATAAACAGTAAAAACACCAGCAACTTTGATACTGCTGGAACTGAGCAGGCGACTATGCTTCAATGCTGCTTTCTTTTGAGGTCAGGTCTAGCGGCAGCGCAAATGCATGCTTTTGTTTTGTATTTGCATGCTGAGCGCAACGCCCGCTTTAGGGACACCGTGCTCAGTTTTTTTAAAAAAACTTTAATACTGAGCGCGGTGCGGTGTTCCTAAAGCGGGTGCCGCGCTCTTTTTTTTTTTTTAACTTTCATAATAAGCGCGGCGCCCGCTTCAGGGACACCGTGCTGAACCAGGAACAGCTGCTGCTATAAACATGCTTTGGCTTCTTCGCTGCCCACTCCCTCCCCTCAGTCAGTCCGCGCTCGCCTCCTCTATTGGCACCCTTCCTCCCTCGCATGAGGGGGCGGGGCTTAGGGGCAATCTTAGCGAGTGAAAAGAAGCATTTGCAATGTTATTGTTATTAGAGACTTATAAAGCGCACGGCTACTCAATAGAGTGTCCCGGCGCTACAGATTCTGGGTGGGGCTAATCGTGAGCACTATCTTGCGTAAGTCACACTATGACTGAAAAAGCCAGGTCTTCAATGACTTTCTAAAAGAGAGAAGATTCTGCATCTGTCTAAGTGCCAGGGGGAGACTATTCCAGAGTCGTGCTGCTTGCACCTGGAAAGAGCGGCCCCCAATGCGAGCATAAGAAGATTTAGGAATGCTAGCCAACTGAAGTGCGGCCGACCTCAGAACACGACGTGGGGAGTAGAATTGAAATCTCTTCCTGAGGTAGGGGGCCCCCATCCCATGAAGGGATTTAAATGTTAGAACCATGGCTTTAAACATAATCCTTTTGCGGATCGGAAGCCAATGCAAGGATTTCAAGTGGGCAGACATCCTAGTTCTGGGCCCTAGCATAAGAATAGCCCTTGCCGCAGCATTCTGGACCACCTGCAGTCGAGTTAACATGTAGTCAGGGATTCCCAGGTAAAGACTATTGACGTAGTCCAACCTGGATAAGACCAACGCCTGGACCACTTGCAATAGGTCTCGCATTTACGCGAGTTTGAGCTATTGGCATTGTAAATGACAATGCCTTTTATTTATGTTTTGGTTTTTAAAGCATAAATAAAAGGCATTTTCATTTACAATGCCAATAGCTTAAACTCGTGTAAATGCGAGACCTATTGCATTGTAAATGCTTGTTACTCTACTCGTCCTTGAACCCTAAATACTCTGAACTACCCCTTAAAGCTACCATTCCCTGAACCCGAAAAGCCCTAACTACCCCTTAATAATAATAATCCCTGAACCCTGCCAACCCCGTTCTACCTCTTAATGCTACCCTGCCATGAATCCTAAAAACCCCTTACTAGTCGCCGCCCCATTCCCCACCTTGCTGTACATGCTCCTCTTTACTTTAGCAGGCAGATGCCCCCTTGCCCCTGCTCCCAGTACACCCAACCTTGCCTTATAAAGCATGATTTTTTTCAATGTTATTGTACCCACAACTTTTTTCATTACATTTTTTCCAGTAAATAGCATTTTTTAGACACACCTTATTTACCCTTGATATTTTTACTGCAAACCGAAAATAGAAGGATAATTTTGGATGTCCTTTTGAGAGTTGTGATTTAAGACAGTATTAGCAGCTTTCCTAAGACTTTAGAATACCACTATGATTAAAGTAAGGATTTCAATTAAAATCATGTATACCTGGAAACCTTAGCCAATAATGAGTCTTCGTCAATGCTGCTGCGGCTCCTTGTGTTCCTTCCTAGCAGGTTCTATTTTTCAGAATGTACAAAACAAAGTCTTAGGCGACAATGTGCTCTGATAGATGCATGAATACTATGAAAGGAATGCTGATGACTGCGATTGACTCACAGGTTATCTTTGCTGTGAATGTCTTTCGATTCAAGGTTGCGTTTACTCAGAATCAGCTCACGTTTTTCTTCCCGCCATACACCACGCTGTCAGTACTTCCAATGATGAAAACAATAAGTGACAATGACTGTTCTAGTGACTGTACAAACATGGCCATGACCTAAAAAGCCTGATGAGAGGAGGGGGCTCGTTCTTAACATTTGGCTGTAAAATTCCACATTATATGTACCTTCTGGGTCCATAACTCGTTCAACTACACAATCAATCAATCAATCAATCAGGGGTTTGTTAAAGCGCGACTACTCACCCGTAAGGGTCTCAAGGCGCTAGGGGGGGGGGGTGCAGGTTCCATCCATCAAGGAGGGGGTCTGTCGAAGAGCCAGGTTTTGAGGTTTCTTGCGAAGATGGGGAGCGATGTTGTCTGTCTGAGGTGGAGCGGAAGGGCGTTCCATGCTTTGGCCGCGAGGAAGGAGAAGGAGCGGCCTCCCGATCTGGTCTTTCTGGTGCGGGGGACCACAGCGTAGGAGAGCTGGGCTGATCATAGGGTCCTTTGGGGTGCGTGGAATTTGAGTCGGCTGTTCAGGTATGCTGGTCCGGTGCCGTGGAGGGCCTTGTGTGCGTGGGTGAGCATCTTGAAGGTGATTCTCGCCTCGACAGGGAGCCAGTGGAGTGTGTGCAGGTGCTGGGAGATGTGGCAGTGTTTTGGCAGGTTGAGGACCAGTCTTGCGGCGGCGTTCTGGATGTTCTGTAGCTTGCGGGTGAGGCTTTTTGTTTATTCCGGCGTAGAGTGCGTTGCCGTAGTCGAGTCTGCTGGTGACCAGGGCGTGAGTGACGGTCTTTCGGTGTTGGAGGGGGATCCATTTGAAGGTCTTACGAAGGAAGCGGAGGGTGTGGAAGTAGGAAGACGAGACAGAGTTGATCTGGCGGTCCATTTTGAGCTCGGAGTCCAGGATGATTCCCTGGTTGCGTGCGTGGTCCGTGGGGGTTGGCGGGTTTCCGAGGGCGGGGGGCCACCAGGTGTCGCTCCAGGCATCGGGGTTTGGGCCCATGATGAGTACTTCTGTTTTGTTGGTGTTTAGTTGTAGGCAGCTGTTTTTCATCCATTTGGCGACGGCTTCCATGCCTTCTCGAAAGTTGCGTCTGGCGGTGTTGGGCTCGTTGGATAGGGAGAGGATGAGCTGGGTGTCGTCTGCGTATGACACGATGTTGAGTCCGTAGGTTCTGATGATGGGGGCGAGTGGAGCCATGTAGACGTTGAAGAGCGTCGGGCTGAGGGAGGAGCCCTGGGGGACTCCGCAGGTGGTAGGTGTGGGGTCCGAGAGGAAAGGGGGAGTCTGACCCGCTGAGTCCTGCCGGAGAGGAAGGAGCGGATCCAGTCGAGGGCCTTGTCCTGGATTCCTGCGTCGTAGAGTCTGCGTATTAGGGTGCGGTGGGAGACTGTGTCGAACGCCGCTGATAGGTCGAGGAGGATGAGGGCTACTGTTTCTCCTTTGTCCAGTAGGGTGCGGATGTCGTCTGTTGCGGCGAGGAGGGCAGTTTCCGTACTGTGGTTTTTTCTGAAGCCGGATTGGGAGGAGTCGAGGATGTTGTGTTCTTCAATGAATGTGGCGAGTTGGCTGTTGATGGCTTTCTCGATGACTTTCGCTGGGAACGGGAGCAGGGAGATGGGTCTGTAGTTTTTGAGGTCGGTGGGGTCCGCTGAGGGTTTCTTTAGGAGGGGGTTGACCTCGGCGTGTTTCCAGTCGTCGGGGAACGAGGCGGTAGCCAGGGAGCGGTTGATGGTGTGGCGGAGCATGGGTGTGATGGTGTCGGCGGCTCTGTTGAAGATGTGGTGGGGGCAGGGGTCCGTGGGGGCCCCTGAGTGGATTGACTTCATTGTCTTCAGTGTGTCTTCGGTGGTGAGGGCTGTCCAGTCGTCAATCGCTGGTTTCCGGGTGTCAGGGTGGTTGGTGAGGGTTCAGTGTGTTGGTTGTCTTCGTCGAAGTTGTCGTAGATGCTCTTGATTTTGTGGTGGAAAAAGGTGCTGAGTTTGTCGCAGAGGTCTTGTGAGGGAGGGATGTCGGTAGACTCGCTAGTGGGTTGGGCGAACTCCTTGATGATGCTGAAGAGTTCCTTGCTGATGTGCGCGTGGGTGGAGATTCTGTCTTCAATCGCTTTTTTCCTCGTTTCTCTGATGAGTTGATGGTGGGCGTTGGTGGCGGCTCTGAAGTTGTCGTGGGCTTCTGTGGATTTGGTGTTCCTCCAGGCCTTTTCGAGGCGGCGGCATGTGCTTCTGGACTCTCGAAGTTCGGTGGTAAACCATCTGGCTTTCTTGGCGCGGGTATTGTTGTTTTTCTTGAGGGAGGCTATGGTGTTGGTCTTTCCGAGATCCATCTATGCAGGGTTCGGGCTGCGGTGTTGGGGTCGTCGTTTTCCGCGATGATTGGGGTGGAGTTGTTGAGTGAGGAGGTGAGCTGGTCGTCTGTGGATGGTGGGTGTTCTGAAGGTGAAGTGGACGCAACAATGGTCGGTCCATGGGAGTTTGGTGGTGTGGCTGAAGGTGATGGAGTTTCCTGTAGTGAAGAGGGGGTCGAGGGTGTGTCCTGCTGAGTGCGTGGGCTCGGTCACGATCTGGCGCAGTCCAATGTTGTGGAGGTTGTCCAGGAGGGATGTGGTGTTGGGGTCCAGTTGGTTGTCGAGGTGGAAGTTGAGGTCTCCCAGCAGGGTGTAGTTGGTGGATGCGATGGCCTGCGGGGAGATAATGTCCGTGATGGAGTTGGCGAAGGGTCCGCGGGGTCCAGGGGTCGGTAGATGAGGGTTCCTCGGAGGGTGGCGGTGGGGCTGGCCAGTATCTTGAAGTGAAGGTGTTCCATCAGTTCTGTGGGCTCGTCAGGGAGTGTGCACAGGCGGAGGCTGGATTTGTGGACGATGGCGATTCCTCCTCCTGGGCGGGTGGGCGGTCCTTCCTGGAGATCTTGTATCCTTGGGGGATGGCGATGGCGATGTCCGGTCCCGAGGTGGTGTTGGTCCAGGTTTCGGTGAAGAACGCTACGTCCGGGGTGGTGCTGTCGAGGAGGTCCCAGATTTCTGTGGCGTGTTTGTGGAGGGATCGGACGTTGAGGAGGATGCATTGCAGGGTCTTCGGTTCGGTTGTGTTCTTGTGGGCGGGTTGTGCTGGATCCGTGTTCTTGGCAGTGCTGCAGGTGTGCCGGCAGCGGTGACAGCTGAAGGGTCCGTGGGAGTCGGCTGGTGATGCTAGTTTGCAGTTGTTGTTGCGGCCTGGGTTGAGTGCGTGGAGTGCTGCTGGGTCGTTGCGTTGGCGGGGCGGAGGTCCAGGGTTCCTGGCGCTGGTCGCCTTTGACGCACCTTCGGCGCGCCAGCGGCGCGCCCGCAGCCCGCGGCCGCGCAGCAGCGGCGGGGAAAGGAAAAGGGAGGAAATAAGGGATAAAGAAAAAAGGGAAAATAGGCAGAAATAAGGCACAAAAGAGCAGAGATGCAGAAAGGTGAAAGATAAAAGAGGGTAGAAAAACAAGTGAAAACTAGTGAAAGGGCAGAGCGAGAGGAAGGGAAAATGAGCAGAAATAAGGCACAAAAGAGCAGAGATGCAGAAAAGTGCAGAAAGGTGAAAGATAAAAGGTAGAAAAACGAGTGAAAGAGCAGAGTTAGAGGAAGGAGACAGAGGTCCACTGGACCACCAGGGATGAGGCGCAGGGAAACCTGCGGGTGGAGGAGGGCCTCGATCACCAACACTCGAGAGTGCAGGGGCAGGGGCAGGCCTCACTTAATGGTGGAGCTGTGAGGGTGGGAGAGCAATTTCACTGACAATGAGTCAGTGGTCTTGCTCGCCTGTCCCCGCAGTGGCCGCCATTAAGTAGGGGTCGGGGAGGGCTGGACAGCTGGGAGGCGGGAGCGGGGAGGGGAGCTGGATTGGGCCGGTCGCGCTGGGGCGGAGGGGCCGCAGGGGCAGCAGCGGCGGGGAAAGGTAAAGGGAGGAAATAAGGGATAAAGAAAAAAGGGAAAATAGGCAGAAATAAGGCACAAAAGAGCAGAGATGCAGAAAGGTGAAAGATAAAAGAGGGTAGAAAAACGAGTGAAAACTAGTGAAAGGGCAGTGCGAGAGGAAGGGAAAATGAGCAGAAATAAGGCACAAAAGAGCAGAGATGCAGAAAAGTGCAGAAAGGTGAAAGATAAAAGAGGGTAGAAAAACGAGTGAAAACAAGTGAAAGGGCAGAGCGAGAGGAAGGGAAAATGAGCAGAAATAAGGCACAAAAGAGCAGAGATGCAGAAAAGTGCAGAAAGGTGAAAGATAAAAGGTAGAAAAACGAGTGAAAGAGCAGAGTTAGAGGAAGGAGACAGAGGTCCACTGGACCACCAGGGATGAGGCGCAGGGAAACTTGCGGGTGGAGGAGGGCCTCGATCACCGACACTCGAGAGTGCAGGGGAAGGGGCAGGCCTCACTTAATGGTGGAGCTGCGAGGGTGGGAGAGCAATTTCACTGACAATGAGTCAGTGGTCTTGCTCGCCTGTCCCCGCAGTGGCCGCCATTAAGTAGGGGTCGGGCTGGACAGCTGGGAGGCGGGAGCGGGGAGGGGAGCTGGATTGGGCCGGTCACGCTGGGGGGAGGGGCCGCGGGGGCAGCAGCGGCGGGGAAAGGTAAAGGGAGGAAATAAGGGATAAAGAAAAAGGGAAAATAGGCAGAAATAAGGCACAAAAGAGCAGAGATGCAGAAAGGTGAAAGATAAAAGAGGGTAGAAAAACGAGTGAAAACTAGTGAAAGGGCAGAGCGAGAGGAAGGGAAAATGAGCAGAAATAAGGCACAAAAGAGCAGAGATGCAGAAAAGTGCAGAAAGGTGAAAGATAAAAGGTAGAAAAACGAGTGAAAGAGCAGAGTTAGAGGAAGGAGACAGAGGTCCACTGGACCACCAGGGATGAGGCGCAGGGAAACCTGCGGGTGGAGGAGGGCCTCGATCACCAACACTCGAGAGTGCAGGGGCAGTCCTCACTTAATGGTGGAGCTGCGAGGGTGGGAGAGCAATTTCACTGACAATGAGTCAGTGGTCTTGCTCGCCTGTCCCCGCAGTGGCCGCCATTAAGTAGAGGTCGGGGAGGGCTGGACAGCTGGGAGGCGGGAGCGGGGAGGGGAGCTGGATTGGGCCGGTCGCGCTGGGGGAGGGGCCGCGGGGGCAGCAGCGGCGGGGAAAGGTAAAGGGAGGAAATAAGGGATAAAGAAAAAAGGGAAAATAGGCAGAAATAAGGCACAAAAGAGCAGAGATGCAGAAAGGTGAAAGATAAAAGAGGGTAGAAAAACGAGTGAAAACTAGTGAAAGGGCAGAGCGAGAGGAAGGGAAAATGAGCAGAAATAAGGCACAAAAGAGCAGAGATGCAGAAAAGTGCAGAAAGGTGAAAGATAAAAGAGGGTAGAAAAACGAGTGAAAACAAGTGAAAGGGCAGAGCGAGAGGAAGGGAAAATGAGCAGAAATAAGGCACAAAAGAGCAGAGATGCAGAAAAGTGCAGAAAGGTGAAAGATAAAAGGTAGAAAAACGAGTGAAAGAGCAGAGTTAGAGGAAGGAGACAGAGGTCCACTGGACCACCAGGGATGAGGCGCAGGGAAACCTGCGGGTGGAGGAGGGCCTCGATCACCAACACTCGAGAGTGCAGGGGCAGGGGCAGGCCTCACTTAATGGTGGAGCTGCGAGGGTGGGAGAGCAATTTCATTGACAATGAGTCAGTGGTCTTGCTCGCCTGTCCCCGCAGTGGCCGCCATTAAGTAGGGGTCGAGGAGGGCTGGACAGCTGGGAGGCGGGAGCAGGGAGGGGAGCTGGATTGGGCCGGTCGCGCTGGGGGAGGGGCCGCGGGGGCAGCAGCGGCGGGGAAAGGTAAAGGGAGGAAATAAGGGATAAAGAAAAAAGGGAAAATAGGCAGAAATAAGGCACAAAAGAGCAGAGATGCAGAAAGGTGAAAGATAAAAGAGGGTAGAAAAACGAGTGAAAACTAGTGAAAGGGCAGAGCGAGAGGAAGGGAAAATGAGCAGAAATAAGGCACAAAAGAGCAGAGATGCAGAAAAGTGCAGAAAGGTGAAAGATAAAAGAGGGTAGAAAAACGAGTGAAAACAAGTGAAAGGGCAGAGCGAGAGGAAGGGAAAATGAGCAGAAATAAGGCACAAAAGAGCAGAGATGCAGAAAAGTGCAGAAAGGTGAAAGATAAAAGGTAGAAAAACGAGTGAAAGAGCAGAGTTAGAGGAAGGAGACAGAGGTCCACTGGACCACCAGGGATGAGGCGCAGGGAAACTTGCGGGTGGAGGAGGGCCTCGATCACCAACACTCGAGAGTGCAGGGGAAGGGGCAGGCCTCACTTAATGGTGGAGCTGCGAGGGTGGGAGAGCAATTTCACTGACAATGAGTCAGTGGTCTTGCTCGCCTGTCCCCGCAGTGGCCGGCATTAAGTAGGGGTCGGGCTGGACAGCTGGGAGGCGGGAGCGGGGAGGGAGCTGGATTGGGCCGGTCACGCTGGGGGGAGGGGCCGCGGGGGCAGCAGCGGCGGGGAAAGGTAAAGGGAGGAAATAAGGGATAAAGAAAAAAGGGAAAATAGGCAGAAATAAGGCACAAAAGAGCAGAGATGCAGAAAGGTGAAAGATAAAAGAGGGTAGAAAAACGAGTGAAAACTAGTGAAAGGGCAGAGCGAGAGGAAGGGAAAATGAGCAGAAATAAGGCACAAAAGAGCAGAGATGCAGAAAAGTGCAGAAAGGTGAAAGATAAAAGGTAGAAAAACGAGTGAAAGAGCAGAGTTAGAGGAAGGAGACAGAGGTCCACTGGACCACCAGGGATGAGGCGCAGGGAAACCTGCGGGTGGAGGAGGGCCTCGATCACCAACACTCGAGAGTGCAGGGGCAGGCCTCACTTAATGGTGGAGCTGCGAGGGTGGGAGAGCAATTTCACTGACAATGAGTCAGTGGTCTTGCTCGCCTGTCCCCGCAGTGGCCGCCATTAAGTAGAGGATCGGGGAGGGCTGGACAGCTGGGAGGCGGGAGCGGGGAGGGGAGCTGGATTGGGCCGGTCGCGCTGGGGGGAGGGGCCGCGGGGGCAGCAGCGGCGGGGAAAGGTAAAGGGAGGAAATAAGGGATAAAGAAAAAAGGGAAAATAGGCAGAAATAAGGCACAAAAGAGCAGAGATGCAGAAAGGTGAAAGATAAAAGAGGGTAGAAAAACGAGTGAAAACTAGTGAAAGGGCAGAGCGAGAGGAAGGGAAAATGAGCAGAAATAAGGCACAAAAGAGCAGAGATGCAGAAAAGTGCAGAAAGGTGAAAGATAAAAGAGGGTAGAAAAACGAGTGAAAACAAGTGAAAGGGCAGAGCGAGAGGAAGGGAAAATGAGCAGAAATAAGGCACAAAAGAGCAGAGATGCAGAAAAGTGCAGAAAGGTGAAAGATAAAAGGTAGAAAAACGAGTGAAAGAGCAGAGTTAGAGGAAGGAGACAGAGGTCCACTGGACCACCAGGGATGAGGCGCAGGGAAACCTGCGGGTGGAGGAGGGCCTCGATCACCAACACTCGAGAGTGCAGGGGCAGGGGCAGGCCTCACTTAATGGTGGAGCTGCGAGGGTGGGAGAGCAATTTCATTGACAATGAGTCAGTGGTCTTGCTCGCCTGTCCCCGCAGTGGCCGCCATTAAGTAGGGAGTCGGGAGGGCTGGACAGCTGGGAGGCGGGAGCAGGGAGGGGAGCTGTATTGGGCCGGTCGCGCTGGGGGGAGGGGCCGCGGGGGCAGCAGCGGCGGGGAAAGGTAAAGGGAGGAAATAAGGGATAAAGAAAAAAGGGAAAATAGGCAGAAATAAGGCACAAAAGAGCAGAGATGCAGAAAGGTGAAAGATAAAAGAGGGTAGAAAAACGAGTGAAAACTAGTGAAAGGGCAGAGCCAGAGGAAGGGAAAATGAGCAGAAATAAGGCACAAAAGAGCAGAGATGCAGAAAAGTGCAGAAAGGTGAAAGATAAAAGGTAGAAAAACGAGTGAAAGAGCAGAGTTAGAGGAAGGAGACAGAGGTCCACTGGACCACCAGGGATGAGGCGCAGGGAAACCTGCGGGTGGAGGAGGGCCTCGATCACCAACACTCGAGAGTGCAGGGGCAGGGGCAGGCCTCACTTAATGGTGGAGCTGTGAGGGTGGGAGAGCAATTTCACTGACAATGAGTCAGTGGTCTTGCTCGCCTGTCCCCGCAGTGGCCGCCATTAAGTAGGGGTCGGGGAGGGCTGGACTGCTGGGAGGCGGGAGCGGGGAGGGGAGCTGGATTGGGCCGGTCGCGCTGGGGCGGAGGGGCCGCAGGGGCAGCAGCAGCGGGGAAAGGTAAAGGGAGGAAATAAGGGATAAAGAAAAAAGGGAAAATAGGCAGAAATAAGGCACAAAAGAGCAGAGATGCAGAAAGGTGAAAGATAAAAGAGGGTAGAAAAACGAGTGAAAACTAGTGAAAGGGCAGAGCGAGAGGAAGGGAAAATGAGCAGAAATAAGGCACAAAAGAGCAGAGATGCAGAAAAGTGCAGAAAGGTGAAAGATAAAAGAGGGTAGAAAAACGAGTGAAAACAAGTGAAAGGGCAGAGCGAGAGGAAGGGAAAATGAGCAGAAATAAGGCACAAAAGAGCAGAGATGCAGAAAAGTGCAGAAAGGTGAAAGATAAAAGGTAGAAAAACGAGTGAAAGAGCAGAGTTAGAGGAAGGAGACAGAGGTCCACTGGACCACCAGGGATGAGGCGCAGGGAAACTTGCGGGTGGAGGAGGGCCTCGATCACCAACACTCGAGAGTGCAGGGGAAGGGGCAGGCCTCACTTAATGGTGGAGCTGCGAGGGTGGGAGAGCAATTTCACTGACAATGAGTCAGTGGTCTTGCTCGCCTGTCCCCGCAGTGGCCGCTCATTAAGTAGGGAGTCGGGCTGGACAGCTGGGAGGCGGGAGCGGGGAGGGGAGCTGGATTGGGCCGGTCGCGCTGGGGGAGGGGCCGCGGGGCAGCAGCGGCGGGGAAAGGTAAAGGGAGGAAATAAGGGATAAAGAAAAAAGGGAAAATAGGCAGAAATAAGGCACAAAAGAGCAGAGATGCAGAAAGGTGAAAGATAAAAGAGGGTAGAAAAACGAGTGAAAACTAGTGAAAGGGCAGAGCGAGAGGAAGGGAAAATGAGCAGAAATAAGGCACAAAAGAGCAGAGATGCAGAAAAGTGCAGAAAGGTGAAAGATAAAAGGTAGAAAAACGAGTGAAAGAGCAGAGTTAGAGGAAGGAGACAGAGGTCCACTGGACCACCAGGGATGAGGCGCAGGGAAACCTGCAGGTGGAGGAGGGCCTCGATCACCAACACTCGAGAGTGCAGGGGCAGGCCTCACTTAATGGTGGAGCTGCGAGGGTGGGAGAGCAATTTCACTGACAATGAGTCAGTGGTCTTGCTCGCCTGTCCCCGCAGTGTCCGCCATTAAGTAGAGGTCGGGGAGGGCTGGACAGCTGGGAGGCGGGAGCGGGGAGGGGAGCTGGATTGGGCCGGTCGCGCTGGGGGGGAGGGGCCGCGGGGGCAGCAGCGGCGGGGAAAGGTAAAGGGAGGAAATTAGGGATAAAGAAGAAAGGGAAAATAGGCAGAAATAAGGCACAAAAGAGCAGAGATGCAGAAAGGTGAAAGATAAAAGAGGGTAGAAAAACGAGTGAAAACTAGTGAAAGGGCAGAGCGAGAGGAAGGGAAAATGAGCAGAAATAAGGCACAAAAGAGCAGAGATGCAGAAAAGTGCAGAAAGGTGAAAGATAAAAGAGGGTAGAAAAACGAGTGAAAACAAGTGAAAGGGCAGAGCGAGAGGAAGGGAAAATGAGCAGAAATAAGGCACAAAAGAGCAGAGATGCAGAAAAGTGCAGAAAGGTGAAAGATAAAAGGTAGAAAAACGAGTGAAAGAGCAGAGTTAGAGGAAGGAGACAGAGGTCCACTGGACCACCAGGGATGAGGCGCAGGGAAACCTGCGGGTGGAGGAGGGCCTCGATCACCAACACTCGAGAGTGCAGGGGCAGGGGCAGGCCTCACTTAATGGTGGAGCTGCGAGGGTGGGAGAGCAATTTCATTGACAATGAGTCAGTGGTCTTGCTCGCCTGTCCCCGCAGTGGCCGCCATTAAGTAGGGGTCGGGGAGGGCTGGACAGCTGGGAGGCGGGAGCAGGGAGGGGAGCTGGATTGGGCCGGTCGCGCTGGGGAGGATGGGCCGCGGGGGCAGCAGCGGCGGGGAAAGGTAAAGGGAGGAAATAAGGGATAAAGAAAAAAGGGAAAATAGGCAGAAATAAGGCACAAAAGAGCAGAGATGCAGAAAGGTGAAAGATAAAAGAGGGTAGAAAAACGAGTGAAAACTAGTGAAAGGGCAGAGCGAGAGGAAGGGAAAATGAGCAGAAATAAGGCACAAAAGAGCAGAGATGCAGAAAAGTGCAGAAAGGTGAAAGATAAAAGAGGGTAGAAAAACGAGTGAAAACAAGTGAAAGGGCAGAGCGAGAGGAAGGGAAAATGAGCAGAAATAAGGCACAAAAGAGCAGAGATGCAGAAAAGTGCAGAAAGGTGAAAGATAAAAGGTAGAAAAACGAGTGAAAGAGCAGAGTTAGAGGAAGGAGACAGAGGTCCACTGGACCACCAGGGATGAGGCGCAGGGAAACCTGCGGGTGGAGGAGGGCCTCGATCACCAACACTCGAGAGTGCAGGGACAGGGGCAGGCCTCACTTAATGGTGGAGCTGCGAGGGTGGGAGAGCAATTTCACTGACAATGAGTCAGTGGTCTTGCTCGCCTGTCCCCGCAGTGGCCGCCATTAAGTAGGAGTCGAGGAGGGCTGGACAGCTGGGAGGCGGGAGCGGGGAGGGGAGCTGGATTGGGCCGGTCGCGCTAGGGGGAGGGGCCGCGGGGGCAGCAGCGGCGGGGAAAGGTAAAGGGAGGAAATAAGGGATAAAGAAAAAAGGGAAAATAGGCAGAAATAAGGCACAAAAGAGCAGAGATGCAGAAAGGTGAAAGATAAAAGAGGGTAGAAAAACGAGTGAAAACTAGTGAAAGGGCAGAGCGAGAGGAAGGGAAAATGAGCAGAAATAAGGCACAAAAGAGCAGAGATGCAGAAAAGTGCAGAAAGGTGAAAGATAAAAGAGGGTAGAAAAACGAGTGAAAGCAAGTGAAAGGGCAGAGCGAGAGGAAGGGAAAATGAGCAGAAATAAGGCACAAAAGAGCAGAGATGCAGAAAAGTGCAGAAAGGTAAAAGATAAAAGGTAGAAAAACGAGTGAAAGAGCAGAGTTAGAGGAAGGAGACAGAGGTCCACTGGACCACCAGGGATGAGGCACAGGGAAACCTGCGGGTGGAGGAGGGCCTCGATCACCAACACTCGAGAGTGCAGGGGCAGGGGCAGGCCTCACTTAATGGTGGAGCTGCGAGGGTGGGAGAGCAATTTCACTGACAATGAGTCACAGTGGCGTAGCTAGGGGGGGGCGGGGGGGGCGGTCCGCCCCAGGCGGCACTATTTTGGGGGTGGCCGCGTGGCACTGGTGGCCCGTTGTGGCCGCGGCGGCCTTTATAATTTATTTGGGGACACAGTGTCCCCAAATAAATTATAATGGCCGCCGCGGCCGCAACGGGCCACCATTGCCGCGCGCGCGGCGGCCCAGTTTGAAAGTGCAACTTGCGCGCTGCGCGGCGCGCGCACCTGACCGCAGAACTACTGCTTGACCTGCTTGTTTGTACTTTGTAGTAACTGCGCCGCCACCTGCAATGCTTCCAAAATTGCCAAAAGTCCTGCGTTTCTGTTTGCTTGACTGTTGGTTGGTCCGTCCCAGCCTCCAGAGCCGTCAATCTTGTAGCGCGCGAGCGCTACCAATGACGGCCCTGGGTGACCTTTTGGCCAGCCCTTGCGATGAGAACGTAGCAGTGACGCGTCACGCGCTTCACCGCTACGCTCTCGTGAGGTGTCAATTCTAGCCTGGGGCAGTCAGTGGCAGTGCTGCTTTGGGCGATTTGCTGGAGTGCAGCAGAAGTGAATTAATTGAACGAAGTTCGAACCAACCACCCCTGCCTCCATAGAGACCCTGGACTCGAGCGAGTGAGGTAAGAGGAGAGCAGCAGGAGCTCAGCTAGCTAAACGTTTTCAGAGGGGTGAGTGGAGTGGCTCATCACCTCCGCCACAAATCCACTTTCATATTACGATGAAAAACGGTTGTTCATATTAAGCACTAAAGCACTGCATTAACTTATCACCAGGCACACGTAATAATGCCAGATAATAATGTTTACTGATCCAGCCCTAGAGCTCCCTTCAAGTGACGAGGCCCCAGGAGTTGCATCACAGAACATTTTTGACTGGCCGTATGTCCTTGGGGGAACTTAAAGCAATTCTTGATGCAAAGACTTTTTCCACTGTATCACGAAAGCATGATTCTGGAGGTGTTAATCTGTGGCAAGAATATTTGTGCATGTTTGTTGTGTGGCATTTTGCTGCGGTGGTGATGTCTACTATCGTTCTCTTTTATTGACTTTCTGGAATCAGCAGTTTACATTTATCAAAGTGGCTTATCACAGAATCAAATAAATTATAAAAATAAAACCTTAAATATCTGGAGCATCTTGACAGAGACCACTTTTTCTCTGACTAGTTGCATTGTGATCCCTGGCCTCTCTCCCTCACACTGGCCCTCCTCATTCTCTTCCTCTCTCGCCTGTTGGTCGCCCCCCCTAAGTATGTGCATCCACAGTCCCTCTACCAATTTGCCTGCCTCTACTCCTTCATTACCTCCGCTGCTCTCTGACACAAGCCTGTCCATGTTATTGCACGTTCTCTTTTCTTCCTGCATCGCGTCCTCTTCCATGAGGTCCCCTCCCTGTCAGGAGTGTGTCTTGCTGTGCATTGCCCTCCCAGGTTCTTTCGTGTCCTCCGTCCCCAGACGTGAACCAACCCCTGCCGTAGAGACCCTGGCTCTGGCTGCCACCACTGTGGAGTGCTGCTGGAGGCAGAGTGAGGTAAGAGCTAAACGTTTTCAGAGGGGATATTTAGAGAGTGGCAGAGTGGCAGCATAGCTGCCAAGGTTTCAGATGTGTGACATTTTCTCATAACTTCAGTGTAATTATGATTGACATTTCAACGACTATGAGCATAGCTGCCAAGGTTTCAAATTGCTATGTGTGACATTTTCATAATTAAATTGTAATTATGAGGGACATTTCAACGACTATGAGTGACACTTTTTGCGAGCAAAACGCAAGCAATGAAGACGAGGGAAACACATATATATATATATATATATATATATATATATATATATATATATATATATATATACACCCATTTGAGCAATGAGAAACACTAAGAAGACTAAAACTGGTGCAAATGTCTGCGGCGGCGGACTCATAATTACAATAAAATTATGAAAATATCACACCTAGCAATCTGAAAGCTTGGCAGCTATGCACTTTGAGGCTGCTCTTTACCAACTGACGTTGGAACTACTCAAAACAACAATGTACAGTAGAACGCTTCTTACTGTGTATCATCTGTGACTTGTCCATGCACATCAAGGGTTGAATCTCTTTGGCAGTACCCCCATATAAGTCATGTAGATTGCACAATTTTCTTCTCTAATGTATAATTCAGATGTAGCTTACTCAAATTATTTTAACTTATGTTGGTAATATATTTTAATGGGCACGTCTAACAGGGGGTCACAGTAGTGTAGCACACTACAGCCCATCATCTCCATGATTATCTCATGTACATCCAGGGTTCGATTCCCTGGCTTTACATCCCTTCATTTTCAGTTTGATTGTTATTGTCTTCTTTAATTTAGTCATAATGTGTGGTATTATTTTGGCAATATATTTAAATAGACACACCTAACAGCATCTCATATAAGTTTAGCATAATGCAGCCTACCTGATTTGCTCAAGACTCACCTATGTACATCTACTTCCTTTAATCTAGATGTATTTCACTTGTATTTTAGCAGCTGACAATCACACTTAACGTGCTTCATGTCGTCTTTGTCTTGTATCTATTTATTTGCCCTGCACATTTCTTTATTTCGAAACATTGACCATTCTTGGCCCACATCACTGTGGTAGAACATGCTTCACCACCTATCAACCATTAATCCCCAGGGCTTGATTCTCAGGTAGCATCTTTCAACATTCCATTGCATTGTTTGCTTTCTTTTATTGTAATTAATTTTCTAATTACATTTGTGACGGTTAACCCTTAACGTTGCGCCAAATCTCTGTATTTCCACCAGATGACTTTACATTACACACACATTATTCAGCAACAGTGTTTTGTGCAAGTGTGTTAATGCGTCTCACATGAGTGTTGCAAACAATCATGTCACTGGCCTCCTCCAGGCGACAAACTATCTTATCTTATGCTGCGTGCAGTCTATTTTATACTGTGTGTATTACAATATTTAAATTAATTGCATACATACTCTGCTTTCTGTCACAGGCTGTGCCCTCATAGCACCATAAATACAAGTCACTATTCTGTGCGCCAACAAGGATTCAAAAGAGTGACCCTCCGGCTACAGACTTAGACATCTGAAGTGATCAAATCAACCAACTGAGTTTTCTGGCAGCGCAAAACATTTCCCGTTGAGCTAAGGCTAGGGAGCCTTTTAGCCATTTGAAGGTCCTTATTTTCATTTCTTTACAGTCTCCTGCTGAACTTCCATCTATCGTACCCTTACCCAACCCTCTTTCACTTCTATACAGTTTCTCCTCTCAACAATTCATTGTCTTTCTTTGACCTGCACCTCTTACCTACTGTTCCATTTTCATTTTCACATAATCCCAAGCCTCTTTTGACTGTTTTTATCTTACATTCACCACTCTTTCCCTCACATCTATCTTTTTGAGTTTCCTTTCACCTTCAAATCTTCCCCTTTGCACCAGTTTCCCATTCCGGTGTGTCCTATACCTCACTCTTTCATTCTCTCAGAGAATTTCACTCAGTTACAGCTCAGATGCTCGCCTACCTATCTTCTACCATCATCTTCATGCTTCACAGTGCTCTACACCATTCAGTCCAACTCTTAATCTCTTCTTGCCTATATTTCAAATGCATCTTTACGAGTCTAATTTTCTCATTTCTATTTCTTCCAATTTCCTCACGCTATGCAACTTTTATCCTCTTTCTCTCACTTTCTTTCACTTCCATCTCCTTTGGTTTTACCTCTTGAGTGCAACTAGAACTTGCATTCTATCACATTCCTGTTTTCCTCTCGCTTTCACCTTTTATTTTCTCACATTCGTTGTTTTCTAGACACCCTCTCGTCCCTAGTACCCCTTCACTCCTCTAATTGCTTTCTCTTTGTTCTCTTCTCATCTCCAGTTGTCTCTCGTATCATATTATAGGACGATGTGTTTCTTGTGCGAGTAAGAATACGCATAATACCAGGCAGAGCTGTTCTGGACCCGCAGATTTAGGTAGTGCGAGTATCACTGTGAAAGACCTATTTATTAATCTCCTGACATCTTCTTGATTTGTTGCCTTTCTGTAGCAGGCTCTCGTGGCCTTTTGTGTGCTTGTTTGGTATATTAATGCTCGCCCGCCAGTCAGCTATTATGATCACACACATTTGTTTTTATTAGGTATATCATGAGTGTATTTAAGCCCATTATGAGATTTAACAAATTAGATTTTGCTTTGGGGTTGTGCTAAAAAAGTGGCGCAATCCCAATGCAAAATCTGGGCCTCAACTAATTAAAAACAAATTTTAAAACCCTGCCATAAAGGAATTGGCAACAAGGAGAAGCATGTTAGTAGATCTTTTATGCTTAATTGGTTACAAAGTCTGCATTTTCTAATATTTTTATAGGGTTAAGGCATCTGCTGCAGAGGTGCCCAGTAACTATCGGGGAATAATAATTGGGGAGATAACCCTGGAGGTTAAAGTATTTCTTGGAGAAATATCTGTTTTGTGTAGTCCCAGATCTGACTCAAAGTAGTATAGAAGGTTAATGTGCCTGCAAAGCACATCATGTAATATGCAGATGGCAGATTTTTTTAATGTAGCTAGGTAAGGTTACTGCTTTGAACACAGATCCTTTTGTTACTTGCAGTTCATAAATAGTAAGCCTTTTAATATAGCACAGTGAGCTATGTAGGATATGTGACTGCTACAACTTTTAACCCTCACTGACTCATGCAACACATCTTCTACACTGATTTACACGCTTGCATGATTTATTTTCAATCTGTATGTTATGTAAATCGCTCTGACACCCTGCATTGGGATGTGTAGCGTTATAAAAGAAAGTAAAATAGTGCTATTTAAATTGTGTGTAAATACTGGGACAGACCAACGCATTTGAGATACTTACAGTTCATGCACTTGCATAAAGGGGCCTAACAAAGTCAAAAGCATGCCTCTCTTAAGTACCTGTGAAGAGATAACCAGCTGTGTGCTTTTGTTTCCCTCCGTTGTATTTACATTTAAGTGTGAGGTTCCAGGCCACTCGATCAAAAGGAGGCCTAATGGCCCCTTAACTTGCCCTTTATCTTTGGTCCAGCTGGAGATAAATATGGAAAAAAAAACTCACTGCCTGAACGTTGCTGCTGGGAATGAAAAGCAGTCAATGTGCAGGTGTTGCTGAACGTGTCTAGGAGTCTGAAAATGACACCTGGACAAGTTCAGCATATTTCTGTGGGGCCAACTTCTTGGCAGGGTGGACGGCGTTCACCCTGTGAAAATAATGGGTGGGCGCTGTGCACCCCGCAATTGTGCCCTGGTTGGTGTCTTTCAGTGGCTGCATGGTTGTTTCAGTCCGAATCCTGGCGATTCACAAATAGAAACTTACCTAGACTTTTACTGGCACATCTACTAATGTAACAGACAGGCTAAAACCCTGAGTAGGAACCGAATGGCTATCTGTACATCATCCTGAGCAGTAGTTAATGCAAAATTAATTCGCACAACCTTTTGGACTTTGGAGTGTATTTTTATCCAAGGCGAGGGGTTAGTCGAC
Source organism: Calotriton arnoldi (assembly GCA_963921515.1). Classification (NCBI taxonomy): domain Eukaryota; kingdom Metazoa; phylum Chordata; class Amphibia; order Caudata; family Salamandridae; genus Calotriton; species Calotriton arnoldi. The sequence continues at coordinate 1,974,033 of CAWUFW010000857.1, forward strand.
CGGTGGCTCTGACAATTTCTTTTGGTCATAGAAGTCAAGGTGTATGAAAGAATGACAAGGTCTCAGATTTTTTTTTTACTTCATATATTGTGACTCTTTCATGTAGAGATTTTCATTGAGACAAGTCATTTCTAACGAGTGGCCGAAGTGGGGGGAAATTGTAAGGGAAACGTGGGCAGAGAATGAGAGGGTGGGAATTACCTGAGGATTGGGTAAGTGGGCGGAGTAAGAGGTGTGGCCAGAAAGAGCAAAACGTCACATTTTTTAGTATTTGTTTGGCATTTCACTGGCCAGTTAAAGCTTATTACGTTATTTAATTCAACCAATAGATACACATGTTTATTTACGGTTTAATATGAGTTATTGACTTTAAAATACATTCACAAAGTGGGCTACGTTTCCAAACACCATGAATGATTGCCGTAGCCCTCTGCTGTGGGGCCCAGCAGGAGCTAAATTATATCTATGCCCGCAAGCACTGCACTTCTCACAAAATGTACCTCACCGGCGAGTTGCCGCCCTCTGACAGCTGGGACGTGATGTGACGCCCCCTCCGTATGGTAATCAATGTACAGGATGTGTCAGATAACAAGACAGTGAGGGTTACAAGGTGTAGGAGTCGCATGCCCTTCTTAGCTCACTGTATTTTATTGCAATTTAAATGGAGCAGACTACAAGCTAACATTTTAAAATGGATGTATTTATCCGTTATTCTTTTTATTATGAATATCTTTCTTTTTCTTATTCTTTCAAGCTTAGTTAAGATGAAGCGAATAAAAGAAAGTGGTGCAGCCTTTAGAAAAAAGAAAAAGGCTAGAGAGGAAGAATTAAAAAAGTATGAAGGTGCACTACTGAAATACCTCAGTCGCGAAACAGAAACTACTAGTACTACTACTGTTACTGAAGCAATTTCCGATTCTGAATTCAAACCATCATCAAAGTCAAGTGATCCTTCAACTTCATCAAGTGATAAGGGGTGTAATGGACAAAAAATTCCAGCTGTTGACTTAAAAGATGTTGGTCTTTGGCCAAGTAAGATTAAAGATGACACACGTATCTTACTGGTAGGACAAGGGGCGTCTGTGGTTCAACATCTAGATTCTGATTTTGGTGAAGTGATTCGTGAGGGTGCTTTAATCAAAGGACGAACCAGAAAACTTACACGCGAGTGGTTTTTTCAAACTCTGCCAAATAATGAAAAAATGTTGAGGTCGTGGTTGGTGTACTCTCCTTCCAAGAAAGCTCTTTACTGCTTTTGTTGCAGACTATTTGCAGACAGAAGTCATTCAAATTTTGATTCTGCAGATGGATTCAACACGTGGTGGAAACTCAATCCTAAAATTTTCGATCATGAATCTAGTGAGGCCCATGTTCGATGTTTCACACAATGGAAGGAGTTGGAAATTAGAATCCGATGTGGAGCAACAATTGATAAAAAGGCACAAGAACAAGTTGAAAACGAAGTAAAGAAGTGGAGGGAGATACTTTCAAGATTGTTGGATATCATTAGATTCCTAGCTAAACAAAATTTGGCTTTACGGGGTCACCGAGAAGGAATTCATTGCAAGACTGATGATGAACCTGAATCAACAGGAAATAGAGGAAATTTTCTAGAATTAGTTCATTTGTTGGCGAAATACGATCCAGTGTTACGTGAGCATACTGTAAGAATTAAGCTGGGAAAAAAGTATGCTAAATCCTATATGTCGCCTACTATTCAGAATGAGTTCATAGAAATTTTGGGAGAAAAAGTAAGAAGCAAAGTTATTGAGCAAGTGAAAGAAGCAAAGTATTTTTCTATGATATTCGACAGCACCCCTGATATTTCTCATAAGGATCAGACGAGCCAAGTTTTACGCTACGTTATGATCAATGGAAATAAAGTGATGGTTGTGGAATCATTTGTCGATTTCATTGAAACAAAAGGTAAAACCGCTGAGAATATTTCAACTATGATTTTGCAGAATTTAGAAAGCAACGGAATTGATATTCAAAATTGTAGAGGACAAGCATATGATAATGCTGCTGTGATGGCTGGTCAACATACTGGTGTTCAAAGACGCATCAGGGAAATTAATGGAAAAGCAGAATTTGTCGCATGTACAAATCACTCGCTGAATTTGGCTGGTTTACATGCAGCTTCTGTTGCTGTGAATTCTGTTACCTTTTTGGAACTGTGGAGCGTTTGTTCTCGTTTTTTCTTCCTCGACCCATCGCTGGGATATTCTGACTTCAGTCACTGGTCATAGTGTCAAGCGTGTAATAGAAACTCGGTGGAGTGCACGGGGAGATGCTGTGAGTGTTGTAAAAAGAATTACTCAAAAATCTTAAGTGCTGTAGAACGTTTAACTGGTGAAGAAGAAAATAGAGTTACCAGGTCAGATGCTGGTGTGCTGCTTGTTGCTTTACAATCTTTTTCCTTCCTGTGCTTTCTTGGCCTGTGGGAATCCATCCTTGTAGAAATTAACGACACTCAGGTCTACCTCCAAACCAAAGGATTGAATATACAACAATGTGACATAAAACTTAATGCTTTAAAAGCATTTCTAACTGAAAATAGGTGTGAATTAGTTAACAATTCAGTAGCTTACGCCAAAGAAATTTGTGATGATCTTGGGATAGTCATGGATCGTCGGTGTAGAAAAAAGAAACTAATGGCAGGTGAAGAATCACGAGATGCTGAATTGTCATACGAAACTGAGTTGAGGAGAGAAATGTTTTCTTCACTGGACCGAGTGATCCAAGAAATCACCACAAGATTTCAACAACTTCATGTTCTTGCTGAAAAATATGCTTTCCTTACTCCATCGAATCTTTTGAATGATAAATACGAATGTCAACTAAATCATTATCATGGTGACATTAATGAGGAAGAGTTCCTCGTTGAGAGAAAAAGACTTCAGAGTTTTATTTCTGTTGCTGCTACGCAACACGAAACAGAGACATGGAAGGACAGTCCCCTTGAACTTTTGCAGTTTATTCTAAAATACAGTCTTGAGAACTCCATTCCAAATATTGTAATACTACTGCGAATTTTCCTCACAATTGCTGTAAGTGTTGCTGGTTGTGAGAGGAGTTTTTCAAAATTGAAATTGATTAAGAATTACCTAAGATCTACAATGAGTGCCTTACGTTTAAGAAATCTTGCCATACTGTCTATAGAACTGCAACTGAGTGATGAAGTAGACTTCGACGATGTCATCGATGATTTTGCTAATAGAAAAGCAAAAAAAATAACATTTTAGAATGTTGGATTTAAGTTTTACTTGAAAAATAAACAGTGTTGTCATTTACTTTCCTATACATCATTTTGAATTTTTGTTGTATTTTTGGTGTGTATTAAGAGGGGCTGCAAACTAAAACAATATTTTTTATATTATTACAAGACCTAACAATAAAGTCATATTAACCTTAGTGTTGTTTTCAGTGAATTTACTATAATGAATTCATGTCTGTCTCCCTCCCCCTCACCCTTCTTGTGCAGGGGGCCCTCCCACCATGTTTGGGGTACAGATTCTGAGGTGGGCATGCGGGACCTCAGGCTTCTCATCTCGGAAGAGGCCAGAGCGGTCTTTGGCACCGAACGACACGTTATTGATAAAGATCTGATTGACTGTCCTAATCCTCCGCAGTTAAACGGTCGATGGCCCCGCCACTCCCCTCCCTTCACACACCAGGGGCTGAAGGTGACCCCCACCCGGCAGTGTGCAAGCCTTGCTGTTCCGTACTTGACACATTATTATGATTTTACTGTTCTTGTAGACTTTTAACACTGTTGGTTACCATGAAAGTAATGTGAAAACAAAATCGCAGAAAAATGTAATGTTTCTTGTTTCTTCTGAATATTCAAGGAGTGCCGCAGCGCCGGAACAGTTTGTCCCGGGCCTTGGATAGAGTTGAACATGTTCCCATGTCCCCTACAGCTGGGTTTAAGGATTGTGATGATAATGTGTCGCCCCTCCCTGTATTTTAGCTTTGGGCCCCCGGGCAGGCTGTGCACCATGTGTGTGCTGAGGCTGCTCTGAAGGAGAGATGCACTATTACAAGCTGGTTTTGTGTCCCAAGAGCACACGTCTTTTCATTCCCAGGGAGTTAGTTGCTGCTGCTTAGAAGTAATGACAGGGCGCGACCCCTGGTTGTTGCCTTTGGGCCACCAGAGTGGGCTTTGTATCCGGTCTGTGTTGGCAAGGTGGAGCTGACTGACCCCTTTGTGCTGCGTTTAGTTCTAAGGGCACACAGTGAGTCATTCCCTGTGAATAATTAATTTGCTGTTTTTGAAAGATAAAGAATCACAGGCTTCGACACTGTTAAATTGGTTTTGGGTCCCCAGAGCACATCACGTTTGTGCAGGTCCCCACTGCTTTAATGGGGGGACCATGATGTATGGTCATTTAATGTCAGCTGTAGATGATGGATCCCTGAACAGTGTCATGTATGTGCATGTTTGCATTGTGCTGAGGGGATTACCAGGTAATTGTTCACGCAGCTCTCTGATGGATGTCACATGCGGTTTTTCTGAGTCCCCAGATAGATCATGCAGTCTGTGTGTTCTCTTTTGTACTGCCAGTCACCGGTGTATTCAACTGTGTAGCCTTGGACCGTGTCAAGTATGTGCATGTAACTTGAATGATCGAGGTAACTATTAGCGGCGATACTACGTGTCTCTCGGACCTCTTTCAAGTGCTCGCCATCCTTTATCCCCAGCACCCCTTCCCCCCCCTCCCCCCCACCCCCCACCCAGGGGTGGCAATCTGAGGGATAGCCGCGGGAGCCACAAGCTCTAGCTACGCCTCTGATGAGTCAGTGGTCTTGCTCGCCTGTCCCCGCAGTGGCCGCCATTAAGTAGGGGTCGGGGAGGGCTGGACAGCTGGGAGGCGGGAGCGGGGAGGGGAGCTGGATTGGGACGGTCGCGCTGGGGGAGGGGCCGCGGGGGCAGCAGCGGCGGGGAAAGGTAAAGGGAGGAAATAAGAGATAAAGAAAAAAAGGGAAAATAGGCAGAAATAAGGCACAAAAGAGCAGAGATGCAGAAAGGTGAAAGATAAAAGAGGGTAGAAAAACGAGTGAAAACTAGTGAAAGGGCAGAGCGAGAGGAAGGGAAAATGAGCAGAAATAAGGCACAAAAGAGCAGAGATGCAGAAAAGTGCAGAAAGGTGAAAGATAAAAGAGGGTAGAAAAACAAGTGAAAACAAGTGAAAGGGCAGAGCGAGAGGAAGGGAAAATGAGCAGAAATAAGGCACAAAAGAGAAGAGATGCAGAAAAGTGCAGAAAGGTGAAAGATAAAAGGTAGAAAAAGCGAGTGAAAGAGCAGAGTTAGAGGAAGGAGACAGAGGTCCACTGGACCACCAGGGATGAGGCGCAGGGAAACCTGCGGGTGGAGGAGGGCCTCGATCACCAACACTCGAGAGTGCAGGGGCAGGGCTCACTTAATGGTGGAGCTGCGAGGGTGGGAGAGCAATTTCACTGACAATGAGTCAGTGGTCTTGCTCGCCTGTCCCCGCAGTGGCCACCATTAAGTAGGGGTCAAGGAGGGCTGGACATCTGGGAGGCGGGAGCGGGGAGGGGAGCTGGATTGGGTCGGTCGCGCTGTGGGGGAGGGGCCGCGGGGGCAGCAGCGGCGGGGAAAGGTAAAGGGAGGAAATAAGGGATAAAGAAAAAAGGGATAATAGGCAGAAATAAGGCACAAAAGAGCAGAGATGCAGAAAGGTGAAAGATAAAAGAGGGTAGAAAAACGAGTGAAAACTAGTGAAAGGGCAGAGCGAGAGGAAGGGAAAATGAGCAGAAATAAGGCACAAAAGAGCAGAGATGCAGAAAAGTGCAGAAAGGTGAAAGATAAAAGAGGGTAGAAAAACGAGTGAAAGCAAGTGAAAGGGCAGAGCGAGAGGAAGGGAAAATGAGCAGAAATAAGGCACAAAAGAGCAGAGATGCAGAAAAGTGCAGAAAGGTGAAAGATAAAAGGTAGAAAAACGAGTGAAAGAGCAGAGTTAGAGGAAGGAGACAGAGGTCCACTGGACCACCAGGGATGAGGCGCAGGGAAACCTGCGGGTGGAGGAGGGCCTCGATCACCAACACTCGAGAGTGCAGGGGCAGGGGCAGGCCTCACTTAATGGTGGAGCTGCGAGGGTGGGAGAGCAATTTCACTGACAATGAGTCAGTGGTCTTGCTCGCCTGTCCTCGCAGTGGCCACCATTAAGTAGGGGTCAGGGAGGGCTGGACAGCTGGGAGGCGGGAGCGGGGAGGGGAGCTGGATTGGGCCGGTCGCGCTGGGGGAGGGGCCGCTGGGGCAGCAGCGGCGGGGAAAGGTAAAGGGAGGAAATAAGGGATAAAGAAAAAAGGGAAAATAGGCAGAAATAAGGCACAAAAGAGCAGAGATGCAGAAAGGTGAAAGATAAAAGAGGGTAGAAAAACGAGTGAAAACTAGTGAAAGGGCAGAGCGAGAGGAAGGGAAAATGAGCAGAAATAAGGCACAAAAGAGCAGAGATGCAGAAAGGTGAAAGATAAAAGAGGGTAGAAAAACGAGTGAAAACAAGTGAAAGGGCAGAGCGAGAGGAAGGGAAAATGAGCAGAAATAAGGCACAAAAGAGCAGAGATGCAGAAAAGTGCAGAAAGGTGAAAGATAAAAGGTAGAAAAACGAGTGAAAGAGCAGAGTTAGAGGAAGGAGACAGAGGTCCACTGGACCACCAGGGATGAGGCGCAGGGAAACCTGCGGGTGGAGGAGGGCCTCGATCACCAACACTCGAGAGTGCAGGGGCAGGGGCAGGGGCAGGCCTCACTTAATGGTGGAGCTGCGAGGGTGGGAGAGCAATTTCACTGACAATCAGTGCTTGATTTGTAAAAGAGTAAGCGCCTGTGCCCAACTTTTAGCTCAGAAGCCCGAGGCAGGTGCCATCGAAGGTCATGAGACTGAATACCAAGGTCGAGTAGTCCTGATTACACCTCGTTCCTCTTTAATTCTCCACCAGACACTTCTTGCCTCTTTATCTCACTCTTGTAGGTTCTTTTTCATCGCTGCTTTCTCCCTTTGTCACTGTTTTCCCCGTCTTCCTCCTTCTTGCCACCTTTTGTGTTTTTCTCTCTCCTGCTCTGTATCAGAGCCTGTTGGGGAAAAAAGTACTGGTCTCCAAAAACGAGCGCCATTGAGGCCCAACTGTAACCACCTGCTCAAATTAAGCACTGGTTTAAATCATCATTCAAATATTCTTCTTCTTCATGCCTGTCTATCGACCTCACATTTTAAGCACATCTAAAAAGAGAAAACAGTATTTTACAGTTGACACTTCAATAACAAACATCTCAAGAATGACATTTTCATCGAAGCCAGATTATCTTCTCAGAAAACTAATGACCTCCAGCTTCCTTTAATTTGACATGCAATAGACCTCTGCAGCCCTGCTGGAAAAAAGGAAAGAGGTGCATGAGAATAATTAATTACTCTTCAGTTTGTACATGTGAAAGCAGAAAAAAGGGAAATCTTAATTAAAAAGCTCTATTCAAACCAGCACGCTGGAATACAACTCAAGGCCGTGCATTGAAAATGCTAAAAAACAGACATCGAAAACAAAATAAACAGCAAACCACTTTTTCTGCCGTAAGTAATGGCTTGATCATAGATAATTCAAACAACCATCCTTTAGATCCATACTCTCAAATATCCTAGTAGCAATCAGGAGCCATTTGGTTGATTAATGTTATACTTCCCATGACAAAGTCTCAAAGGGCAGGTAACACTTTAAGTTAGTGTCCAGGTTGTGAGGCAATGATGCATTGCATGAATCAAATTTGAGAGCTGTGGCCCATGAAGCATGGGCCACAGCGCTCACATTTCATTAAAACATTGCATCAGTGCAGGCGTGTCTTAATTGCGTCCAGGTGACCTGGATCCATTGCAGATTTTCAGTAATAGCCACTTACTACAACTGCAGTAGATATATAAATTGGGCGTTGTAGAGTCTTATCAGCCTGGGTACCCTCCAGTGACCATGCCACACATGGAGCTTAGTATTACACGTCTTTATGCTGCTGCATGTAACGGCAAACCTAAACATTCTAAAACAAGCTTTCCTGGCATTGTGCTCTCACACCTACACCACAGTTCCACGGAGTCCGTTATTGGTTCAGTCATTAAATATCCCAAGACATTACATCTCCCCCTCTGTTAAATAAAAATGAAACATTTTACAAATCAACATATATATATATATATATATATATATATATATATTCACTGAAAAAAACACAGGTTTCAGGGACTTTATAGTTAGTTGGACATTTCACTCGTACAAAACCAGAGAAATTCGGCCGTTATAGTTAGTTAGTTATAACTCGCGCCCCCGCAATACACTGCTGATGACATCACATAGTACATCACTCATGACATGGTCAGTGACATCCCTGATGACATCACTGATGACATCTCTAATGACATCACTGATGACATCATCCAGTGACTGCGTGTTTCTGTAAAGTTTAAATATGTTTTATATATATTTAGCCAAGGTGTATTGAAGAATAAGTGGGTGTATGACTGTCTGAATGGATGATTTAGTAGGTGCGTAACTGACTGTATAAGTGAGCGATTAAACGTGTCTTACTGAATGCATTGGTTAATGACTAATCTGTGTGAATGTCTGTATCAGTCTGTCTGTTGGTGTGTAAGCGGCTGCATGGGTTGGTGAGTAGCTACATCAGTGTCTGTATGGGTTATTGATTGGTTGTCTGAGTATCTGTATGGGTGCCTGAGTGTCTGCGTGGGTGGGTGGGGTGTGTGTGACTCCCTGCATGGATGTGTGAGTGGGTGATTCACTGGGTGTATGGGTTCAAGAGTGTATCTGTGAGGGGCTGTATGGGTGGGTGAGTGTGTGTATGGCTGTGTTGATGAGTGAATGGATGTCTCAGTGGTACATGTGTGAGTAACTACATATGTGAAAGGCAGTATATGTGAGTGTTAGAGTATATAAATGACTATATATGAGAGTGAGTGATTATGAGAGTGGCTGTGTGGATGAGTGTGTGCTTGTGTCACTGATTGTATAAGAGAGTAAGTATGTGTTAGTATCTGTATGAATAAGTGAGGTGGTGTGGGTATAACTGTATAGGTGACTAAATGGCAGTGTTATTGATTCTTTGGTTGACTGACTAGGTGTTTGAGTAACTCTGAGGGTGAGTGGTGGTGTGTGGGTGTCTGTATGGGTGTATGAGTGCATATATCTGTGGCTGTATTGATGAGCGATTGCGTGTATTAGTGACTGTATGGGTTAGTGAGTGGATATGTGTGTAGACCTATAACTCAGTGAGTGGGTATGTACTAACTGGTATTGATGTGTCTATGGTTTCAAGAATGCTAGTCTGTATTTTAGAGTGGGTGTATCAAAGGTTATATTAGGGTGTGAGGAGGTGCATCAGATATTACGTGGATGATGTCATCAGTGATGTCATCAGTGATGTCACTGACCATGTCATGAGTGATGTAATATGTGACGTCATCAGCAGTGCATTGCTGGGGCGCGAGTTATAGTTAGCTCAACTAACAATAACGGCCGAATTTCTCTGGTTTGGTATGAGTGAAATGTCCAACTAACTATAATGTCCCTGAAACCTGTGGTTTTTTCAGTGAATTTCTATGGTTTTTTAAATGCTAATTTCTAACTATAACGTCCCTGAAACCTATGGTTTTTTCAGTGAATTTCTATGGTTTTTTAAATGATCATTTCTAACTATTACGTCCCTGAAACCTATGGTTTTTTCAGTGAATTTCTAAGGTTTTTTAAATGCTAATTTCTAACTATGCCTACATAGGTAGGACATGTGCAGAAATCTAAGAAAGGTGCAGAAAGAAGCAAGAGAAGTGCCGAAAGAGGCAATAGAGGTGCAGAAAGAGGAAGAAAGGTGCAGAAAGAAACATGAGAAATGCAGAAAGAGGCAACAGAAGTCCAGAAAGAGGAAGAAAGGTGAAGAAAGAAGCAAGAGATGTGCAGAAAGAACCAACAGAGGTGCAGAAAGAGGCCTACTTTGACTGTACCTTACAACAGACTCATACAAAGTACCCTAATCTTTAATCCTTCTCCGAAGATGTCTTAACCCTCACTTTTCTCTTGAAGGTTCACTATTAATCGACTGCTCAGAATGTTAGGCCTACCAAATATAAAACAGCAATCCTAAGCATATCACTGTTGTAAGTCTGACCAAGTTTGTGAAGGTATGCATGCGTGTCTATGCTTTTACCTAGCGACATGTTAAATGAAAATAAACATACAAACACTTGAATACCTGTGTTTCAAACAGCATACTCTGTAAATGTGTGTAAAAAAAGGTGTATGCATTTCTTTCTGCTCACAATACCGGGCACATGGGTATTCAATAGTATATTTGAGGGGCTCTATAACACATATATACATAAGACATGTCTGCCTGTGCAACCGAATGACAGAGCAGAACTAAGAAGATTTGACCACCTATAAGAGAAGCTACCATCTTCAGATGCATAACACATGTGAGAATACATGTGCAAGTAGACATATACCTCAGTCACGAGAGCACGCAGACCTTTAAACTTGACAGCTTGCACTTCCCATTTGAATATAGAAACAGGCGAGAGAAGTACAGAAAGGAGCAAGAGAATTGCAGAAAGAAGCAAGAGAAGTGCAGAACGAAGCAACAGAGGTGCAAAAAGAGGCAAGAGGGGTATAGAAAGAGGCAAAAGAAGTGCAGAAAGAAGCAACAGAGGTGCAGAAAGAAGCAACGGGGTGAAGAAAGAGGCAATCGGGGTGCAAAAAGAGGTAAGAGGGCTGCAGAAAGAAGCACAAGTGGTGCAGAAAGAAGCAAGAGAGGTGCAGAAAGAAGCAAGAGGAGTGCAGAAAGAAGCAAGAGGGGTGCAAAAAGAGGGAAGAGGGGTGCAGAAAGAGGCACGAGGGGTGCAGAAAGAAGCAAGAGATGTGCAGAAAGAAACAAAAGAAGTACAGAAAGAAGCAACAGAGGTGCAGAAAGAGACAAATGGGGAGCAGAAAGAGGGAAGAGGGGTGCAGAAAGAGGTACTAGGGTTGCAGAAAGAAGGGACAGAGGTGCAGAAAGAAGAAAGAGAAGTGCAGAAAGAAGCAACAGAGCTGCAGAAAGAGGGATGAGGAGGGGAGAAAGAGGCAAGAGAAGTGAAGAAAGAAGCAACAGAGATGCAATAAGGGGTAACAGGGGAAGAGAAAGTGGCAAGAGGGGTGCAGAAAGAAGCAAGAGAGGTGCAGAAAGAAACAAAAGAAGACCAGAAAGAAGGAACAGAGGTGCAGAAAGAGGCAAGAGGGGTGGAGAAAGAGGGGTGGAGAAAGAAGCACGAGTGGTGCAGAAAGAAGCAAGAGTAGTGCAGAAAGAAGCAACAGAGGTGCAGAAAGAGGCAAGAGGGGTGCAAAAAGAGGGAATTGGGGTGCAGAAAGAGGCACAAGCAGTGCAGAAAGAAGCAAGAAATGTGCAAAAAGAAACAAAAGAAGTGCAGAAAGAAGGAACAGAGGTGCAGAAAGAGGCAACAGGGGTGAAGAAAGAGGGAAGAGGGGTGGAGAAAAAGGCAAGGGGGTACAGAAAGAAGCAAGAGAGCTGCAGAAAGAAACAAAGGAAGTGCAGAAAGAGGGAACAGAGGTGCTGAAAGAGGCAAGAGGGATGCAGAAAGAGGGAAGAGGGATGCAGAAAGAGGCAAAAGGGTTGCAGAAAGAAGTGAGAGGTGCAGAAAGAAACAAAAGAAGTGCAGAATGAAGGAACACAGGTACAGAAAGGCATGCGGAAGAGGGGTGTGAAAAAGGCACGAGCGGTGAAGAAAGAAGCAACTGAGGTGCAGAAAGAGGGAAGAGGGTGGAGAAAGAGGCAAGAGGGGTACAGAAAGAAGCAAGAGAGGTGCAGAAAGAGGCAAGAGGAGTGCAGAAAGAGATAAGGGGGCAGAAAGAGGCACAAGGGGTGCAGAAAGAAGCAAGAGAGGTACAGAAAGATGCAAGATAAGTGCAGAATGAAGCAACAGAGATGCAGAAAGGGAGGAGAGGGGTGGAGAAAGAGGCAAGAGGGGTGCAGAAAGAAGCAAGAGAGGTGCAGAAAGAAACGATAGAAGTGTAGAAAGAAGGAACAGAGGTGCAGAAAGAGGCAGGAGGGGTGCAGAAAGACAGAAGAGGGGTGCAGAAAGAGACAAGAGAGGTGCAGAAAGAGGCAAGAGGGGTGCACAAAGAAGCAAGTGAGGTGCAGAAAGAGGCAACAGAGGTGCTGAAAGAGGCAAAAGAGGTGCAGAAAGTAGAAGGGGTGTGCAGAAAGAGGCAAGGGAAGTGCAGAAAAAGAAAGCAAGGTGCAGAAAGAAGCAACAGAAATGCAGAAAGAGGCAAGAGAGGCGCAGAAAGAAGCAAGAGTGGCTTGCACACCATTAGTACCAATTTAACACCCACATTTAGCAATAAGTAACAGGTGACCATTCTAGGTTTACAAAGGACCTTCCACCACGCTGTAACACTTGACGCTGCATTTTTGGTAACATTTGAACCGTTGGAGCTAGAAACAAGGCTTTTTTTGTTCAAATCTGCAGATTAGGCAGCAGATGATGGATTATGTGGCTAATGCAGTAAATGTATAATTGTGCGAAAGTTGGTGCAGCCAAACAGTCACATAATTCCAGTGCCCCTGCTCATACCTCTGACTAGGTCCACAAGTGCTCCTCAGTGATTCCTTCTTTTTTTTGTCTCACTGAGTTCATAGTTTAGCTTCTATGGAAATGAGAAAGACTAAACCTGAGCTTACCACTCCACAACACAGACTACCATACCACATAATTACTCTCCATAACACTTCAGCCCACTCTACATAATTCCTATACACTAAATACCATATAGTTTCTATCCACATAATTTCACTGCACAACATACCACATAATTCCACTACACACAACGTACATCCACTCCACTCCACAAAACATTAGTAAAAAACTTTTACATTTACAATGCCAATAGCTCTAACTCTTGCAAATGTGAAACCCAGTACATTGCAAATGCTTCTTTAACTAGTAGTCGCATTTGCAGAGTGGTGGAGAAAGGGTGCTGGGCCTCCGACCGGCGCTCAGGAATTCCGCTGCGTAGGACTTACAGGAGGTACCAGGAGGGCTTCTTGGACCCCAAAGTCCCTCAGGAGTAAAGTGGACTCCATCCCCCAACCCGTAGTGTACAAGGAGGCACGTTTGCAGAGTGATGGAGAAAGGGGGGCATGGCCTCCGAAGACCTCTTAGCAACCCTACTGTGTGGGACTTACTGGAGGTAACAGGAGGGGTAGTCGGCCCCCAAGGACATCTTTGGGGGCCAACTACCCCTCCTATTATCTCCAGTAAGTCCCACACAACAGGATTGCTAAGTTCTCAAAGCAGGCCATGCCCCCTTTGCCCACCACTCTGCAAATGTACCTCCTGGCTCGTTCTTGGTTGGGGGAGGAAGTCCCCTTCACATGTGGGGGTCCTTAGGGGCCAACTAGCCTACCTGTTACCTCCAGTAAGCCCCACACAGTGGGATTGCTGAGAGGTGGCCACAGGCCACGCCCCCTTTCTTCACCACTCTGCAAATGCGCCTCCTGGTGCGTTCTTGGTTGGGAGATGAAGTCCCCTTGCCTCCTGAGGGTCCTTGGGGGCCAACTAGCCCTCCTGTTATCTCTTGTAAGCCCCACACAGCTGGATTCCTGAGAGTGGTACGAGGCCACGCCCCCTTTTTACACCACTCTGCAAACGCACCTCCTGGCGCACTGCTGCTTGGGGGATGAAGTCCACTTTAGTACTGAGGTCCTCAGGACAGAAGAGGACCTCATCGCCCCACCAGAAGTGCACCAAGAGGCACATTTGCAGAGTGGTGTAAAAAGGGGCTTGGCCTCGGACCACCTCTCAGCAAACCCACTGTGTGGGGATTACTGGAGGTACCTGGTGGTCTAGTTGGCCCCTAAGGACCCTTAGGATTGAAGGGGACTTAATCCCCCAATTCAGAACGCACCAGGAGGCGCGTTTGCACAGTGGTGCAGGGAGGGGGCTGGGCCTCCGGCGAGATGCCAGCTTTTTTTATTTGGTTTTTGGAAGGGGGCCCGCCCTGGGGACCCCATCCCCGGGGCCTGGCCTCGTTGTTTTTTGAAAAACATTTCCCGGGAGGAGGGCCGCGTGGCCCCCCTCCCCATGGTCACTTCTGGCCCCGGGGACCCCATCCCCCAGGGCCGGACCTCAAAGTTGGGGACCGCGGGGGGAGCCCCAATGCCCCTGCAGTCCCAGCCAGCACACCTCTTCCTGCGGGAGCCGGCATTGCTTTTGGACAAGGGGAGCTGCTGACATGCAGCTCCCCTTGTCCAAAAGCAATACTGCTTCGCTTCATGGAAGCGAGAGCAGGTTTCCTGCTCTCGCTTCCATGAAGTGAAGCAGAGTTTGCAATGACAGGGCGGGAGCACAGCCATTGCAAACTGCAATGTCCCGGGTGTGGGCACCCCGGGACATTGCCGGAGCCGGCCCTGGGGGTGGTGGTCCCCAGGAGCCGGCCCTGGGGGTGGTGGTCCCCAGGGCCATAGAGGGCTCCAGGAGGGGGGCCCTCCCTTTGAGTACAAAGCCCTGTGGAGGTGGTGGTCCCCAGGGTATTGGGGGGCCCGCGAGGCCCCCCATCATTAATGAAGGAAGCCCTGGGGAGGTATTGGTCCCCCAGGCTTGGGGGGGCATGTGAGGCCCCCGCCTATAATTAATGAAAGCCCCGGGGAGGTGGCGGTCCCCGGGGCTAGGGGGGGCCCACGAGGCCCCCCCATTAATGAAGAAAGCCCCGGGGAGGTGGCGGTCCCTGGGGCTTGGGGGGGCCCATGATGCCCCTGCCTCAAATACATTAAAGCCCCGGGGAGGTGGCGGTCCCCGGGGCAGCGTGGGGGGGTTGGAGCCCCCCACGCATTTTTTTTTCAAGCGGGGCTGTGGGGGGGCTGCGTGCCCCCGCGCATAATAAATAAAGCCCTGGGGAGCTGGCAGTCCCCAGGGCTGCGGGGGCCCCCCGCGGGCATATCATTTCCTCATTGTGCCCGGACCTGGCCCACCCGGGGGCTCGAAGAAACAAAGCGCGGGAGTCCGCGCATTGTTTTTTTTTTCCGGCTGGATTCACGCACCTAGCGTGAATTCGGCCGAAAATATTAAAATAAATGCTTTTTTGGGCCCTGGGGGTCAGGGTGTATCTACCCTGCCCCCTTTTCTTGTTTTTTATCCTTTTTTTCACCTTTTTTCTTGTGACTCAGTTCTACTGAGTCACAAGATGGCTGCCAACACTTCCTGGTTTGGAGTGTTGGGAGCCAATCAAAATGAAGCTCGTGCTTGGGAGGGTTCGCGAACCCTCCTCGGCCACCAGATATCGATATTTTTATTTTTTGAATTTCTCAGGAACTACTGAACGGATTTACACCATTTGAAAAAAAGGTCACTTTCTGAACCAAGAGCTACCTTTTTGCCAAATTCGGTGTAATTCCGTTCTGCAGTTCGGGCTGTAGCCGTGTCTAAAGTTCCTATGGAAATTAACATGGAGAAAACGCGTTTTGGGACCCCCCTTTTTCACAGCCCCCGCTTAATGAATCACCCCGAAACTTTCAAGACAGGAGCTGACCTGAGTGAACCACTAGTTTTGAAAATTTAGCGAAGATTCGTCAAACGGCGCCAAAGATATTGGCAAAAGAAAAAACGCTTTTTGAATAGAAACAAGGTCCTAACTATAACTAGTTACTGGCGACTGCCAGTAGGTAATATATATATATATGCATATATATATATCCAACTCGATTATTTTGCCTTCCTCAACCTCCGTGTGGCGATGAAGAAAGCACGAACTCCTCTGCATATAGGCGAAAATAATTTTTATTTCTCACATGAAGTCAGTCATTACGCGTTACGGCCGAAAAAACGGCCTTGATCACATGCGGAAATGCGTTGCAGTGAATTGTTTTGTACCACCCCTATGTGTCACGTGATCCCCCATAGACATAAAAAATAGACTTTAAAAAACACATTTGCATTACTAGTTGGCAAAAATAGCACATTTTGATTTCTTATAACATAAATAGCGTCGGCCGACAATATCATAAATATAGGGTAAGACTTGATAAAATAAGGAACATCTCGATTATTGAACATTTGAACATATTAGGGGGCATGTATATAAGTGCATAAATGCATAACTACTACAGATCAATATATTTCACATGATGTTAAAAACCGGAATAAGGGAATCTAAAAAATCACTTCTGATGATGTAGAGGGAACCATCTTAACTTGATTGCCTATTTGCATAAATGCAACATCTAATAATATAATGTATGTCACGGCTTGCCCATTTCGCAAGGTAATCTGTTGTTTTTTAATCACTCCCAAATATCATGTTCTATTGTACCTATAGTCTTACTCATCATATCTTTGCTATGAACATTATAATTTATACACTAACACACCTAAAGTGACTAATGCATAATAGCTGATAGCTATGTGCAAACAATGCAAATAAAGTGCTAAGTGACCAATGCATTATAGCTGATAGCTATGTGCAAATAACGCAAAAATAAAGTGCTATACGCTATACAATCTTAATACAGTACATGGAAATATTTACAATAAATATATATAAAAACACATCTAAGAAAATATTTTTGGGGTTTCATATTTTAGTTAAAAAAATATATATGATCAGCAGATGGTAATGTAAACAAATATTTCGAGGCTGTAATTATCTCCTTATAGCCTATCTAGCATTTTATTTTTTCTCAAAAGAAAACCGTTGTAATGTCTACGCTAGACCTAATGTGTATGTACTAACTCCCAAAGAATGCCAAGGGACAAAAACCTAATTATAGGAAATTGTGGAGGTCCTCTGTGGTGTTCAAACCTGTTGGGGCCTTGCTGTCAAATTCCATAATCATGCGTGTTTCTAGTTGCCTTAGCATGAGCGCTCAATTGCCACCACGTCATGGGGCAGGGATGGCATCAACTACAAAGTATTTTAGACAGTTGAGGTTATTGTCGTGCACTGTCTTAAAGTGCCGAGCAACAGGGTAGTTGGCATCGTTGTTAACTATGGCACGCAAGTGTTGTAAAATGCGCACATACACCTGTAACTTAGTACTACCGATGTAGTTCAGACCACATGTACATGTGAGAACATACACCGCGAATTCGGTGCGACAAGTGAAGTGACCCTTTATTTGTCTTTTACTGGGACTTAATGGTACCGTGTAATGAGTTGTGTTTTTCCCAAATTTACAAGCCCTACATGATGAACACTTAAAAAACCCTTGTTTTGGTTTCAGCCATGTGGTGCTGGAGACAGTTTCCGGGCTACTTTTAACCAACTCAGTTTTCATGGATTTGGCACGTCTGAAAGTGAGTGTTGGCATAGTTGGTAAACTAGGTGCCAACACTCCATCCGTAAGTAAAATGGGCCAATTTTTATTGACTATTGCCCTCACTTGTCTCTGTTGTCTACTGTAAGTTGTAATTAGTCTTGGTGTAGTGGTCTCATTTGTGTTGGCCTAAACGTCTGATGCCAATATCTGAGTCATGTTGTTTGTATAGTTATTCTGATTCAGCAGGGATTCTCTAGTTCGCAATTTGGCTTTCTTGTTAGCTTCAAGTTAAAATTCTCTCATTGTATCCCCTTTGTCTAAATCTTTCTAGTGAAGCTTGTGTGCACTTGAGCAGTTCTTCGTCTGTACTACAGATCCTTTTTAATGTTAGTAGCTCACCATAAGGAATGCTTGTAATTAAATGCTTGGGGTGTGAACTCATGGCGTGTAGCATGGAGTTTCCAGATGTGGGTTTTCTGTGCAGTGTTGTTTCTAACTTTCCCTCTGCTACATATACAGTAGTGTCTAAAAAATCGACTCTTAGATGGCTTATGTACGACGTAAATTTTAAATTTACATTGTTGACATTAATATCCGCAATGAAAGTTTCTGCACTTATTTGATCCCCTTTCCATACTATAAAGACGTCATCTATATAGCGAAACCAATGTGCTACATGGGTGTTGAATACATTTGCATGAGTTCCCCTTAGGGCCTGTTCCTCCCACCAGCCAACATGCGTAGCTGGGGGAGAAACAGGCTCCCATGGCAACTCCTCTTTTTTGTTTGTACAATTCCTTACCAAACATGAAAAAATTATTAAAAAGACACCATTTTATCAGTTCAAGTATCATGATGTTGTGACTGTGATAATTTAATGGTTTAGTGTCCAAATAGTGCTTGACTGCTGATAGTCCTACATGGTGGTCAATGCTTGTATAAAGCGATTCTATGTCCAATGTGATTAATAGATATCCCTCCTTCCAATTCACTTGATTCAATTTGTTGAGAAAGTCACCAGTGTCTTTCACGTATGTGGGGAGATTCTGAACATGATTTTGAAGATAAAAGTCCACATACCGACTTATATTTTCACTCACTCCCCCTATAGCAGAGATAATAGGCCTGCCTGGTATAGGTGACACTTTCTTGTGTATTTTAGGAATCAAATAAATCGTGGGAATCACAGGAAATTCATTATGCATGAACTGGTATTCTTGATTGGATATCAAACCCTGTCTTTTATATGCCAGTAGTTCTCTCTTCAGAGATTCTTTCGCTTTTTTGTAATCCGTCATGGAGGTTTTTTTATAACATGTTGTGTTATTAAGTTGACGTAGTGCTTCTTGAGTATAATCCTTGCGGGGCCAGATGACTATATTCCCGCCTTTGTCAGACTTATTAATTACTATTTCTTGATTACCTTTTAGTTTCTTAATTAAATTGGCATATTGTTGGTTGCGAAATTTTGTTGTCTTTTTCACATGATTCACTTTGTGGTACAGTTGTTTTAAGTCTTCTGTGACTCTCTCATGGAAAATATCAATCGCGTCCTCTGGCATCATAGGATAAAAAGTAGATTTGCTCTTAAACGGACTCCTTCCTGCACTAGGTTGAATTACATTTAATGTCTCAATCTTTCCTGTGTCGAACCTTGAATCGTGTGGCTGTCTTGCCCATGAGTAGTTTCTTTACTTAATTCATGAAGAGTAAGTAACATCCGTGCATCAGACGTTTGAAGGTTATTATCAGTAGTATTGTCACTGGTCACATTCCTTTCTTTGTGTCTCTGTTGGTTATTTCCTTCTTTTATCGTGAAGAATTTTTTAAGTTTGAGCTTTCGTATGTAACTGAATATATCCACTCTTGTTTTACCATAATTGAAATTGCTCTCCGGGCAATAAGAAAGTCCAAGAGCCAGAAGTTGTGTTTCCGCTTTTGTGAAAGTTACCGGAGACAAGTTAACTATGGTATTGTCATTTAGCGCCTGCGCCACTGTGCTTTTCTGGGTTTTGGTGCGTCTGAGCTTGCGCCTTGCTTTTCGCCTCTTGTTTCTTCGTGATTTGCTTGTTTCCTTTGATTGCGAGGTCGCAATGTTTGTCGACTGTCGAATGATAAAAAATTAAATTCTTCAGCTGGGTTCAATTTACTCCTTTCATCTAGTGTACTGTGCGCATTATTTCTCCCATCTTCCGATTCGTTGTCACTTGTTAGTGAATTAAGATCAGAGGCTGATGATTCTGCATTACTTGCACTTTCATTTGTTTCTGCAGTTGGATTGATGGTTGCTTTTGACATATTGTTGAAGCGCATTTTCTTTGCGTTCTCATATCTAAGCGCAAATGTAAAAATTTGACCTAACTCGTAATCTTCCTTATCACGGGCAAATTTGTGTACTTTTCTTATTTTAATCTTGTCTTCCTGTCGTTTGACTCTTTCTTGGATTTCTCTTCTAGTTTTTGATATATATTCAGTTTGTTCTAATTTGTCGAGTTGTTCATTGATTTTCTCAATTTCCTTCAGTAAATCTTCTCGATCGATTTGGGCATATTTTATCAAGATTTTAACTAAATTCATTGATGCTGTTAAATTATTCTCAGCCCATTCTGTTAACATGTTTGGGTTAGGGTTGTCAAAACTCGGTGCTAATAGAATCCGAAGCCCTCTCGGGACCCGTCCCGCCTTCTCATATTTTTGTAGGGACTTCTGTTCCCACCATTTAGTCATTTCATTCCGTATACACTTTTCCAGCGTTTTCAAAAGTGATTTTGCATCCCCCTCTTTGGCGCTTGTTTGCGCGATTTGGTTGCGGTTTGAGGTGCTAGGTAGGTTACTGAATAGTTCATCAACTTCCGCCTCGCGTTCTTGCAACGCGTCCGCTGACATATCTCCTTATTACGTGAGTGGCAAGCGTGATAACTTGTTGTCGCTGCCTCAAATTCTAACGCCAAAGACCTCCCCACCTGCGCTCTAACTGCTGGCACTCACAGCCGTGAAACTGCTTCAGGCGCGTCCTCCGAACCTGCCTTCTGCTGCCTCGTGGCTGGCTATGGACTCCGTAGTTGCGCAGGGGGCTGCCGCCGAGATTCCCTTCTGGATTGTTTGTCGTGGTGTGGCTGAATCACATTTCTTCAATCAACCTTCTTGGCGCTTTAATTATTCAATCATTAAGATGTCATCTTCACTGTTAGAGATTTTCGAAGATAGTGAAGAAGTAACAGCAGTCACTAGGTTTTCAGATTCAGTCTTTCTTTCACCATCTTGGTCAGTAGACCAATGAATCAAATGCCAAAAGAGAGAGGAGTCTGTGTTAACAGGCTTCCCAGGATGCTGGACAGTCATCATATGTCCCTTGGTGGACACAACATGGAAAGGTACTGCATTATATGGAGCATCATATTACTCCTTCGCAGTTGGTGGGCGATCACTAGATCTCTTGTCTTAAACTCAATGTTCTTTGCATGTCTCCTCATGTCGGCATAGACTTTCATCTTTTCCTTATTAACCAAGTCCTTCATTCGAGTGATATTCTCACCTCCTTCTCTTTTGTTGGTCCATTGAGGTAACTTGGTTGTCATTGCTCTCCCGAACATCAAAGTTGTAGGACTTTCGCCTGTGGTTGAGTGAAGTGCTGAAAGATAGGCTTGTAGGGTAGAATTCAAAACAGTTTGCAAACTGAGCCTCTCAAGAGTTGCATACTGTACTGATTTCTTTAGCGCACTCATAAAATGCTCAACAAGTCTGTTGGCCTGTGGCCACAAAGGTGTACTCTTTTGATGCTTTACGTTCAGATGCTCCAGAAAATCTTTGAATTCTCGACTGCCTTCAAGTCTCTCAATGACTCGCTCATAAGTTGTGGATGAGATATCCTCTGTTAAAGGAAATCAAGAGTACTTACCCACAATTACCATTAGATAATGTCCATCTTCAAGTGGACCAAAGATATCAATGCTATTCTCTCCCATGCCTGCTTATGGAGTTCTGACATGGTAGGAGTATGTTGAGTAATGTTTGTAGAGAGGCAGTTACATAGATGATAGGCCTTGAGTTACTTTTCAACCCTCTCATCTGAATATGGAAACCAAACTCTATCTGGGCGAGCTCTCTTGGTGGCAACAATGCCACAATGTCCTCCGTGAGTCTCTTCAATTATTTTCTGTCTTAAACTCTCCAGAATTAGGATTCTTGACACTCGCAGTATAACTCCTTTCTGAGTTATAGATAGTTCATCTTTAACGTTTTTATACTTTTGCTATTCACCATCACTGGTGAGAGGTCGAGCGTGGTTAATGTAGGCTTTAGTCGTCTTGAATGGAGTACCTTGACCTTGTATAGGCACTCTGGAAAAGTAGCCAGCAGGGTTTTGATCCTTCCCTGGACGATATACAATGGCCTAATCATACTTTTGTAATCGGAGTCCCCACTGTTCAATGCGAGGAGGCATCTTGGCTTTTGGATTGCCAAAGATAGTCAATAAAGCTTGATGATCAGCTTCCAGCATAAAAAGCTTTCCATACAGGAATACATGGAAATATTCACAACCCCATACCATGGGCAAACTTTCTCTCTTGGGTTGAGAGTAAGCACATTCTGTATGGGACAAATTGTCAGTGGCGGCTCCTCCGCTGTGGAGCGTCGCACCACTGTCAGGAGCAACAAAGAAAGGAAAAATTAAATGATAATAACGGAATGTCATATCATTTTATTTTTTCCTCCTGCTGCGACAGTGCTTGAGGTGGTGGGGCGAAGCTGCAGGGGAGGAGTGGTAGAACACTCCTGTGCGCAATGACTGTTTGGTCGGCTCTCTCGGGCTGCCCAAAACAGTCATGCACACTCCCCTGTTCTCCATGCAGGCTGCATTACAGCCTGCATGGAGAACATGCCCACCACTTCAGCCTCTGGCTGAGCGCCGTGTCACGGCACTCAGACCAATCACAACGCTGCATTGCAGCATTGTGAATTGGCTTAAGTGTGGGAGCCTGGCTGCCTGCTTCCTGTTCCGACCTGGAGTCGGACATAGGCGAGCAGGAGAGAAGACGCAGGACCTAGCGGCAGCGGCGGCAAAATAGGTTTTATTTTTTTTATTTTTTTAAAAGCAGCCTGTGTCCCCTCCCTCTCCCCTTGCGGCCGCCCCCCACCCACGAGCCGTGCCGGCCACTCCTGAATATTGCTACTGGCACATGCCACAATATACCTTCAAGCATGGGAATGTCCACTGTGCTGTGCCAGGATAGTGCCTAACCCGACGGGGCTAGCATCAACAACAACCTCTGTATGAAGTTTTGGATTGAAATAGCCCATTTCAGTAGCAGTTTCAATGGCTTGTTTGATTTCTTCAAACGTCCCTCACATTCTTGTGACCACTTGAATGAAACATTTTTCTTTCTTAACTCTTGAAAGGGAGCACTTATGGTAGCAAAGTCTGGTATGTATCTTGAACAGTAGCTGGCCAGACCAAGAAATGAACGTATCATAGAAACATCTTGTGTGGGATCAGCATTTGACAGCGCTTGTACTTTAGCAGGATCGGGTGTCATATCCCCATCAGACAAGATCTGGCCAAAGAATTTTTACTTTCTCCTGTGGAACTCGTACTTGTCTACAGTGAAAGGCAGGCCTGCATCTGTCAGTAGCGACATACTTGGGTGAGCTTTATCATGCTCCTCCTGTGTAGCCCCAAAAACCAATATGTCATTGCTATAGTTGAATGCATTCACAACCGGCTGTATGACATGTCAAATGAGGTCTTGGAAAAGTTCTGCAGCTGATGACACACCAAAATGGAGTCTTTTATATCAAAACAGACTGAGGTGTAGAAAAGGTTGTTATATAGCTGCAATTTTCTTCGATTTCCAATTCATGATAACCTTTATTTAAATCAAGGCGAGAGAAAACCTTTGCACCATTTAATTGCGTTATCATGTCAGCAATGTGTGGACCTGGATGTCATTCTCGTTCAAATGCTTTGTTTGCTTGACATATGCATCCAGCTCCTTCAATGTCCTTTTTGGGCACTACCACTATGGGAGAAACCCATTGTGTCGGAGCAGTTGAATGCTAAATAATGTCATGCTTTAATCAGTCTGTCATTCATTAGTACTATATTCAGTTTAAAACAACTATAAAAGCATACACATAAAAACATTAAAAGCATTCATTAATTAGTTACCTTGATATATGTACAGAAAATCCTTCAGTTACACTGATAAATGTACCAATGTACAAATGTCATGCTTAAGTAACGATTCAAGTTCTTATTCAACAGCTTCTTGTAAATGAAAAGCAACTCATATATGTCTCTGAGCAACAGGACGGACATCGCCAATAATGTGTAACTTTACTTTCATAGTGTTCGGCTTTCTCAAACCATGAAACAATTAAGGAAATTGACTTACTATTTTGTGGTGAGCATTCATATTGAAAATCACAGAAATCAGTCACATATCAGCAGTTGTACTGAAACTGAGCAGACAAACTCTTGCAGCTGTACCTTTAAGCACATGGATGGGTGCTTGCATCTTCATTTTCTTGTGTTTCAGTGTGACTACAAATAAACCTTGACTTTTTATGGATGTTGATGCAGCCAAAGTATACACTTTGGGGCATATTCTCAAGAACGTGTGATAACCATCGCAAAAGTAACTTAACGCAACTTTCAACATCGCAGTCTATCGCGGGAAATTTACGCCTTGTTAACCAAGTATTCACAACACGGCGGTACCATGCGATAGTCCCCAGATAACGCGTCAACTGACCGCGTTAAAATCAACGCCAAGTCGCAAAAATGCAAAACACTAACGCAAAAAAAGCTGCGATGAGGCCAATCGCGATACGAAAATCAGCGAAACCCAGCTACCGTCCTGCAATCCACACGCGTCAGGCGGGAACAATCACCATAAAAGTAGAAAAAAAACAGACAAACAAATGCCAAACAACAGCGAAGCACAATGGACGTTGCCCGAGCAAGTACGGAGGAGAACCAGAACCCCACAAGCCCCCCGGAGGACCATCCTGGGACTTCGAGGCCAGGGAAGGGCAAGGACAAGCAGAAGAGGAAGACGAAGTTCAGTCCGCAGGAAAACAGGATCCTGATAACAGAGGTGACAGAACACCATCAACAACTGTTAGTCACCTCCACTGTGTCATTGGCAACAAAAAATGGACTATGGCAGTCCATCGTGGACAAGGTGAATGCAGTCGGAGTGCTGAAGAGGATAATGGACGAGGTCAAGAGGCCTTGGAATGATGTCAAGCTCAAAACCAAGCTGAAACTCGCCAACAACCTGAAGGCAGCAATGCAGACTGGAGGTGGAAGTCCAGCGCCACAGGAGGAGCTGGATGACATGGAGGAAATGGTGTCCACAGTCATCAGTGGGGAGACGGTGGCAGGAGTTGGGGGCCCGGACACTGCTCAACAGGACCCGACATAACAGCAACAGGGTGAGTAACGACCAGGGCCTGGGGGACAGGGGAGATGGGCACAATGGCACACATGCACAATTAAGTTGAGCACATCTGCGGACAAACCATGCCCCAGACCACCAACTCCCACCAAGAGACCAACGTACTCCAAGTATGCAACATGTCAACACTGTACAAGCACAGAAGTCAAAGGCACACCTCATGAAAGTGATAAGGGGCAGCAAAATCTGAGCTGCAGGGCGACTCCCCCAAAATGCAGCACACACTTCACATGCAGAGCACATCTACATTGACAACGATGTGACACAATCCGCAAAACACCTACAACAGAACACAGGACACAACTGGTGCCGCTTGGGTGCAGACACTGGCCAATCACATTTGGCATTGCAGGGAAATGTGCTTTGATAATGTACAAGTACAAACACACACACGTCTGTTGTCAAAATGTCCACTGTCCCCCATCAAATAGGCAGCTCCTCCCAAACAGCCACAATGTACCCAGTCATGCTGTCTGTATATAAACATGTACAATGCGACAACATACATGTGGACACATTGTTAAACTGCATCTCCCCTTCACATTGCAGAGGGAGAATCAACACCTCCTGCAGAGCAGCCCGACCCTCTCTTCTCTGGAGACGAAGAGGACGACCACAGCTTTGACTCTGACGCCCTCCAACTGCTCGTGGACAGCCTACACAGCCCACTTCCAGGAGCTGGGCAGCCCAGCTGCTATGAGGAGACCCCACCCCTGCACAGACCACACAGCAGGCAGCACCCACCACCACTGCTGCCTCCCAGGACCCCCACGGAGAACACATGGCCTTCCAACACCGTGTTTTGGGGTGCCAGGAGAATCTGGCTGAACAGGTGCGGGTGGGCTTTGACCGCATGGCAGACAAACTAGATGCAATACGTGGGTGTCTCAGTCCCATCAGGGACCACTCACGGTCCCTAACAGACACCCCACAGTCCGCTTCATGCTCTCCAACGGACCATGGCTGATATCGCTGGAGCCCTGACTCAGGAGAATAGCACAACTGTCCAGTCCGAGTGGCTCTAGCGATGTCACACAGGAGTTGGGAAACATGCGGAGGTTAATGGAGACCATGGAGCAGGCAAATGCGGAACGAGCGGCTGCCACGGCTGCACACCAGCGAGAGGTAGCTGGGTTCCTCAATGACCTCAGGACCATCCTCATGGCATTGCTGCCACAAGGCCTGACATGGATGCCTGCTGATGCCACCACTCCATCCACATCTCCGCCCCTAAAGTGTCAGTGCCACACAGTGCGGCAGACCTTCCACCACCGGCCACTGATGTGTCACTGCCACACAGTGCTGGAGACAGGACACCACCACCCACAAGTGAGGCACATGAAACAGCAGAGAACGAAGATGCGGATGATTCTGCCCTTGTGGTAAGAAGGATGCAGCAGCATGCATCCCATCCATAGGTCCGGCTTCAGCTTGGTACTGCCCTCTGCATCATCACCTTCCACTGTCCCCCGATGCACTCTGCGACACTCACCTTGGACCTCGACATGGACTGCCATATGGACACATGGACTGCCCTGACCCCTAATTTTACATTCTCTGGTATGCTAGTATATCGTCCTCCTGGACCGTCTGCACCCTGGGCCTCTTCCTTTTTTGGGTGACTTCAATTTACATTTAGAAGATCCCACATGCAAAATTAGTACGAATCTCATTTCTGATTTGGCAGCCTTAAATGTTATGAATACACTTGGGGGCTAGAGGAGATTTAAGGACCTACGTGAACCAACTCCCCACCAAATTAAGGGGTTTCCTGTACCCCTGGACGTGTGCCGCACCCTTTTTGGTCTCCAGCCACAAGCTTTGTGGTTATGGTGCACGTACCGTATGGCTAATATGCCGGGACAGACGGAGTGAACTCAGTAACTGACAGTGGTTGTATCCAGAGTATACTGAACAATCAATATCACTGGTTCAGTATTTTACTATTGATTTACTCACGTGTTTTTTCACATGTTTTTTCACGGAGTATCACTTACAGAATTGCAGTAGCATATAACCTGACCCTGAAGAAGGCCGCGACACTATCCAGGTCTCTCTGGCTGAAACATGTTGGTTTTAAGTTTTTTACTGCTTTTAATCCTGGCATCGGGTAGCCGAATAAAGTTACTTATAGCTAACCTGCTAGCTAGTTTTAACTTTCACATCACAGCACTGCACTCCATTTATTATTTTTTTCCACACCAACACCACATAGGGGTTTAGTACACCCAGTCTTACTCAATAAAAACATCCCTGAGCTCCTACCTCGTAGAGAGGGGGTTGTAGCCCACGTGAAGATTAGGTCTATCATGTGAGGAGGCGCCCCTATGATGAAGCATGACACCTCTGGTGTGTGAGGGGAACCGTCCTGAAAAGGGAAACCCCTAGTTGTGTATAGTAGAGCACGCCCAGACAGTTTAATATCCTCCCCTTGTTTCGGACCCGTGGCCTCTTTTTGTGTAACAGCCTTAAATGTTAGCCTAACTAACTCGGGCCCCACGCATGAGGCAGGTCATTTTTTGGACCCCATTTTTTCGAATCTCTCTGGGATTCACTGTTCCCCGGCACTCCCTATATGCTGGTCGGATAATTTTCTTACTAAATTCTATCTGAAACTCCCTATTTCAGTCTCAGGAACTTTAACTAGGGACTGGAAAAATTAGACGTTACTGCTTTAAACAGGATTTTGTGCTCCAACATGACCATTTCCAAACAAATGGTGAACTTGCTTTCTACCTCGGTGCAGAAATGGCTTCTTAATGCCATTGACATCTGCTTACCTCTCTCGAAAAAAGGGCTAACAATCACCGGCCCCCCGCACCTTTGTTCACTGAAACTCTGAAAACAGAGAAGGCCAAATGCAAAGCAATGGAACGCAGGTGGAGAAGGAATTATACCCCCGAATCTAAAAATAGTTACAAAGCAGCCAAAAAATGTACCCCAATCTTTGCAGAACTGCCCGTGCGGACTATGTTTCATCCACCATCTCTGATGCCCTCAACTGTTCTAAAACACTTTTAACATGGTCAAGGAGCTCGCTGGCTTCAAAACCCAATCTAGGCCCCTTTCACTTAATAAACAGCAAGGTGAGGATTTGGCTACCTTCTTTGTTCAGAAGGTCGAGAGAATATACCTGGACATAGTGCGCGTGCAGTATGATAACCACTCTTCCCCTCCAGTAATACCTGCACCATCCTCTATGGATAACATGCTTCCTAACCAGGATAGGACGTCCAATATACCTGCTAATTATTTGGACACATGGCCCCGGTTAAACGCAACTACCCTAAAAAAACTTTTAGACAGTATTAAATCTGGATCACCTAGGGATCCTCTGCCCATCTCCGTGCTCCAGCACCTGGAACCGCCATCTTTGTTTGTGGTCATGGATCTCCTAAATGTCCTCCTTGCAGGAAGCTACTGTCCCGCCTGACTGGAAACATGCCATGATACTCCCTCTCCTCAAAAGGCCAATGCTGACCCCGATTTACCCTCTAACTATCGGCCCATCTCGCTGCTACTGGCTTTCTCAAAGATCTTAGAGAAACATGTCCATGCACAGCTCTCTCTGTTCGTTGAAACACAAAGGTTTCTTCATCCTTCCCAATCGGGTTTTAGAGCTGGGTTCTCAACAGAAACCACCCTGTTGGGGGTAACGGAAAGACTGCGCCGTCATTTGGACGCGGGAGACACTGTGGCCCTCATTTTGCTGGATTTAAGCGCAGCATTTGACACGGTGTCTCACACCGTGTTAATTAAAACTTTAAGATCGTTGGGCATCTGCGGTTCAGCTTTGAAATGGCTTATCTCTTTTCTCACGAATCGCACTTTTCAAGTCTTTTCCCCCACAGCTAGTTCCGATATCCACTCATTTGCCCATGGGGTACCTCAAGGCTCCATCCTTAGCCCTTTACTTTTTAACCTATACGTAAGACCCTTAGCCGATGTTGCAGAAGAGTCCGGGCTGACCCTGTTTTCCTATGCGGACGACTCCCAAATCATTTTCTCTCTCTCCATGAAGAGCAAGGCCGGGCCATCTCCCCTTCAGTTGGGTCTGAGCAAAATCGCATCGTGGATGCAATCAAATTACCTCAAACTCAACGGTGAGAAAACCGAGGTCCTTATACTTGGGAAAAACAAGGAACTCTGGGGCCCTCAACATTGGCCCTGCAAGATGGGTGCTCTTCCCAAACCCTCCCGCCAAGTTCGCAACTTGGGCGTCACCATTGATAACTCGCTCAGTATGCACTCCCAAGCTGTCAAGGTAGCTGCCACATGTTTTACCATCCTGAAGTGGCTAAAAGGTCATCTGGATGCTACCAGAGCCCACTCAGAAAACTGTAGTCCATGCTTTGATCACTTCAAGGCTGGACTACGGCAATGTTCTCTATTTGGGCTCAAACTAGGAAGTGACTCGCAGGCTGGAGATGGTCCAGAACTCCGCTGCAAGGCTTCTGTGCCGGGTTCCTAGAGCCACCTCTATCTCCGGCCATCTACGAGACCTGCACTGGCTCAGGGTGGAGAACCGAATCAAGTTCAAAGCCCTGAGCTACATGTTTAAAATCAAAATAGGAGTTGCCCCTCAATACCTTCAATCTCTGGTCCGTCCATACGTCCCTCCTCGTAACCTCCGCTCATCCACTCAGGGGAAGTTTTTCATTCCTAAAATTAAACTATCTCTGATGGGTGGAAGGTCATTTACATATTTAGGCCCCTCACTTTGGAATGCCCTGCCCATAGCTCTCCGAAATGAAACAGAATACGTCCAATTTCGCAAATCATTAAAGACTTGGCTTTTTAACCAATAACCTGTAAGCCACTTTTCAAACACAGTCTCTGATCTGCTTCAGTGCTGGGAAACCCTTTTTGGGTAGCTGTCGCGCATTATAAATTTAATAAATAAATAAAATAAATAAATATGCTGTTTGATCGCCATTGACACAGCAATCAGACTGCGGACTGAACTCTTCCTCTTCCTTTGGACTTGTCATTCCCTGAAGGACCCTGGCTGGCCCTCCATGAGACAACATCGTCATGTGGGGTTTGCATGGCCCTGTACTGCTCCAGATGCAACACTCCACTGAATGTGCATTAAACATTCATATTCACACAGATGTGTCATGTCTATGGTCTTTCAAGTGTGGAAGTATGGATGAATGTAGGCTCCTCTTACGTCCATGTGGCTCATGTCGTAGAACAGGGGTCACAGGGTGACACATTGCCCAATGCGGTCTGGGTGGCGCTGACACAACAACAGGGACACACGCATGAGTTACTTCCTTGTCCAGCCCAGTACAGAACCACGCCCAGGGCCCCGGGGTCATTTACAAACCCTTACGCTGGACTGGCATACGCCAGGCCAGCCCACTCCGCTTACGCTCACAGGGGGGACGGCAACGCTACATGTCCCATGTCTTTCCTGTAGTGATCTGCTGCTCACAGGTCTAGTTGTCAGCATGCCACAGCCACTCCCTCACGGGTGGCTTTACACCCACACCACACCCATCCAGCACATGCGTCAAGGGACATGTGACCCTGCCAATGAAAAGGGCCGGGCGCACGTGCTCGACGCCATTTCCACTCTCTATCTGGGTGCATCCGTGTGGTGTTAATGTAGGCATGAGGGCCTCGGGCCCTGCAACATCACATTCCCCAGGACTGGAGGTGACATGATGGCATCCGCAACACGATACCCAATCATAGAGGGTCCATGACTTTGGGACACAGACTTGGTGGCACCGGATACATTGCGGCTGGCACAGGCACACCACCACGGGACAGTGACTTTGGGTGCACTGAGGTAGGGGCACCTTAAGTGCTGAGCGGGTGTGCAGCCTGTGATGATGCCCCGTCCCGGCCGTCTGGACTGCTCAGGATTTGTGTGCCCTGCTGGACCGCAGTGTAGGCCAGAGCCAGCGGGCAGCGCGGGCCTACCGCCACGTGGCGTCGCATCCCGGATCACAGAGTTAGTGGCACCTCAAGGGCTGAGCGGGTGTGCAGCCTGGCGAGTGATGCCCGGTGCACTGGTATGTCCTCTGCCATGGCAAAATCAAGACCCAGAATCATATGTGAGACCTGGTGGCCTGCGGAGCGGGGCTGCATGATGTGGAGGGTGCCATGCCTGCGGGCCCCGGGCATGTGGCTTGCAGCGGCACGTGTGGGCCATCATTACTACACGCCAAGGGCGGAAGGTGAGCAGTGAGGCCTGGGTGCGCAGGGGCGGGCATGCACCACTGGGCGGCGGGAGGGGCTGGGGTACATCTGCCTGGGCACGCAGAGGCGGACAGGCGATGATGTCTTGTGCAATTGTATGTACTTTGCCATTCATGTGTCTGGACTCTGTTTCAGATGACGGATCTGTTTCAGATGTGTGACCTGGTGAACTGCACTACATACAGGCACGTGGTTGGAGACACACCTGTGGCAGCAGGTGGGCAGTGTGGCCTGGGTGCGCATTGCCGGCACTCTCTCTCCCTGTCCATCTCTTCTGTTATCTGTGTCTCGCTCCCCCTCTCTGTCCGTCTTTCTCTCGCTCCCCCTCTCTGTCCGTCTTTCTCTCGCTCCCTCTCTTTCTCTCTCGCTCTCCTTCGCTCTCTCTCTGTCCTTTGATGTGCGCAAGACACACCTTCTCATCATGATTTTTGTCTTGCAGGCTGTGACCTACAGATTGTCCCGAGGGGAGCCGCCATGTGTGTTCATTTCTGTTCTGTGTTTCTTTGAATACATTTTCATTTGTTACATCGAAGGTGGATGTGTGATGCTCATTTTTGTGACGACACATGCATGCCACCAAATGTGATTGTGCGACATCAGGCGGATTATTTGGTACATGATTCCGTGTAGTTGATGTGGCATGTCTTTGGCCGGGGCGGGGGCCCGGGAGGTGGGGTCCTGGGGGTGGTGGCGGTGGGTGTTGTGGCCCTGTTGGGGCTCCGAGCTGCATGATCAGTGGCTCCATGGCATCTGTTGCCCTTCAGGTGTGGCTCTGGGCTGGGCTCCATTTTGTGGTGCAGGCTGTGGTCCGACTTTGCACCAGGTCAGAGCAGGTGTTAGTTTCCTGCTGCTAACGGGCCTTATCGCCTGTTTTGTGGTCTTATCGCCGATCTGGCTGGTCGTTGAGAATGTTGCGGAGTGGTGTTTTCGCAGTTTTTTGCACGGGTACGCCTACTCTGCATCTCATTAGCGATAGTTGACGTAGTGCTTCTTGAGTATAATCCTTGCGGGGCCAGATGACTATAGTTCCCGCCTTTGTCGGACTTATTGATTATTATTTCTTGATTGCCTTTCAGTTTCTTAATTAAATTGGCATATTGTTGGTTGCGAAATTTAATTGTTGTCTTCTTCACATGATTCACTTTGTGGTACAGTTGTTTTAAGTCTTCCAGTGACTCTCTCATGGAAAATATCAATCGCGTCCTCTGGCATCATAGGATAAAAAGTAGATTTGCTCTTAAACGGACTCTTTCCTGCACTAGGCTGAATTACATTTAATGTCTCCAATCTTTCCTGTGTCGAACCTTGAATCGTGTGGCTGTCTTGCCCATGAGTAGTTTCTTTACTTAATTCATGCAGAGTAAGTAACATCTGTGCGTCAGACACTTGAAGATTATTATCAATGATATTGTCACTAGTCACAATCCTTTCTGTGTGTCTCTGTTGGTTGTTTCCTTCTTTCATCGTGAAGAATTTTTTGAGTTTTAGTTTACGTATATAACTGAATATGTCAACTCTTGTTTTACCATAATTGAAATTGCTCTCCGGGCAGTAAGAAAGTCCAAGAGCCAGAAGTTGTGTTTCCGCTTTGGTCAGAAAGTTACCGGAGACAAGTTATCTATGGTATTGTCATTTAGCGCCTGCGCCACTGTGCTTTTCTGGGTTTTGGTGCGTCTGTAGCTTGCGCCTTGCTTTTCGCCTTTTGTTTCTTCGTGATTTGCTTGTTTCTTTTGATTGCGAGGTCGCAACTGTTTGTCGACTGTCGAATGATAAAAAATTCAATTCTTCAGCTGGGTTCAATTTACTCCTTTCATCTAGTGTACTGTGCGCATTATTTCTCCCATCTTCCGATTCATTGTACACTTGTTAGTGAATTAAGATCAGAGGCTGATGATTCTGCATTACTTGCACTTTCATTTGTTTCTGCAGTTGGATTGACGGTTGCTTTTGGCATATTGTTGAAGCGCATTTTCTTTGCGTTCTCATATCTAAGCGCAAATGTAAAAATTTGACCTAACTCGTAATCTTCCTTATCACGGGCAAATTTGTGTACTTTTCTTATTTTAATCTTGTCTTCCTGTCGTTTGATTCTTTCCTGGATTTCTTTTCTGGTTTTTAATATATATTCAGTTTGTTCAAGTTTATCAAGTTGTTCATTGATTTTCTCAATTTGCTTCAATAACTCTTCTCGATCGATTTGGGCATATTTTATCAAGATTTTTACTAAATTTATTGATGCTGTTAAGTTATTCTCTGCCCATTCTGCTAGCATGTCCGGATTAGGGTTGTCAAAACTCGGTGCTAATAAGATACGGAGCCCTCTCGGGACCCGTCCTGCCTCCTCATATTTTTGTAGGGATTTTTGTTCCCACCACTTGGTCATTTCATTCCGTAAACATTTCTCCAGCATTTTTAAAAGTGACTTTGCATCTCCCTCTTTGGTGCTCGTTTGTGCAATTTCGTTACGGTTTGAGCTGCTAGGAAGGTTGCTAAATAACTCCTCGGCTTCCACCTCGTGTTCTCGCAGCGCGTCCGCTGACATTTCTTCTTCTTGCGTGAGTGGCTAGCGTGATAGCTTTTTAACGCTGCCTGAACTTCTAACGCCAAAGACCTCCCCACCTGCGCTCTAACTGCTGTCACTCACCGCCATGAAACTGCTTCAGGCGTGTCCTTCGACTCTGCCTTCTGCTGCCTCGTGGCTGGCTCTGGACTCCGTAGTTGCGCAGGGGGCTGCCGCCGAGATTCCCTTCTGGATTGTTTGTCGTGGTGTGGCTGAATCACATTTCTTCAATCAACCTTCTTGGCGCTTTAATTATTCAATCATTAAGATGTCATCTTCACTGTTAGAGATTTTCGAAGATAGTGAAGAAGTAACAGCAGTCACTAGGTTTTCAGATTCAGTCTTTCTTTCACCATCTTGGTCAGTAGACCAATGAATCAAATGCCAAAAGAGAGAGGAGTCTGTGTTAACAGGCTTCCCAGGATGCTGGACAGTCATCATATGTCCCTTGGTGGACACAACATGGAAAGGTACTGCATTATATGGAGCATCATATTACTCCTTCGCAGTTGGTGGGCGATCACTAGATCTCTTGTCTTAAACTCAATGTTCTTTGCATGTCTCCTCATGTCGGCATAGACTTTCATCTTTTCCTTATTAACCAAGTCCTTCATTCGAGTGATATTCTCACCTCCTTCTCTTTTGTTGGTCCATTGAGGTAACTTGGTTGTCATTGCTCTCCCGAACATCAAAGTTGTAGGACTTTCGCCTGTGGTTGAGTGAAGTGCTGAAAGATAGGCTTGTAGGGTAGAATTCAAAACAGTTTGCAAACTGAGCCTCTCAAGAGTTGCATACTGTACTGATTTCTTTAGCGCACTCATAAAATGCTCAACAAGTCTGTTGGCCTGTGGCCACAAAGGTGTACTCTTTTGATGCTTTACGTTCAGATGCTCCAGAAAATCTTTGAATTCTCGACTGCCTTCAAGTCTCTCAATGACTCGCTCATAAGTTGTGGATGAGATATCCTCTGTTAAAGGAAATCAAGAGTACTTACCCACAATTACCATTAGATAATGTCCATCTTCAAGTGGACCAAAGATATCAATGCTATTCTCTCCCATGCCTGCTTATGGAGTTCTGACATGGTAGGAGTATGTTGAGTAATGTTTGTAGAGAGGCAGTTACATAGATGATAGGCC
Source organism: Calotriton arnoldi (assembly GCA_963921515.1). Lineage (NCBI taxonomy): Eukaryota > Metazoa > Chordata > Amphibia > Caudata > Salamandridae > Calotriton > Calotriton arnoldi. The sequence continues at coordinate 2,008,728 of CAWUFW010000857.1, forward strand.
TTGAGTTACTTTTCAACCCTCTCATCTGAATATGGAAACCAAACTCTATCTGGGCGAGCTCTCTTGGTGGCAACAATGCCACAATGTCCTCCGTGAGTCTCTTCAATTATTTTCTGTCTTAAACTCTCCAGAATTAGGATTCTTGACACTCGCAGTATAACTCCTTTCTGAGTTATAGATAGTTCATCTTTAACGTTTTTATACTTTTGCTATTCACCATCACTGGTGAGAGGTCGAGCGTGGTTAATGTAGGCTTTAGTCGTCTTGAATGGAGTACCTTGACCTTGTATAGGCACTCTGGAAAAGTAGCCAGCAGGGTTTTGATCCTTCCCTGGACGATATACAATGGCCTAATCATACTTTTGTAATCGGAGTCCCCACTGTTCAATGCGAGGAGGCATCTTGGCTTTTGGATTGCCAAAGATAGTCAATAAAGCTTGATGATCAGCTTCCAGCATAAAAAGCTTTCCATACAGGAATACATGGAAATATTCACAACCCCATACCATGGGCAAACTTTCTCTCTTGGGTTGAGAGTAAGCACATTCTGTATGGGACAAATTGTCAGTGGCGGCTCCTCCGCTGTGGAGCGTCGCACCACTGTCAGGAGCAACAAAGAAAGGAAAAAATTAAATGATAATAACGGAATGTCATATCATTTTATTTTTTCCTCCTGCTGCGACAGTGCTTGAGGTGGTGGGGCGAAGCTGCAGGGGAGGAGTGGTAGAACACTCCTGTGCGCAATGACTGTTTGGTCGGCTCTCTCGGGCTGCCCAAAACAGTCATGCACACTCCCCTGTTCTCCATGCAGGCTGCATTACAGCCTGCATGGAGAACATGCCCACCACTTCAGCCTCTGGCTGAGCGCCGTGTCACGGCACTCAGACCAATCACAACGCTGCATTGCAGCATTGTGAATTGGCTTAAGTGTGGGAGCCTGGCTGCCTGCTTCCTGTTCCAGCGTTTTCAAAAGTGATTTTGCATCCCCCTCTTTGGCGCTTGTTTGCGCGATTTGGTTGCGGTTTGAGGTGCTAGGTAGGTTACTGAATAGTTCATCAACTTCCGCCTCGCGTTCTTGCAACGCGTCCGCTGACATATCTCCTTATTACGTGAGTGGCAAGCGTGATAACTTGTTGTCGCTGCCTCAAATTCTAACGCCAAAGACCTCCCCACCTGCGCTCTAACTGCTGGCACTCACAGCCGTGAAACTGCTTCAGGCGCGTCCTCCGAACCTGCCTTCTGCTGCCTCGTGGCTGGCTATGGACTCCGTAGTTGCGCAGGGGCTGCCGCCGAGATTCCCTTCTGGATTGTTTGTCGTGGTGTGGCTGAATCACATTTCTTCAATCAACCTTCTTGGCGCTTTAATTATTCAATCATTAAGATGTCATCTTCACTGTTAGAGATTTTCGAAGATAGTGAAGAAGTAACAGCAGTCACTAGGTTTTCAGATTCAGTCTTTCTTTCACCATCTTGGTCAGTAGACCAATGAATCAAATGCCAAAAGAGAGAGGAGTCTGTGTTAACAGGCTTCCCAGGATGCTGGACAGTCATCATATGTCCCTTGGTGGACACAACATGGAAAGGTACTGCATTATATGGAGCATCATATTACTCCTTCGCAGTTGGTGGGCGATCACTAGATCTCTTGTCTTAAACTCAATGTTCTTTGCATGTCTCCTCATGTCGGCATAGACTTTCATCTTTTCCTTATTAACCAAGTCCTTCATTCGAGTGATATTCTCACCTCCTATCCCTGGACGATATACAATGGCCTAATCATACTTTTGTAATCGGAGTCCCCACTGTTCAATGCGAGGAGGCATCTTGGCTTTTGGATTGCCAAAGATAGTCAATAAAGCTTGATGATCAGCTTCCAGCATAAAAAGCTTTCCATACAGGAATACATGGAAATATTCACAACCCCATACCATGGGCAAACTTTCTCTCTTGGGTTGAGAGTAAGCACATTCTGTATGGGACAAATTGTCAGTGGCGGCTCCTCCGCTGTGGAGCGTCGCACCACTGTCAGGAGCAACAAAGAAAGGAAAAATTAAATGATAATAACGGAATGTCATATCATTTTATTTTTTCCTCCTGCTGCGACAGTGCTTGAGGTGGTGGGGCGAAGCTGCAGGGGAGGAGTGGTAGAACACTCCTGTGCGCAATGACTGTTTGGTCGGCTCTCTCGGGCTGCCCAAAACAGTCATGCACACTCCTGTTCTCCATGCAGGCTGCATTACAGCCTGCATGGAGAACATGCCCACCACTTCAGCCTCTGGCTGAGCGCCGTGTCACGGCACTCAGACCAATCACAACGCTGCATTGCAGCATTGTGAATTGGCTTAAGTGTGGGAGCCTGGCTGCCTGCTTCCTGTTCCGACCTGGAGTCGGACATAGGCGAGCAGGAGAGAAGACGCAGGACCTGGCGGCAGCGGCGGCAAAATAGGTTTTATTTTTTTTATTTTTTTAAAAGCAGCCTGTGTCCCCTCCCTCTCCCCCCGCGGCCGCCCCCCACCCACGAGCCGTGCCGGCCACTCCTGAATATTGCTACTGGCACATGCCACAATATACCTTCAAGCATGGGAATGTCCACTGTGCTGTGCCAGGATAGTGCCTAACCCGACGGGGCTAGCATCAACAACAACCTCTGTATGAAGTTTTGGATTGAAATAGCCCATTTCAGTAGCAGTTTCAATGGCTTGTTTGATTTCTTCAAACGTCCCTCACATTCTTGTGACCACTTGAATGAAACATTTTTCTTTCTTAACTCTTGAAAGGGAGCACTTATGGTAGCAAAGTCTGGTATGTATCTTGAACAGTAGCTGGCCAGACCAAGAAATGAACGTATCATAGAAACATCTTGTGTGGGATCAGCATTTGACAGCGCTTGTACTTTAGCAGGATCGGGTGTCATATCCCCATCAGACAAGATCTGGCCAAAGAATTTTTACTTTCTCCTGTGGAACTCGCACTTGTCTACAGTGAAAGGCAGGCCTGCATCTGTCAGTAAGCGACATACTTGGGTGAGCTTTATCATGCTCCTCCTGTGTAGCCCCAAAAACCAATATGTCATTGCTATAGTTGAATGCATTCACAACCGGCTGTATGACATGTCAAATGAGGTCTTGGAAAAGTTCTGCAGCTGATGACACACCAAAATGGAGTCTTTTATATCAAAACAGACTGAGGTGTAGAAAAGGTTGTTATATAGCTGCAATTTTCTTCGATTTCCAATTCATGATAACCTTTATTTAAATCAAGGCGAGAGAAAACCTTTGCACCATTTAATTGCGTTATCATGTCAGCAATGTGTGGACCTGGATGTCATTCTCGTTCAAATGCTTTGTTTGCTTGACATATGCATCCAGCTCCTTCAATGTCCTTTTTGGGCACTACCACTATGGGAGAAACCCATTGTGTCGGAGCAGTTGAATGCTAAATAATGTCATGCTTTAATCAGTCTGTCATTCATTAGTACTATATTCAGTTTAAAACAACTATAAAAGCATACACATAAAAACATTAAAAGCATTCATTAATTAGTTACCTTGATATATGTACAGAAAATCCTTCAGTTACACTGATAAATGTACCAATGTACAAATGTCATGCTTAAGTAACGATTCAAGTTCTTATTCAACAGCTTCTTGTAAATGAAAAGCAACTCATATATGTCTCTGAGCAACAGGACGGACATCGCCAATAATGTGTAACTTTACTTTCATAGTGTTCGGCTTTCTCAAACCATGAAACAATTAAGGAAATTGACTTACTATTTTGTGGTGAGCATTCATATTGAAAATCACAGAAATCAGTCACATATCAGCAGTTGTACTGAAACTGAGCAGACAAACTCTTGCAGCTGTACCTTTAAGCACATGGATGGGTGCTTGCATCTTCATTTTCTTGTGTTTCAGTGTGACTACAAATAAACCTTGACTTTTTATGGATGTTGATGCAGCCAAAGTATACACTTTGGGGCATATTCTCAAGAACGTGTGATAACCATCGCAAAAGTAACTTAACGCAACTTTCAACATCGCAGTCTATCGCGGGAAATTTACGCCTTGTTAACCAAGTATTCACAACACGGCGGTACCATGCGATAGTCCCCAGATAACGCGTCAACTGACCGCGTTAAAATCAACGCCAAGTCGCAAAAATGCAAAACACTAACGCAAAAAAAGCTGCGATGAGGCCAATCGCGATACGAAAATCAGCGAAACCCAGCTACCGTCCTGCAATCCACACGCGTCAGGCGGGAACAATCACCATAAAAGTAGAAAAAAACAGACAAACAAATGCCAAACAACAGCGAAGCACAATGGACGTTGCCCGAGCAAGTACGGAGGAGAACCAGAACCCCACAAGCCCCCCGGAGGACCATCCTGGGACTTCGAGGCCAGGGAAGGGCAAGGACAAGCAGAAGAGGAAGACGAAGTTCAGTCCGCAGGAAAACAGGATCCTGATAACAGAGGTGACAGAACACCATCAACAACTGTTCGTCACCTCCACTGTGTCATTGGCAACAAAAAATGGACTATGGCAGTCCATCGTGGACAAGGTGAATGCAGTCGGAGTGCTGAAGAGGATAATGGACGAGGTCAAGAGGCCTTGGAATGATGTCAAGCTCAAAACCAAGCTGAAACTCGCCAACAACCTGAAGGCAGCAATGCAGACTGGAGGTGGAAGTCCAGCGCCACAGGAGGAGCTGGATGACATGGAGGAAATGGTGTCCACAGTCATCAGTGGGGAGACGGTGGCAGGAGTTGGGGGCCCGGACACTGCTCAACAGGACCCGACATAACAGCAACAGGGTGAGTAACGACCAGGGCCTGGGGGGACAGGGGAGATGGGCACAATGGCACACATGCACAATTAAGTTGAGCACATCTGCGGACAAACCATGCCCCAGACCACCAACTCCCACCAAGAGACCAACGTACCCAAGTATGCAACATGTCAACACTGTACAAGCACAGAAGTCAAAGGCACACCTCATGAAAGTGATAAGGGGCAGCAAAATCTGAGCTGCAGGGCGACTCCCCAAAATGCAGCACACACTTCACATGCAGAGCACATCTACATTGACAACGATGTGACACAATCCGCAAAACACCTACAACAGAACACAGGACACAACTGGTGCCGCTTGGGTGCAGACACTGGCCAATCACATTTGGCATTGCAGGGAAATGTGCTTTTGATAATGTACAAGTACAAACACACACACGTCTGTTGTCAAAATGTCCACTGTCCCCCATCAAATAGGCAGCTCCTCCCAAACAGCCACAATGTACCCAGTCATGCTGTCTGTATATAAACATGTACAATGCGACAACATACATGTGGACACATTGTTAAACTGCATCTCCCCTTCACATTGCAGAGGGAGAATCAACACCTCCTGCAGAGCAGCCCGACCCTCTCTTCTCTGGAGACGAAGAGGACGACCACAGCTTTGACTCTGACGCCCTCCAACTGCTCGTGGACAGCCTACACAGCCCACTTCCAGGAGCTGGGCAGCCCAGCTGCTATGAGGAGACCCCACCCCCTGCACAGACCACACAGCAGGCAGCACCCACCACCACTGCTGCCTCCCAGGACCCCCACGGAGAACACATGGCCTTCCAACACCGTGTTTTGGGGTGCCAGGAGAATCTGGCTGAACAGGTGCGGGTGGGCTTTGACCGCATGGCAGACAAACTAGATGCAATACGTGGGTGTCTCAGTCCCATCAGGGACCACTCACGGTCCCTAACAGACACCCACAGTCCGCTTCATGCTCTCCAACGGACCATGGCTGATATCGCTGGAGCCCTGACTCAGAGAATAGCACAACTGTCCAGTCCGAGTGGCTCTAGCGATGTCACACGGGAGTTGGGAAACATGCGGAGGTTAATGGAGACCATGGAGCAGGCAAATGCGGAACGAGCGGCTGCCACGGCTGCACACCAGCGAGAGGTAGCTGGGTTCCTCAATGACCTCAGGACCATCCTCATGGCATTGCTGCCACAAGGCCTGACATGGATGCCTGCTGATGCCACCACTCCATCCACATCTCCGCCCCTAAAGTGTCAGTGCCACACAGTGCGGCAGACCTTCCACCACCGGCCACTGATGTGTCACTGCCACACAGTGCTGGAGACAGGACACCACCACCCACAAGTGAGGCACATGAAACAGCAGAGAACGAAGATGCGGATGATTCTGCCCTTGTGGTAAGAAGGATGCAGCAGCATGCATCCCATCCATAGGTCCGGCTTCAGCTTGGTACTGCCCTCTGCATCATCACCTTCCACTGTCCCCCGATGCACTCTGCGACACTCACCTTGGACCTCGACATGGACTGCCATATGGACACATGGACTGCCCTGACCCCTAATTTTACATTCTCTGGTATGCTAGTATATCGTCCTCCTGGACCGTCTGCACCCTGGGCCTCTTCCTTTTTTTGGGTGACTTCAATTTACATTTAGAAGATCCCACATGCAAAATTAGTACGAATCTCATTTCTGATTTGGCAGCCTTAAATGTTATGAATACACTTGGGGGCTAGAGGAGATTTAAGGACCTACGTGAACCAACTCCCCACCAAATTAAGGGGTTTCCTGTACCCCTGGACGTGTGCCGCACCCTTTTTTGGTCTCCAGCCACAAGCTTTGTGGTTATGGTGCACGTACCGTATGGCTAATATGCCGGGACAGACGGAGTGAACTCAGTAACTGACAGTGGTTGTATCCAGAGTATACTGAACAATCAATATCACTGGTTCAGTATTTTACTATTGATTTACTCACGTGTTTTTTCACATGTTTTTCACGGAGTATCACTTACAGAATTGCAGTAGCATATAACCTGACCCTGAAGAAGGCCGCGACACTATCCAGGTCTCTCTGGCTGAAACATGTTGGTTTTAAGTTTTTTACTGCTTTTAATCCTGGCATCGGGTAGCCGAATAAAGTTACTTATAGCTAACCTGCTAGCTAGTTTTAACTTTCACATCACAGCACTGCACTCCATTTATTATTTTTTTCCACACCAACACCACATAGGGGTTTAGTACACCCAGTCTTACTCAATAAAAACATCCCTGAGCTCCTACCTCGTAGAGAGGGGGTTGTAGCCCACGTGAAGATTAGGTCTATCATGTGAGGAGGCGCCCCTATGATGAAGCATGACACCTCTGGTGTGTGAGGGGAACCGTCCTGAAAAGGGAAACCCCTAGTTGTGTATAGTAGAGCACGCCCAGACAGTTTAATATCCTCCCCTTGTTTCGGACCCGTGGCCTCTTTTTGTGTAACAGCCTTAAATGTTAGCCTAACTAACTCGGGCCCCACGCATGAGGCAGGTCATTTTTTGGACCCCATTTTTTCGAATCTCTCTGGGATTCACTGTTCCCCGGCACTCCCTATATGCTGGTCGGATAATTTTCTTACTAAATTCTATCTGAAACTCCCTATTTCAGTCTCAGGAACTTTAACTAGGGACTGGAAAAAATTAGACGTTACTGCTTTAAACAGGATTTTGTGCTCCAACATGACCATTTCCAAACAAATGGTGAACTTGCTTTCTACCTCGGTGCAGAAATGGCTTCTTAATGCCATTGACATCTGCTTACCTCTCTCGAAAAAAAGGGCTAACAATCACCGGTCCCCCGCACCTTGGTTCACTGAAACTCTGAAAACAGAGAAGGCCAAATGCAAAGCAATGGAACGCAGGTGGAGAAGGAATTATACCCCCGAATCTAAAAATAGTTACAAAGCAGCCAAAAAAATGTACCCCAATCTTTGCAGAACTGCCCGTGCGGACTATGTTTCATCCACCATCTCTGATGCCCTCAACTGTTCTAAAACACTTTTTAACATGGTCAAGGAGCTCGCTGGCTTCAAAACCCAATCTAGGCCCCTTTCACTTAATAAACAGCAAGGTGAGGATTTGGCTACCTTCTTTGTTCAGAAGGTCGAGAGAATATACCTGGACATAGTGCGCGTGCAGTATGATAACCACTCTTCCCCTCCAGTAATACCTGCACCATCCTCTATGGATAACATGCTTCCTAACCAGGATAGGACGTCCAATATACCTGCTAATTATTTGGACACATGGCCCCGGTTAAACGCAACTACCCTAAAAAAACTTTTAGACAGTATTAAATCTGGATCACCTAGGGATCCTCTGCCCATCTCCGTGCTCCAGCACCTGGAACCGCCATCTTTGTTTGTGGTCATGGATCTCCTAAATGTCTCCTTGCAGGAAGCTACTGTCCCGCCTGACTGGAAACATGCCATGATACTCCCTCTCCTCAAAAAGGCCAATGCTGACCCCGATTTACCCTCTAACTATCGGCCCATCTCGCTGCTACTGGCTTTCTCAAAGATCTTAGAGAAACATGTCCATGCACAGCTCTCTCTGTTCGTTGAAACACAAAGGTTTCTTCATCCTTCCCAATCGGGTTTTAGAGCTGGGTTCTCAACAGAAACCACCCTGTTGGGGGTAACGGAAAGACTGCGCCGTCATTTGGACGCGGGAGACACTGTGGCCCTCATTTTGCTGGATTTAAGCGCAGCATTTGACACGGTGTCTCACACCGTGTTAATTAAAACTTTAAGATCGTTGGGCATCTGCGGTTCAGCTTTGAAATGGCTTATCTCTTTTCTCACGAATCGCACTTTTCAAGTCTTTTCCCCCACAGCTAGTTCCGATATCCACTCATTTGCCCATGGGGTACCTCAAGGCTCCATCCTTAGCCCTTTACTTTTTAACCTATACGTAAGACCCTTAGCCGATGTTGCAGAAGAGTCCGGGCTGACCCTGTTTTCCTATGCGGACGACTCCCAAATCATTTTCTCTCTCTCCATGAAGAGCAAGGCCGGGCCATCTCCCCTTCAGTTGGGTCTGAGCAAAATCGCATCGTGGATGCAATCAAATTACCTCAAACTCAACGGTGAGAAAACCGAGGTCCTTATACTTGGGAAAAACAAGGAACTCTGGGGCCCTCAACATTGGCCCTGCAAGATGGGTGCTCTTCCCAAACCCTCCCGCCAAGTTCGCAACTTGGGCGTCACCATTGATAACTCGCTCAGTATGCACTCCCAAGCTGTCAAGGTAGCTGCCACATGTTTTACCATCCTGAAGTGGCTAAAAAAGGTCATCTGGATGCTACCAGAGCCCACTCAGAAAACTGTAGTCCATGCTTTGATCACTTCAAGGCTGGACTACGGCAATGTTCTCTATTTGGGCTCAAACTAGGAAGTGACTCGCAGGCTGGAGATGGTCCAGAACTCCGCTGCAAGGCTTCTGTGCCGGGTTCCTAGAGCCACCTCTATCTCCGGCCATCTACGAGACCTGCACTGGCTCAGGGTGGAGAACCGAATCAAGTTCAAAGCCCTGAGCTACATGTTTAAAATCAAAATAGGAGTTGCCCCTCAATACCTTCAATCTCTGGTCCGTCCATACGTCCCTCCTCGTAACCTCCGCTCATCCACTCAGGGAAGTTTTTCATTCCTAAAATTAAACTATCTCTGATGGGTGGAAGGTCATTTACATATTTAGGCCCCTCACTTTGGAATGCCCTGCCCATAGCTCTCCGAAATGAAACAGAATACGTCCAATTTCGCAAATCATTAAAGACTTGGCTTTTTAACCAATAACCTGTAAGCCACTTTTCAAACACAATCTCTGATCTGCTTCAGTGCTGGGAAACCCTTTTGGGTAGCTGTCGCGCATTATAAATTTAATAAATAAATAAAATAAATAAATATGCTGTTTGATCGCCATTGACACAGCAATCAGACTGCGGACTGAACTCTTCCTCTTCCTTTGGACTTGTCATTCCCTGAAGGACCCTGGCTGGCCCTCCATGAGACAACATCGTCATGTGGGGTTTGCATGGCCCTGTACTGCTCCAGATGCAACACTCCACTGAATGTGCATTAAACATTCATATTCACACAGATGTGTCATGTCTATGGTCTTTCAAGTGTGGAAGTATGGATGAATGTAGGCTCCTCTTACGTCCATGTGGCTCATGTCGTAGAACAGGGGTCACAGGGTGACACATTGCCCAATGCGGTCTGGGTGGCGCTGACACAACAACAGGGACACACGCATGAGTTACTTCCTTGTCCAGCCCAGTACAGAACCACGCCCAGGGCCCCGGGGTCATTTACAAACCCTTACGCTGGACTGGCATACACCAGGCCAGCCCACTCCGCTTACGCTCACAGGGGGGGGACGGCAACGCTACATGTCCCATGTCTTTCCTGTAGTGATCTGCTGCTCACAGGTCTAGTTGTCAGCATGCCACAGCCACTCCCTCACGGGTGGTTTACACCCACACCACACCCATCCAGCACATGCGTCAAGGGACATGTGACCCTGCCAATGAAAAGGGCCGGGCGCACGTGCTCGACGCCATTTCCACTCTCTATCTGGGTGCATCCGTGTGGTGTTAATGTAGGCATGAGGGCCTCGGGCCCTGCAACATCACATTCCCCAGGACTGGAGGTGACATGATGGCATCCGCAACACGATACCCAATCATAGAGGGTCCATGACTTTGGGACACAGACTTGGTGGCACCGGATACATTGCGGCTGGCACAGGCACACCACCACGGGACAGTGACTTTGGGTGCACTGAGGTAGGGGCACCTTAAGTGCTGAGCGGGTGTGCAGCCTGTGATGATGCCCCGTCCCGGCCGTCTGGACTGCTCAGGATTTGTGTGCCCTGCTGGACCGCAGTGTAGGCCAGAGCCAGCGGGCAGCGCGGGCCTACCGCCACGTGGCGTCGCATCCCGGATCACAGAGTTAGTGGCACCTCAAGGGCTGAGCGGGTGTGCAGCCTGCGATGATGCCCGGTGCACTGGTATGTCCTCTGCCATGGCAAAATCAAGACCCAGAATCATATGTGAGACCTGGTGGCCTGCGGAGCGGGGCTGCATGATGTGGAGGGTGCCATGCCTGCGGGCCCCGGGCATGTGGCTTGCAGCGGCACGTGTGGGCCATCATTACTACACGCCAAGGGCGGAAGGTGAGCAGTGAGGCCTGGGTGCGCAGGGGCGGGCATGCACCACTGGGCGGCGGGAGGGGCTGGGGTACATCTGCCTGGGTACGCAGAGGCGGACAGGCGATGATGTCTTGTGCAATTGTATGTACTTTGCCATTCATGTGTCTGGACTCTGTTTCAGATGACGGATCTGTTTCAGATGTGTGACCTGGTGAACTGCACTACATACAGGCACGTGGTTGGAGACACACCTGTGGCAGCAGGTGGGCAGTGTGGCCTGGGTGCGCATTGCCGGCACTCTCTCTCCCTGTCCATCTCTTCTGTTATCTGTGTCTCGCTCCCCCTCTCTGTCCGTCTTTCTCTCGCTCCCCCTCTCTGTCCGTCTTTCTCTCGCTCCCTCTCTTTCTCTCTCGCTCTCCTTCGCTCTCTCTCTGTCCTTTGATGTGCGCAAGACACACCTTCTCATCATGATTTTTGTCTTGCAGGCTGTGACCTACAGATTGTCCCGAGGGGAGCCGCCATGTGTGTTCATTTCTGTTCTGTGTTTCTTTGAATACATTTTCATTTGTTACATCGAAGGTGGATGTGTGATGCTCATTTTTGTGACGACACATGCATGCCACCAAATGTGATTGTGCGACATCAGGCGGATTATTTGGTACATGATTCCGTGTAGTTGATGTGGCATGTCTTTGGCCGGGGGCGGGGGCCCGGGGAGGTGGGGTCCTGGGGGTGGTGGCGGTGGGTGTTGTGGCCCTGTTGGGGCTCCGAGCTGCATGATCAGTGGCTCCATGGCATCTGTTGCCCTTCAGGTGTGGCTCTGGGCTGGGCTCCATTTTGTGGTGCAGGCTGTGGTCCGACTTTGCACCAGGTCAGAGCAGGTGTTAGTTTCCTGCTGCTAACGGGCCTTATCGCCTGTTTTGTGGTCTTATCGCCGATCTGGCTGGTCGTTGAGAATGTTGCGGAGTGGTGTTTTCGCAGTTTTTGCACGGGTACGCCTACTCTGCATCTCATTAGCGATAGTTGCGGGGGTCATCTGTGGCGATGTTTTTGCGGCTGCTATCGCGGGTAAAATGGTGTTATGAGCTGTTAACACCAGCTTGTGAATGCTGCGATAAATTTATCGCCACTTTGGCTGCGGTAAAGTGCCGCTAACTAGGCGATGAGTCCTTGAGAATATGCCCCTTTGGTATTTGATGGCGTAAGTTGAGGCAATGGAAACAATTCATTGCATTTCTTTTCAGGCATTATGTTTATCGATGCACCATTGTCGATGATGAAAGGTATTGAGCAATCATTTATTTTCAATGTAATTTTTGGACAATGTTTTTATGACTTTTGTGCTTTGGCATGTCGACAGTCCAACATGCATACGTTTCTCTGAGGAAAATATCGAAATGGCGCAACCGTCTTCCTCACTTTCACTTGATATTGAGCCAGACAAACTGTTTTATGATGATTTAGGTGACAATTGACCTCATTCAGTGTCAATTTGCCTCAATTGATGTCGCTGCTTGGCCTTGTGGATCTGCGCTGAATGCTGCTTCTGGAAGGTTCTGGCGGCCATTTTGTCTTTGCGCTGTTACGCACTTACTTCTTCCTTCACTTTGCAAACGGTCACAAAATGGTTTTCTTTCCCACAGCCTTCACATATTTGTCCAAGAGTGGGACATTTACCTTCGTGTGGAAATGAATATCCACATCTAAAACATAACTTCTTTTTACGTGTAGACATCACTTTGTGTCCTTCAGTCTTTTGTTTTGGCTTACTTTTTATACTCATGACTGATTCACTCTGGACACCTTTGGCCTCCATGTCAGCAGCTTGTCTTTCAGCACGCTCCTCAGTTCTGACAGCCATCCACACTCGCTCAAGACTAAGGGGCCGATTCCGATCTCGGCCGGTAGGGCTCCGAATCGGATTCGGCTTAACCGGATCCGATTCGGAGCCCTATTGCCCCACCTTTTTCGTACCCGCGTCCGGGCGAGCGAGTACGATGCGAAATCGCCGACTGACTCGTCCGGGCGTCCCGACCGCTCCGACCGACTCGTTCCCGGGTCTAACCGCACCGACCGACTCGCTCGAACTCGACTCGCACCGCGCAATGGAGACGTTCCCCGGCCGGGTAAGTACGATGCGCGCCGCGAGCAGTCCGACCGAGCCGCGCACTCCGGCTCGAAAGAGCTGTCGGAGCCGTACTTTGGGGGTCCGTGTCGGACTCCCTGTACGCGTAGCCACGCGAGTCGCACACAGGGGGACCCATGGGTCCTCCTACCTGTGCGTGTACGGGCGCGAGTCGCTTCGCCGCGTACACGCTGTAGGGGGCGCCCTTGTCCGCCTCACACCCATTGAGTCAATGGGAGCCCGCGTACGCATTGTACGACAGGCTCCCATTGACTTCAATGGGAGTCCGACCGACTCGAGTCCGATGGCATACGTGCGCATCGTACTCGTTCGGTCGGGCTGCATGGGTCCGATTCGGTCGGAAATCTCTCCGGGTCCGGCTCGGTCGGAGAGATTTCCGGCCCGAATCGGAATCGGCCCCTAAGAGTTTCTCTCAGCATTTGTTGTCTGAAAGAATCAGACAAGGATCCATCAATAACTCTAAGTCGCATCGCTTCCTCTTCATTAAATTTATTGAACTTACAGTGTTTGATGAAGATGAAGTCTCTCCACAAATTCATCAATGGTTTCACCAACTTTTTGACATTCTTGACTGAAAATGTATCTTTTCCAATCAACATTTGGAACTGGATTGACCTTGAGAGTCAGCGTTTCTTTAATCTGATAAAAAGTAATTTCTTTGTCAGTTTGCAGTCTTTTCTTTATGACTTCTTTAACACCATCACCATCAAGATTTCTGAGATACTTGATAATCATTTTGTTATCAGTCTCTTCAAGTGCATCAATGAAATCATCAAATGCCTCTATCACGCAGACCATCTATCTCCAATACTTTTCTTTTTGGCGGTATCGAAAGGTGGTGGTGGTTTCAGGAACCGAGCCGCATTGTATTTGTGTGGAACTTAATGACACAGCTGGTGGCTCCTTGTGATTTGGTATTTCCAACACATTTGTGAGACCTTACAACTTTCTGGCCTCTGACGCATCTTTAGTGAGAGCTGGAAACATGAGTTTCTTCTAAGCCATCTGAAAAATTTGACTATTTCAAGAGTCATTTTCGGTGCCTTATTTTCCTACGACCTGTGAAGTTGTTCTGAGCCCCAATTGGCAACTCTGTTAATGAATCACTTCAGATATGGACGGCTCAGTAAGCACAAACCTGAACACTTCTCCTTGAGCCAACTTTTACCGGGTGCCGTAGTATGATGACTCTCTTCAGGGCATGCAGTAAGCCATTTAGTTATTTTCCTCTACATGTCAATTTGCCTTTTGTAACACCTGGTTGTCTCTTCCTTGCAACACTTCTGTTTGCAGCGTTATTTTGGAAGTTATGATTATCAGTGGCTGCACTTCATAAACCAGGTTGAATCTGCTTGCAACGTTAGCACATTGTAAATATTGTATCATTTTGTCCTGCATGGCAGTACAGTACCTTTATGTATGGCTTGACCAGCGGGTTCACGACCATTAATGTGTAAATTCTTTGCAGCGCATCAGTTGTCTTCACTTGCTTTACAGCGTCTGGAGTTGAGATTTGACTCCACGTGCATGAAGCGTTGATTCTGTTCTTCAACAGCAACACAGTTGACACGCACAAGCAGTTTGCTTGGACCACAGTAAACTCTCTGGGGGAGCACGGTCGTTCTTCGGGTTACTTACCCCCTATCTCATCGCCAGTTGTACCTCCTTCCCAGTCTGGGTACCCGCCAATGACCATGCCACACCCTGAGCTTAGTATTACACATCTTTATTCTGCTGTGTGTAACTGCAAGCCAAACATTCTAAAACAAGTTTTCATGGCATTGTGCTGTGACACCTACGTAACAGCTCTACGGAGTCCATTAGAAGCCAAAAGGGTTCCGTCATAAAATATCACAAGACACTAAGGGGTCGATTCCGATTCGGGCCGGAAATTTCCCCGACCGAGCCGGACCCGGAGAGATTTCCGACCGAATCGGACCCGTGCAGTCCGACCGAACGAGTCCGATGCATTCGTATGCCACCGGACACGAAGTCGGTCGGACTCCCATTGAAGTCAATGGGAGCCGGTCGCACAACGCGTACGCGGGCTCCCATTGCCTCAATGGGTGCGAGGCGGACAAGGGCGCCTCCTACAGCGAGTACGCCGCGAGCGCTCGCGGCGTACACGCACAGGTAGGGGGACCCTTGGGTCCCCCTGTGTGCGCCTCGCACGGGTACGCTGCGACAGGGGGTCCGACACGGACCCCCAAAGTACGGCTCCGACAGCGAGTTCGAGTCGGACGGGCGCGAGTCGGTCGGAGCGGTCGAGGTGCGCATCGTACTTACCCGGCCGGAAAACGTCTCCATTGCGCGGTGCGAATCGGGTCCGACCGAGTCGGTCGGAGCGGTACGGTCCGGGTACGAGTCGGTCGGAGCGGTCGGGTCGCCCGGACGAGTCGGTCGGCGACTCGCATCGTACTCGCTCGGCCGGACTCGCGTACGGTTCGGTCGGGTAACAGGCTTTCGCATGGCTTTTTTCCCGACCGAATGGTATTGGGTGCGCCTCCGACCGAGATCGGAATCGGCCCCTAAAGGTGTGATTTCTGAGAGGAATATATGAGTACATTAACTAATACTCCTCTAGAACTGCTTCAGTTACTCATAAATGCAATTCACACAGGTACAGGCGTAGATTTATGCCTATGTTGTCTCTCATGTGGAGTTCTTAGACATGAGTGCAGGGAACAATGGACACATTGGCCTGTGTTACTGGTTTAACTGTGGGATTGGCAAGCACAAATGTCTGGAAAAATGGAGATTATGCTTTACAAAGTGGAAGAAGGAAAGGGGAAATTAATGAGGTGCAAATGGAAGAAAATGCAAGTGCAAAATAGCACCTAAAAATTGGTAAGGGGTTTAGCGATTGACAAACTGCACCCAAATTCCTCCAGGTCAGTGGTGGGAAGTACTCTGCTGACCTGGTGGACTACAGCCCACCACATTTATAGTTTTCCATCTAACAGACGAAGATCTCTGTGCCTTCAGAAGAGTCACTGCCACTTGCGGGTGCCTTCTTCCATGGGATAATTTTTCCCAGCGCATATAGGGTCATTAATCACATTTCCTATTCAGGACAGCCAGGTTTTCATAGTGGTCTCAAAACGGAAAAAATAGCACAAAATGGATGACGGGGCAAAATATCTTTCTCATCCAATAAGAGTCATTTTTAAATTTTGGGCCTTAAACTCTCCTTAGATATGGGTTTGAGGACAGTCTGAAGATTGACAGGCCAGACATATCCAACCTTTAAACCCTTCGAAGCTCACCCAACACATTTTTGCAACAGATTTAAGGCTGTTACACTCCGCTGGGTACTGCTGACTTCAGGAGCTTTGCAGAGAGCTTTGCAGAGTTGAGCTGCATCCAGGCAAAGAAGCAGTGCTCAACGTGCTCTTAGGCACCACTTTGCTGGATGCCATGCTCAGCACATTATTAAGCTTTTGTGCTGCCTAGACAACATATAATGCCTCCATACTCACAGTGACCTGAAGAGATGTTCTACACCTCATATTCTGCCCTTTCCAAGATTGTGGTTTATCCATTGAATGCTATCCAAGGTCCCCAAACCAAGATGGAGCAGTTTGTTTGGTGATAACAGCTTTTGTTTGAATCATATAATGAAGAAGCATTTCCAAGTGATGGATATTTCGCCATGCATTAGTTCCCATATTCTTTGTTGCAGTCTTCCCCATATTACTACTATTTTAGTCCTGAGTATTTATTCATGCAGTTGGACCTACTTCAGGAGATTGTTGCTTTGCTTTTACCTCTTCTCATATGTTAGAGGGAGTTTGGTGCTTCAGTATTATTTTTCAACAGCTATCAGATTGCCAAGGAGGATTTTTGCACTTTGCGGCTATTTCCTCCTATCTGGAACACTCCTAAGGAGAAACCTGGCACCTTTCAGGCATGCTATTAGTGCAGGGTGGGCGCATTGTGGCTACTGGGCAGATTCGCCCTTTCATCAAGCAACCAAGATAGGGACTTAACAGACCTTAGCAGCATTCTGACCATCACAATACAAATCAAGAAAAGGCACATCTTTAAGTAAAGTTCTACTTTTATGCCAAGTTTGATGTAATTCTGTTTAGCCATGTAATTTTTTGTGGAGGAAGACAAAAACAATTAATCCGATTTGGGTTTGACATGGAAAGTTTCATGCAGATCCATCAAGATGGGAGGGACAGTGGGTCAAAAAAGTGACTTATTCCCTTTTGACTCCCATAGGAATCTGTGCTAGCCGCTACAAAAAAGCTGAACAGAATTGCTGCACACTTGGAATGAAACTAGAACCAGTGCCTTTGCTTGGTTAGGTGTAAATCCATTCAGAAATTTGTTTACCAAAAATGTGTTGGTTGGAGTCTGAAGGGTTAAAACTAAAAGACAGAGATAACTGGACTTCAAAAGACATCAAACTCAGGTTCAAGGATATTTCCTGGAACCCAAATAAACAGTTTGTGGACCAAGCCCCATGTTCCATAATGGAAGTTGCAACAGAGCCTTTGGCTCCATGGACCAAACTTTGGAACCTTAGACCTAAAATGGAGAATGGTATTAAAAACTCCTCCAATGGAGGGGGTCTTTCATTTTTTAATTAGGTCCGCGGACAATCCGTGAACACAGGTTTGAGAACTTTGCATATCCCAATAGTCCATATGTTTCTAACTTTTAACCCTTTTAAGTCCACCCAAAATATTTTAATAATGCTAATTTCTTTAAAAGTACTGAACAGATTTCACCACACCAAATAAAAGTACACATCTGCTCAAAATTTGACACTCATTTAACATGTGCAGCTAAGGTGTGGAATGTCAATTTTTGTAATGTTCTGTACAGTGGGGAAATGTAAGGGTAAAAAATGTGTTTTCCCAATTTAGCACTCATTGAAATTTTGCTCACAGCTACAGCAAAAGCTGCTAGAAGAAGTTATGCCAATCTTAGCATGATAGTAAAACTTTACTTAGAAAGTTTACTTTTCCTGGAAATTAGCATCACAAAAGTTTTTTTTGTGGGTCTCAAATTTCACTGAACTGTCCATCAAGATAGAGATTTCTGGACCATTAGTCCTAAGATGGCTGCCAACCAGGGGTTGTGAACTCAAAATTCAATTGGACAAGGAGCTTTTTCTCCATTTGAGGCATGTGTACCAAAAGCTGCCTGATTGGCTGGTCACAACTAGAAGAAAAATGTTGTGGCCACCATTATAAGAATGATTACAAAAGAAATGAAGGAGCCATAAGGGGAGCATCCCATGACCCTCTCGTGAGGTGAGGTGCACCCCCTGAAGAGATTTATTTTCAAAGTTTGTAGCCCCAAGGTCAGATTCATGGTTGTCAGTGCGCCCCCAAGATCAGTGAGCCCACGGCAAGTTTCCTGTATCCTTATTGGACATTCTACAGAGTTCACAGACCTGCACTGGGCCCACGAACTCCCTCAGTATTGGATAGATATACTTCAGGGGATTTGCAGTAAAGGTACATGTTTGCGAGGGTACATGAACCACTAGACAAGGCTTATGAGCTGTTTACATTTTTTTTGCAAAAAACAGGGCCTGACCACAGGCCAGGTCCTTCAGCCATTCCCCTCTGTGCATGGCCGAAGACCATGTGCATTGGATTTGCATGCCCACGAAGCATAGGATGCCGGATCTGGCCACATCAACACCTGCAGTGCATGGTCAAATGACGTGTGCCTCTAAGGATGGTCACCCACAGCAGGCTGAGCTCAGTGCCTGGCCAATGGCCTACAGTGAAGGGTTGGGCACAGTGCAATTATCCCCAGCTGTGCAAGGCCAAATGCTGTATGAATTGTGGTTTGGCTGCCCACAGGGAGTTGGGTGCATGGCCTGGCATTGCCCAGCCATGTGACTAAACCCCCACTGTGCACTGGCGAATCCTGAGTGCAATGGCTGTTGCAACTTATGACCGGTTTAGAGAAGTTCCTGGCCAGTGGCCAGGCCTGTATTCAATACCTGCATGCACACAGGTGTTGGCCAACAGTGGCGGGTTGGGGAAATGTTGCACCCCAAAAATCCACTTATTATCATTAGCTTTTGTTATAAAAATGTATCCAATGATTTAAAAACACCTCTGAAATTCACTTTAAAAATCACAGTTAGTGTACAATGATAGTTACGAATTAAAATCAAAACCACTGAACTCACAGATTATTTGACCTTTAAACATTGTAGTTTATCTATGACAGTCATATCAGCCATACAAAATGCAGAAAACTTTGCCCTAACATGGAAATGTATCTATCTCAAGGTGCCCTGGCACCCTTGACAGCTATGCTTTCACAGGGATGTTTACTAAGCATTTTGTAAATATCTCAGTGGACAAGAGAAGAGGTGGTGTTTCTCTTATGGTCGATGTATCTCTGTAATTCCCTTGCCTCTTTGCTAGATTTGATCAAAATGATACACTCCCTTCTTGACTTGTAACTTTTTTAAACTCATTTTTATTGTTTTAGAAAAATAGAAACAGAGCATGCAAAGCATGTTTTTAGAGCATCTAACACACATATCAGAAAATGCTGCCCTGAGTATTATATAGCGATAAGATTTACTCAATAAATTGCGACATCCATATGTTCAAATTTAGTCATCAATACTGAGGAATGCGGGGATGTGTGCAACTAGAGCGGGGTATTAGATCAGGGCAAATTATCGTAAACAAAGAAATAAAGGTAACAATGTTTAACTTGTTTGGGAAATCGGAAGAATGACTTTAGTCTATGTAAAGAACCCAACTGACAGGAGCTAAATTGCTTAGTATGTTGTGTTGCAGAAATCCAATAGGTGCATTTTGCAAGAGAGAACGGAAACCTTGGCATACGGGACAGTTCAGGCAGATGTTACTATGTTGGGTCAGTTGAGGGGATGTGAAGCAGGGATGATTCCGAGCTCCAACCAAGGGGCAGTGAAAATTATGCTACGGAGTTGAGATATGGCATTGGATGGAAATCTGTAGGTAAGAGATCTGTGGCAGCTGTAGAAGTAACTGCTGAAGTGGCAACTGTCCCTGATCATGGGGGTAAAGTATTGCCTCTGGTAGGGGAGTTGCCTGGGGGTTGGGTTTGTGGTTTGACACCACCATATTAAATAAATGGTTGATAATTGGGTATGGGGGCTATGAGTCGGGTCTGCTAGCTCTGTGTTGGTTGTTTCTCATTTTGAGCCAAGAATGAAAGACAAAACAGTGACCTTCTATCTAAACGAGAGACAACCTGTGACAGAGATAACCTGGAATCAATACTGGTTGTCCACATTGCATGACTCTAGTCAAATATTTTATTTCACAGAACCTCCTTTTCCTTTATTATCACATATGAGCTCACTTTTAAATACTAATATTCAGGGTGGGGGCTGTACAAACACCTCTTATATTTGATTTAACAGACTGTAATATTGCTTCATCCATAATAAGAATTCAGGAAATGTTAAAGCTTTACATGACTACTGAGTTGGCTCTTAGCTCACTAATGACATTGTGATTGGTGGGGGGTAATGAGCCATGAATGTTCTAAAAACGATCAATTTTAATGAATGTCTGTCTATGAAATGATATTTTTTTATGTACTAAAGGGAAACGGTTCTGCAGGTTAAAGAAATACACTTTTTGAATTTTGAATTGATTATATCATACATTTACATTATGGGGTCGATTATGATGTTGGGCGGGGTAAACTCCTCCTGACATTGTCTCGGTACTGGGACTGATCGACCTCATGTTGGCAGTCCCGACCGACCAAATTAGGATGCGACCGAACACTGTTCGGTCGCACTCCTATTCTTTACAATGGGAGCATGCATTCCGACTGGAATGCATGCTCTCATTGTAAAACAAAGAGGTGCAGTTCATCCCTGTACCCTGTGGCAAGCACCTTGAGGTGCCTGCCACAGGGTGCAGGGATCAACAGGGGGGCACCATAGGTGCCCCCTCGGCCGCCATCTGGAGGCCCTGCACCCATGGGGGCCCTGATGGGGCCCCCAAAGTCGACTTCCGACAGCCTTACTGTGTCGGAAAGGCCGGCACAGAAAGGCTGTCGGAATCCAACATAGTAACCCCTCGGGTGGAAAAAGCCGCCCTTGGGATTACTGGAAGCATTCCGACTGGCGGACGGGCTCTCAGAGCCCGTCGGAAGCCAGTCGGAATGTCCAGGTGCATTCCTTTCCGACCAACTCCATCATAATGGGTCGGTTGGAAAGGAATCAGGCCCTATATTTGTTGCACAATATACATGCCAAACGATTTCATGGTTTGGCTCATGCACAGACTCCTAGAGCCAAGCCAGACCCATGCCTATGCTTTGGCACATCCATTTAATTTGCCTGCACGCCCTCCTCTAGTTATGACTTGCACTTAGTACGTGGGGCAGTCAGTCGCTTGATAAAATGATTTGCAAAAAGGCAAGGACTAGGAATGTGTAGCCCTGCCCTCACCACTGATTCAACAGCTCTATCCTCAACGTTCCTTGTGGCAGTGACGTGTGTGCGTTAAAAATACATTCAAAATAAATGATCCCAGGGCAGAGACGCCAGGCTATTGTATTGTACGTGACTATAGTCACAAGTTTCCAGGGAGAAGTACCAGG
Organism: Calotriton arnoldi; assembly: GCA_963921515.1. Classification (NCBI taxonomy): domain Eukaryota; kingdom Metazoa; phylum Chordata; class Amphibia; order Caudata; family Salamandridae; genus Calotriton; species Calotriton arnoldi. Next base: position 2,030,479 of record CAWUFW010000857.1, read on the forward strand.
CCTAGGTGGGACAGGCAGGCTGCAGAGGGGGTGTTTGAGGAGTGACACCCCTCAAATGAATGCTTGGTTTGGTAGTTGGGCCCTGAGTCATGTCTGCTATGCCTGTGTTGGTTTTTCTTGTTGTTCTCATTTCACTAAGAGTTTTTAACTTGTTCATTTTTTGGATAGGGATCATATATATATATATATATATATATATATATATATATATATATATATATATATATATATATATATATATATATATATATATCCAAGCTCCAAAGTACCCAACGTACAAGGAGCACTCGAACGGCAACATGCTCATGAAGAGCCTTTCTGGTATACAATCCGCCGGCACAACGATAACTTTAAGCAGTCCAATTTGTCATGGATGCCTGACGCGTTTTGAAGTGTCCCCACTTCTCTTCAGAGGCTTTGGCAATTGAAGGCGCATAGGACACCGACCTCATCATTTAAATGCTCCAATGCATGCCCTGGATGGGACGCTCTGCCGCGACTAGCAGAGCATTATGGGCCTTGTAGTGTCCTTTGTCCCCAAATGGAGCGCGCAATGTTGCTGCTGTAACATTCATAGCCCCCAGATGGGCCTCGGTGTGCCAGTGGATATGCTAAATCCGTTGCTGCCCCATGAAGTCGGCCTGCTCGATAACAGACAGCGTGACCCCCACATCCTGGGGTGGTGCTCCTTCGCGGCAGGGTATGCCGCGTATTTATCCAAGCTCCAAAGTACCCAACGTACAAGGAGCACTCGAACGGCAACATGCTCATGAAGAGCCTTTCTGGTATACAATCCGCCTGCACAACGATAACTTTAAGCAGTCCAATTTGCCATGGATGCCTGACGCGTTTCAAAGTGTCCCCACTTCTCTTCAGAGGCTTTGGCAATTGAAGGCGCATAGGACACCGCCCTCATCATTTAAATGCTCCAATGCATGCCCTGGATGGGACGCTCTGCCGCGACTAGCAGAGCATTATGGGCCTTGTAGTGTCCTTTGTCTCCAAATGGAACGCACAATGTTGCTGCTGTAACATTCATAGCCCCCAGATGGGCCTCGGTGTGCTGGTGGATATGCTAAATCCGTTGCTGCCCCACGAAGTCGGCCTGCTCGATAACAGACCGCGTGGCCCCCACATCCTGGGGTGGTGCTCCTTCGCGGCAGGGTATGCCGCGTATTTATCCAAGCTCCAAAGTACCCAACGTACAAGGAGCACTCGAACGGCAAGAGTGGGGACACTTCAAAACGCGTCAGGCATCCATGGCAAATTGGACTGCTTAAAGTTATCGTTGTGCCGGCGGATTGTATACCATAAAGGCTCTTTATGAGCATGTTGCCGTTCGAGTGCTCCTTGTACGTTGGGTACTTTGGAGCTTGGATACATATGCAGCATACCCTGCCGTGAAGGAGCACCACCCCAAGACCATTAACTCCCAAAACCTCCACACGGCGAGAAGAGAGTTACGAACTCCAGCGGGTGAAATGGCAAAAGTTCTTTATTGCTCACGAGCCTCCATGATGACGCGTTTCGGACATCAAGTATCCTTGATCACATATATATGTATGTATATATATGTATAAATAGTCCAGCCCAAATCTGAGGAGAGCTAGTGCAAAGGAAAGAGAAATGTTATTAACACCTAACACAGAGTTGAATCAAAGCAAAAGAAAAAGTGAACAAGAAGTGAGACTTATAACCAATTTTAACACATCAAGCACAAAAGTTAGGGACATACTCAGGAACAACTGGAAGATCTTACTCATGGACGAAGATCTAAAGGAGGTGCTGTCACAAAAACCAAATATTACGTACAGTAAATCACCCTCATTGGGAGACCTTCTGACAAGCTCCTACATGAAACCAATAGATAACCAGAGTAACATAGCAACATGGATACCAGCCACTACACAAAGTGTTTTCAGATGTACGAAATGCAAAGCCTGTAGATATGGTAAGAACAAGTGCGAATACAAAACCATCTACGGCTCAAATAGCAAAATACAGGAGAAAATCACCTGTGAAACACAATCCGTAGAGTATGTCTTGGAATGTCAATGCGGGATCCAATATGTAGGCAGTACCATCAATAAGCTCAAGTTACGTATATTGCAACATCTAAGATCAATTACAAATAAAGATTACCAATATGCCATGGCGAAGCACATATGGGAGAAACATGATGGCAAACCTGAAAACATGACATACTATGGCATTAAACTTGTACAGAAAAAACCAAGAGGAGGGAACACGGAATTAGAACTACGACGTGAGGAGTCGAAGAAGATTCTCCTACTGGGTACGGAGAGCCCAAATGGGTTAAATGCTGATGCTGAATTATATATTCACATTTAAACTGACAACTGAGAACTGTTGGAATGTCAACAAACTGTGAAGAAGGATTTACTCCATGAACAGCTCCACTTTGATACAATCTGGAGATAGAAATACTCATGTCACTAACATGACTTTGAACAGTTAAAGTGGATGGCTTTTAGATCCTGAAACCCATGAGTTTGATATAGTTTAAATTGTGCTAATATGATGAATTTTTAACATTGTTTATAACTTACAAATTTCTGATGAATTGGTTTTTAGAATGATATTAATTGACTTGGGAGAGTGGAGATAATCTTGCGATTAGAAGGATTATATGGAATGATATTATAAAATATTATGAAAACAGGGACTCTTCTGTAGAGATTGTTAACTTGTATATAGTATTTTATCAACTGGGCATGTCCTTACTTTCAATTAGATTATACATTACTGTTGTTATTTGCAATATTTATAGCACTTTGCACTTTATGAAGTTGCAGTCCACAACTTGTAATGTTTACAGCACTATGCACTTTAAGTAAATAGGCTGCTATGTTGTCATTTGCAATATCTACAGCACTTTGCACTTTATAAAGTCGCAATTTATAACTTGTAAAAGTTTACAGCACTATGCACTTTAAAGAAAGAAAGAAAAAAGCTGCTATGTTTCTAGGATTAAAACATCATCCAGGACTTAATATAACTCTTCTCATCCTTAAGCACAGATGAGATCACTTTTAAATATGATCCTGTTTACAGCACAATGACACTTTAAAAATGAAGGTAATGTTTATCAGAACAAGAGCACTTTAAGCATCAGAGTACTGCTTATGATCATGATGGCACCTTATATAATTAGATTACTAAGTTACTGTTTGATATAACTGATTGAATTTTATCCATTTTATCTATCTGATTATTTATTGGAAGGTATATTTAACAAATAGATGGAAGGATAGTGCCCTTTGACATGTACTAATAAATTTGAATAGATAACATCTCAGGATTGACAGAAGAGTTTCCGATTTTTAGATTTCTAAATCGTTAAATCTTTAAATTCTAATGTATTTCCTGGACCAATCATTACTCACCTGGACACTCCCTCATGTCTTATTACATTCGCATGTACTATATTGTTTAAATGCTTATTTGCATCTTTGCACACCTCCTCATCCCCTGCCCTAACCTAAATGAAACAAAAAGAACATGTTTCAATTTCATAAAGTATTAAAATTAAAATCTGTATTTTCCTCGCCTGTTTGGAAACATCTTACCACATTTTTATTGGAGGTAATTGTTAAACGGTATGTGACCCACATAGTAGTGATTAGGTAAGTTGTGGACAAATGGGTACTTTACCGTGACTGAACAACAACAATCACAACTTCAACTAAGGAAATGACATGTGATGAATAAAGGTACTTAACCGTAATTGGGAAACTACCATAACACAAATTCAAAATTAATGACATGTCACAAACAAACACTAGAAGAAGGAAGAGTTGAAACTACGATAAGTGTGTCTATCACACATATTTTAGTACCTCCTATGTATGAAAAGTGCAATAAATGTGAAAAAAAAAAAACGAAAACATTTGACAACACATGTAAAAAAGTTTTTGTGTATGTATCTCTTTAAATTGTGAAAATAATTTTGGAGGGAATTTTCCCTTTAAATGGTTTGTCTACACACACATACTCTATGACCCTGTCGAAGGCTCAGGCCGAAACGCGTAGGTCTTTCACTGCACTGTCGGTGGCTTAATATAAAATAAAGGACTTACTTTGAACCTGCAAGAACCTGGCTGTGCTGTATTTCTTCCATGCCCTTGGAGTGGGGGCTGCTATTGGTAAAGAAATCCTGTATATATATATATATATATATATATATATATATATATATATATATATATATATATAACAGACGCTACGCCCAAGAAACCAGACAAACAAACAGGGAAAAACAGATCCACCATGCGCCGGGAGAGGTGAAAAGCGCAACGAAGAAGAGCCCAAAAAACAAACATTGCGCAAGTGGAAACGCAAGTAATTTCCAACCAAATCAGCAACTGCACCATAACAAATCTGGCAAATGTGGACTTAAATAAAGCGGAGGAACAACTTTTATCTCTCGGCCTGTCATACTGCCCGGAGAGCACCTTTAACTACGCCACAACAAGAATGGATATCTTCAAAAGTGTGCGTAAGCTTAAATTGAAAAAATATCACCTGTTACGCAACAAAACAACGGGCAGTTCTCAGACTAGCCAGTATGATGAATCTTCACCAACATCCCCACCGCTCAATCTCACAGCATCTGACCTGCCAATATTGCAGGACTTACAGGAATTAATGGAAGAAAATACAACATCTATACAGGACAACAAGGAAATTGAGCCTACCACGAGGGGTATTGAGCAGAGCATGGGCATCACACCCTTCAAACCCCGGTCAACCTACAACCCAATAACACCTAGGGATGCCATCGACATATTCCACGAACAAACAGTGGCTGGCATCAAACAGCTGAACCACAGAGTGCAGAGAACTAAAAAAGACAAAATCAATAAACAAGAACTTCAATACCATCTTTTAATGACTAAACTAAGGAATAACACCCAGATTGTCATACGCAACTCGGACAAAGGGGGCAATTTAGTAATCTGGGGAAAAGAGGATTATGTTGAAGAAGCGATGGGCCAGTTATCGGATAGAAACTGTTACCGCAAAAGTGACACACTATCTCTCAGAGCCACATATAATGATTACTACACGAAGCTATTAGCGTGGAAAAGTGCAGGAATGATAACGATGCAAGAATATAAATTTCTGAGAAATGATAACCCGACGACACCCATCATTTACTTCATCCCGAAGATCCACAAAGATCTATTGAAGCCCCCAGGGCGACCCATAATATCTGCTCGCAACAGTCTGCTGGAGAAGTCATCCCAGTATGTGGACTATTTCCTACAGGAACATGCGCAGCAGCTCCCTTCTTACATCAGGGACACTGGGGACTTTTTATCTAAAATACATGACTTTGGGTGGCAGGAGGATTTTCTATTAATAACCTTAGATGTGACATCACTCTATACGAGTATCAGTCACCAAGATGGTTTGAGGGCCTTACAATTTTATCTAGAGAGAAGACCGCCTCAGTGTATACAACATAGTAAGATGCTAGTTAGCAAGGTTGAGTTTTGTCTACCCAACAATATTTTCAGGTTTCAGAATGCACTCCATCAGCAGCTACGAGGCGTAGCAATGGGGGCCAGCTTCTCCCCCAGCTATGCCTGTCTGCATATGGGATGGTGGGAGGAGCTGGTTCTACAAAAGGCACACAAGGTATATTTTTACAACAATGTCAAACTTTGGCTGAGGTTTATAGATGACCTTTTTATAATTTGGCACAGGACCCTGTCAGAAGCTGAAAACTTTATTGAAGTTCTCAACAAGAATGATCTAAATCTGCAGTTCACAGCCACAATCAGTGCCGAAACAGTCAATTTCCTGGATGTCCAGGTATATATCAATGAGGGCAAGATAGAAACAAAATTACATCGGAAGCTGACTGCCGGCAACTCTGTGTTGCACGCAACCAGCTCCCACCCACGACATTTGATCCAAAGCATTCCCTACGGGGAAATCCTTCAGCTTAAAAGGATCTGCAGCAATGGGGATGATCTAAAGACAGCACTACTAGCTAGTAAAACTAGGTTCCTGGCGAGAGGGTACCCCATTAAATGGATCAATGCAGCCATAAAAAAGTGTAAGGCAGTTAACAGAGAGGACCTACTCAGGAACACCAAACCCCCAGAATTCGAACAAGCAGCCACTAGCACAGATATGGTGCTGGAGGAGGTTGGGGATGCCTTTAGAATCATTCTAAGCTACAGCAAGCAGGAAAAGGCCATCAAGAAAATTATCAGAAGAAACTGGCCGCTAGTCCTGAATGATCCTGCCATAGGCCATTTGTTACCAAACAAACCTGCCATAACCTACAGCAGAGCACCCTCAATGAAAGACATCCTGGTTAAGAACAACCCTGTGAGCCAGACTGAGGCAACGTGGCTAGCACAGCGAAAAGGATTTTACAGATGCAAACTATGCAAAGCATGCCAATATGGCATTATGGCATCAATAAAACATCATATATGACACCATTTAGTGACCAGGAACGAGTCATTAACAAAGCCCTAACCTGCAAGACAGATCACGTCATCTATGTGCTGGAGTGCCCCTGTGGCCTACGGTATGTGGGAAGTACCAAGCTCCAGGGCCACAAGAGGGTACTCCAGCACATAAGGGCCATCAGAAATCAGGAACAGTCCTATCCCGTGGCGCGGCACTTTGGGGAAGCACATAATGCTGACCCGAAAGATCTTAAATATTATCTAATTGATGCCGTCCCTCCCAACAAAAGAGGAGGAAACCGGGAGAAGACCCTCCGGAAACTAGAGACACGCTACATTCTAGATTTATATTCGAAGCACCCAGGGGAACTAAACGCCACAGAAGATCTTTATACATGTCTATAAATTAGACAATGGGATTCGCAGTAAGAATAATACGGCGACTGACAATTAAATGCAACAAAGCATTTATATACATAATGTATTGAATCAAAGCAATCATCGAACTAAACTGCTCCTCCAATCCAATTCACAGTTTTAAACACTTTTTTTCAGCTTTTTTCACTTTGGTGTAATTTGCACATGCACTTGAGAAACTTTATTTGCACTAGCACTTTATGAGGTCAGGAAGTTTACAACATGAAAGTTTACAAGTCTAAATAGACAACTGTATTTGCACCAGCACTTTAGAATATGCATGCAGTTTACATTAACGAAACTATTTAATAACCGCAACTGACAACTGTTGCACTAGATGTACTTTACATCAATTGGGTAATGAAGTTTTAACAAGTTTGCGGTACCAAAAATAATGAGTTTTAATTGTTATTATGAATGGCAATGCATTTTAACAGTGGTTGATAGTTTTATATAGCTTGCTGAGTCCAATCTGTTTTAAGGTATTTATACCTGGACGCCAACCAAAGGGCAAACACTGTACCCTGTGATTTTAATCTAGTGTTGGGATAATCAATTTGACTTCAAAAATGTTGGATTAACCATGATCCAACATTTGTAAACATTAAGTATTTTGTTTCTGTCTATGACTACCTAAATACATGTTGCACTTGTCACTTTAAGAAATGTTTTTAAAAAATGGTAGAAAAAGCAAATCGAAAGCTGTGGAGCGCGTCATGTGATCAAGGCCCTTCGGGGTTGAAACGCGTAATGGCTGCTGTTTGTTGAGCGGAGAATAAAGAAAACTCTACCAGCACCGAATTGGTGGTCCGTGCTCCAGTCCTTGTGAAAATCGAAGAGTGGTGGGTGGAGTACGCCTGATATATATATGTATATATATGTATGTATATATATGTATATATATATAGTGACCGTTTAACCACAAAAAGTAGTGAACTGTATCAAGAGAAGTACTGTTTGAACGGGTGCAAATGTACTACTTTTTGGAGTTCACAAACATTGGCAGTATTGGGCTTTGAAAGCTGCACCAGTTCCAACTTTCCAGGCATGCTACTGGCAATCAAACACCCAAAACGTGATGGGGTGAATGTTTGCAAATAGCTTTTCAATCCATCATTTTTCACCCACTGTGCCACTGTAGACAGAGGTCCACCTAATGCAAATCATTACTGAAAATGATTCTCATGGAAATAGTCCAGCCCAAATCTTGGCCATCTCTTGATGACCCCTAATCAGGGCAAAACCGGTCCTGGGTTGCTTGTGTTCCGATTCAGGGAGAACCTGGCCTGGCAGTTCAGGCTGGACTGTTCCCATTGGAACAGGGTCAAGATTGATTTGCATATGGCTGGGAGCAAACTTAGGTAGCATGGTGGGTGAAAAATGATGGACTGAGATGGGGCCTCGAGTGATTGCCAGTGGCTGAGATTAATTCAAGCATTCCATCCATCAGCTTGTTGTTGTTGCAATTAATGCCCTAAGTACGACAGGTATGACAGACGTGGGTCCTGTGCTCACTGTGCAACGGGAACCAAGCGATACCTGGCTATTTACCCTAATCAGTTCTGGCTTTACTGTTCACATTGGAGCAGGGTCAAGACTGATTTCCATTTGCCTGGGCCCAAACTGTAGTGGCATGGTGGATGAAAAACAATGGACTGGGATGCGTCGCAGAGAAATTTCCAGTGGCTGAGATTAATTCAAGCATTACATATATCACCTTGTTGTTGTTGCATTTGATAAATTAAGAGTAGTGATGACAGACAACCAATACAAAAGAAGTGTGAATTCTATTAATACAGGACATATTTAAAAGGAAATAACAGTATAAATTTAGGTGACCGAGAAACCGCATTATGCCTTTTCATTACAGATGCTTAGGAGCTATTTTTTCTGGTAAACTTTATTTTAGTGTGAGCCATTCTAAATGTTTTCAATTATGGTTAATGGCTCAGTAGGAGAGTCAAGGTGACTGTGAAGGTGTCAGCAGTATATGATGCAAGTTCTTAGAAGTACAGAAGTTTGCGTCACCCAGAAGAGAGGGTGTGTCAGGCAAAAAGCTTGGTGCATTTCTTCACTTCTATTTGGCGTTGCATTTTCGGAGAGCTTTGGGCCTGATGTATCAAGCTGCTTCTAGTTCGCAAACCCAATAATTGGGAAAATTACAGGATTTGCAGTTGTAAAATGGCTTTTTGGTTTGCATTAGACTCATTGGGTTTACTGACCCACAATGGATCACAATTTGGAAGGGGCCTTTCGCCCATGTTCACCTTTGGTCTTGTTTCTGCCCATCTTTGGAGGGAACAAGCCAGTGAACCACTGCCTGCCACCCTCTGATGTGTTCCCAAGTGGGATTTAAAAAGCAAAATCCAGTTTGGGAATGCAAAAGAAGGGATTGTGCACTGTGGTACGTTGCCGTTCACCATCCCAATCTTTACAACCAATCACAGGGGGTTGCAAATAGCAACCTGCATGAAAAATATAAATTAGGCAGGTCATTCAAGAAGCTCCTGCGACAGAAGACTTTGCAATGTAACCAACTAGTAAATAGGTCGCATCCCAAATTTAAAGTCTGGTCACAACAATTAAATGTGCTATTTACAGCTACGTTTTGCTGCCAAGCTTTTGGTACATGAGGTCCTGTGTTCTGTAAACTGGCCAATTGCCTCAAAGCCTGGACTACCATGACAATTCTTGACATGGAGAGACATGTGAACAAGGAGAATTCAAGAGGTTGTCTGGACATTGAAGCATCAAAAGATTAAGATTCTCAACACAGAACTCATGAATTTTAACGAGAAGGAATTTAGAAGAGTGCTTCATTGTATACTGGTGCAGTGACAGAAACAGAGGACTGTAATGAACAGCAGACCTCAGTGGCTGCCTTAACAACGTGTTCTTTAAAGTTCAATAGGTCACAATGCTGAAAACAGTGGTACTTTGTGAAAGTGGCATCACGGGTTGCCTGTGGGAGTTCACCCGACTATTGTCTTCCCCACCAAATCCAGCATGGTGGAATCTTTCCACCATGGACAGCTTCTACTTTGTGAATGACTAAGCCTGTGCTTGACAGTCTGTAACCATCCAATACTTTTCAGCTGCATATTCGGTCGCTAAGCATTCATACATTTTTTCATGAGCCACAGAAATGGGGGATTACCTATTTACCACTCCCTTTCCATTGAGACTGAAAGATTTGCAGTGTGGACGGGAAATGACAAATAAAAGACAATTTGGAGATTGCGAATCCCAAAGACAAATGTGACAAGCAATGCAATTGTACATCTGGCTCCTGATCGTCGTTGAGGAGATTTCTGTGTCACATCTGCAGTGCAACATATAGGGCCTTATCATGAGTTTGGTGGTCTTGGAGCGGGCAGCCACACCAGCGCCCCGCTACAAGACCGCCAAACCCATAATGAGACCACTCACCGGATTCAGACTGGAATCCAGGTCGGGCGGTCCTGCGGCGGCTGGCCCACGGAGGTGCAGTGCTAAGGCTCATATGTGAGTCTTAGCAAGGCATGGCAATGGGAACGCCATTGCATGTTCCTGCAGGGCATGGACTTTTAAGTCCATGCCTTGCAGGAACTGGGGGTGCATGCATACAGGGGGCACACCATGTGCCCCCCTGCATGCACCCCCTGGAACAGAGGCAACAGGGAGCCATGTAGGGCCCCCTTAGTTTCCTTACCACCACACTTTTCATGATGGTCGCACAGCCATGAAAAAATGTGGCAGTGAGGAAACTACTAATATGCTTGGCAGTGCCCCAGCAGTATTGCCAGCATATTACCAGCCTCACACCGCTGCAAGACCACCAGGGATCGTGGATCCTTGGTGGTAGCAATGGTTCTGTGGCAGCCCAACTGCCATAGTCAGAATATGGCCGGTGGTCTGCTAGTCTGGCGGTCCACAGACCGCAACCACAACTACGGTGGTGCAATGGGCTGCCTTAGTAGTAATAAGGCCCATAGTCTTTTATACAAAAATATTTAGCACAAAACCTATAAGGACATTATTCTCTGAAGATATATTTCTATATAGGTGGGTGGCATATTCTCATAAGTGATAATGCCTACCTATTGGCTAAAACACTGTTTAGAAGTTTTTAGTATGTATAGAAGTGGAAAATTAAACTTGATGTACTTCAACCTGGCCACTGGAATTATACAGCAATAGAGGGCCACATTATGTGACAGGGTTGACAAAATTATGTGGCAAGAAAAGATGGTATAATGCAGCACAATCTGTGACTGTATAATGTTGTTATTTTGTGATTTATGCACCTCTAAATATGGTCTGGGCAAAATGACACTTCATTAGTACCAATTTAACAACTGAATACAGCAATCAGCAATTGAAAGGTCATCGGTTAACCTTTACAAAGAGTAAGCTTTTCATGTAACCACATTTGTTTTTAGCAACTTTTGATTTGTTTGAGCTGGAAACAAAATGTTTTAGTGAAATTCTGGGTACTTAATTATGTGCAAACACAGCAGACCCATAACAAACTGAAAAACGATGCAGCTGCAGATTGCGTACCTTTAGTGGGCATGCCTGTAGTATGGTTTACATTGGCAGTCAAGCAGTGAACAATGGAACAAAGACCTCCAAGAGTCCATAATTTTCAGGTGCAGCCCCATTATCTCATTGAATGTCATGTCCTTTTAGGCGTTGACCAGAAAGGTGAATTCTTCCTCTTTTAATTTTACTCTGCAAGTCAAGTGGATGAAGATAGAGAGAGTGAGTTTGTGATGCCATTGTAACTTGAAGTGATCCAATCAATCAATCAGGTTTTATAGAGCGCAGCTAATCACCCGTGAGGGTATACAGGCGCTAAGATCCTACTACGAACAGTCAAAGAGCTAGGTCTTGAGTCCTTTCCTGAATTATGTGAGAGAGAATGCTCTACAGAGGTGGAAGGGAAGGTCATTCCAGGCTTTGGAGAAGGAGTGTCCTCCGTTTTAGGAGGAAGGCTTTAGAAGGAGGGCCCTACAATTATTTGTGGCTTAGCTCATTTTGCGACTACACTAAAATAAAGTCAAATATATACTATAGCTGTAGCTTGGAATGAGCGGATCTGAAATGTGAAGTGAAAGGAATATAACGGAGAGCACCTACACATGCAGTTCAGTGTGGCCATTTCTGGCGAAGCCTTGATCCTTTCTTGAGGTGCTAATTTCTGTGCATCTCTTAGAAAAATAATTTTTTTTAAATTGCAAGAAGTCCCATTACATTAAATCTAACCTTAGTTTGGAATTAATGTCCTACTTCAACTCCATAATATTTCACATCTACATCGGTCAACAATCATTGGCAAAGCCAATAGGCCCCATTTGTGTAATGAGAGTGTCAAGTCGTTAACCTTTGGCTTTGTCAATGCTTGTTTGTAAAGTATTGTTTAAAAAAGCAAATTAATAATATTTCTGAATACTAGAGGAACAGCAAACATATCTCAAGACATCTCAGAACTGAGCACAAAATTCAATATTTTAAATCTTTGTAAAGTGTATGGTTTATTTTTCAAATACTTTTCATGCAGGAAAGTGAACAGAATTTAAAAGGCCTACTGCTTGTGATCCAGCTTTAAAATAACAGAGGACTAGTTGCAAGTACTTAAAAGAACATAACAGCTGTCTGAGGCAGTCAATAAGGAAGTCTTAACATTTAAAGGAAAACACTTGCAAAACCCTAATTTACTTTCCACACGTATTTGAACTAGAATAAATGCTCAGGCCAAGTGTGCTCTACAGAAGCCCAGGGAGTGGATTTATGGGCCTCTGGGGGAAGAGACATCTCCAACTTGGGTGAGTGCAGCAGCCTGTCCCTCCTGCAATAAATGATGTATTTGTGCGATAAGGCCTGGCCCCTTACGCGATATTTGAAATGCAGGAGATGAAAGAAAACCAGCCCGATAAAGTCTGTTTGTCAAACCACAAGAAAATATAACTATTGTGCTTTTAGAGATGATCTTGGAGAGGACAGGGAGAAATATGGAGAGAGCATGAGGCAGGTATGTGAAGGGAGAGCAGCATATGTGGAAGACAACAAAAAACACATGCTCTCCTATGGAGAGTTCACAGAAAAAGAAAAACGTAGTTTTCGGAAGTGAGTTTTGAAAGGATATACATCATCCAGTCAAAGGATGGTAAAGAAATTATGTCGCTCCAGGGAGAGACAAATGCAAGAAGTGGAAGGAAATCCACTGAATACGAAGAAAGCAAAAGCGATTGACAAGAAAGTCAACTAATGATGAGCTGTGGGCTTATCAAAAGCCCACTGTCACTATTGGTATTGTACAATATAGGTCTTTGACAACAAACAGCTAAGAGCTGTCTTTAGGTAAGACCTAAAAATGGTACACTAACCATCAAAAATCAACAAAATTTTGGAGATGACCTTTAAACTGTATTATATTTTTGCAGCAGCAGCTCAAGGATGAGAAAAATATGATTTTTATATGGCGTCAGGTTACAATGCTAGTAAAACTGAAATGAACTAGAATAAGATAGAAAGGCTTTCCAGGTTACATGGGCCAGTCTAGCATAGTTATTATGCCAATGTCATACTGCCGATAATGATTTCATAGAGGTTCATTCTGTGCTCACTTTGTGTTAGTGGACGCAGGCGGTGGGCACCATCATTGATTTTTGAGGACCAGGACTTACTTTTCATTGTAGTAATTTGGGTGACTGGTTGAGGTGGGTGAGAACCTACTCAAGAAGCAACCACAATTCTTGTCAGGGTGAAACACAAGCAAACCCCAAATTAACCTGTGCCAAAAACCTCTGGTAGCTTTGTAGTGTAGCTCTTATTTCCCTAATAGGCTCTGCGCATTGGAATAATATACCCTATAGGTTTGACATAGGACTGAGGTCGGTATGTCCCTATCGAGTATATTAAACTTAATTACTTGTGCCAGCTAGCTCAGAGGCCACTAGAAACTCCTTGGATAACAAGAAGGGAGTCGTTTCTGGCAGCCGCAAAACATGACCACTTTGTTTCCCTTTAGAATCGGAACATGTCTCAGAATCGTGGAAACAATAGATAACAGTTTCACTCAGCTCAATTGTGCATGCTTAGTTTTCCTCAAAGTTACACAGAAAGAATAGACGGGCGTTTCAATAAAAGATTTATTGAACAGTCTTGTTTCTCGTGTAAGAGATATGTGCTGTTACGATCACAAGACAGTATGCAAGATAAAAAATGTGCAGCGTAAGCAGTAGAAATAAATAATACTGCACTAGCATTATCTTTTAGCATATATTTACGTACATAAATAACATGAGCTAAAAATGCGAGTACTCATATGATGCGTCCCTAAGCTAGTTCTACCCCAATGTGCCTAACCTAACCTAGGTGTAGGGAGAGGTAGGAAGTAGGTGAAGTATTCCTTGCTACGGTATACTAAGAGTATATATGCCAAGAGTCCCTCTAGGTTCTAGTCAGCTCCATACCTTAAGAATGAGAGAGGTGGGAATCTCTTTCCGGACTCGAACTCTAATACCCAGCGAGGGAAGTCAGATCACTGGAAGCTGGATTCTCTGCGAGAAGGGATGACAGCGTCTTCTCAGTGCATCAGACCGGGATACGGGCTCCTCTGAAGTCGAGGTCTCCTCTAACTTGCTTGGGCAAGGGAAGGTATATTTATACCTGGAATGTTAGCATTGACGTGTAGTCGGACAGAGGAAGACGTCAGGAATGAACCCTAAAGGTATAGCGGTTCATGCATAATAGATGAGTTCTTGGAGAAATCAATAGTCCTGTGCTAGGGGAACTCCCGAAGCTTAAGGGTCTGGTTTCTAAGAACTCGTTGTGACGTTAGGGTGGACGGATGTCGGTGACCATGCCTGTATTTGGAGTGCACGGCTAATGCCTAAATAAGGACTGGGATTCTATGCCTATATAAGGGCAATGCGAATTGTGCCTATATAAGGACATGTTTCAGGAAAACATATATACGGGCACCTAATGCGGAATACAACACCCACTCCACTTTCAAATGAACGATAATACTAAATGCTAAATATGTAAATGCTAAACATAAAATGGAGTACCACATATTGCTAAAAACATTCCTAAAAGCATATTAAAACAAGTTTTTTAAAATAAACTGTCGAAATGCAATAGGTACTGTACATTTTAAAGCATTATTTTCATTCTAAGCATATATTGGAATTGAAATGCAACATGAATGAAAATACAGTAATATATACATATGATGAAACGATTGATAAGTTTCTCAAAAATCAAAACCATTTCATATCATAGAAGTAAATGAAATTTTTAGACAAGATAAGGTGACAATGTGTCCCTGGAAGTATTCAAAGAAGTCCTTTGTATAAGAATAGTTCTACTGTAAGCAGATATTTGCCATGTCATTTCAAAAAGGAATTAAAAAAGAAAAAAGGTTCAATTTTGGGAAGAGTTCCAAGTTTTGAAAATATGAAGGCCAAATTCATTGCGTCCCTGGTACACTGTGAGCCGAAACAAAGTCAGTGTACGGG
The DNA here is from genome assembly GCA_963921515.1 of Calotriton arnoldi. Lineage (NCBI taxonomy): Eukaryota > Metazoa > Chordata > Amphibia > Caudata > Salamandridae > Calotriton > Calotriton arnoldi. The sequence goes on from CAWUFW010000857.1 coordinate 2,045,855, forward strand.
TCTGGTGTAAACATGAAATCATCTATTTCCGTAGACAAAATATCGTCAACTGATGTTGGTGACAATTGGAACACCTCGTTCAGAATGTTAATTGCACAGAGATGAGAAACATTGCCTTCAGCAGAAGATGCAATGTTTGCTTCCGTTACCTGTGTGCCTGTCGATCCATCTCGTACCTCAGCAGCAGCCGGAAGCGTCTGTGAGATCTCAATGAATGCCGTCATCAGGATTGGTAGCCTCTGGGGACAACACAGAGCATGGGCCGTTATCGGGTCCAGCAGAGTATCGATATCCGTTGGCATGACTGATGGAAGTGTTAGACAGGTGTCTAGCACGCATTCTTTACCGCAAAACAGGCAGCGTAGAACAGGTAAGATGCAATCTTGCCAGATTGGTCTAAATGACAGGAACCATGTTGTATTAAGTTCCCTTAGACGAGGTATGCCCAAAAGTTGTACTATTCGCTCACGGCACTTTCGTTCAAGTAGAGCTTTCTCCACTTCGCTCAGAGTGATGTCGGTGAACAGGCTGGCCATAGCGCAACAGTAGGAATAGAAATAGAATTCCTGCAACAAGTGTTAGAATTAATGGCACACCACCAAACACTGAATGTGCAAAGTTTGGGATGATTCCGAGGACTGCCTGGAAAGGTGCTAGTAGTCCGGAACAGATGGTCTTAAATACATGTACAATTCCGCTTGTATCTGACATGTTAAAGATACGTCCTATCATTTCTACGAAATGTATAGGGCAGTTTGTACTTATTAAGCCTGTATCTCAGCCGAAGTCCTTGCAATTTGAAGATCATAGGTTTCTTTGGGCGAGGTCAAAGGCAGTGTTTGTTGTATAAGCATGGCTTTCATTCTGCTTAAAGTATCAAATCCTATAAAAGAGACATTCAACGAAGGCCACAAAGGCGACTCCCTGACTGTGTCTATTGGGGCAAACAAGACTTGCATACAGCAAGTGACCCTGGAGTTGACCGTTACTAGATATGGGATGCCTGGCAACATGCCACAGCAACTCTGATCATTCAACATGAGGTAACTCCCATTAGAAAGTTGGCCAAACGTTGGATTAATCATAGCAGCTGGTGTACCCTGCTGATGGCAGGACAAATTTGCCACAGAACCATTACAAGCCCCGTGTAAAGAAATGTCCTGACAAATTAGTGAACCGCTTAGTGCACTTTCACAGTGTTTACCGCTAAGAAACACTTCTCGATTCTCATTCCTACATCTATATGTGTACGGTAAAGTCCAGGATGTCTTAATGTATTCTTTACCCAACCTTTCATATTTGCCTGCTTGCATATGTTTGAGGCAATACTGAAACTGAAAAGTAGTCACAGGTAGAGTGATTTTGCCATGAATAAGCCATTCTGTAGCTGGTTTTTCTGCCACAGTAAATGGTAATTTTTCCAGTTTTTCAATGCTCAGCACTGTATACTTCGCTCCCCTTTGTGCCAGTTTGATCTGTTTATCAGTTAGATTGTATTCTGCAAACAGAGCCGACGTGTTGATAAAACGCCAAGGCACATAGCCCGCACGCAAAGATTGCAGTGTCCAGCTTAATAACATAATAGAACGTAACTGAGATTGGCCTTGTTGTAACATGGCTAAATCTTGTTCCAGTATGTCGATAGCAGAGGATACAATGTTGTCCAATGAATAGATTCTGGATGACAAAGTTGTTAACCCGTTATCGACCACAGTGAGAGTTTTCTCTAAATTAATACGATCAAGTTCACGTATTCGTTCTGCGGCCTCTATCTGTGTGACTTTCCATGCTTCATTATAAGCAGCATAGATGCCGGCATATATGAAACGTTTTTGACGTGGTTTTCTTGGTCCAAGCAAGAATTCCCTAAGGTCTGCGTCTTCTTTAAGTAAAGATAAGTGTTGTTTCACATCCTTAAGTGTAGATTTCTGCAGCCAATCGAGGCATAATTTTCCTACACTGTATGTTGTTACAACCCCTGGATGTTGTCTTTGGACGTATCTTGGGTCTGGCCTATGAATCGTAAAGCCCTGTTTTTTATTCAGGAATCTTTCTTGACACGTGTTTGTGTCTGTGGGCCAGATCAACCATTTTCTCCAATCAGGATTTGTTCTGTTGAGGTGTAGTATTGTGTCAACTGTAACCGCTGCCTGTGTATTGTTATCACTTGCAGGTGTTGGTACAGAAGGTGTTTTCATGTCTTTGATCTTGGCTAACCCAAGGCAAGACGTTTGTTGGACAGTGTCATTCAAAAACATTATTTGCTGAGGGATGATACATGCTCTAAATAAAGCTTCTAACCCCTGCACTTGCCATTCTTTAGAACCCCAGACAGATTTTGTGTCTATTGAGTCTTTCCATAAGTCGAATCCATGTCTAGACAGTTGGGTAATAAATGCTGCAGAGTAAATCTGTTTTGTATTTGTTAACATAATTTTCAGTCCTGTTTTGTTTACATTTTTATAGAAATATGTTTCTGGATCAGATGTATTGTATCCTGAAAAATATGGAAACTTTTTAGCAAATGTTTTTGAAATACCTTTTGGAGGTGTAGGACAATGCTCCCATTGGTTAAACATAAACACATTTCTTGGTGTTGCAGATTTATGCAAAAAATGATGACCATAGTGGTTATAGCAATACAGCTGTTCATAGTCTGATGAACCATCTAAATATTCATTATTAGAAAATGCAGCAGACCTCTCTAGATCAAACATTATATCATTTACAGTCTCAAAGTCCCAATCATCAGAATAGGTACTGGACGAAATACGATCACTTAGTGAAATTTTAAATAAATGTGGAATGTTCAATTGTTCCGTAGGACCGAATATATCAAAATCAGTTTTGTCCCACACTATACCATCCTGTATAGGAACGGCTGTGATGTTCACTGCTGACAAGTCTCTTGCTTCACGATGGGAAGATTTGTGAGGTTTCAAAAGTAAGTTCACTTCTTTTATTTCAATGTTCACATGGATGTATCTGCCATTTATAAGCACGCTGATAGTCATAACCAAAGCTAGCCAAAGCAGGAAGAAAAATAATCCAGAAATAATCCAGAGTTCAATCCATGGTGAAACCAGATAAGTCTTTCCCAAAAAATGAAAAAAGTCTTGTACTTGTTTTTTGAAAGTTAATGATGCTGGTGACGTCTCAGGCTCACTCGGATCCTCAGAAAACGTATCAATGTTAATGAAGTAGCCAGAAGCAGTTCTGTCAATTGATGGAATTGCATCAGGATTTGTTGAAATCGCTGGAACCAGTTGATCATGTGTTACATTGGTGTAGACAGGTGTATTTGGACGAACTGTTACTTGAGTTTCAAGAGGGATGAGTTCCATAGCATTGTTGCATAGTCCTTCATCTGTTACTGCTGAATTCTCGATCATTATCAGTCTTTCAGTCTGAACCTTTTGGATAGTAGCGAGAGGAGTGTGTCTGCTACTAGGTCGGAGTCCACTAGGCCTACTATTTAGTATTGGCCACATACTGTGGTTTGATGAGGTCGATTGACACAAATCATTTCTCCTTTCTTCCAGCAAGGGGCGGCAGAAGTACTGTTCTTGTTCCGTGAATGGCTAGGACAGGTACTGGTTGTCTGTAAGAAGGTCCAAATTCCTTCTTGTCCGCAATCCTCTCTGACTAGATCCCCAACTTTTGGAATCCAGACAGGCCTTGCTGGGACTGCCGGTTTTCCCCCAGTGGTGGTTGGCTGCAGGAATACGTTGCTTTGTTTCGATCTTAGTTCATTTAGATCCTGTAAAACAGCCAAACGATCTTTGATATCAATAGGTTTATTTTCCACCACTGTGCCTACGTGTTCGAGGTCAGGTACCCACATTCTTGTCCCAAATAGGACCTCATATGGAGTGACCCCCCCTAGAGAACTTCTTGGCAAATTATTTAATGAGCGTTGGACCCCATAAAGATGTTTGACCCACCCATCACCCGAACCTAATACCCTAGCTGTTATAGACTGCTTTATGTCCCGGTTTTTCCTTTCCACAACAGAATTTCCCACAGGATGAAAAGGAGAGGAGTACTGCAATGCAACGCCCAACCTGGCCATGGCTTCTTTGTAAGTCCGAGAGCTAAACGCAGGGCCCTGGTCAGAGTGTAGCGTGCCTATTGCGTATGTGCCGATAAAGACTCGCAAATCTTTTATAACATTTCGAGCGTTAGCCAAGCGCTGAGGCCATATCCATAGGAACCTTGAGCACGAATCCACTGCGACCATTATATATTTATAGTTACCGTCCCTTTGCAAGGGACCGCAGTGGTCCAGGTAAACACAAGCTAATGGTTTGTCTGAAATTAACAGGGGTGTCTGCGCAGGACGTTTCACTGTGGAGACTTTCATCTGTTGGCATATGTCACATTCTAAAACATAGTTCTTGGTTTGTTTCCTAATGCCAGGCCACCAATATCTTTGTTTAAGTAAAGATACTGCTGCAGAAACTCCCGCATGGGCAGAAGCTATCCCTTCATGTGCTGCTAGGATTAGTCCTAATCTACGTTCCTTGTTTGGAATTACCCTATCCCCCACTCCAGGGATTCGAGCAAAAGGAACGTTGTTCGCATCAATTACATAAGAGTACTTGAGTGGAAACTTTTTTGGTAACGCTGCACCACTGCCTTTGCTCGTAGCATTGACAGCCAACATTATCTCACTGTCTATTCTCATTTTTGAATGAGTGATCGCAGCTACGGAAGCTGTGTGAACAGCCCCCTTTGCGGCTTCGTCAGCCAATGAATTCCCTGCAACGTGAACGCCATCACGTTGATGACTCAGTGTATGTATCACGTGAGCCTTTGGTAGTTCGTTTTTCAACTGAACTACTTGTTCCCAAAGCGTTTTATGCTTTATTGTGCCACCTTTTGCATCTTTGAACCCATTTTCAAGCCAATTTTGTATATATTCATTATACGACTGAACACAGTAAAAAGAATCGCACACTATGAGTGTGGGGAATTCGTGATCTGTACTTTCAAGTGCCAGTTTGAATGCTTGTAGTTCAGCTCGCTGAGCTGTACAATCTCCTAGAGATTGAGTTTTTGTGACCATAGGTCTGAAGATACCATCTCGCATGCGACCTTTAACGATAGCACACGCTGCACTGTAAGCTTGCTTACTCCCTGTAGCGGGTTGTGAGGATCCGTCAGTGTAAATTATGAATTCATACTGATCGAGAGGCAGAATCTCAGTGGGCAGAGGACATTCATGTTCATATTGCAGGAATGCTTGTGTTTTTAGATCAGGATCAAAAACATATTCAACATCTGTTGCAGCAAGAGAATTAACCCATTGTATCCATCTAGGATGTAATGCTTTAGCATTTGGAATGCTCGCTTTTGTGACCGCCTCTAAAGCCGGTACTGGGGTTACGACAATAATGCGTTTTCCTTGGGCTAGAGCTCTTTCTTTTGCTACAGCGGTTTGAACTGCTGTCAGTATTATTTCAGTTGAAGTGAAGCGCATTTCTGCTTGTGTATACAAATGTGATTTGTATGCTATTGGTACTTTTTCACCCTCATTAAATGTTAAGTAGGTGAATCCGCATTGACCCGAAATTATTCGGATCACTAAGTTGCGTTGACTTACGCGTGTTAGTAAGTGATTTGTTGCTAACATGTTAGCTTGGAGTGAACGCAAGATTTGTGTGTGTTCTTGTGTCCAATTTTTGATTGAAAAATCAGGTTTGATTAATTCGTAGAGAGGTTTAACCCTTTCTGCGTAATTTAGAATGTAAGTTCTTCCAAAATTTAGGAAACCCAAGATGGATTGTAAGTTTTTCAGCGTTTTTGGAGGTTGGAGCAGCGCACACTTTCTAAAAAGTTAGCTGCCAAGCTCTTTCCTTCACTTGAAAGCTCATATCCCAGAAAAAGGACATTGAGATGGGCAATTCTGGATTTTTTAAAGTTGAATTTATAGCCCTCAGAGGCGAAGCCCAATATAATGGTATTCACCCTGTTCAGGTGCCTGTTTAGGTCATCGTCTGTCAGATAGATGTCATCGACATATGACAATGCCTCATTATCATAAATTTGTAGTAACTCTGTTACCCTCGCTGAGAATAACCCCGGGCTGTTCTTGAACCCTTGTGGGAGTCGACAAAATTGACGCTGGGTCCCCATTATTGAGAAAGCTGTTAAGTACCTGCTTCCAGGTGCTATGTTTTGACAAAAGAAACCATTTGAGATGTCTAATGTGGTTTTATATTTTTTACGCACAATGTTATTCATTAATGCTGTGCTATGTGCATTTTGCACTGCAAATGTTTTAGAACAAGTGTTTAAGTGTCTGTAATCCAAAACTAGACGATATGTATGGTCTGGTTTGGAGACAGGAAACAAAGGATTATTCATTGAGGAGGTGCATGTTTCAATCACCCCTTGGTATTCAAGTTGATCTAAGATCTCCCTGACCTGTTTTTTAGCTTCTTGCTTTATTGGGTACTGCCTTTGTGCAGTAGGTTCATGTTTCAGATGTATTTTATGGTGAGGTGAGTCCTCATCCCATCCTACATGATTTTTATATAATGCTGGGGCCTGGGCTACTGCCCATTTCCTGGCATAAGTATATTTTAGGTGTATTGGAATATGGTTGGAGAAGGCAGGCATAATAATGTCCTCGCCATGTGGGCACTCCCTGACAAATTGTGGTGGCCAGTATTTTTCTGCTAGAAGTATGTCATAGCCCCTTGAAAGTTTCTCCCAAAAGAGTGCTTTCACCTGTCTTGGTATGTCTCCCTCCATTCGGAGTGTTATTTCATATAACTTTTGTGGAGTACTAACCCTGGTGTCTACAGTCTCAACTGTAATGTACTCATTCAAGTCCACTATCTCCAGAAGTTCCTTCAGGTTCTGGCGAGCTATTGTGACTTTTGCTGCACTGTCCAGCATTGTCTGAGCCCATTCTCTGTTCTTGAGTTGTGTTCTCAGTATCCTCGGCATGTCTGATCTTCAGACCTGCTACCTTCTTTTTGGAGAATTGAGGTTTTGTTTTATTTTTTTGAGCGTGTTTATCTTCTTTGGATTTCACGCGTTCTTCTTTATGTTTTGACTTTCCTCTTTTTTCCGATATCTGTGACGAGATCTGAAAGGTACGAGAGGAACGTGTATCAGTATCTTGATACCTGTCAGGCTTTTTCAAATTATCCCTATTCCTGAGGTTATACCTCCTTTCAGAGGGCTCCTTTTGAGGAGACCTACCTCGGGATTGAGAACGTTTCTCGTTTGAATTATGTTTATTAGTTTCCCACTTCTTTTTAGAAGAGGTAGGAGTTTGTTTAATAGAGTCCTTCTCAGGATTCTCAGATAGTTTTGGCTTCAAAGGTCTTCCACCCAAACTATCTCTGCCTAATTCAGCATAAGATTGTTCTATTATTCTGGGTAGTTCTGTTTGATGTTCTGTAACATCGAATTCCCTTAATCATTGGCGGATCGCCACTGCTGCTGCCTCCCCTTTAATATTAGATAATATTATTGTTGAGACCTGGTCGAAATTTTTCAGTAATTTCATACCTAAATTTAGAGCAGGCTCTGCCCCGTATTCATTTTGAATTTGTTTTAGGACATCTGGTATTACTGCAATTGACGGAACACCATGTGTTTTAGTATAGATGGCAGCAAAGACTGCGCCCCAAGTGGTGCAATCTTCCAGTTGTGGTGTGATCCCCATTGGTAAACAGATTGTTAGTATTCTGTGTTTCTCATAAGGGCTAGTATTTGGAAATACTGCTTCTAATTGAGTAATTTTTTGGGCTAACCAGAATGGAATTTGCTCACGTTTTGTGGGCATTTTACCCATGACTGCGTATAAAGTCTGTGGAGTAATTTTTAGTGTATTCCCCTGGTGAGGGGTTTGATTTGGAATGGTCAATGGTGGTTGGACTGTGAAAGTCCGCATGACATATTGGACCAATTGTCTGTACATTTTTATTAACTCTGTAAGTTGAGTAAGTAATTCCTCATCTGTCATTATATCGAGTTCAGGATGAGGAGTGTAGCTGGCTAGAATCGGCCATGTTGCTCCTGGTCTACCTAGTGGACCGAGCCTGGTCATGTTTTTGTGATGTTTTAGGGCGCCTTTAAACCAGAGCTGATGCTCCTGGTATGTTAGTGGAATTTCAATATCCTCGAAAGGAATATATTCCTCTGGTGGATCATCTTCTTTGTAGAAGTGAAACACTTTTGTTACTGAATTTGATTCAGGGAATATTATCCATGAATAGAATACCTCTGTCTTAAAGGATTCGTGTGCCTCAATCACGAAAACTGCTCTACCCCCTCTTGGTGGTAGGCCATGTTTTATAAGTTTTAGAGTGATGGCTCTTCTTAAGTTTGGATGGATGTCTATAACACCCTCCTCGGTTTCATTAAAACCGGTTAAGTTAAAAGCTGTTACGACTGGGTCAGCAGCAGCTACACCATTCTCGGTGCCATTGTCCTGTCCGTTATTGGACATTTGTTTTTTGAAAAATGTAGAACAAGTTTCAAGGAAACAAAAGATAAGGTGCACAATATTTTGGAACACTGTATCCTTCAACGTTGAACAAACCAAACAGCTAATATATAGGGGGCTTCCCTATGTAGCTTTGGCGGATACTTAACCCTGGCCACTCCAGACGTCTTATGGAGTATATGGGTAGGGGTCTCTGAGAGAAAAAGCACGTCTGAGTTACTCAGTATCTAACTAAGTTAAATTACCGCCTTACCAAACCGTTGGGCGCCATGTAGTGTAGCTCCTATTTCCGTAATAGGCTCTGCACATTGGAATAATATACCCTATAGCTTTGACATAGGACTGAGGTTGGTATGTCCCTATTGAGTATATTAAACTTAATTACTTGTGCCACCTAGCTCAGAGGCCACTAGAAACTCCTTGGATAACAAGAAGGGAGTAGTTTCTGGCAGCCGCAAAACATGACCACTTTGTTTCCCTTTAGAATTGGAACATGCCTCAGAATCGTGGAAACAATAGATAACAGTTTCACTCAGCTCAATTGTGCATGCTTAGTTTTCCTCAAAGTTACACAGAAAGAATAGACGGGCGTTTCAATAAAAGATTTATTGAACAGTCTTGTTTCTCGTGTAAGAGATATGTGCTGTTACGATCACAAGACAGTATGCAAGATAAATAATGTACAGCGTAAGCAGTAGAAATAAATAATACTGCGCTAGCATTATCTTTTAGCATATATTTACGTACATAAATAACATGAGCTAAAAATGCGAGTACTCATATGATGCGTCCCTAAGGTAGTTCTAACCCAATGTGCCTAACCTAACCTAGGTGTAGGGAGAGGTAGGAAGTAGGTGAAGTATTCCTTGCTACGGTATACTAAGAGTATATATGCCAAGAGTCCCTCTAGGTTCTAGTCAGCTCCATACCTTAAGAATGAGAGAGGTGGGAATCTCTTTCCGGACTTGAACTCTAACACCCCGCGAGGGAAGTCAGATCACTGGAAGCTGGATTCTCTGCGAGCAGGGATGACAGCGTCTTCTCAGTGCGTCAGGCCGGGATACGGGCTCCTCTGAAGTCGAGGTCTCCTCTAACTTGCTTGGGCAAGGGAAGGTATATTTATACCTGGAAGGTACTTTGGAATGTTAGCATTGACGTGTAGTCGGACAGAGGAAGACGTCAGGAATGAACCCTAAAGGTATAGCGGTTCATGCATAATAGATGAGTTCTTGGAGAAATCAATAGTCCTGTGCTAGGAGAACTCCCGAAGCTTAAGGGTCTGGTTTCTAAGAACTCGTTGTGACATTAGGGTGGACGGATGTCGGTGACCATGCCTGTATTTGGAGTGCACGGCTAATGCCTAAATAAGGACTGGGATTCTATGCCTATATAAGGGCAATGCGAATTGTGCCTATATAAGGACATGTTTCAAGAAAACATATATACGGGCACCTAATGCGGAATACAACAGCTTGGCATAAAAACAGGCTTAACTTAGAGGCAAGGGGTAAAATATGTATGCAGCACTTAGACAGTAATAAACTGAAAACACAACAGAAGAAAAATTCCACATCAATTTAGAAAAATAGAGTAAAATTTAATAAACTACTTGATACCAAAACGACAGGAATCCAATCAGTAGAACCAGTGATATGCAATTTAAAGATTTAGGAAAAAGTAGTGCTAAAAAGCACAAAACGCCAACTGTAGTTATCTGGTTACGATGGACCAGGACAAAGTCACATGTTCAGGCCAAATGCGATGAAGCGTGGGCCAGAGACAGGGACCAAGTTAGACTCACTGAACAAAGTACCTTAAATCCTTGTTGTGGTGCATTGGGAGGTCCCGCGTTGAGGATGTATTGCACAGCAGTGGTTTCGAGGGCTTGCAGGGCTTCGATGGGAGATCCTGCGTTGAGGATGCATTGCGCAGCAGTGGTTCTGAAGAGCTGCAGGGCTGTGATGCAAGGTTTTGCTTCGAGGATGCGTCGTGCAACAGTGGTCCTGAGGAGTGGCGCGGTCCTGCACCAGGGATACGTCACACAGTGGCAGCACTGATCGAGGCTGTGAGGTGATGTGCCATACTGCATCAGTTCTGCTAAGTCCAAAGTTAAACTGGCATTACACCTTTGGGCCCAATTCCACGGGTCTAGAAATAGGATGGCACCATTTGGGGGGTAGAATTCATAGCAGGCAGAGTCCAGGTGCAGGAATCAAGGAGGTTGGAGCCTTTTCTGTCCCCGAGGATCTGATCAGGAGGCCAGTCAACTAGCCTTTGCAGTCACTCTGGTGGTCCTGGGTTCAAGATGCAGGCCCATTCCTCACTCAGGCAGCAGGGCAGCAAAGTAGCAGGGCAGCAGAGAAGCAGTCCTTCTTGTAGCATAGCAGCACAGCAGTCCTTCTTCTGAGTCTTCTACAGGTCCAGATGTGTAATGAAGAGTTGGGTCTGAGGATCCACCGTTTAAATCTTCTAGAGTCCTCCCCCTACAGAGGTGTCTTGAATTTTCTGCCTCCCCGCCCTGGCCCCCGGCTTGTTTGGGAGCATAAAAGACTACTTTGAAACCCTTTGTGATTGTGCTGAGGCAGAGTCTTTGTGATGTGCAACTGTGATAGGTGACAGCTCCACCCCCTATCAAGTCAGAGATGGCTCATAATGCCAAGACCTATTCCCCCTTTGTGTCACTGTCTGGGAGCAATACACAAAGACCAATTGCCAGCTACACCTAGTCATGTGACCCAGGATACAGGCTGTGGTCACCAAATGGTTGGGACAAGAAAATGCCAACTTTTCAGAATTGTGACTTAAAATCCAAATTTAGCATTAAAGAGGGTTTTACCATTCTTTAGAGTCCAAACTTGACATTCCTACCTGCTCCCAATTGAAAGTTATCACTTATTAAATGTAATCAGGTACCCCAATGTTATTCTATGGGAGAGGCAGGCCTTGCAGTAGGGAAAAACTAATTTAAGAATCTTTCACTACCAAGGCATGTAAAAGTTAAAAGTGCATGTCGACCTTTTTAAATACAATATAGCCTGCCTTATGGGCTAGTTAAGGCGTACCCTAGGGGTGACTTAAATGTATTAAAAAGGAAGGTTTGGGCCTGGCAAAGGTTTATTTAACCAGACCGAATGGTAGTTTAAACTGCACATATAGGCTGCAATGGCAGTCCTGAGACATGGTTAAAAGTGCTATTTAAGTGAGTGGCACAATCCGTGCTGCAGGCCCACTAGTAGCATTTCATTTACAAGCCCTGGGTACATGTGGTACCACGTTATTAGGGACTTGCAAGTAAATTAAATATGCCAATTGGGTGTAAGCCAATTCCACCATATTTATAGGAGAGAGCACAAGCACTTTAGCACTGGGTAGCAGTGGTAAAAGTGTGCAGAGACCAAGAAGTCAACAAAGACGGGTTCAGAAAACAGTACGAGGAAGGCAAAAAGTTTGGGGGTGACCGAGCAGAGAGGGCCAAGTACAACATTCATCATCACGCTCTAACAACAACAAGAGAGAGAAAAAGCTTAATAGGGAGAAAGAAGGATGAGAAATACAGGAAAATGGTGACAAATGGAGACAGCAGGGATAAAAAAGAAGACCCTGCAAGAGTGAGATAAAGTCACAGGAAGCAGAGGGTGGTAGAAGAAAGAGATATGAGGTTCAATAAAGATTAGGCAGCGCTGGTATTTCTTAACCCCGACATTTCACAGCCCTAGCCTTGGTTTTCAAAGAAAAAATTGGACCTCTTATTGTATTTAACTAGTTAATCACTAGGTTCAAAGGCTTTTTCAAATGTGCACGGGCTTCTCAAGAATACAAATCATGTAATTTGAATTTACTGCTTAAAAAGTTGAAATATTTGGAACTGTATCATGTGTTACCTGGTTGATGAACAATGGGTGTCCCCTACACAAATGCATTTCCGAGGAAGCCAGTTATCACTTTTGGAAATCTTGTAGAAAGCTGACCCCGGTATAAAGTAAATTAGTTTGCAACAGAGAGAGATCGCAGCAATTACCTTCAGATGGGAAACTGTCGGAGCTCAATTTACAGATAGAAATGAGAGCTACAGACCTTTTAAAAGAAATACAAAAGTAGCATTGTGTCCAGAATAGTCCCTTCATTCTTTAACCCCACAGGGAATTGTATTCTGAAATAAAAAGATACGTTATTCTCTTTGTCTTAAGACGAATGAAACACAACATGGCCCCCCAAATAACATAGGGCATTACCATTAATTACAGTATAGAAACTACGACTTTGTTGTAACTGAACAATTGGTGAAATGAGCAGCAGAGATGTAATGAGACTTACTCAAGATCACACTCAGTGGAAGAAGAGAAGATGAACGTGGACTGCTCCCATAGACATAATTCAGGGCACTATAGCCTGCTTGTTATGTCTGGAGTTAGCCAAAAACTTTTGATTTTACTAAAATATGTATAAAATACTTACTTAGATTAGCTTTCAGCTAGCCCTTTTCATCCATTGGGCTGTTATTGTTACACTGATTTTATTTTCATCCAGTATGGCATACAGGCTCTTGTAATAGGCTAACTTCACTGTGAGTGACGTCATTCTGCCCTTTCACAAAGAGCACATTCACACATAAACTGTTTGAATTAAGTGCCAAGGACTACTATGGCAATGTGTGATTTTTGAAACCCCAAAATATCTTTGCTTTTAGCCGATTTCTTTTTATTTAGATAGACGAGGACACGGCATCTTCCCCAACAATAACGTCGGCAAGACCATGACAAAACAAAACAAGCATTGACTAAGCCAAAAGGATGGCGGGCAACGTCAGATCTGTTGGCTTTGCCAATACTTCTTAACATGTATTGTCAGCATTTCACTGCATGGTGGCTAACATTTAAGACTCTAAATTATGTTGATATATTAACCCACAGGCTATATCTCTGTACCTCGAACAACTGAATCATTGAGACATTTAGTTTGTAAAAGTACTTTACCGTAACAAAAATGTCAGTAATTGAATGAATGAGTGAAATTTTTCAAACGACACACACTTCCAAGTCATCTCTCAGCACAGTAAGAGTCAGTCGGATTACACAGCTGGTAGGTTGCCGAAAAGCAAAGGGCTCAAGGGCTTTTAGGGGCATTGTAGCTTTCAGTTTTCCCACTTGCTTAGAGATACAGTTCATAAGTTTTATAGTGCTGAGGGAGAGAAGTTCTAAGCTTTTTCTGCATTGTAATCTACATCATTGTAGGTGGTGGTTAACAGTACATTGCTTGGAATGTATAGGGCTGATGCCAAATAAAGCTTTTTGTGCTGCTGCTGCTATATACTTTAGCGTGTATACTACTGCTACAACCACTATTGTTGCTGCTACTACAATGAGTACTAATTCAACAACTACTACTACTGGTACTATGATTGCTTCTGCTACTACTGCTGTCACTATTACTGCTACTACCACTTTCATTACACCTACTACTACTTCTACTGTCCATGCAACTGCTACTACTAATATTACTGCTACTACTGTTACTACTACTACTACTAGCATCCATTACTTAAATAGGTATTCACGCGCTGGCCTTCATGCAATTAATAGTTTTTTTTAGGAAAGCAAAGCAATATGTTTTCTTTGAAACCTGCCAATGAGGTAGCCAACTAGGGATCAATTGAAAGCTAGACTCCAGGAGCCTGGGCTGAGAAGACAAGAAATTCTGCACAGCAAACATGACAGAAATTCATGGGGTCGCAGCCAACATCCTGCAGCAAGCGACAAACTGTGATCAGGGCTTTGAAGAACACTCTTTGATCCATAGCCAGTGCATTTGATATTGAAAATAGGGAGTAAAACGGGCATGTGCACATTTTGTTGGAAGGAAACACTCTTTATAAGATTGCATCCACTATGTTGTGATCGAAAGATCGATCTACAGACTATTGCATCGACTACCGCACCTACCACTACATCACCAAAATAAGTATATACTGTATTCACTCTTTATAACTCCACACCCACTTATATTTACTTACCTTGCTATATAATGGTAAGGAAAATCGACCTCAAAGAATGTGTTTACAAGTCGATGTCTTGACCACAGTGTTTTGGTAGAACACCTTTATGATACAATGTAATCGGATTCAGTGCTGAGATTTGTTTAACTGGTTGGTGAGACCTCCCTTTTATTCAGTGAGCTCGTTGTAACCCCATTGCACAGCTCATCATTCTAGTTAGAGGCAGACAAGGAAAGAGCTAGTTGATCTTCTTAGATATGGCTACAGTAGCTTTAACTGCTTCATCAGTTCTCCAAAAGAGTTAATAAGAAGGAGTACAGAGAGACAGAGTGTCCCTTGGGTCACTGGCTTCTTTGTGTTTGCAATGATTTGTCATTGCCCTGAGAGGCTGTCTCTTAAGGCCATGGCATTTTGTGGATGGCTAGTGTTTTGTACTGATTGCCAGCAGCCATGTAATTTGTACATGATGTAGACCAAGGGGAGCACTCAAGAAGAAGGCAACACTAACCAGATTTTCTCCCTACCTGGGTCTCCCTCCCAGTAATTTCATGTCAAATTAGACTGCACATGTTTAGCACCAGTGTCTGCCTTCAAAGTAAGGGGCACTAGGCAGCTTACATGTGAAAACATGCACACGTATGTGCATACTGGTGTAAGCTGCACATGAAAGACTACAGTCGTGAGCAGCCTGGTAGCTGCACACAGGTAATCTGCCTGTTGAAGTTTTAACTGCAAATTTGACCTGGCAAAAGACGCTTTTGACAGGCCTAAACTTTCTTTTTAAATATTAATAAGTCACCCATAAGGAGGCCTTATTGTCCACAAAGGCAGGGGCCATGATATTTAAAAATAGGGCATGTAGAAAACAATGTGGAACATGTCTTACAGTGAGATATACTGAAACTCGATTTTCATTGTAGTAAGGCTGGCTGCTGCTGTAGGGAATCATTGGGCTACATTGTTACATTTATTAAATAATAAATTCGAATTGGTAGCAGCTAGAAAAATCCATCCTCCTCTCCTTTAAACTGTAATTTAAAATCCTCTTTATTGGTAAGGTCAGATTTTAAATTATTATTTTAGAAATGCAACTTTTGCAAAGTTGGCATTTTCCTGCCTAAATGTTTTTGGGGGCTTTCTGAGAGTTTCCAGCTGCCTTGGCTGGTGATGGCTCTCGCACTAGAAAAAGTGTATTGCAGCCAAACAGTAAACAAAAAGGGCCTAGGTGCATATGGAGTAAGTCTTGCTGACAGGATGGCTGGGCTGCCCTGATTACACTTCAAAGGAACCAGACAATAGCCTTTTGTTTCACTAGCCAGGCTGGACCCAAAGACAGAAAAAAGGGTAGAACTAACTAGAACCAGTTTTAGGGTTAGACAAAGGGGTGCCCCCCCACCCACAGGCCGATACTAGGCATAAAAGTGCCATCCCCAGAACATGAAAGAGAACAAGACCCTGGACCTGGAATGCAACAACAGCAGCTAGAAAGACAAGCTCCCTGATGGACTAAGGACTCTTTCTACAGCTGACCCCAGAACTAGTGGATGTCTCCAGGGTCAGTGATGCTGGCCCTTTAACCCCCCTGAGGACCATATGGGGGAAGTCCTGACTACTGGCCCAAGCAGGAAGAGGGGAGCATCAGGAGTCTGGCACAGGAGAATGCTGGTGTAGGAAGCCAGTGAAACAAGGTTGTTGCAGAGTGTGCCCCTTTGGAGGCCAGGAAGCCTGCTGAAAAAGCTCCTGGTGGCTAGAGCTCATCAGTGCAGTAAAATGAGCCCAAGATAATTGAAATCAGCCCAATGGGGCCAGACATATCCCAATTTAAAGACCTTGACTTTTGACCTCCCTCTAAACGAAGGAAAGAATTAGTGGAGCTCTGCAGATCATTTTTTTAAATAACCCCAAGAGGGCCAGTGCAGAAGTCATTCATTTCACACCCTGGTGGAGGGGGTGTCCGTGGGACCCCCTACCCCAAATGCTATATAGCCCCTGGGCTCCCATCTCTCAGGGGCTGACACAAAGAAAACAAGATGCCCTGTAGGCTTGACGCTAGAACAAGTGGCCCCGCGACCCCATCCCCAGAACAGGCAGCACCACTTTGCTCCCTGGGTGGGAGAAGAAGAAAGTATTAGGGGCACTCGCCATGCAGGAGCCCAGATCTGCATCAGTGGTGTTCCCGCCCGATGTGGGAGCACCAAGAGAAGATTGTTGGCTCCTGTTCGAGGCCGGAGCTGAAAAGCCGGCTAGGGCAGCTGGGAGTGGACTCCCCATGCTGCCTCTTCCTGTCTGACCCTGCACCTGGGTGGCTGGTAGGCACAGGCACCCAAGATTTTAACAAAAAAGAAAGAAAAAAAAACACACAGCTCAAGGCTGCTCAGCAAAGTAGAGCAACGGAAGACCTGGTGTTAAAATATTCACTGCTTCTCTGGCTGGAGTGCCCCATAATAGGGAAACAGTCGGAACACCGCGGCCTCATCCAGACATGTTCCAACATCGCAAGCGTAACCACGCTTGCCTTAACCACGCATATGCCTTAACCACGGATGTGCATGGTTAAGGCAGTGCACAGTCTAGCTGCTGGCTGCTGCAGGCAGACCTCGCCAGGAAGAGAGCGAGAGGACGTGGTGAGGTAAGTGGGGTGGGGCTGGGGGTAGTTTTCAGGGCTGGAGGGTCAGGGTAGTTTTCAGGGCTGGGGGAGGATTTGGGTAGTTTTCAGGGCTGGGGGGTCGGGGTAGTTTTTAGAGCTCGGGGGGGGGGGTCGGGTAGTTTTTTAAATTAGGGGTTAGGGTTTTAGGCCTGAGGGCAGTGGAAGGGGTTGGAGTAGTTTTAGAGACAGTGCGGGTGGGAGGGGGCCGGGGTAGTGTATGTTAAGGGTTAGGGATAGCCCTGGGGTGGGATGGGGTTGGGGTAGTGTATGTTAAGGGGCAGGGTTTTAGGCCTCAGGGCAGTGGGAGGGGAATGGGTAGTTTTTAGGACTTAGGGGAGGGCGGGGTAGTTTTTAGGGCTTGGGGGTCGGAGTAGTTTTTTAAATTAGGGGTTAGGGTTTTAGGTCTGAGGGCAGTCGAAGGGATTGGGGTAGTTTTATGGACAGGGCAGGGGGTGGGAGGGGGTCAGGGTAGTGTATGTTAAGGGTTAGGGACATCGTGGGGGGTAGTGTTTGTTAAAGGGGGAGGGTTTTAGGCCTCGGGGAGGAGAATTGGTAGTTTTCTGTTTTGGGCCTCAGGGCGTGGGGGGAGGTAGGGAGTTTGTAGTTAGGGGCGGGGGTCGGGGGTCAGAGTAGTGGAGACCTTAGCCACGCATACCCCTTTACCATTCATGCCTTTACCATAAAATTGTGTGAGAAAGGAATGCGTGGTTAAGACGCATTCATTGTTCGGGCTGAATGATAGAAGCACGCCTGGTTTAGCCATACATGGGTCTGTCATACAACCCCCATAGTGCCCTGCAATGGCCTGTTTTCACCTTTTCCTTTTCTTGTGGTGTCCCAAGGAGAGGCAGTGGGCAACATCAAGGTACACTGAGAGCTTTGTGGGAGCTGTAGGGAGAGGACCAGCTCCCCCATGAGCAATTTCTAAAAGTAAGCCAGTGCCTCTCAGGTCAGAGGATGCATGACCCTGGGAGACATTTTCCAAGTTTGTAAGCATTTGCAAGGCTGGAACTTTTGTCCCACAGCCTGGGCATGTAGGGATCTTTAGTGGTTGGTTCTAAGGCTGCATTCTATGTGGTTTTAAATAATATAAGAAAGACTCAGTCTCATTCACATTATGTTGATTTTACATGCTTAACTGGCAGTTTATTGTTGACAGTGCTTTTTGATAAACATTTTAATGCTTTATTGACAATAATGGTTGCATTTAAACATGTTTACTGATTTCAAAAATATAACGGTGGCTGTTAGCATGTGGTTATTGAGTTTTTAATGTAGTGACCCTTTGTCAAAACCAATAGGCTTGCCTTATATTATTGTTGTGTTGGCCCCGTGATAAAGCCAATAAGTCTGCTTTATTTACAGTGAACCCCCAAATATTGTGAAATTCTATCTTATACTGGGGTACTCTGAATTTGGGGGTCATGACCAATTGGGGGTCAAGTGTAAGTTCAGAATGTCCTCAAAGATAATTCCATCTGCTTGATGTACATATTTTTAAATTAATGTGTAGTATTTAGTAATCTGTGTGTAAAAATGTACATTTCCTTTTTCAAAGAAAAAACACTGACTGTACAAATATTTATTGAGTGTCATTATTGCGTGCCAGCAAGTGACAATTGGAAGTCCACACCACCTGCCCAGAGTAGGCCTTGGACTGCTCTGCTTCGCTACCCTGAGAGAATCAAGTACTACATTAGGGTGCTTCCTTCCCAGAAAGGAGAGAATTGTGGACCTATTACTTGCACAGGACTCACATCCTGCACAAGTAATAACCCATTTTCTTACATTTAAGCAATCAGCAAAGTCATAAAAACAAGAGAATATAGTCTCACACACGTCCCTTTGTCTAAGCTTTGAGATCCATGCAGAATAGAGTGTTAGTGCAGCCTTTATGAATGGATAGTTGTGCGGCATATGGTGCTTGGGTGCGCTCTGACATGGAATGTCAGCTAGGTATGAAAAAACATAGCCTTAAATAGCTGAAGTGCTTGCATTATTCTCTTTAAAAGCTTTCTGGGCCCTGGATGCACATTCCAAAGACAATCTTGCAGATGTTTCAGGCCATTGCCCAGCAGACTCTCTCTCTCTTTGATTCTTGAATGAAGGCAAGGTTGGGGCTACCCATCTATCTGTGGCCCGTGCTCTGTGAAGACCTCTGCAATAACCCATGCAGCTGTGTTTACGAAATGTCAATGCTATTTCTCAGTTATGTACTGTCTTCTCGCTTGGATTGTCTTATCTGAGTTTATTAAGATGTGCCAGATAGAGCTTGTTACATCTCAGCTTTGCTCCAGTCTGGGAATCAAGCATACAACTCCTTAATACTGATTAACTACTCTAGTGTCCTATACTTGTAATGACACCAAAGCTCTCCTGGGAAACTAAGTAACCTATGCTGCTTCTAGGCACATTTAGGCACTATTCCTCTAGAGTTAAATTGTCTTACTTGTATTCCCATTTGGTTTTGGTAATGGAGCATCATGTATTCTTTCCCTTAGACTGCAGATACAACATGACTTGTAGCTTGTAATTGAGAACGAGTGTGTGTTCTTTGGTCTATTACTTTCTTGAAACAATATCATTTTGCTTATTTGTTGTTTTTATTTTTAGGACGTATTTGCTGTTTGAATCCTCTAGCCTTTTGTAAAGGTACACTGTTATTCCCTATTTGGCCTTGCGCATTCATTTGTTTTAGTTTGCATTCAAGATAACATGTTTTGTATTTACACCTTTTTTGTTCACAAAGTAAAAACATACCCTCTGTAAAAAGTATTGAATATACAGTGTTCTGCTGTGTATACCTTTTACTTCAGAATACACAATATGAACTCATCTTCTCGCTTACGTTCATAATGCTCTTTGAGGCTACAGCCTCACTCTGCTAATGCAAACTGTTCTGCAAATGGGCCCTAATCCCAGCTTCTATGTTGTTGTAGCCAAAGATGTTGCTATATTATGGGATTTTCTTTCTTGGGTAGATGAAGGAAACACACACAGATTTAACACACTTTTAGTGAACACTTTTAGGAAACACTTCCTATAGCGAAAAACAAGACCTTATTGCATTGCCAAAAGCTGCTTAGATTTTGACACATATGCAGACATTTCAGGAAAAGCATGTGTTTGCAAAACATTTTGATGCACAAGTGACAGCAAATCTTGAAACGTTTCACTTTGCAGAGAAAACAAAGCCACCCACTAAGCGCATTATCAATCAATCAGGAATTTGTGAAGCGCACTACTCGCCAGTGAGGGTCTCAAGGTGCTGGGGGGAGGGGGTGGTTGCGCAGGTCCGTCTCAGCTGAAGAGCCAGGTCTTGAGGCTCTTCCTGAAAGCTTGTAGTGTGGGGGTTCGTCAGATGCTGAGGGGGAGTTCATTCCAGGTCTTGGCCGCGATGTAGGAGAACGCTCTTCCTCCCGCTCTGGCTCTGCGGATGCGTGGGATTTCGGCCACGGCAAGGTCAGCGGAGCAGAGGTATCTCTTGGATGCATAGAAGGAGATTCTTTTGTTGAGGTATTGGGGTCTGGTGTTGTGGAGGGATTTGTAGGCAGATACATAGTTCCTAACATGCATCACTCACTCTCCCATGAAGCGATCATCTGCTTGGGATCTAGGCCCTTCCATAATCCAGGTGGAATAATGCTATAACCTCAGTAATGGTGTTAAAGCAAGTGACAACAGCCAGTAGTTAAAGTTAGACATGTATAGCAGCCATCACAAGTGGCCTAGTAGTGGTGCACTGCCAGGTGAGTACAGGGTTGCTTTCATTTCTCGAGTAGAGCTAAGGCCTTTTTTGGAGTAGTGAAGACCTTGAAGTGATTGTTATACTTCACCTGATAGCAAATAAAGTCCCATAAGAGTCAACACTCTCAAGGATACCGTTGTGAGGAGCATTCGTTTCAGTGATCTGTGAGAGGGCACCACACACCCCATTTAGGGTTGTACGTCATGAGGAGTAGGACCATGAGAATGAAGGGCATTGCCTGGAGGCCCTCGGCAAGAACCAGAAGACCAAGACTAGGAATAACAGTACCACCAGAACTCCCGGGAGAACCAGGGATATCTACAGGGCCAGGACTAATAAGGCCAAGACCAAAGGACCAGGACCAAAAGACCAGGAGGAACAGAGCCAGCAGGACCAGGAGGGCCTGGAGTACCAAGAGCAGGAAGACCAGGACCACAAGGTGAAACAGGAGAAGACTTTAATTTTATTGTTTCATCTTTCAAATTGGTGCTGTGGCCAGCAAAGAGGCCAGGTCAGTCTCAGAAAATAGCAGGGCTACTGCGTGACTGGCCTTAGCAGGCAGATAAACCATAGAAATTCTTTAGCATAAAGAACAATGGTAACAGAAGTTGGCCAGACCAAAATCCTACCTCTCAATGCATACAAAGCACAGTTTGCCTTTCACTCATGGAAGCTATATGTGCACATTACTGACATATCTAGCTATTCTGATAGAAAAGCAGTAAGACACATAAGAGGTTTTTAGCAGGAGAGAATTGAAATTTAGGACACCCAGGTGGGGTCCGTAACCTTGTACAGCACCAAAGGTTGAAACAACTTAAACAGGTATTGAAGTGTACCTGCTCACCCTGTGGTTAGCCTACAGTTAGGTTGAAAAAGATAGCATCAATTGGTTGTGGCCATTATTTTGCTCACTTCTTTCCAGGGCAGCAGGTGACGTATCCAAAATGGCATACCTGCTAATTATAAACAATCTCAGCTCTCAGTAGTCACAGAGGGCTGTCCACCCTTCTTTGGATTTCAGTGTAATGCAAAATGAGACTGTTTCATATGTGCAGTCCTGTCACACAAGTGAGGTGAGTGTGATTCTAGGTTACATGTGTTAGGACAATTTTTCTTGACAAATCATACATAGTTAAGCTCCTTAAAGCACTGACCAAGGGGGATTAGAGTGGTACCACTCGCAGCTCCTGGCGATACCCCAATTATGCTTCTGCTATTATGATCTTTGTAAGAGAATGCCAGGTCATTCGTTCTTTACTGGCCTTTGCATGGGAAGGTGGTACACAAATGTCCTCTCTCTCCACTCCAAACGTCACTGTTGCTGCTTCTCTGTGTGATTAAGAGGGATGGCCCTGGACACAGAGAATCTCAGTTGTGCAGGGGTGGCCACATCGGTTGCAGCTGCAACCCTTGCCACCTCTTAGTCATATATAAACACACCGAAATCAGATTAAAAACAAAATCCTCTAAAGTTTAAATCACTGTGCAGCCCCAAACGTTTACATTAAGGGGCTGATTCTGATCTCGGCCGGTAGTGCTCCGAATCGGATTCGGATTTACCGGATCCGATTCGGAGCCCTGTTTCCCGACCGAATCGTACGCGGGTCCGGCCGAGCGAGTACGATGCAGGCACCCGCGAAATCTCCGACCGACTCGAACGCGGCTTCAACACGCTCCGACCGACTCGCATGGACACGACTCGCACCGCGCTATGGAGACGTTTCCCGGCCGGGTAAGTACGATGCGCGCCGCGACCACTCCGATCGACTCGCGCCGTCCGGCTCGAAAAAGCTGTCGGAGCCGGACTTTGGGGGTCCGCGTCGGACCCCCCTGTACGCGTAGGCACGCGAGTCGCACACAGGGGGGACCCATGGGTCCCCCCTACCTGTGCATGTATGCCGCGATGCGCATGGACGCGTACACGCTGTAGGGGGCGCCCTTGACCGCCTCGCACCCATTGAGTCAATGGGAGCCCGCGTACGCGTTGTACGACCGGCTCCCATTGACTTCAATGGGAGTCCGACCGAATCGAGTCCGATGGCATGCGAACGCATCGTACTCGTTCGGTCGGACTGCTAGGGTCCGATTCGGTCGGAATTCTCTCCGGGTCCGGCTCGGTCGGAGAGAATTCCGGCCCGAATCGGAATCGGCCCCTAAATGTTGCAAAAAGTACAACAGGCCGATGTGGCCCAGAAAACAGGACAACATGGACAAAAACAGGGCAAGCCCAGAACCAAATCATAAAAACAAATTATGGCTGGCATTTGTCACTAGTAAATCACAAAATTAGTAGAAACTAAAAAAATGTCTTGCGGTCTCAGTTAGCTGACTTCAAGTAAAGTTAAAAAAAAATTGGGCTACATGTGATGCATGTTTTATAGGTGTTTGCAACAAAAAGTTACTTTCAATGTACTAACCCATTTTCGGAGTCGGTAAAGTTTCACAAAGTCCTAAAATGGTTTACGAGTGGATACAGAATAGTAATTTGGAAGGGGCATATTTTGGGCGTCTGATCCAAATTGCGATTCGGATCCCTAAGTGTTGACAGTTTGTGATCGGAATTCCGGTTGAGGCCCATTGATAAGTTGTCAACTCTCAAATCGGGTTAATAACTCATTCACAAAAAGGTAAGAGTCCCTTTTGGACCCTGTCCACCTTGCAAATTGGGGTTGCAGTTCAGATAGAGTAGTCAGTGGTACAGGGGACCACTGCCAACTCCCACTGAAATTAAATGAAAACTTTTTTCAACATCAGTCTTGTTTCCTTAAAAGAAATCGGAGTGATTTAAAAAAAAAAAAAAAAGTTTTCATTTTTGAAAAGCAATCAGACTCCATTAGGATTCAGTATTTTGCAAACTGACCTATTAGTACGTAGGAAGGTTTATAAAAAAAGATACAGGCTGCAGAAAGTAGAGTTGCTATTTGTGACCAGTATCTTAGTACCCATTGTTGCTTTGCATGCACATCCATGTTTAAAAGCTAGATGTCTAATTATTCCATAGCATTGGGTCCAGTCTGAACTAAATTTCTCAACATTTTAGATACTATTCCTGTCAATGTTTTTGTTACAATATAATTAGAAAAAAATTAATTATATTATATTATGTTAATAAAAACACAATTTTAGGTTGCACATTTCAGGCAAGAACATCCTTGGATTTTAAAACAACAACGATAAAAAATGGAAATGTTGTTTCTCCTTTGTAATTAAAATTTCTGGGAACTTCCAGTAATATGTTTCCTTGATTTCTTCATGTTTGGCAAAACATGCAAAAATTGGTTGGTTCACACCGAGTCAATATGTTATGGTTCATTTCAACCTGTAAAATGCAGAATATGAGGTCTTTATTGCACCCGGTTTATATTCCACTTAGCGTAATGGTATGTTAAGATCTTTACTGCTCTAACGTTATAACATAATAATTAGTCTATGATGGAGCAGGGTAAATGTGAAAATTTTAACCTCCTAATATTTTCGTACAATACTAATAAACATGTTCGTTTAAGTAAATAACCAACAATGTATGTTAAGGGTTAATGGTAACACGCAATTCAGTGTGCAAATTAATTGACTTATAATTGTTTACGTATCTAACATAACATAATATTTGCGTACTAATTTAATAATAAATGCATGATTTGTGCTTTTAAATAAAACGTGTGGTTGCAAAATAAAGCGATGGTAAGTAAGGGACAGCTTTATATGTTGCTTCTGCTAGGTAATACCTAATTGGGGTACGTAGAAAGACGGGAGGGAAATGAAAGGGTTTATATTTCTTTGTTTAATAACATTTTGTTTATCTTTGAAAATAGTGCGCTTAGGCCTGCCGAGCAGCAATATAAAATGGCCGCGAGTTACTAGAGTGCGCATGAGCGGATGAGACCATGTGATAGAGGAGAGAGGCTGTGGAAAAGGGATGATCACGTGCTGATGCCGAGAGGCTAAGATGAAAGTATGGTCAAGGCTGTTGTGACCCTTCTGAGCAGATGTGTGCCAAGATGATCAGCAAGAAGCGTGAGAAGCCTGGCTGAATCAATAGACGGAACTGTATTATACAAAATGTAACAGAAAAAGATAGAATTTGGACTGATCAAAACGGATGAGCAAGTGCATGAACTGTGGGAAACGATGCTTGCATGGACATTCCACACGGAACTGGTTAAGACCAGGAAGTTTGATTAAAATGTATATGGACCTGAGTTTTTGACCAATGAGAATGAATCGCGCCATGAAAGAAGAAACATTTTATGCTGTAAGCTAGAATTAGGGTATAAGAAGACCTACTCTTGGTGGGAGGGGTTAGAATGCTGCGGGATGCTGCGGGAGATGCTGGAGAAGTTAGATGCTGTAGATGGGAGAAGTTGCGGTTGCTGATGCTGACGAGCTGATGCTGCTGCTGTTATTTTCCTTTTCCAGTTGAGTATAAAGATGCTGCATTAGGAGAACTTTTTATTGATAGATTTATTAGAATTATTAGGCTTTCCCCAGAGAGATAGATAGATTGATCTATAGAGTTCTTATTATGATAACCTCATTTTTCCGTCTAATAAAAGTGCCTTGCAATTTAAAACTATTCTTAAATTGAATGATAAATGCAATGATCTGAATAATAAACTTAATCTCAATTTCCTGCATTCAAAACTTTATATAAACTTTATTATTCTTTAAACAAATGACTCAGTGATTTTCTTTAGCTTAATGATTAATAATGAAATGGTAAAGAGTTTATTGTGATTGAGCTGGTCTTAATCACCATCAACTGATTCCTACTAGTTGGTCCATCGACCAATGAGCGGAATACCTTAAAAGCAAATGAGAAATATTATGTCATTATAAAAGAGGTACCCCGTCTCCTTCCAGCGAATCGTTTTTCTCCTAGGTTCATGACGGAGGAAATCCAGGGAAGAAATGAGTAAGTGAATGTATATGCGGTGTTATGGGCCCCACCGTCATATGGATATAGTGTGTGTGTTAGAGAAATAATTGCACCTGGATGACCAAAGCATAATCGGAGAATTATTTTTATTGTTAGCGCTGGATCAGATTTCTTGGTAGCAGAGTTATGGTTACTATAGATTAGTTTGGTGATTATTGATTTTTGATTATAGATTATTGATAAGTTTATGTCTAACACTTTTTGTTGTGTCGCGTTATGTTATATGTAAGTTTTCACGCTTCCGGGAAGTAGGAAGTGGAACACGTGTGGCAAGAGAAGTCACATTGAATTTTACACTGTCTGAGTTCATTTTTGGTAATAACACAAGTTGTGTTATATTAGGGACATTTTGCGTATAAAAGGTGTGTAAGTGAAATAGTGATCGGTTTTCTTGTGAAACTCTGGCCTTAATTCTCAGGAGCAGTATAGTCTCCACATGTGTTTTATCCCCAGAGAAACGGGTTTACTGGTTGCTTGAAAGAAGGGTAAGGTAGAGGGAAGAGCTACTTTATCGGTGAAACTGAAAATTCTGTGGTAGGGTAGAGGTAAGCGCTGCCTACTGGAAAATACAGAATTCTTGTGTAAATGGTCAAAGCTATCTTTTCGGTTTAGCGAATCAGACAATGGAAATGTGGATAAAATGTTGTAACTAACAAGAATTGTTGAAAAAGAAATTGCCGATAATTTTTGTAAAGGAGGGGTCAAGAGTAAAAGTGACGTAGACAAGAGTCGCGCTGGGATTGGACAGTGCGATAGTCACATGAGAACAGGAGCAGGACTGACGTAGACAAAAGCCGCGCTGGGATTGGACAGTGCGCCGTAGACAGAAATCGCTGTGATTGGAGTGTTGGTGTGAGTCGCGCTAGTATTGGTTGAAATTACGCATAGGGAACAGTGTTGAACTGCGGATTGTTTAAGGAGAAAAAGGTTGTGAATCATGTCGTACTATGAGTATGGAAAAGAGAAAACGTCTTGGATGTCGAAAGTTAAGAACTTCTTTAAGAAGGACAAAAAGGTAGTGACTAGAGAGGGACAAATAATTCCTCCGCCGAAATCACCAGCTTCACATATGATGCTGAAATATGGATATCATACATGCATATGGTTAGAAAATTGGACAAAGTATACCAGGAACGATGGAGCATTGGCTTTCCCTGAGAATGGTTCATTTAATGTAGCTGTACTACGGAACTTGAGAGAAAAATGGTAATGTTAGAACCTAGACCTAGACCGACACAGTTTGAAGCTTTAACGGAATGGGAAGATGAGATGTATGAGCGAGAGAGATCCAGAGGATTAAAGAATCATGAGTTTTTGCCTGGAAGGTTGTGGGGAATAAATCATGAGGACAGAGTAAAGCGTTGGAGATATGCTAACATGGCAGGAGGTTTGTTTCCGGCTTTTGCGGTTGAGGAAGAAGCAAAGAGAAAGTGTACCGAGAAAAATAAACATGTAGTGGTAGAAAGGTATGTGTATGGTGGTAGTGAAACAGATGACGAATTGCTGGAAGATATTTTAAACAGAAACCCACCTCCATACCAACAGACTTCTGCGGTGGTGACACCTAATGCACCGTCAATGGAAACTGGGAGGAATAAAAAACCCGAACAAAGAAATGAAATAAACAGGTCACAAGAAACATTTAAAACTTCACAAAATGAAGAGACAGAAAGTGACAATGCAATTGAATTAGCAAAAACGACAAAAGAATTGACTGAGAAAATAAGAGAATTGACAAAGAATATGGAAGCTGTAACTGTACCAGTAACGATAGGTCCAGTAATGCCAATTTTTGAGAATCAGAAAATTAATGAACATTCTTTAGTGATTCCCATGAATTCACATTTGCAAAGAAAAAGAGAAGGGATAGAACTGAATAATGAAGGTGCACACAATTTGGCTAGTACGTGTAGACCAAGTCCACCTACAAATTTAACGATAAATGAGAATGAGATTAGGAGAATGCGTATGGTGACAGAGTCCGCATCAGGAACACCAGAAAGAAGCAGTGATTGGATAGAATTAAATAGTACGCCTATAGGTCCGACTCCAGAAGAGTTAAATGAATGGATGAAAGCGCTAAAAGCAAAAGAACCAGAAGAAAAACCATTAGATGTAATTAGGTTAAAAATAGACATGGAAGAGTTGATTTTGGGAACAATTGGAACAGAAAAACTACAAAATTATCAGGATGATGAGATTATGTTTTTGTGCAAGAGTCTTACTTGGAGAGCTAGAAATTTACATGACAAATTGGAAGAGATTGCAAGTGAACTAGGAGTGGAATTTGTGAAAGTGAGGACATTGCAGAAACCGTACAGAGTAGATTTTTGTGAGAAAGACATAGAGAATTTGAACACATCAGGAAGACTGACCCAAATAAAAGAGTTGATTGTTTTATTGAGAAAATGGGGTGATGTGGATAGATGGAGAAATAGATGGACAAAGAAGAATGAGAAAACAACAGATAAAGCATCTTTAGCTTTTGCAGTGACAGATAGGGAACCAGTTGCTAGGGAATACCCGATGAGAGAAACACCAGGTGGTAGTTATGTTCATGTTCCGTGGACCAGACAGGATATACTGTCATTTACAAATGACTTCCCCAAATTGAGAGAGAAACCAGTAGAATGGTACAGACAAGTGGAGAGATTTGTTAAGGTGTCAAAAGTGCTGTGGATAGATCTGGATGGATTGTTTGATATAGTAGTGCCAGCTGATTTGTGGACAGAATGTAAGATTACTATTGATTGGCCAACTGTAGAATATCCAAGGGATGCTAAAACAGGAGTGCCAGGTCCAGAAGTGATGAGGAAGTATGATCAAGTAGTTACCTTTTTGAAGAATAAAATTCCACCAAAAGAAACAGATTGGGTAAAAATAGACAGAACAACGCAGGAAAGCAAAGAATCAGTGCACGCCTACTATGAGAGATTGTTGTTGGTTTTCAAACAGTATAGTGGTTATGAGACACTAAGTGAGAAGGACATGAGTCATTTTGTATATAGGTTTGTGTATGGATTAACACCAGAGATAAGTGAAAGGATTAAGCAGCACTTGATAGGATGGCAGAATAGCACAGTGGATGAAGTTTTGAGATATGCTAAGTTTTGCAGTGATGAAATTGAGAGTAAACAGCGTAAATTGAAAGAGAAAGCCATGTGGGCACAGGTGAAAGTTGCAGAGAAGCAGGAAGCTCAATTGAGTAATACTAGTAGTGAAACAGGACAGTTTAAATCCTGACCTAATATAGGTAAAGGAAAAGGACAAATGAGCATAGATGAGGCAAAGAAAAAGTGGCCATGCCACAACTGCGGAAAGCTAGGACATTGGAGAAACGAGTGTAAATTTCCTCCAAAACCTAATGTGGAAAATCAATCATTAAATTCACAGGTGCAGAGTGAGGTAGTTACTCAACAAGGTCAGGTGCCACAACCACCACTTCCCAAGAGTGTTAGCCAACAGAAATACAGTGCAGAAATAGGATTCTACGGAGGAGAACAGGTAAAACAGTTGTCGCGTGCAGCTGCAATTTCTCAATATTTGTTACGACAGGATGAGGATGACACGGATGAAAGTTCATGACGGTGCCTAAGAGAGAGGGAAGAGTGCGTGCTTGGCGCAACTCTAGAGGTAGATCAGTCTGGTCCATTTGTGGATGGAGAAGTGAATGGTGCAAATGTAACATTCCTTGTTGACACTGGAGCTACCCGTTCTACTGTTAGGTCAGTGGAAATTCCAAACCTTCCTCTCTCAGGTGAACATATCCAAGTGGTTGGAGTTTCCAATCAGCAAATTAAAACGCCTCTTACTAGATTAGTAAAGGTAAGAATTGGTCCATTTAGTGAAATGCACCGATTTGTGGTGTGTGATTGTAGTCCCGTGAACCTTTTAGGACGCGATTTATTGTGCAAAATGAACTGCACAATTTATTGTACCCCAGACGGAATTGCATTTCAGACTCCAGATGAGGATGTGCTGTATAAAATGACAATGGTGAATTTAGAACCAGAAGTAAATGGTTTGTTTCCTGTATTTGATGCAGAGAAAATCCCAATTGAGTTGAAAAGGACAGTGAAAGAAGAAGTGTGGGACTTTACAGGAGAAGATGTAGGATTAATGAAAGGAGTAGATCCCGTTAAAATAACAGTAAAAGAAGGAACGAGTTACCCAAATACGCCCCAGTATAAATTGACTCCAGAAATAGTTGAAGGAATAACGCCAGTAATAAATAAAATGATTGAACAAGGGATTCTAAAAGAAATCATGAGCAGTCCATGTAATTCGCCAATAATGGGACTGAAAAAGCCAAACGGAACATATAGAATTGTACAGGATTTGAGAAAGGTAAACAAAATTGTTGTACCTTGTTGCCCAATAGTACCGAACCCTGCTGTGATTCTATACCAGATTCCACGTGAAGCAGAATGGTACACAGTAATTGATTTATGTCATGCATTTTTCTCTATTCCATTGCATCCAGATAGCCAGCCAATATTTGCGTTTAGGTTTGGAGAGCGTATTTTGGCATGGTGCCGAATTCCTCAAGGGTACACAGAAAGTCCCTCAATCTTTAATCAGATCCTAAAGAAATCATTGGAAGATCTAAGAATGCCAGAAAAGTCAGTAATGGTTCAGTATATTGATGACCTACTGGTGGCATCAAAAACAAAAGAAGCATGTGTCAATGATACAATTGCTTTGCTGAATCATTTAGCAAAAAGAGGACATAAAGTGTCCCCTTCAAAATTGCAGTTTTGTCAACAAGAAGTCCAGTATTTAGGGCATAAAATTGAGAAAGGAGTGCGAAAGGTAACGACAGAAAGAATAAAAATGATTCAAGGAATGAGAGCTCCAATGACACAAAGAGAGGTAAGAATGTTTTTGGGAATGGTTGGATATTGTCGACAATGGATAAGCGGTTTTTCACTGATTGCTAAACTATTGCAGAAACTGACAAAGAAGGATGTTAAAGATCCTTTTGAAATGAATGATGAAGAAATGAAAGCATTCAGAGAGTTGAAAAAGAAATTGTGTGAGGCTCCAGCATTGGGAATGCCTGACTATGAGAAAGATTTTGAGCTGTATTGCAGTGAAAGAGATGGATGTGCATTTTCAGTTTTGGTGCAGAGACATGGAACTATGAAAAGACCAATTGCATATTTTTCAGCTGTTTTAGACCCTGTAGCGAAAGCGTTGCCTGGATGTTTGAAAGCAGTTGCTGCTACTTGTGTGAGTCTGGAACAGAGTGAAGGCATAGTGATGGGGTATCCATTGAGAGTGTATGTTCCCCATTCTGTGGAAATTCTTTTGACAAGAACGAAAACCCAATACATGACACACAGTCGGCTGACTAGGTATGAAAAGGTAATTTTGAGTGCAGATAATGTGACCATTGACAGATGTATGAATGTGAATCCTTCAACATCATTGCCAGATGAAGAGAATGTGATTGAAATGGATGAAGTAGATCACGATTGTCTGAATGTGCTCGAATACTGTACAAAACCAAGAGCTGATATACGAGATGAGCCTTTGAAAGAATCAGATTATATTCTGTTTGTGGATGGCTCATGTTTGAGAATGAGTGATGGAGTTCTAAGTGCAGCATATGCAGTTTGCACAGTAGCAACTGTATTGGAAGCATCTTGTCTGAAAGGTATACGGTCTGCCCAAGTTGCAGAATTAGTAGCTCTGATTCAAGCATGTAAGTTGGGAAGAAATGTACGGGTTACGATTGTGACAGATAGCCAGTACGGCTTTGGGGTCGTGCATGATTTTGGTCAGATTTGGTCACAAAGGGGTTTCTTGACGTCTGCAGGGACGCCCATCAGAAATGGAGATTTTGTGAAAAAGTTGCTTGAGGCGATACAGCTGCCTAAACAGATCGCTGTTGTGAAGTGCAATGCACATAAAAATGGGGAAGACTACATTACTGTTGGTAATAAATATGCTGACGAAATGGCACAGTACTGTGCAAAGAATGTGGTTTCTTTGAATAAATGTCGTGAAAGAGAGCATATTTCTTGTCCTTTGCTTTTTACTAACTCTATTGAAACATGGGTTGAGGTGAGACAGTTACAAGAAGCTGCAGAGGATGAAGAAAAAGATACTTGGCTAAAAGCAGGATGTAGAAAACATGAAGAAACTGATGTATGGGTTTACAGGGATGAGAGACCAGTTATGCCTGATAGCATGATTTCTGACATGGCACGGATGTACCATGGGCAAGCCCATATTGGGAGAGATTCAATGATCAGACTTTTTAGACAAACATGGTACAATCCAAAATTCAGAGCCATAGCTGAGAGTCTTTGTCAGAGATGTCTTATTTGTCAACCGTTAAATCCAGGAAGAAAGACAGTAGTGAGTCTAGGAAGAATAGGACGAGAAGGGGGTCCTTTCACTAGAATGCAAATGGATTTTATTGAAATGCCACCTTGCAGCAGATTGAGGTATGTCCTAGTGGTCGTCTGTTTGTTTTCCCGTTGGGTGGAGGCATATCCAACAAGAAGGAATGATAGTATCACGGTAGCAAAACTTTTGCTGCGAGAATTCATTCCTAGGTATGGTTTTCCAGTCAAGATTGAAACAGATAGAGGAACACATTTCCAAAATGAATTAGTTAAACTGATTTGTGAAGCACTTAGTATTAAACAGAAACTGCATTGTGCATACAGACCAGAGGCTTCTGGAATAGTAGAGCAAGTGAATGGAACGATCAAGAACAGGTTTGGAAAAATGTGTCAAGCTAGAGGACTCAAATGGCCAGATGCTTTGCCATTAGTTCTGATGACAATCAGAAGTATTCCGGAAAGGAAAACTGGACTCAGTCCACATGAAATAATCATGGGACGAGCAATGAGACAAGCACAAGTACCTGTCAACAAGCTACTGACTATAACTGATGATCTAGTGCTGGATTATTGCAAAGGATTGGCTGATGTGGTGCGTTCTGTGTTTCATCAGGTTGGACCGGATGCGACCACTCTTGAAAGAAAACCAGCTCACGACTTGAATCCAGGAGATTGGGTTCGAATAAAAGTCCACCGGAGAAGAAACTGTTTGGTTCCTCGCTGGGATGAACCACGACAAGTGATCCTAGTGACGACCACCGCAGTCAAGTGTGCAGGAGTGAAACATTGGGTACATGCCAGCCACACCATCAGAGTTCCAGAACCTAAAGATCGACATGTGAGTCGGCATCTGGAAATATCAGATAACAGTTCAGCATCAGAAAGAGAAGAGGAGACAAACAGGGTGCCAGAACCTGAAGATCGACCTGTAAGTCGACATCTGGAAGACCCAACTACAAGTGCAACGATAGAAGAAGAGGAAATAGAAGAAATAGCTGAAGTTCCAGAATTTGAAGATCGACCTGTAAGTCGACATCTGGAAATATCTGACACCAGTTCAGAATCTGATACAGAACATTCGGAATGTGAAGAGATTCTGAAAAGAAAGTGGAATTTTGAAAGCATAAGAGAAGAAACTGAGCCAGAAAATAGTGACAGTGAGCAACCAAGTACAAGTTGTGGTAAAATTCCTTCGCAGATAATATTAATAGATGAAGAAGGGAGAGTTTCAAACCAAAAGTTAGAAAAATCGGAAAAACTCTGAGGAGCAGTAGGGACAGATAGTCTAACACAAGAACAGGGAATTTTAGAAGCAGATAGACAGACTGACACAAATTCGGAAGAACCTCGAGGAGGGACAGAAATAGGTGAACGAAGGAAGATAAGAAAAGAACCACAAGTAGAAGAAAGTGAAATTATAAGCTTCAAAATAAGAGGAAATAACGAAAGAATTGAAACAGAGTCTGAAGAAAGTGGAGAAGAAAGAAATGAAAAACTAGAGACAAGAAAAAGAAATTGGAAAACAGAAAGAGAGGAAAAAGGAAGTGAAGCAAAAAGGCCAAGAAAAGGAGACAATTGGCCCAACGGAGTAAGAAAATTAAGATACAGAATCATAAGGTTGGATGGGAAAAGTGCTGAACAAGTGAATGAAATAACAAGTCAAAAAGAGCAAGAAAAACAAGGTGGAAAAAACTTGCAGAAAACAAAAAGAATAAAGAAAGTAAATCAAAAGTATAGATCGCCTGAATGGTTGTATCGTGCTTTGACTAGTCACAAAGAAGAATTGAACACTCACGAAAACCCAGAACAAAGAAACCTGATGGGAGAAAGTGAAGTGCAACAAACCTGAAGCAACAAACCAGAAGAAGTTTAGATAGTTTTACCGGATTTGAGAAAACACTGATCTGACGAATTTACCGGATGTGACAAAGAAAGAATTCTGAGAAAGAATTAAAAGAAAGTACCAAGTAAAGACAAAATATTGTAGTACAGAGTGGCAAGCAAGTCATTTCTGAGGTGTAGTGACACAATTTTCTAGAAAACAAATAAATAAGGTTAGAAGACAAAATGGAGAATACTAGAGATAGAAAATGTAGATGTGAGTTTTTAAGTAGATGGTGCAAAATGTGCTGTTTTTGTACAGGATTATTAATAACAGTATGGGTGGTTTTAGCAATAACTATTCCAATTAGTTTAGCTGTAGTGGAAAAGTCTAATAACACTGAGAAAGAAAAAGGAGCTAACACTCAAGAGCCAGTTATTTTAAAGAGTAGTGCAGAATTACATAAGGACAAATCAATAACAGATTTTTCAAAAAATGTCTTTACTAAATTACTGTATGAGTATGTAGAAACAATGGATGTAAGAGATTGCTATGTTTGTATGCAGTTGCCTGCATCTG
Organism: Calotriton arnoldi; assembly: GCA_963921515.1. Lineage (NCBI taxonomy): Eukaryota > Metazoa > Chordata > Amphibia > Caudata > Salamandridae > Calotriton > Calotriton arnoldi. The sequence continues at coordinate 2,080,405 of CAWUFW010000857.1, forward strand.
TAGCAGAGGGTGTGACTTATCATCACCTCCCTTTGACATATGGAATAACATGTAGTGTTTTAGCAAGTTTATTTTATAAAACAGGTAGATTAGAATATTATTACACTGACATAAATAAGATTTTTGCAAAGGTTTCTGTAGTTCCCGAGCTTAACAAAATAAAAGAGGGAAAGACGTTTGGTGAATATTTCTTAGAAGATAAGATTTTAACAGTAGATAGTATAATTAGGTACAACCTTACCTGTGAGTTAAAGAAGGAAGAAAAGGTATTTTTAGAAATGGTTGAAGAGAGAAGAGTAAAATTTCAAAGAAAAGTGATAGAAGAGACAAAAACACCTCTTTGGGCGTTTGAGGAAGACAATCATGACAGGAAAAAGACAAATGCAGCTATGACTCTGGATTGGCCCCAACAGGGAAGGTTGTGCATTAGAAGAAATAAGAAAAGATATGACAATTATTTTGTGGGTTCCAGCAATTGCCATGACAATTACCATATTCTAGGTGGATGGGGATTCAAAGGGGGAAAAGATCCAATATTTCCAGGGATTTATTATGTTTGCGGGAACAGGGCTTATTATAGGTGGCCGGACCATTGGTATGGGTCATGTTACTTAGGCCTGGTCTTTCCAAAGATTTTTCATGTGGATAGAAAAGAAAAAGGAACACACAAAATGATAAATACCTTTACACGTAGAAAAAGGAAAGTTTTTCAGAAATAGTAGGTGATATTTTTGGTGCATTGATACCAGCAGTGGGAATATCTTTGAATGCATTTAGAATTCGGAAATTATCCACAGTGGTAGATCGTTTATCTACAGATACTACTGGAGGGTTCTTGATGGTAAATACCGAGATGGTTGCCATGAGAGCTATGGTGATGCAAAATCATCTTGCCCTTGACATTCTTTTGGCAAAAGAGGGCGGAGTCTGTAGAATGCTGAAAGTCCAACATTGTTGCACTTACATTCCAGATAAGAGCGAAAATATACAGAAGTATATAACAAATATTACAAATTTGCACAAAGAACTTGTTCCACTGGAGGTTGAAAGTGTTTGGGGAAAACTTGGTAAAGGGTTTTCTTCTGTAACAAATTGGTTAACAAGAATGAGTGGATTAATAATAGGGAAAGTTATAATAATAGCAACCGTGAGAATAATAATAATATTAGTACTGAAGCTTGCAATAACTTGTATAAAGAGAAGAAGAAGGCAGAATAAGCTAGAAAAAGAAAACATGATAAACAAGGAAAGAGAGAGAGAAATGGGTGAAATAGAGTTAGAAGAAATAAAAGAGAACATGTACAAGAAAACGAAGAAACAAGTTGAAAGAGACACAGTTGTGTAAACTAACAAAAGCAAACGGATAAAAGATATATGCTGTCTGAGAAAATTGTATAACTTGGGTTTTTGTGGTGATATTAAAAATCACCAAAGGGGGGAGTTGATGGAGCAGGGTAAATGTGAAAATTTTAACCTCCTAATATTTTCGTACAATACTAATAAACATGTTCGTTTAAGTAAATAACCAACAATGTATGTTAAGGGTTAATGGTAGCACGCAATTCAGTGTGCAAATTAATTGACTTATAATTGTTTACGTATCTAACATAACATAATATTTGGGTACTAATTTAATAATAAATGCATGATTTGTGCTTTTAAATAAAACGTGTGGTTGCAAAATAAAGCGATGGTAAGTAAGGGACAGCTTTATATGTTGCTTCTGCTAGGTAATACCTAATTGGGGTACGTAGAAAGACGGGAGGGAAACGAAAGGGTTTATATTTCTTTGTTTAATAACATTTTGTTTATCTTTGAAAATAGTGCGCTTAGGCCTGCCGAGCAGCAATATAAAATGGCCGCGAGTTACTAGAGTGCGCATGAGCGGATGAGACCATGTGATAGAGGAGAGAGGCTGTGGAAAAGGGATGATCACGTGCTGATGCCGAGAGGCTAAGATGAAAGTATGGTCAAGGCTGTTGTGACCCTTCTGAGCAGATGTGTGCCAAGATGATCAGCAAGAAGCGTGAGAAGCCTGGCTGAATCAATAGACGGAACTGTATTATACAAAATGTAACAGAAAAAGATACAATTTGGACTGATTGAAACGGATGAGCAAGTGCATGAACTGTGGGAAACGATGCTTGCATGGACATTCCACACGGAACTGGTTAAGACCAGGAAGTTTGATTAAAATGTATATGGACCTGAGTTTTTGACCAATGAGAATGAATCGCGCCATGAAAGAAGAAACATTTTATGCTGTAAGCTAGAATTAGGGTATAAGAAGACCTACTCTTGGTGGGAGGGGTTAGAATGCTGCGGGATGCTGCGGGAGATGCTGGAGAAGTTAGATGCTGTAGATGGGAGAAGTTGCGGTTGCTGATGCTGACGAGCTGATGCTGCTGCTGTTATTTTCCTTTTCCAGTTGAGTATAAAGATGCTGCATTAGGAGAACTTTTTATTGATAGATTTATTAGAATTATTAGGCTTTCCCCAGAGAGATAGATAGATTGATCTATAGAGTTCTTATTATGATAACCTCATTTTTCCGTCTAATAAAAGTGCCTTGCAATTTAAAACTATTCTTAAATTGAATGATAAATGCAATGATCTGAATAATAAACTTAATCTCAATTTTCCTGCATTCAAAACTTTATATAAACTTTATTATTCTTTAAACAAATGACTCAGTGATTTTCTTTAGCTTAATGATTAATAATGAAATGGTAAAAGAGTTTATTGTGATTGAGCTGGTCTTAATCACCATCAACTGATTCCTACTAGTTGGTCCATCGACCAATGAGCGGAATACCTTAAAAGCAAATGAGAAATATTATGTCATTATAAAAGAGGTACCCCGTCTCCTTCCAGCGAATCGTTTTTCTCCTAGGTTCATGACGGAGGAAATCCAGGGAAGAAATGAGTAAGTGAATGTATATGCGGTGTTATGGGCCCCACCGTCATATGGATATAGTGTGTGTGTTAGAGAAATAATTGCACCTGGATGACCAAAGCATAATAGGAGAATTATTTTTATTGTTAGCAATGGATCATCTATTTATTTAAAACAATATGGTTGAGGCCTGATTATAAAGAGTGAGCAAAATTTAGATTTTTACACAAAAAGACTAAGGGGCTCATTATGATGGCGGGCGGACTTGGTCCGCCCGCCACCTGCGATGTTTGGGACCGCCCGCCAGACATGCGACAGTCCCACCACTGCTATTAGGATGCGCCCGCCGTACTGGCGGGCGCATCCTGGGCCTTTATCATTGCGGGCGGTGCTGCTGGCTGCAGCACCGTCCGCAATGATAAAGGTGCATGCACCGCATTTCCCTGCACCACGTGGCAGGCACCACGCGGTGCCTGCCACTTGGTGCATGGAACTGCAGGGGGGTACCATGGGTACCCCCCCAGTGCACCCCCCCACACACAGAGGGGGCCCGCAACGGGCCCCCAAAGCCAGTCTCCGCCTGTCTTTTTGCGGCGGGATATCCACTGCAAAAAGACAGGTGGAAAGGGATACCGTAATCCCTACGGCGGTGCCTGCACGGCACCGCCGCAATGTTGCCCTGGTTCCGGGTTCTGCAAGGCAGCCGGAAAAGGACCGCCTTGCGGAACCATGGCGGACAAACTTTCCGTCCGCTGCGGAACCATTGTGATTCCCACCGCCATCCTAATTTGGCGGTGGGAATTTTCTGTATGATGGCGGAAGGACCGCCGGCCCAGCAGTGGCGGTCCTTCCGCCATCATAATGAGCCCCTAAGCACAGATTGGAATTCTGAGTTGAGGGATTTTGACAAGCCTCTACATTTTCCACTGACAGAGTTTCTCAGGAAATAGCGGCAAGATTTATTGAGATAGAATAGTCAGAAACATGAGAAATGCAGAAATTAGTGAAGTAAATACTGATTCTGCATATAATTATTCGTTTTAGCCTAAAAAAAGCAAAATAGGATGTTTTTACCACACCTGGCAAATACCCTACCCACTGTAACAATGTTTGCCGATTGTAATAAGGACTACCACCCCCATTTCCACCTTGCTTGTAACTGAGGTCTAGGCACAAATGAGTAAGACCCTCCCAAGGTTAAACAAAATAGGCGGAAAATCCTTTTACATCCACTTAAAATTACATAAGGTAAAGAACTCTAAAAATAATTTGGTACATGTTCACCAATTCATTCTAAAATGTAACTCATTCAAAGAAAGTAAATCTAACGCTGGAAAATATGCACTACAATTTCGTTAATCATGAACTGTACTCTAAAAAGAGTATCAACAGCTCTAAGCCAAAGAATATAGCAACAGAGGAAAAATAATTTTCAAATTGACAAAATCAAACCAAAAGCTGTAATTTCAGTGTCTGGTGACTCTTAAATACTTTATAAAAGTGTTACCAAATTAAAACTTTTTGGAGTTAAATATGGTGAAGAATACTATTTTACTATTGCTATTCATAAACCTCTGGCAGGTGATCTTCACCTCCGCCCCTTCTGTCTTTTCAGTATGGGGATCTCCACCCCGGTAAAGGGGATTGCTGCACACGTAAGTATGGGATTTAGAAATAAATGTGAAGGGAGTGTTGAGAAAATGGGGCATGATTACTACAAAATTGGTGGGATTAAGTTAAGGGAAATTGAAGGAGGGGTGTTGGGAGGGACATGCTAATACAGAAAACACACCCACATAGAATAAGGCAACTCAAATTCACAAAATAGGCATTTACAATACAATCTACTTTAATAATACCTTGACAAAACAAGTGCAAATGCACTCCGGCCCAGCCTTAGAGTAAGTCAAGAGTCACACAAGGCCAACCACTGGTGTGCTAATATTCAATTCTAAATGTAAATTTTTTAAAAGCATTTAATTCATATATTGTGAATAATAATGATTTTTTAAAAATATTAAAGCACAAATGAAATAATACATAACTTGAATGCAAGATTGTGAGGCATTCAACACAAATTATACTGTAAGGCATGGGGAGGGAAATTATAATTCTAATTAATTTTACTTAATTTAAAAAATATGCAAAATATAATAAAAAATTAAAATATTGTAAAATATAATATGTTAAGTCTTAGTAGAGAAGGATTTCTTGCCCATTGTTACTGGGGTAGACTTAGGTGAATAGGAGTTAGGGTACTGTGTTTTAATTATTTTTAATTAAGAAAAAATATTTTTTTTTAAATAAGTTTTGTTTAAATGTCCTATTACTTTCAATAGGAAGATCTCTGTCTCATTGGCTGAGATCACCACAAACAAGTATGAAGTTACCAGTAGTAACTTTACACTAATAAATTCAGTCAATGGAGTCTCCACCCCCTCGTCTTTGCTTGAGGGGGTGGAGACTCATCAATCTACATCTAGGTTTAAATCTACACAAGGAAATAGTGAATTCCATCCATGAGGAGATTTATTCCTAGGTGTAGGTGTAGATCTACTCATGAGGAGATTTACATGTGTAAACTTACCTTCGTGACTAGGGCACCCGTGTATTACGTTAGCAATAAGCAATAGTATTAAGTCACCGCTGCTGCAGAGGAGCAGAGTGCGCAGTGCGTGGTGACCAGGCTCCCCATGGGCACGCAAGCAGAGTGATGCCAACGATCATGATGGCCGATCAGAGGTAACTCGCTAGACCTTCGACAGCCCCAGGGGAATCCTGTAGCATCCTAGTCATCGATGATCAATGCCAAGCTGGTCTTGGATATCCTCTACTGATTACCCCACCTAGCGCTGCACCGGTGGAGGCTCTGGGGTCGCTCCTGTGGGTCTGGGCAAGACACGAAGCGACCACAGCCAGGAGGCAGAAGCGGACAAAAACAGCTCCCATCTTGGGGTGGGGAGCGCCTGGAGCACTGATGCCTATAACGTGACACACGGCCAGAGCCTGGAAGCAGGGCCCTTGTTGCCATGACCTGTGCTGTCGCACATGCACTGAGAGGCATTTCAGAAAGATGGGAGCGTAAACTGGCTCCAAGAAGGACAGAGGCCCCTGTGAGCTGCGCTGGCTCTTGGAAGGGGCCAGCATGCATGGAGTGGGTGGTGGTCTGAAGGAGGAGGGCGCAACAGGAGTCCCAGCAGTGACGCTCTTCCTACAGAGAACCTGTTGATTTTGGCCTGAAGCACCGGTCTAGAATATGGAGCAGCCTTCTGGGGACACCCTGGAGACTCACGTCGAGGCCTGGATTGCCACCGCCTCTGAGCCTGTTTGTGGCCCCGGAACCTGTTTGCTCAGGAAGCTGAGCAGCTGCTGCGTGCGGGGCTGCACTGCTGCTCTTCTGCCTGCCTCACTACAGAGAGAGCATTCAAGAAAGAGAGAGAGCATTCAAGGATAAGTTAGTGACTGGCACGTTCTCTGTATTATTTTCACCTCCAAGGCTTGCGCTTTTAGCTTACAAGGTTTGGTGCAGTCCAACATGGCCATTGCACTATGGTAATCACAAGCGCATTCTAAGTGATTTATTAGTTGCCCTGTAAGAAATTGTTGAGCCCAGCAGAGAAGGGAAAGAGAAGGTGGTGCTCCCTGATCAAAGACAAATTGACTGTGAGGGGTCACTATTACTCAGCTCAAATCAACACTCCTGCTTCCATCCGCCCTACATCTGCAGGGCGCAAGGTATGGCCACTTTAAAACTTAATTTACAAATCCCAAATGCTATCATGTGTGCCTGACCTTAAAATGGCAGCACCCCATGGATATAATCTCAATTACTAGAATTACAGCCCTTTCATTCCTCTATCAGAAATAGAAAGGGGTTGTTATACGCCCTCAAAATGGCAGCGATCTTTAAAGCAGCAAAATCATCCTCTAGCAATGTCAATTTCATTCCAGCAACTCCAATTGAAAGCACTGCAATGGAAAGAGGACTTAATTCTTCCCCAAAATGGTGGCCATCTTGAAATGTTTATGATCTTATCCTCTGGAGGATTACATATTGCAGGGGTCATCCTGATATGCTTTGCCCTTAGTGTCCAGCCCACTGAACCAACAAAACCAACTTTAAAAAACTGTCAAATCCCACCAGCTCAATAAATCAATGACATTGGGATCCTAATACCAGCCCCATCTATTGCTCTACCAAAGACTATTATGAGGTCTCCTTCCACCCCTAAGATTGCTGTGCTCTTTGCAAGGCTGCAGACGACCGTGTAACGCCCATCTTTGCTCAAGCAATGGTTGTCTAGGAAATACCTATAACTTCCCATCCAGCATCAGGCTCCAACATGATGGCGACTCCCGTTCCCCCAGCTCCCCTCCCATCGCAGCTTTCCAGATCTGGCACCAATGCTTTCAAGATTAAATATCCCCCAAATATTTCTAAATACACAATGAAATACCTGAAACACAGGACCTTGAGAGACTTCCCGGAAACTCTCTTCGCAGACCAATACCATTGCCAATGCAAAGGTGCCCTCAAAAACGACCTTCTCCTCTTCATACACAACACTGACCTATGGATCAGCTCTAATGCAATTTTCTCCCATACTCCTCTCTCTTTAACATCCCCTTTGGATGCAAATTCAAATGCTTTTCCCCCTTTGGCCTCTCAGACATCCTTTCTCTCTCCATCTACAACAACTGAAAAATCATGTTCCAAGCCAACGATACAATCCTGGCCACAATCAAGTTTATTTATTTCACCCTCAAGCCCTCCAACGATCCTCCATGAACCCCTTCTCTGTTCATCCCTATCACCCCTTACTCATTCTCCTCCCCGTCTAGTTCACCCAGATGACCCATCTCACCCAGGACTCTCCTGCAATCCAATATGACCCTCTCAACCCATATCTCATCACCAATACCAGACCTTGCACACCCCCGACAGACCATCTCTGCACCTTTCCTCTCCAACCTCCCACAAACCATTATCTCAGCCTACGGTTGCCTCCTCCTCCCTTTTCTCTGCCCCACAGTTGGCCCATAAGCCTCCCCCTCCCTCCCCATCTTTTTCTTCTGGCCCTAACATCTCCCAACACCAGATACCATCAACCATAATTGATGAAAATAACTGGCCTTAAGCTCATTTCATCATTCTTACATCTCTCTCGAGGAATGAACATCCTCATTTCGGCTCTATTACTTCTAAGCGTCTCTCTGCCCTCTCATTGCTGATATCCTCATACCAAGAGACAGCATCTACCCAGACCCAAATGGACACAATTTCTCCTGGACAACTCAGACCTATCTCCTAGAGAGTTACTCAGTTTCAAATTTTGCTACCCTCTCCTCCGCTCTTCCTGCAGTGGGCTGCCCAATTTCCACCATAATTTCAGATCGCAGTCAAACTCACACACCATCCCGGTGTACGATCATCCCCTCTTAATTTAATACAAAACCAAATTACCTCCCTGAACAGCCAAGTCAAAAAGAAAACAGCTTCTCCCTGAACTGAATGCTACAGAATTGTCGGTCTGCAGTCAAACACTGTCTAGAGTAATTGGACCTGATCTTGCCCCATAATCTCAACATCATGATCCTCACAGAAATGTGGCTCATTGATTAATCTAACCATGCTCTAGACTTCTACTTCCTCCCAATTACTCCATTTTGCGTTGTGACCAGGAAGATAGACTAGGTGGAGGCCTCGCACTCATTCACAGAAACCCCCTGAGATGCAGGACCATCACAACAACTCATTTGCAGTCTTTTGAATGCATGTTGGTAGAAATGTCTACATCCACTACCTCCAACATCAGATTGAATGTGATTTACCATCCACCGGGTCAAAACAACACCATCTATGAGCATTGCATGGATCCCTTGATCTCTCAACTTATGAGCTCGGACAACACTATCTTCCTTGGTGACTTCAACATTGACTTGGGAGGCAAGGGTAACAGCTACGTGGACACATTTACCTCCTTTCTCAAAGACAATGATCTTTAACAACACTGCCATAAACCCGCACACCACAAGGAGCCATTCTGGAACTGATAATCTCCAATCCTCCCAACCTTCAGTCATATGACCCCATACCAGTTGACTGGTCCGACCATTTGCAGATCCTGTTCCCTCTGTGCGGCTCTTATACCAAAACATCCGGCAAACCCAAGAAAGAGAAAATATGGTTCAGGGACACATCCAACCTTGACACAGAAGTCATGGCTATCATGGCCCTTCCTACCTTAATTTTGATTACACTTCATCTTGATATTAACAAGGCCACCGACAAGTACAACTCTTGCATGGAATACCTTATAGACAAATGTACACCCCTGAAGTGCAAATTATCCAGACCAAAACCCTCTAGTGCTTGAATCTCAAAATAACTTTACAAAGAAAGAAAGCTTATCAGAAAATGTGAGAAAGAATGGAAACTGGTGCCCTCACACCTGAGAATGATTAAGCTTCGCAAAGTGAGAAAACAATACAAAGACCAAATCCTCAGAGCCAAACCCTCCCATATCAGAGCCCTAGTGAATTCTGTAAAGAACAGACTGAAGTGCCTGTCTGAGGTTATCACACAGACTGCAAACCCCTCCACCACTTCAGCTCCTAAGTCATCAGTGGACCGCTGCATCAACTTGGATTTCTTTGATGAAAAAGTTAGAGAGATCCATATCTCGCTACCCACTGGCAATTTCCTAGAAACGGTTGAAGATCTACCATGCAAGGCACTGCATTCATGGTCATCTTTCTCCCCGATTTCCGAACGGGACCTACATCGTAAAACCCTCGAACCACCTTCAGGACACCAGTCCAGTTTCTATCAGCAGATCTCATGCTACACACCTACTCCCCATATGGATCAACATGGTCAACTCCTCTCTCAAACAGGGCCTCTTTCCAGAATGACTAAAAGTGTGTCAAGTCAGACCTCTCTTGAAAAACCAACCTCTTGATCCAGAAAACATGAACAACTTCCACCCAGTCTCCTAAACTCCCATTTTTAGGCAAAGTCATTGAAATTGCGTTGCACCCCAACTCGCTTCCAACATTCGAACAAACAACCTCCTAGACACTTTGCAATCAGTATTCTGCCAGGGCCACAATACAGAAACTGTGATCCTCCAAATAGTCGATGATTCCCTTAGAATCCTCGACTCCAGTAACTCCTGCCTCCTGATCCTCCTGGATGTATCCGCTGCATTCAACACTGTCAACCATCTAAATCTCTTTCACAATCTAGAACAACACATGAGATGTGGAGGCACAGTACTCAACTGGTTCTCCTCATACCTAACCAACCCTTCCCAAATTGTGAAAATGGGAAACTCGTTCTCGAGACCAGTCAGCGTACATCAACGGGTCCCTTAAGCCTTGATCCTTTCCCCAACCCTCTTTAACCTCTACCTAGAAGCAATATGTGTGATTCTCAGAAACTCCGCAATTCTCTACCACCTCTACGCCGACGATACCCAAATATAAATGAAAATCTCATCCCCAGAAGATGTTGCACTGCTTTCAAATATGCTCTTAAGGATTCAAAACTGGATGTATAATCACCATTTAAAACTCAAACCAACTCAAACAGAATTTCTTTTGATTTCATCTCTGAAAGCAAAAATTCCAGTATAGGAATGGATGGCTGGATGGTGCCCTCTCACTGTCAAGAGTGAGATGATTGTCAAGGGTGATACTAAGTGATCTGGCAATCTTCACAGCCACATCGCAGTTATGGTCAAAAGCACAAGACACCAACTTAGGCAGCTTTGGGACATCAGATAATTGATCCCTGTCCAAGACCTCAAAACAGTGGGTCAGTCTGTCATTCTCTTCAGACTAGATTATGGAATTGCCCTTCTATCAGGCATCCCCAAAGTTCACCAAGTCCCACCGAGAGCAACACTACATGCAGCAGTGCACTTTGTTTTAGGGTTCAAGAATGTTGACCACATTTTCCGTGCCCTGCTAACCCTCTAATCACTTCCCATTGAAGTGCAGGCCCAGTTCAAAACCACCAGCATTACCCAGGGTGCTGCACTCCACTTGACCCTCCTATCTAAACGAGAAGCTGAAAATCTCCGGAGCAAATAGGGATTCCAGAAATGCCCATTACCTGCTTCTGGAACCCCCCACCTTCAGTCGAGAACGATACATGATCCAGTCATTCTCTGGTAGTGCCACCAGAATCTGGAACTCTCTGCCTCCCCACTCTGCCTAACCACATGCCTATTCATCTTCAGAAAGGACCTCAAGCGCCTCTTATTTGTCAGACACCATAATTTATTGCCCTCGATCATACTTCAGTACTCTCCTCACCAGGATCTGAACTAACTTCGTTATGTGACCTCACCATCTAAATCAATACTTTAACTGTGTCTGACCTTTGATCAACTGCTATAATTGTCTCCTGTGGTAACTCCTGCATGCATCTCGCGATGTAAACTTCCAAGTTTAATTACTGTAACTAGAGCTCGCTGTAACTCATGTATCCTGCTACTATTGTAACATTCTTTAATGCCTTCGGACCATGTCTGTGCTGTATAAAATTACAAAAATTAAAACAAATAAAAAACAATTGGTCTGTTTGTCAAAACATAGATCTAAAAACAGATTTTCCTGAATCCAGTTAACACTAATGTGCTTGTATGAAAAATTGCAAAAAAGAAAATGGATATGTAGGGACCGAAACAATCACTCACTGAATCGATAAGTGCACATTTTCTAAAAAGACATGTGACCCTTAACAGGTTTAGGACCTTAATCAGAAATGTGATTACACAATTTTCACAAATAACTCAAGAGGGGTAAAACTCAGAATCCATTATGCTAAAGATAAAATCCTTTTGTGTCTTCATAACTGTATGAGCTTGTTCTTATTTTTGGAGTTTAATGGAAGCAACAATGCTTCCATATAGGTGAAAGTGTAATTTGCCAAAATGTGCCATCCTGGTTTCTAGCCACACCAGATAAAATATGCAATGGCCAGGTGAATGATCACAAGTGATGCCTAGCACAACATTTAAGAGCCATTTCACTACTTCTTTCTTGGTATTGCAAATAAAGAGACAATTCATTACTGTCTGGTTGCTTTATATGAAGGACAAACTAGTAAACTATGTAGAACTGTTTACATTTCTGCTGAGCAGTAAAGCTGGTATTCTAAAGGAATGGAGTTTAAAGTGTACTATAGAGTTTAAAGTTTACTATAGTGTTAATGGAGTCTCCCTGTTGGCTTTTTGGAGTATGTGCTCTGCAACTCCACATATTTTTGTCTTATCAATAGCATACTGGAATTTATGATCAGTCCAAGGTTCTTCCACAACATTGGCAGAACAATCATTTTACTAGATTTCGCCAGTCAGCCAAAGAATTTTCTTTTAGTCATCTCTTTCATAGAAATATCTAAATAAGATTTGGTCAAACATGACTCTAGGGTGTTTATTTACTAAAGCTTTGCACAGGCGATCTTGTGGCTTAGAATGATCCAAAACATTTTGTTGATTTAGGTATTTGGACAAAATATTGTGTTGTAAATATCAGGAAAAGAAATATCGGGAAAAAACATTGTGATACATACACATCGTGATCAAAAAATATTGTTGTCCAGAATATCGATTTTTTTCCAGGTAAGTAGTATCAATATCAAGAATATCATTGTTGTTAAAATAGTTTTCAATAAATAAATAAATAATCTATTTTTTAATTGATAATTGATTATTAAATTGTTTACTAATCATGTACATTTTTTAATTGTTTTTTATTTTGTATATATATATTTAAAAAATTGGTCAATTAATAAGGTTTATATTAAGAGTTTTATATTTGTTCTAAATTAATAGGGTTAGTAATTTCCCTACTGTTGCACAGACTTGAGTGGTAATAGTAAATTTAACCCCTTCGAAGTCCAAATCTTTCCCACCTGCTGCACAGACTGGAGTGGGAATATACCATCGAAAGTCCAACTGTTTCCCTAGTGCTGCACAGACTGAAGTAGGAATAATAAATCTTACCCTTCCGAAGTCCTACGCTTTCCCTACTGTTGCACAAACTGGAGTGGGAATAGTAAATCTTACCCCTCCAAAGACCAATGCTTTCCCTACTGTTGCACAGACTGGAGTGGGAATAGTAAATTTAACCCCTTGAGGTCCGATGCTTTCCCTGGTGTTGCACAGACTGGAGTGGGAATAGTAAATCTTACCCCTCAGAAGTCCCCTTAGAAGTCCAACGCTTTCCCTACTGTTGCAAAGACTGGAGGTGCAATAGTAAATGTTACTCCTCCTCACTCCAAAACTTTCCTTACTCTTGACCTGTTTGGAGTGGGAATAGTAAATGTAACCCCTCTGAAAGCCTACGTTTTCACTACTGTTGCTGGAGTGGGAATCGTATACTATTATTCCCGGACTTCAATACTTTTCTTAATATTGTTTAAACATATCTATTATTATTATTTGTTATTTTTTTCAAATGTATATTATTTGTTTATATATATATATATATATATGTATATATTCAATTCAAATCCTTTATTCGAATACATATTGCATCCATAAAATACATACATTCCATAATGTTAAAAAGTGTTAAAAGCAAACATACATAACACATACAAAAGTTAAAGTACACTCCCCAGTCAAAGATACATGGAATACGAACTCATGCAGCGAACCTATACAGTAGTCATAGTGCAATGTGCTCTTAGAGCTACTTTCAAAAAGGAGCCCAGGTGGATAGTTTCTTCCTCATCTACCAGGTGAAAGAGCAATTTTAGCTCCCCACCTCCTGCCGTAGCTGGCATTGCTATTGCAATGAGGGAGCTGCTGGAAATGCAGTTCCCTGTGTGCAAGAGCAATATAATTTCATCTCTTCCCTGCCTGCATGTCTGTGGGCAGGGAAAGAGATGAAACCTCTGCTTCCAGTGGGCAGGAGCAATTCGACAGCTCCTACCCACTGGAACCGGAGTGTTTGCTCTGACTTGGTGAGAGCTGTCAAAGCTCCCGCCAAGTCAGAGCAAACACCTATGTTCCAAAGAGTGGGCACCCCGGGACATAGCAAGAGCGGGCCCAAGGAGGTGGTGATCCCCGGGGCCATATATGGCTCCAGGAGGGGGCCCCCTCCTTCTGTTTGCACGGCTGGCCCCTTGGAGGAAGTGGTCCCTGGGACCGTATATGGCCTGGGAAGGGGGCCGCATGTCCCTCCTCCCAGTAATATACATTGTGTAGGCCCAGGGAGTTGGTGGTCTCTGGCGCCTGGGGCGTTCTGTGCAGCCCCCCACAATTTGTTAAATTTATTGGCCCAGAGAGGTGGTGGTCCCCAGGACATGTAAGCCCAGGAGGGGGGTCCCCATGGCCACCTTCCCTTACTAAAATTGAAGCCCTGAGGGGGCGCCATATGCCCCCCCTCCATTATGTAAATAAACCCCTATGGAGGTGGTGCTCCCCAGGGCTCTAAGAACCTTAGGAGGAGGGCACTGTGCGCCCACCTTCCTTTTTTTAAAAAAAATGCCCCATGGACCTGGCCATCCCGGGGGCCTTTTCAAAATAATCTTGGGAGCCTGCTCTTGTTTTTTGCCTTAAATATGCGAATTAAAAAAAATGCTTCTTTGCCCTGGCGGGGTCCCTTGCTGACCTCACCACCAGAGCTAGAGGGTTAGGGTATTCGTACCCTGTCCCCGTTTCTTTTTTGTAAACTATTTTTTGGGAAGTCGAGTCCCAAAATGGCCGACAACACTTCCTGGTTGAAGTGTTGCAGCCAATCAGAGCTCGTTATTATTCGCAAAGTCGTCCTGCACTCAGATAACAAAAATGTAATTTCCTTTAATTTCTCGACAACCACTGAATGGATTTACACTAAATAACTGGAAGCGTGATCTGCGTAACCAAATGTACCTTTCGGCCAAGTTTGGTGTAATTCTGTCCAGCGGTTCGGACTACAGGCGTGTCTAAAATATCTTTGGTAATTAACATGGGAAATACACTTTTTTTTACCCTCCTTCTTTCTCATCCCCCCCTTGACAGATCACCCCAAAACTTTCTATGCCCAACAAGATTCACCAGGGCACTTCTTTTTGGAAAATTTCATGAAGATTTGTCAAACGGCACCAAAGATATAGGCAAGTCAAAAAACCCTTTTCCTATGAAAACATGGTCCTAACTATAACTAAACTACCTACTGGCAATCACCAGTAGGTTATGTATATAAATATATATATGCACTGAAAAAAACAGAGGTTTCAGGGACGTTATAGTTAGGAATTAGCATTTAAAAATCCTTAGAAATTCACTAAAAAAACACAGGTTTCAGGGATGTTATAGTTAGGCTGACAATTCACTCGTGCAAAACCAGAGAAATTCAGCCATTATAGTTAGCTGAGCTAACTATAACTCATTCCCCCGCAACGCACTGCTGATGACGTCACATAATACATCACTCATGACATGGTCAGTGACATCACTGATGACATCACTGATGACCTCTCAAATGACATCACTAATGACATCACTGATGACATCATCCAGTGACTGAGTGTTTCTAAAAAGTTTAAGAATGTTATATATATATATATATATAGCTGCAAACAAGCCCAGTACTCAGTACTCCAAGAACAAACGGCAAGAGCAGACCCAATATAGTGCAAGTTGCTTTTATTTTCTTCCAACCATATATATATATATACGCCAAGGTGTATTGAAGAATGAGTGGATGTATGAGTGTCTGAATGAATGATTTAGTGGGTGCGTGACTGACTGTAAAAGTGAGTGATTGAACGTGTCTTCGTGAATGCATGGGTGAATGACTAATCTGTGTGAATGTCTGTGTCAGTCTGTCAGTTGGTGTGTAAGTGGCTGCATGGGTTGGTGAATAGCTACATGAGTGTCTATATGGGTTAATGTTTTGTTGTCTGAGTACCTGTATGGGTGCCTGAGTGTCTGTGTGGGTGGGTGGGGGGTATGTGACTCCCTGCATGGATATGTGAGTGGGTGATTCACTGGGTGTATGGGTTCATGAATACATGTGCAAGGGGCTGTATGGGTGAGTGAGTGTGCTTATGGCTGTGTTTGTGAGTGAGTGGATATCTCAGTGGTATATGTGTGAGTAACTACATATGTGAAAGGTAGTATATGTAAGTGTTGGATTATATAAGTGACTATATGTGAGAGTGAGGATTGTGAGAGTGACTGTATGGATGAGTGTGTGCTTGTGTTAGTGATTGTATAAGAGAGTAAGTATGTGTTAGTATCCATATGAGTGAGGTGGTGTATGTATAACTGTATAGGTGAGTAAATGGCAATGTGAATGATTCTTTGCGTGACTGACTAGGTGTGTGAGTAACTCTATGGGTGAGTAGCAGTATGTTAGTGTCTGTATGGGTATATGATTGCATATATCAGTGGCTGTATAGATGAGTTACTGCATCAATGAGTGACTGTATGGGTGAGTGAGTAGATGTGTGTACACCTATGAATCAGTGAGTGGTTATGTACTAACTGGTATTGGTGTGTCTATGGTTTTGAGAATGGTAGTCTTTTGTATTTTAGAGTGGGTGTATGAAAGGTTTAATTAGGGTGTGAAGAGGTGCATCAGATATTAAGTGGATGAGGTCATCAGTGATGTCATTTGAGATGTCATCAGTGATGTCACTGACCATGTCATGAGTTATGTAATATGTGACGTCATCAGCAGTGCATTGCGGGGGCATGAGTTATAGTTAGCTCAGCTATAATGGCTGAATTTCTCTGGTTTTGTATGAGTGAAATGTCAGCCTAACTATAACGTCCCTGAAACCTGTGTTTTTTTCAGTGCATTTCTAAGGTTTTTTAAATGCTATTTCCTAACTATAACGTCCCTGAAACCTGTGGTTTTTTTCAGTGAATTTCTAATGTATTTTAAATTCTAATTCCTAACTATAACGTCCCTCAAACCTCCGGTGTTTTCAGTGAATTTCTAAGGTTTTTAAAATGCTAATTTCTAACTATGCCTACATAGGTAGGACATGTGCAGAAAGAGGAAGAAAGGCGCATAAAGAAGCAAGAGAAGTGCAGAAAGAGGCAAGAGAGGTGCAGAAAGAGGAAGAAAGGTGCAGAAAGGTGCAGAAAGCAAGAGAAATTCAGAAAGAGGCAACAGAAGTCCAGAAAGAGGAAGAAAGGTGCAGAAAGAAGCAAGAGAAGTGCAGAAAGAACCAACAGAGGTGCAGAAAGAGGCCTACTTTGTCTGTACCTTACAACAGACTCATACAAAGTAGCCTAATCACTAATCCTTCTCCCAAAATGTCTTAACGCTCACTTTTCTCTTCAAGGTTCACTATTAATCGACTGCTCAGAATGTTAGGCCTACCAAATATAAAACAGCAATCCTAAGCATATCACTGTTGTAAGTCTGACCAGGTTTGTGAAGGTATGCATGCGTGTCTCTGCTTTTGCCTAGTGACATGTTACATAACAATAAACATACAAATACTTGAATACCTGTGTTTCAAACAGCATACTCTGTAAATATGTGCACAAAAAGGTGTATGTATTTATTTCTGCTCATAATAAAGGGCACATGGGTATTCAGTAGTATATTTGAGGGGCTCTATAACACCTATATACATAAGACATGTCTGCCTGTGCAACTGAATGACAGAGCAGAACTGAGAACATGTAACCACCTATAGGAGAAGCTACACACTTTTTAAGCTACCATCTTCAGATGCATAACACATGTGAGAATACATATACAAGTAGACATATACCTCAGTCACAAGAGCACACAGACTTTTAAACTTGACAGCTTGCACTTCCCATTTGAGTACAGAAAGAGGTGAGAGAAGTACAGAAAGGAGCAAGAGAAATGCAGAAAAAACAAGAGAGGTGCAGAAAGAGTAACAAATGTGCAGAGAGAGGCCAGAGAAATGCAGAAAGAGGCAAGAGGGGTGCAGAAAGAGGAAAGCGTGGAGCAGAAAAAGCAAAGACGAGTGGAAAAAGAGGCAACAGGGGTGCAGAAAGAAGCAAGAGAGGTGCAGAAAGAAGCAATAGATGTAAAGAAAGAACCGACAGAGGTGCAGAAAGAGGCAAAAGAAGTACAGAAAGAGGAAAGAGAGGTGCAGAA
This sequence comes from Calotriton arnoldi, assembly GCA_963921515.1. Taxonomy (NCBI): domain Eukaryota; kingdom Metazoa; phylum Chordata; class Amphibia; order Caudata; family Salamandridae; genus Calotriton; species Calotriton arnoldi. The sequence continues at coordinate 2,098,394 of CAWUFW010000857.1, forward strand.
AGTGGCGAGAGAGGTGCAGTAAGAGGGAAGTGGGGTGCAGAAAGAAGCAAGAGAAGTATAGAAAAAAGCAAGAGAAGTGCAGAAAGAAGAAACAAAGGTGCAGAAAGAGGCTAGAGGGGTGCAAAAAGAGGCAAGAGAAGTGCAGAAACAAGCAATAGAGGTGCAGAAAGAAGCAATAGAACTGCAGAAAGAGGCAAGAGATGTACAGACAGAGGCAAAAGAGGTACAGAAAGAGGGAACAGGGGTGCAGACAGAGGTAAGAGAGGTGCAGAAAGAGTTAAGAGGTGTACAGAAAGAGGCAAGAGGGTGCAGAAATTTGCAAGAGAGGTGCAGAAAAAAGCAAGAGCAGTGCAGAAAAAACCAACAGAGGTGCAGAAAGAGGCAAGAGGGGTGCAGCAAGAGGCAGGAGGGGTGCAGCAAGAGGCAAGAGAAGTGCAGAAAGAAGCAACAGAGGTGCAGAACGAAGCAATAGAACTGCAGAAAGAGGCAAGAGATGTGCAGAAAGAGGCAGTTGAACTGCAGAAAGAGGCAAGAGAGGTGCACAAAGAGGGAAGAAGGGTGCAAAAAGCGGCAAGAAGGGTGCAGAAAGAAGCCAGAGAGGTGCAGAACGAAGCAAAAGAAGTGCAGAAAGAGGCAACAGAAGTGCAGAAAGGGGCAAGAAAGGTGCAGAAACAGGCAGGAGAGTTGCAGATAGAGGGAACAGGGGTGCAAAAAGAGGCGAGAGGTACAGAAAGAGGGAGGAATGGTGCAGAAAGAGGCAAGAGGGGTGCAGAAAGAATCAAGTGAGGTGCAGAAAGAGGCAACAGAGGTGCAGAAAGAGGCAAGAGAGGTACAGAAACAGGCAAGAAAAGTATAGTAAGAGGCAACAGAAGTGCTGAAAGAAGCAACAGAGGTGTAGAAAGAAGCAAGATAAGTGATGAAAGAGACAAGAGAGTTGCAGAAACAGGCAAAAGAGGTGCTGAAAGAGGGAACAGGGGTGCACACAGAGGCAGGAGTTAAGAGGGGTGCAGAAAGAGGCAAGAAGGGCACAGACATTTGCAAGAGAGGTGTAGAATGAAGCAAGAGCAGTGCAGTAAGAACCAACAGAGGTGCAGAAAGAGGCAAGAGGGGTGCAGCAAGAGGCAAGAAAAGTACAGAAAGAAGCAAAAGAGGTGCAGAAAGAGGCAAGAGATGTGCAAAAAGAGGCAAGAGAGGTGCACAAAGAGGGAAGAAGGGTGCAGAAAGAGGCAAGAGGGGTGCAAAAAGAAGCAAGAGAGGCGCAGAAAGAAGCAAAAGAAGTACAGAAATAAGCAATAGAGGTGCAGAAAGAGGCAAGAGAAGTGCAAAAAGAGGCACAAAAGGTGCAGAAACAGGCAGGAGAGGTGCAGAAAGAAGGAACAGGGGTGCAAAAGAGGCAAGAGAGGTACAGAAAGAGGAAAGAAGGGTACAGAAAGAGGCAAGAGGGTACAGAAAGAACCAAGTGAGTTGCAGAAAGAGGCAACAGAGGTGCAGAAAGAGGCAAGAGATGTGCAGAAACAGGCAAGGGAAGTGCAGAAAGAGGTAACAGAAGTGCTGAAAGAAGCAATAGGTGTAAGATAAGTGATGAAAGAAACAAGAGAGTTGCAGAAAGAAACAAGAGAAGTGCAGAAAAAAGCAAGAGAAGTGCAGAAAGAGGCAAGTGAGGTGCAGAAAGAGTCAAGAGAAGTACGGAAACAGACAAGAGAGGTGCAGAAAGAGGCAAGTGAGGTACAGAAACAGGCAAGAGGGGTGCAGAAAGAGGCAATAGAAGTACAGAAAGAAGCAACAGAGGTGCGGAAGGAGGCAAGAGAATGGCAGAAAGAGGCAAGAGAGTTGCAGAAAAAGGAAAGAGGGGTGCAGAAAGAGGCTAGAGGGGTGCAAAAAGAGGCAAGAGAAGTGCAGAAAGAAGCAACAGAGGTGCAGAAGGAGGCAAGAGAACTGCAAAAAGAGGCAAGAGAACTGCAGAAAGAGGCAAGTGAGCTGCAGAAACAGGCAAAAGAGGTGCAGAAAGAGGGAACAGGGGTGCAGACAGAGGCAAGAGAGGAGCAGAAATTTGCAAGAGAGGTGCAGAAAAAAGCAAGAGCAGTGCAGGAAGAACCAACAGGGGTGCAGCAAGAGGCAAGAGGGGTGCAGCAAGATGCAAGGGAAGTGCAGAAAGAAGCAACAGAGGTACAGAATGAGGCAATAGAACTGCAGAAAGAGGTAAGAGATGTGCAGAAAGAGCAAGAGAGGTGCACAAAGAGGGAAGAAGGGTGCAGAAAGAGGCAAGAAGGGTGCAGAAAGAAGCAAGAGAGGTGCAGAGAGAAGCAAAAGAACTGCAGAAGGAGGCAACAGAAGTGCAGAAAGAGGCAAGAAAGGTGCAGAAACAGGCAGGAGAGGTGTAGAAAGAGGGAACAGGGGTGCAAAAAGGGGCAAGAGAGGTAGAGAGATATGGAAGAAGGGTACAGAAAGAGGCAAGAGGGGTGCAGAAAGAAGCAAGTGACGTGCAGAAAGAGGCAACATAGGTGCAGAAAGAGGCAAGAGAGGTGCAGGAACAGGCAAGAGAAGTACAGAAAGAGGCAACAGAAGTGCTGAAAGAAGAAACAGAGGTGTAGAAAGAAGCAAGATAAGTGACGAAATAGACAAGAGAGTTGCAGGAACAGGCAAAAGAGGTGCTGAAAGAGGGAACAGGGGTGCAGACATTTGCAAGAGAGGTGCAGAAAGAAGCAAGAGCCATGCAGAAAAAACCAACAGAGATGCAGAAAGAGGAAAGAGGGGTGCAGCAAGAGAAGTGCAGAAAGAAGCAAAAGAGATGCAGAAAGAGGCAAGAGAACTGCAGAAAGAGGCAAGAGATGTGCAGAAACAGGCAACAGAGAGGTGCACAAAGAGGGAAGAAGGGTGCAGAAAGAGGCAAGAGGGATGCAAAAAGAAGCAAGAGAGGTGCAGAAAGAAGCAAAAAAAGTACAGAAATAAGCGATAGAGGTGCAGAAAGAGGCAGGAGAAGTGCAAAAAGAGGCATGAAACGTGCAGAAACAGGCAAGAGAGGTGCAGAAAGAAGGAACAGGGGTGCAAAAGTGGCAAGAGATGTACAGAAAGAGGGAAGAAGGGTGCAGAAAGAGGCAAGAGAAGTGCAGGAAGAAGCAACAGAGGTGCAGAAAGAGGCAAGAGAAGTGCAGAAACAGGCAGGAGAGGTACAGAAAGAGGGAAGAGGGGTACAGAAAGAGGCAAGAGAGGTACAGAAAGAGGGAAGAGGGTGCAGAAAGAGGCAAGAGGGGTGAAGACAGAAGCAAGTGAGGTGAAGAAAGAGGCGAGAGAGGTGCAGAAAGAGGCAAGAGAGGTGCAGAAAGAAGCAAGAGAAGTGCAGAAAGAAGCAACAGAGGTGCAGAAAGAGGCAAGAGAAGTGCAGAAAGAGGCAGGAGAACTGCAGAAAGAGCCAAGAGAGTTGCAGAAACAGGCAAAAGAGGTGCTGTAAGAGGGAACAGGGGTGCACACAGAGGCAGGAGTTAAGAGGGGTGCAGAAAGAGGCAAGAATGGAGCAGACATTTGCAAGAGAGGTGTAGAATGAAGCAAGAGCAGTGCAGTAAGAAACAACAGAGGTGCAGAAAGAGGCAAGAGGGGTGCAGCAAGAGGCAAGAAAAGTACAGAAAGAAGCAAAAGTGGTGCAGAAAGAGGCAAGAGATGTGCAAAAAGAGGCAAGAGAGGTGCACAAAGAGGGAAGAAGGGTGCAGAAAGAGGCAAGAGGGGTGCAAAAAGAAGCAAGAGAGGCGCAGAAAGAAGCAAAAGAAGTACAGAAATAAGCAATAGAGGTGCAGAAAGAGGCAAGAGAAGTGCAAAAAGAGGCACAAAAGGTACAGAAACAGGGAAGAGGGGTGCAGAAAGAGGCAATAGAAGTACAGAAAGAAGCAACAGAGGTGCGGAAGGAGGCAAGAGAATGGCAGAAAGAGGCAAGAGAGTTGCAGAAAAAGGAAAGAGGGGTGCAGAAAGAGGCTAGAGGGGTGCAAAAAGAGGCAAGAGAAGTGCAGAAAGAAGCAACAGAGGTGCAGAAGGAGGCAAGAGAACTGCAAAAAGAGGCAAGAGAACTGCAGAAAGAGGCAAGAGAGCTGCAGAAACAGGCAAAAGAGGTGCAGAAAGAGGGAACAGGGGTGCAGACAGAGGCAAGAGAGGAGCAGAAATTTGCAAGAGAGGTGCAGAAAAAAGCAAGAGCAGTGCAGGAAGAACCAACAGGGGTGCAGCAAGAGGCAAGAGGGGTGCAGCAAGATGCAAGGGAAGTGCAGAAAGAAGCAACAGAGGTACAGAATGAGGCAATAGAACTGCAGAAAGAGGTAAGAGATGTGCAGAAAGAGCAAGAGAGGTACACAAAGAGGGAAGAAGGATGCAGAAAGAGGCAAGAAGGGTGCAGAAAGAAGCAAGAGAGGTGCAGAGAGAAGCAAAAGAAGTGCAGAAGGATGCAACAGAAGTGCAGAAAGAGGCAAGAAAGGTGCAGAAACAGGCAGGAGAGGTGCAGAAAGAGGGAACAGGGGTGCAAAAAGGGGCAAGAGAGGTAGAGAGATATGGAAGAAGGGTACAGAAAGAGGCAAGAGGGGTGCAGAAAGAAGCAAGAGAGGTGCAGAAAGAGGCAACATAGGTGCAGAAAGAGGCAAGAGAGGTGCAGGAACAGGCAAGAGAAGTACAGAAAGAGGCAACAGAAGTGCTGAAAGAAGAAACAGAGGTGTAGAAAGAAGCAAGATAAGTGACGAAATAGACAAGAGAGTTGCAGAAACAGGCAAAAGAGGTGCTGAAAGAGGGAACAGGGGTGCAGACATTTGCAAGAGAGGTGCAGAAAGAAGAAAGAGCCATGCAGAAAAAACCAACAGAGATGCAGAAAGAGGCAAGAGGGGTGCAGCAAGTGAAGTGCAGAAAGAAGCAAAAGAGATGCAGAAAGAGGCAAGAGAACTGCAGAAAGAGGCAAGAGATGTGCAGAAACAGGCAACAGAGAGGTGCACAAAGAGGGAAGAAGGGTGCAGAAAGAGGCAAGAGGGATGCAAAAAGAAGCAAAAAAAGTACAGAAATAAGCGATAGAGGTGCAGAAAGAGGCAGGAGAAGTGCAAAAGAGGCATGAAAGGTGCAGAAACAGGCAAGAGAGGTGCAGAAAGAAGGAACAGGGGTGCAAAAGTGGCAAGAGAGGTACAGAAAGAGGGAAGAAGGGTACAGTAAGAGGCAAGAGAGGGTACAGAAAGAACCAAGTGAGGTGCAGAAAGGCAACAGAGAGTGCAGAAAGAGGCAAGAGAGGTGCAGAAACAGGCAAGGGTAGTGCTGAAAGAAACAACAGAGGTGTAGAAAGAAGTAAGATAAGTGAAGAAAGAGACAAGAGAGTTGCAGAAAGAAACAAGAGAGGTGCAGAAAAAAGCAAGTGAGGTGCAGAAAGAGGCAAGTGAGGTGCAGAAAGAGTCAGGAGAAGTGCGTAAACCGACAAGAGAGGTGCAGAAAGAGGCAAGTGAGGTGCAGAAACAGGCAAGAGGGGTGCAGAAAGAGGCAAGAGAAGTACAGTAAGAAGCAACAGAGGTGCAGAAGGAGGCAAGAGAATGGCAGAAAGAGGCAAGAGAGTTGTAGAAAGAGGAAAGAGGGGTACAGAAAGAGTCAAGAGGGATACAGAAAGAAGCAAGAGAAGTGCAGAAAAAAGCAAGAGAAGTGCAGAAAAAACTAACGGTGGTGCAGAAAGAGGCAAGAGCGGTGCAGAAAGAGGATAGAGAAGTGCAGAAACAAGCAACAGAGGTGCAGAAAGAGGCAAGAGAACTGCAGAAAGAGGCAAGAGAGTTGCAGAAACTGTCAAAAGAGGTGCAGAAAGAGGGAACGTGGATGCAGACAGAGGCAAGCGAGGTATAGAAAGAAGCAATGGAGGTACAGACAGAAGCAATTTAGGTGCAGAAAGAGGCTAGAGAGGTGCAGAAAGAGGGAAGAGGGGTGCAGAAAGAGGCAAAAAGGTTGCAGAAAGAAGCTACAGAGGTGCAGAAAGAAGCAAGTGAGGTACAGAAATAGTCAAGAGGGGTGCAGAAAGAGGCAAGAGAAGTGCTGAAAGATGCAACTGAGGTGCAGAAGGAGGCAAGAGAACTGCAGAAAAAGGCAAGAGATGTGCAGAAAGAAGAAAGAGGGGTACAGAAAGAGGCAAGAGGGGTGCAGAAAGAAGCAAGAGAGGTGCAGAAAGAAGCAAGAGCGGTGCAGAAAGAACCAACAGGGGTGCAGAAAGGGGCAAGAGGGGTGAGGAAAGAGGCAAGAGAAGTGCAGGAAGAAGCAACAGAGGTGCAGAAAGAGGCAAGAGAAGTGCAGAAAGAGGCAAGAGACATGCAGAAACAGGTAGGAGAGGTACAGAAAGAGGGAAGAGGGGTGCAGAAAGAGGCAAGAGAGGTACAGAAAGAGGGAAGAGGGTGCAGAAAGAGGCAAGAGGGGTGAAGACAGAAGCAAGTGAGGTGAAGAAAGAGGTGAGAGAGGTGCAGAAAGAGGCAAGAGAGGTGCAGAAACAGGCAAGAGAAGTGCAGAAACAGGCAAGAGAAGTACTGAAAGAAGTAACAGAGGTGTAGAAAGAAGCAATAGAAGTGATGAAAGAGACAAGAGAGTTGGAGAAAGAAACAAGAGAGGTGCAGAAAGAAGAAAGAGCCATGCAGCAAAAAACCAACAGAGATGCAGAAAGAGGCAAGAGGGGTGCAGCAAGAGAAGTGCAGAAAGAAGCAAAAGAGATGCAGAAAGAGGCAAGAGAACTGCAGAAAGAGGCAAGAGATGTGCAGAAACAGGCAACAGAGAGGTGCACAAAGAGGGAAGAAGGGTGCAGAAAGAGGCTAGAGGGATGCAAAAGAAGCAAAAAAGTACAGAAATAAGCGATAGAGGTGCAGAAAGAGGCAGGAGAAGTGCAAAAAGAGGCATGAAAGGTGCAGAAACAGGCAAGAGAGGTGCAGAAAGAAGGAACAGGGGGTGCAAAAGTGGCAAGAGAGGTACAGAAAGAGGGAAGAAGGGTACAGTAAGAGGCAAGAGGGGTACAGAAAGAACCAAGTGAGGTGCAGAAAGGCAACAGAGGTGCAGAAAGAGGCAAGAGAGGTGCAGAAACAGGCAAGGGTAGTGCTGAAAGAAACAACAGAGGTGTAGAAAGAAGTAAGATAAGTGAAGAAAGAGGCGAGAGAGGTGCAGAAAGAGGCAAGAGAGGTGCAGAAACAGGCAAGAGAAGTGCAGAAACAGGCAAGAGAAGTACTGAAAGAAGTAACAGAGGTGTAGAAAGAAGCAATAGAAGTGATGAAAGAGACAAGAGAGTTGGAGAAAGAAACAAGAGAGGTGCAGAAAAAAAGCAAGAGAAGTGCAGAAAGAGGCAAGTGAGGTGCAGAAAGAGGCAGGAGAGTTGCAGAAACAGGCGAGAGAGGTGCAGAAAGAGGAAAGAGGGGTACAGAAAGAGGCAAGAGGGGTGCAGAAAGAAGCAAGTGAGATGTGTAATAAAGCAAGAGAAGTGCAGAAAGAACCAACGGAGGTGCAGAAAGAGGCAAGAGGGATTCAGAAAGAGGCAACAGAAGTGCAGAAAGTAGCAACAGAGGTGCAGAAAAAGGCAAGAGAACTGCAGAAAGAGGCAAGAGATGTGCAGAAAGAGGCAAGAGAGGTGCACAAAGAGAGAAGAAGGGTGCAAAAAGAGGCAAGAGGCGTGCAGAAAGAAGCAAGAGAGGTGCAGAAAGAAGCAAAAGAAGTGCAGAAAGAGGCAAGAGAGGTGCAGAAAGAAAAGAGTGAAGGACAGAAAGAGGAAAGAGAAGTGCAGAAAGAGGCAAGAAAGGTGCAGAAAGAGGCAAGAGAGGTGGAGAAGGAAGGAAGAGGAGTGCAGAAAGAGGCATGATAGGTGCAGAAACAGGCAGGCAGGAGAGGTACAGAAAGAGGGAACGGGGTGCAAAAAGAGCAAGAAAGGTACAGAAAGAGGGAAGAGGGGTGCAGAAAGAGGCAAGAGGGGTACAGAAAGAAGAAAGTGAGGTGCAGAAAGAGGCAACAGAGGTGCAGAAAGAGGCAAGAGAGGTACAGAAAGAAGAGAGTGAGGTACGGAAAGAGGAAAGAGAAGTGCCGAAAGAGGCAAGAAAGGTGCAGAAAGAGGCAAGAGAGGTGCAGAAGGAGGGAAGAGGAGTGCAGAAAGAACCAACAGAGGAGCAGAAAGAGGCAAGAGAAGTGCAGAAAGAAGCAAGACACATGCAGAAACTGGCAGGAGAGGTGCAGAAAGAGGGAAGAGGGTGCAGAAAGAGACAAGAGCAAGTGAGAGGTGAAGAAAGAGGCAAGGGAGGTGCAGAAAAAGGCAAGAGAGGTGTAGAAACAGGCAAGAGAAGTGCAGAAACAGGCAAGAGAAGTACTGAAGAAGCAACAGAGGTGTAGAAAGAAGCAATAGAAGTAATGAAAGAGACAAGAGAGTTGGAGAAAGAAACAAGAGAGGTGCAGAAAAAAAGCAAGAGCCGTGCAGAAAGAGGCAAGTGAGGTGCAGAAAGAGGCAGGAGAGTTGTAGAAACAGGCAAGAGAGATGCAGAAAGAGGAAAGAGGGGTACATAAAGAGGCAAGAGGGGTGCAGAAAGAAGCAAGAGAGATGTGTAAAAAAGCAAGTGAAGTGCAGAAAGAACCAACAGAGGTGCAGAAAGAGGCAAGAGGGGTGCAGAAAGAGGCAACAGAAGTGCAGAAAGTAGCAACAGAGGTGTAGAAAAAGGCAAAAGAACTTCAGAAAGAGGCAAGAGATATGCAGAAAGAGGCAAGAGAGGTGCACAGAGAGGGAAGAAGGGTGCAGAAAGAGGCAATAAGGGTGCAGAAAGAAGCAAGAGAGGTACAAAATGAAGCAAAAGAAGTGCAGAAAGAGGCAGCAGAAGTGCAGAAAAAGGCAAGAAAGGTGCAGAAACAGGCAGGCAGGAGAGGTACAGAAAGAGGGAACAGGTGTGGAAAAAGAGGCAAGAGGGGACAGAAAGAAGAAAGTGAGGCACAGAAAGAGACAACAGAGGTGTAGAAAGAGGCAAGAGAGGTGCAGAAAGAAGAGAGTGAGGTACAGAAAGAGGAAAGAGAAGTGCAGAAAGAGGCAAGAAAGGTATAGAAAGAGGCAAGAGAGGTGCAGAAGGAGGGAAGCGGAGTGCAGAAAGAGGCAAGAGGGGTGCATAAAGAAGCAATAGAGGTGCACAAAGAAGCAATAGAGTGCTGAAAGAAGCAATATAGATGCAGAAAGAAGCAAGAGAAGGGCAGAAAGAAGCAATAGAGGTGCAGAAAGAGGCAAGAGGGGTGCAAAAAGAGGCAAGAGAAGTGCAGAAAGAAGCAACAGAAATGCAGAAAGAGGCAAGAGAAGTGCAGAAAGAGGCAAGAGAGGTGCAGATACAGGCAACAGAGGTGCAGAAAGAGGGAAGAGGGGTACAGAAAGAGGGAAGAGGGGTGCATAAAGAAGCAAGAGAGGTGCAGAAAGAAGCAAGAGAAGTGCAGAAAGAAGCAACAGAGGTGCAGAAAGAGGCAAGAGAAGTCCAGAAAGAGGCAAGAGGGGTGCAGAAAGAGGCAAGAGAAGTGCAGAAAGAAGCAACAGAAATGCAGAAAGAGGCAAGAGAAGTGCAGAAAGAGGCAAGAGAGGTGCAGATACAGGCAACAGAGGTGCAGAAAGAGGGAAGAGGGGTACAGAAAGAAGCAAGAGAGGTGCAGAAAGAGGGAAGAGGGTGCAGAAAGAGGTAAGAGAAGTGCAGAAAGAAGCAAGAGAGGTGCAGAAAGAAGCAAGAGAAGTGCAGAAAGAAGCAACAGAGGTGCAGAAAGAGGCAAGAGAAGTGCAGAAAGAGGCAGGAGAACTGCAGAAAGAGGCAAGAGAGTTGCAGAAACAGGCAAAATAGGTACAGAAAGAGGCAAGAGGGTGCATAAAGAAGCAATAGAGGTGCACAAAGAAGCAATAGAGGTGCTGAAAGAAGCAATAGAGATGCAGAAAGAAGCAAGAGAAATGCAGAAAGAAGCAACAGAGGGTGCAGAAAGAGGCAAGAGGGTGCAGAAAGAGGCAAGTGAAGTGTAGAAAGAAGCAACAGAAATGCAGAAAGAGGCAACAGAAGTGCAGAAAGAGGCAAGAGAAGTGCAGAAAGATGGAAGAGGGATGCAGAAAGAGGGAAGAGGGGTGCAGAAAGAAGCAAGAGAGAGGTGCAGAAAGAAGCAAGAGAAGTGCAGAAAGAAGCAAGAGAAGTGCAGAAAGAGGCAAGAGAGGTGCAGAAACAGGCAAGAGAGGTGCAGAAAGAAGGAAGAGGGGTACAGAAAGAAGCAAGAGAGGTGCAGAAAGAATCAAGGTAAATGCAGAAAGAAGCAAGTGGGGTGCAGAAAGAGGCAAGAGAGGTGCAGAAGGAGTCAAGAGGGTGCAGAAAGAGGCAAGAGAAGTGCAGAAAGATGCAACAGAGGTGCAGAAGGAGGCAAGAGAACTGGAGAAAGAGGCAAGAGACTTGCAGAAAGAAGAAAAAGGGGTACAGAAAGAGGCAAGAGGGGTACAGAAAGAAGCAAGAGAGGTGGAGAAAGACGCAAGAGCAGTGCAGAAAGAACCAACAGAGGAGCAGAAAGGGGCAAGAGGGGTGTTGAAAGAGGCAAGAGAAGTGCAGAAAGAAGATACAGAGGTGCAAAAAGAGGCAAGAGAAGTGCAGAAAGAAGCAAGAGACATGCAGAAACAGGCAGGAGAGGTGCAGAAAGAGGGAAGAGGGGTGCAGAAAGAGACAAGAGAGGTACAGAAAGAGGGAAGAGGGGTGTAGAAAAAGTGCAAGAGGGGTGTAGAAAAAGTGCAAGAGGGTGAAGACAGAAGCAAGTGAGGTGAAGAAAGAGGCAAAGGGAGGTGCAGAAAGAGGCAAGAGAGGTGTAGAAACAAGCAAGAGAAGTGCAGAAACAGGCAAGAGAAGTACTGAAAGAAGCAACAGAGGTGTAGAAAGAAGCAATAGAAGTAATGAAAGAGACAAGAGAGTTGGAGAAAGAAACAAGAGACGTGCAGAAAAAAAGCAAGAGACGTGCAGAAAGAGGCAAGTGAGGTGCAGAAAGAGGCAGGAGAGTTGTAGAAACAGGCGAGAGAGATGCAGAAAGAGGAAAGAGGGGTACATAAAGAGGCAAGAGGGGTGCAGAAAGAAGCAAAGAGATGTGTAAAAAAGCAAGTGAAGTGCAGAAAGAACCAACAGAGGTGCAGAAAGAGGCAAGAGAGGGTGCAGAAAGAAGCAAGTGAGATGTGTAAAAAAGCAAGAGAAGTGCAGAAAGAACCAACGGAGGTGCAGAAAAGAGGCAAGAGGGATTCAGAAAGAGGCAACAGAAGTGCAGAAAGTAGCAACAGAGGTGCAGAAAAAGGCAAGAGAACTGCAGAAAGAGGCAAGAGATGTGCAGAAAGAGGCAAGAGAGGTGCACAAAGAGAGAAGAAGGGTGCAAAAAGAGGCAAGAGGCGTGCAGAAAGAAGCAAGAGAGGTGCAGAAAGAAGCAAAAGAAGTGCAGAAAGAGGCAAGAGAGGTGCAGAAAGAAAAGAGTGAAGGACAGAAAGAGGAAAGAGAAGTGCAGAAAGAGGCAAGAAAGGTGCAGAAAGAGGCAAGAGAGGTGCAGAAGGAAGGAAGAGGAGTGCAGAAGAGAGGCATGAAAGGTGCAGAAACAGGCAGGCAGGAGAGGTACAGAAAGAGGGAACGGGGTGCAAAAAGAGGCAAGAAAGGTACAGAAAGAGGGAAGAGGGGTGCAGAAAGAGGCAAGAGGGGTACAGAAAGAAGAAAGTGAGGTGCAGAAAGAGGCAACAGAGGTGCAGAAAGAGGCAAGAGAGGTACAGAAAGAAAGAGAGTGAGGTACGGAAAGAGGAAAGAGAAGTGCCGAAAGAGGCAAGAAAGGTGCAGAAAGAGGCAAGAGAGGTGCAGAAGGAGGGAAGAGGAGTGCAGAAAGAACCAACAGAGGAGCAGAAAGAGGCAAGAGAAGTGCAGAAAGAAGCAAGACACATGCAGAAACTGGCAGGAGAGGTGCAGAAAGAGGGAAGAGGGGTGCAGAAAGGAGACAAGAGCAAGTGAGGTGAAGAAAGAGGCAAGGGAGGTGCAGAAAAAGGCAAGAGAGGTGTAGAAACAGGCAAGAGAAGTGCAGAAACAGGCAAGAGAAGTACTGAAGAAGCAACAGAGGTGTAGAAAGAAGCAATAGAAGTAATGAAAGAGACAAGAGAGGTTGGAGAAAGAAACAAGAGAGGTGCAGAAAAAAAGCAAGAGACGTGCAGAAAGAGGCAAGTGAGGTGCAGAAAGAGGCAGGAGAGTTGTAGAAACAGGCGAGAGAGATGCAGAAAGAGGAAAGAGGGGTACATAAAGAGGCAAGAGGGGTGCAGAAAGAAGCAAGAGAGATGTGTAAAAAAGCAAGTGAAGTGCAGAAAGAACCAACAGAGGTGCAGAAAGAGGCAAGAGGGGTGCAGAAAGAGGCAACAGAAGTGCAGAAAGTAGCAACAGAGGTGCAGAAAAGGCAAAAGAACTTCAGAAAGAGGCAAGAGATATGCAGAAAGAGGCAAGAGAGGTGCACAGAGAGGGAAGAAGGGTGCAGAAAGAGGCAATAGGGGTGCAGAAAGAAGCAAGAGAGGTACAAAATGAAGCAAAAGAAGTGCAGAAAGAGGCAGCAGAAGTGCAGAAAAAGGCAAGAAAGGTGCAGAAACAGGCAGGCAGGAGAGGTACAGAAAGAGGGAACAGGTGTGGAAAAAGAGGCAAGAGAGGGTACAGAAAGAAGAAAGTGAGGCACAGAAAGAGACAACAGAGGGTGTAGAAAGAGGCAAGAGAGGTGCAGAAAGAAGAGAGTGAGGTACAGAAAGAGGAAGAGAAGTGCAGAAAGAGGCAAGAAAGGTATAGAAAGAGGCAAGAGAGGTGCAGAAGGAGGGAAGAGGAGTGCAGAAAGAGGCAAGAGGGGTGCATAAAGAAGCAATAGAGGTGCACAAAGAAGCAATAGAGTGCTGAAAGAAGCAATATAGATGCAGAAAGAAGCAAGAGAAGGGCAGAAAGAAGCAATAGAGGTGCAGAAAGAGGCAAGAGGGGTGCAGAAAGAGGCAAGAAAGTGCAGAAAGAAGCAACAGAAATGCAGAAAGAGGCAAGAGAAGTGCAGAAAGAGGCAAGAGAGGTGCAGATACAGGCAACAGAGGTGCAGAAAGAGGGAAGAGGGGTACAGAAAGAGGGAAGAGGGTGCATAAAGAAGCAAGAGAGGTGCAGAAAGAAGCAAGAGAAGTGCAGAAAGAAGCAACAGAGGTGCAGAAAGAGGCAAGAGAAGTCAGAAAGAGGCAAGAGGGTGCAGAAAGAGGCAAGAGAAGTGCAGAAAGAAGCAACAGAAATGCAGAAAGAGGCAAGAGAAGTGCAGAAAGAGGCAAGAGAGGTGCAGATACAGGCAACAGAGGTGCAGAAAGAGGGAAGAGGGGTACAGAAAGAAGCAAGAGAGGTGCAGAAAGAAACAAGTGTGGTGCAGAAAGAGGCAAGAGAGGTGCAGAAAGAGGCAAGAGAGGAGTGCAGAAAGAGGGAAGAGGGTGCAGAAAGAGGTAAGAGAAGCGCAGAAAGAAGCAACAGAGGTACAGCAAGAAGCAAGAGAAGTGCAGAAAAAAGCAAAAGGGGTGCAGAAAGAGGCTAGAGAAGTGCAGAAAGAGGCAGGAGAACTGCAGAAAGAGGCAAGAGAGTTGCAGAAACAGGCAAAATAGGTACAGAAAGAGGCAAGAGGGGTGCATAAAGAAGCAATAGAGGTGCACAAAGAAGCAATAGAGGTGCTGAAAGAAGCAATAGAGATGCAGAAAGAAGCAAGAGAAATGCAGAAAGAAGCAACAGAGGTGCAGAAAGAGGCAAGAGGGGTGCAGAAAGAGGCAAGTGAAGTGTAGAAAGAAGCAACAGGAAATGCAGAAAGAGGCAACAGAAGTGCAGAAAGAGGCAAGAGAAGTGCAGAAAGATGGAAGAGGGATGCAGAAAGAGGGAAGAGGGGTGCAGAAAGAAGCAAGAGAGGTGCAGAAAGAAGCAAGAGAAGTGCAGAAAGAAGCAAGAGAAGTGCAGAAAGAGGCAAGAGAGGTGCAGAAACAGGCAAGAGAGGTGCAGAAAGAAGGAAGAGGGGTACAGAAAGAAGCAAGAGAGGTGCAGAAAGAATCAAGGTAAATGCAGAAAGAAGCAAGTGGGGTGCAGAAAGAGGCAAGAGAGGTGCAGAAGGAGTCAAGAGGGGTGCAGAAAGAGGCAAGAGAAGTGCAGAAAGATGCAACAGAGGTGCAGAAGGAGGCAAGAGAACTGGAGAAAGAGGCAAGAGACTTGCAGAAAGAAGAAAAAGGGGTACAGAAAGAGGCAAGAGGGGTACAGAAAGAAGCAAGAGAGGTGGAGAAAGACACAAGAGCAGTGCAGAAAGAACCAACAGAGGAGCAGAAAGGGGCAAGAGGGGTGTTGAAAGAGGCAAGAGAAGTGCAGAAAGAAGATACAGAGGTGCAAAAAGAGGCAAGAGAAGTGCAGAAAGAAGCAAGAGACATGCAGAAACAGGCAGGAGAGGTGCAGAAAGAGGGAAGAGGGGTGCAGAAAGAGACAAGAGAGGTACAGAAAGAGGGAAGAGGGGTGTAGAAAAAGTGCAAGAGGGGTGTAGAAAAAGTGCAAGAGGGTGAAGACAGAAGCAAGTGAGGTGAAGAAAGAGGCAAGGGAGGTGCAGAAAGAGGCAAGAGAGGTGTAGAAACAAGCAAGAGAAGTGCAGAAACAGGCAAGAGAAGTACTGAAAGAAGCAACAGAGGTGTGAAAGAAGCAATAGAAGTAATGAAAGAGACAAGAGAGTTGGAGAAAGAAACAAGAGACGTGCAGAAAAAAGCAAGAGACGATGCAGAAAGAGGCAGGAGAGTTGTAGAAACAGGCGAGAGAGGTGCAGAAAGAGGCGAGAGAGGTGCAGAAAGAGGCAAGAGAGGTGTAGAAACAGGCAAGAGAAATGCAGAAACAGGCAAGAGAAGTACTGAAAGAAGTAACAGAGGTGTAGAAAGAAGCAATAGAAGTGATGAAAGAGACAAGAGAGTTGGAGAAAGAAACAAAAGAGGTGCAGAAAAAAAGCAAGAGAAGTACAGAAAGAGGCAAGCGAGGGTGGAGAAAGAGGCAGGAGAGTTGTAGAAACAGGCGAGAGAGGTGCAGAAAGAGGCGAGAGAGGTGCAGAAAGAGGCAAGAGAGGTGCAGAAACAGGCAAGAGAAGTGCAGAAACAGGCAAGAGAAGTACTTAAAGAAGTAACAAAGGTGTAGAAAGAAGCAATAGCAGTGATGAAAGAGACAAGAGAGTTGGAGAAAGAAACAAGAGAGGTGCAGAAAAAAGCAAGAGAAGTGCAGAAAGAGGCAAGTGAGGTGCAGAAAGAGGCATGAGAGTTGCAGAAACAGGCGAGAGAGGTGCAGAAAGAGGAAAGAGGGGTACAGAAAGAGACAAAAGGGGTGCAGAAAGAAGCAAGTGAGATGTGTAAAAAAGCAAGAGAAGTGCAGAAAGAACCAAAGGAGGTGCAGAAAGAGGCAAGAGGGATTCAGAAAGAGGCAACAGAAGTACAGAAAGTAGCAACAGAGGTGCAGAAAAAGGCAAGAGAACTGCAGAAAGAGGCAAGAGATATGCAGAAAGAGGCAAGAGAGGTGCACAAAGAGAGAAGAAGGGTGCAGAAAGAGGCAAGAGAGGTGCAGAAAGAGGCAAGAGAGGTGCAGAAGGAAGGAAGAGGAGTGCAGAAAGAGGCATGAAAGGTGCAGAAACAGGCAGGCAGGAGAGGTACAGAAAGAGGGAACAGGGGTGCAAAAAGAGGCAAGAAAAGGTACAGAAAGAGGGAAGAAGGATGCAGAAAGAGGCAACAGGGGTACAGAAAGAAGCAAGTGAGGTACAGAAAGAGGCAACAGATTGCAGAAAGAGGCAAGAGAGGTACAGAAAGAAGAGAGTGAGGTACAGAAAGAGGAAAGAGAAGTGCCGAAAGAGGCAAGAAAGGTGCAGAAAGAGGCAAGAGAGGTGCAGAAAGAGGCAAGAGAGGTGCAGAAGGAGGGAAGAGGCGTGCAGAAAGAGGCAAGAGGGGTGCATAAAGAAGCAATAGAGGTGCACAAAGAAGCAATAGAGGTGCTGAAAGAAGCAATAGAGATGCAGAAAAAAGCAAGAGAAATGCAGAAAGAAGCAACAGAGGTGCAGAAAGAGGCAAGAGGAGGTGCAGAAAGAAGGCAAGAGGGTGCAGAAAGAGGCAAGTGAAGTGCAGAAAGAAGCAACAGAAATGCAGAAAGAGGCAACAGAAGTGCAGAAAGAGGCAAGAGAAGTGCAGAAAGAGGCAAGAGAGGTGCAGAAATGGGCAACAGAGAGGTGCAGAAAGAGGGAAGAGGGGTGCAGAAAGAGGCAAGAGGGGTACAGAAAGAAGAAAGAGTGTAGAAAGAGGCAACAGAGGTGTAGAAAGAGGCAAGAGAGGTGCAGAAAGAAGAGAGTGAGGTACAGAAAGAGGAAAGAGAAGTGCAGAAAGAGGCAAGAAAGGTGCAGAAAGAGGCAAGAGAGGTGCCAAAGGAGGGAAGAGTATTGCAGAAAGAGGCAAGAGGGGTGCATAAAGAAGCAATAGAGGTGCACAAAGAAGCAATAGAGGTGCTGAAAGAAGCAATATAGATTCAGAAAGAAGCAAGAGAAGTGCAGAAAGAAGCAATGAGAGGTGCAGAAAAGAGGCAAGAAGAGGTGCAGAAAGAGGCAAGAGAAGTGCAGAAAGAAGCAACAGAAATGCAGAAAGAGGCAAGAGAAGTGCAGAAAGAGGCAAGAGAAGTGCAGAAAGAGGCAAGAGAAGTGCTGAAAGAAGCTTTATAGATGCAGAAAGAAGCAAGAGAAGTGCAGAAAGAAGCAAGAAAGGTGCAGAAAGAGGCAAGAGAGGTGCAGAAGGAGGGAAGAGGAGTGCAGAAAGAGGCAAGAGGGTGCATAAGGAAGCAATATAGGTGCACAAAGAAGCAATAGAGGTGCTGAAAGAAGCAATAGAGATGCAGAAAGAAGCAAGAGAAATGCAGAAAGAAGCAACAGAGGTGCAGAAAGAGGCAAGAGGGGTGCAGAAAGAGGCAAGTGAAGTGCAGAAAGAAGCAACAGAAATACAGAAAGAGGCAACAGAAGTGCAGAAAGAGGTAAGAGAAGTACAGAAAGAGGCAAGAGAGGTGCAGAAACGGGCAACAGAGGTGCAGAAAGAGGGAAGAGGGGTGCAGAAAGAGGGAAGAGGGGTGCAGAAAGAAGCAAGAGAAGTGCAGAAAGAAGCAAGAGAAGTGCAGAAAGAAGCAACAGAGGTGCAGAAAGAGGCAAGAGAAGTGCAGAAAGAAGCAAGAGAGGTGCAGAAAGAGGCAAGAGAGGTGCAGAAAGAGGCAAAAGAGGTGCAGAAAGAGGCAAGAGAGGTGCAGAAACAGGCAAGAGAGGTGCAGAAAGAAGGAAGAGGGGTGCAGAAAGAAGCAAGAGAGGTGCAGAAAGAAGCAAGAGAGGTGCAGAAAGAATCAAGGGAAATGCAGAAAGAAGCAAGTGGGGTGCAGAAAGAGGCAAGAGAGGTGCAGAAGGACTCAAGAGGGGTGCAGAAAGAGGCAAGAGAAGTGCAGAAAGATGCAACAGAGGTACAGAAGGAGGCAAGAGAACTGGAGAAAGAGGCAAGAGACTTGCAGAAAGAAGAAAGAGGGGTGCAGAAAGAGGCAAGAGGGGTACAGAAAGAAGCAAGAGAGGTGCAGAAAGACGCAAGAGAAGTGCAGAAAGAAGCAAGACACATGCAGAAACTGGCAGGAGAGGTGCAGAAAGAGAGGAAGAGGGTACAGAATGAGACAAGAGCAAGTGAGGTGAAGAAAGAGGCAAGGGAGGTGCAGAAAAAGGCAAGAGAGGTGTAGAAACAGGCAAGAGAAGTGCAGAAACAGGCAAGAGAAGTACTGAAGAAGCAACAGAGGTGTAGAAAGAAGCAATAGAAGTAATGAAAGAGACAAGAGAGTTGGAGAAAGAAACAAGAGAGGTGCAGAAAAAAAGCAAGAGACGTGCAGAAAGAGGCAAGTGAGGTGCAGAAAGAGGCAGGAGAGTTGTAGAAACAGGCGAGAGAGATGCAGAAAGAGGAAAGAGGGGTACATAAAGAGGCAAGAGGGGTGCAGAAAGAAGCAAGAGAGATGTGTAAAAAAGCAAGTGAAGTGCAGAAAGAACCAACAGAGGTGCAGAAAGAGGCAAGAGGGGTGCAGAAAGAGGCAACAGAAGTGCAGAAAGTAGCAACAGAGGTGCAGAAAAAGGCAAAAGAACTTCAGAAAGAGGCAAGAGATATGCAGAAAGAGGCAAGAGAGGTGCACAGAGAGGGAAGAAGGGTGCAGAAAGAGGCAATAGGGGTGCAGAAAGAAGCAAGAGAGGTACAAAAAGAAGCAAAAGAAGTGCAGAAAGAGGCAGCAGAAGTGCAGAAAAAGGCAAGATAGGTGCAGAAACAGGCAGGCAGGAGAGGTACAGAAAGAGGGAACAGGTGTGGAAAAAGAGGCAAGAGGGGTACAGAAAGAAGAAAGTGAGGCACAGAAAGAGACAACAGAGGTGTAGAAAGAGGGAAGAGGGTGCAGAAAGAGGCAAGAGGGGTGAAGACAGAAGCAAGTGAGGTGAAGAAAGAGGCGAGAGAGGTGCAGAAAGAGGCAAGAGAGGTGCAGAAACAGGCAAGAGAAGTGCAGAAACAGGCAAGAGAAGTACTGAAAGAAGTAACAGAGGTGTAGAAAGAAGCAATAGAAGTGATGAAAGAGACAAGAGAGTTGGAGAAAGAAACAAAGAGAGGTGCAGAAAGAAGAAAAGAGCCATGCAGCAAAAACCAACAGAGATGCAGAAAGAGGCAAGAGGGGTGCAGCAAGAGAAGTGCAGAAAGAAGCAAAGAGATGCAGAAAGAGGCAAGAGAACTGCAGAAAGAGGCAAGAGATGTGCAGAAACAGGCAACAGAGAGGTGCACAAAGAGGGAAGAAGGGTGCAGAAAGAGGCTAGAGGATGCAAAAAGAAGCAAAAAAGTACAGAAATAAGCGATAGAGGTGCAGAAAGAGGCAGGAGAAGTGCAAAAAGAGGCATGAAAGGTGCAGAAACAGGCAAGAGAGGTGCAGAAAGAAGGAACAGGGGTGCAAAAGTGGCAAGAGAGGTACAGAAAGAGGGAAGAAGGGTACAGTAAGAGGCAAGAGGGGTACAGAAAGAACCAAGTGAGGTGCAGAAAGGCAACAGAGGTGCAGAAAGAGGCAAGAGAGGTGCAGAAACAGGCAAGGGTAGTGCTGAAAGAAACAACAGAGGTGTAGAAAGAAGTAAGATAAGTGAAGAAAGAGGCGAGAGAGGTGCAGAGAAGAGGCAAGAGAGGTGCAGAAACAGGCAAGAGAAGTGCAGAAACAGGCAAGAGAAGTACTGAAAGAAGTAACAGAGGTGTAGAAAGAAGCAATAGAAGTGATGAAAGAGACAAGAGAGTTGGAGAAAGAAACAAGAGAGGTGCAGAAAAAAAGCAAGAGAAGTGCAGAAAGAGGCAAGTGAGGTGCAGAAAGAGGCAGGAGAGTTGCAGAAACAGGCGAGAGGTGCAGAAAGAGGAAAGAGGGGTACAGAAAGAGGCAAGAGGGGTGCAGAAAGAAGCAAGTGAGATGTGTAATAAAGCAAGAGAAGTGCAGAAAGAACCAACGGAGGTGCAGAAAGAGGCAAGAGGGATTCAGAAAGAGGCAACAGAAGTGCAGAAAGTAGCAACAGAGGTGCAGAAAAAGGCAAGAGAACTGCAGAAAGAGGCAAGAGATGTGCAGAAAGAGGCAAGAGAGGTGCACAAAAGAGAGAAGAAGGGTGCAAAAAGAGGCAAGAGGCGTGCAGAAAGAAGCAAGAGAGGTGCAGAAAGAAGCAAAAGAAGTGCAGAAAGAGGCAAGAGAGGTGCAGAAAGAAAAGAGTGAAGGACAGAAAGAGGAAAGAGAAGTGCAGAAAGAGGCAAGAAAGGTGCAGAAAGAGGCAAGAGAGGTGCAGAAGGAAGGAAGAGGAGTGCAGAAAGAGGCATGATAGGTGCAGAAACAGGCAGGCAGGAGAGGTACAGAAAGAGGGAACGGGGTGCAAAAAGAGGCAAGAAAGGTACAGAAAGAGGGAAGAGGGGTGCAGAAAGAGGCAAGAGGGGTACAGAAAGAAGAAAGTGAGGTGCAGAAAGAGGCAACAGAGGTGCAGAAAGAGGCAAGAGAGGTACAGAAAGAAGAGAGTGAGGTACGGAAAGAGGAAAGAGAAGTGCCGAAAGAGGCAAGAAAGGTGCAGAAAGAGGCAAGAGAGGTGCAGAAGGAGGGAAGAGGAGTGCAGAAAGAACCAACAGAGGAGCAGAAAGAGGCAAGAGAAGTGCAGAAAGAAGCAAGACACATGCAGAAACTGGCAGGAGAGGTGCAGAAAGAGGGAAGAGGGGTGCAGAAAGAGACAAGAGCAAGTGAGGTGAAGAAAGAGGCAAGGGAGGTGCAGAAAAAGGCAAGAGAGGGTGTAGAAACAGGCAAGAGAAGTGCAGAAACAGGCAAGAGAAGTACTGAAGAAGCAACAGAGGTGTAGAAAGAAGCAATAGAAGTAATGAAAGAGACAAGAGAGTTGGAGAAAGAAACAAGAGAGGTGCAGAAAAAAAGCAAGAGACGTGCAGAAAGAGGCAAGTGAGGTGCAGAAAGAGGCAGGAGAGTTGTAGAAACAGGCGAGAGAGATGCAGAAAGAGGAAAGAGGGGTACATAAAGAGGCAAGAGGGGTGCAGAAAGAAGCAAGAGAGATGTGTAAAAAGCAAGTGAAGTGCAGAAAGAACCAACAGAGGTGCAGAAAGAGGCAAGAGGGGTGCAGAAAGAGGCAACAGAAGTGCAGAAAGTAGCAACAGAGGTGCAGAAAAAGGCAAAAGAACTTCAGAAAGAGGCAAAGAGATATGCAGAAAGAGGCAAGAGAGGTGCACAGAGAGGGAAGAAGGGTGCAGAAAGAGGCAATAGGGGTGCAGAAAGAAGCAAGAGAGGTACAAAATGAAGCAAAAGAAGTGCAGAAAGAGGCAGCAGAAGTGCAGAAAAAGGCAAGAAAGGTGCAGAAACAGGCAGGCAGGAGAGGTACAGAAAGAGGGAACAGGTGTGGGAAAAAGAGGCAAAGAGGGGTACAGAAAGAAGAAAGTGAGGCACAGAAAGAGACAACAGAGGTGTAGAAAGAGGCAAGAGAGGTGCAGAAAGAAGAGAGTGAGGTACAGAAAGAGGAAAGAGAAGTGCAGAAAGAGGCAAGAAAGGTATAGAAAGAGGCAAGAGAGGTGCAGAAGGAGGGAAGAGGAGTGCAGAAAGAGGCAAGAGGGGTGCATAAAGAAGCAATAGAGGTGCACAAAGAAGCAATAGAGTGCTGAAAGAAGCAATATAGATGCAGAAAGAAGCAAGAGAAGGGCAGAAAGAAGCAATAGAGGTGCAGAAAGAGGCAAGAGGGGTGCAGAAAGAGGCAAGAGAAGTGCAGAAAGAAGCAACAGAAATGCAGAAAGAGGCAAGAGAAGTGCAGAAAGAGGCAAGAGAGGTGCAGATACAGGCAACAGAGGTGCAGAAAGAGGGAAGAGGGGTACAGAAAGAGGGAAGAGGGGTGCATAAAGAAGCAAGAGAGGTGGAGAAAGAAGCAAGAGAAGTGCAGAAAGAAGCAACAGAGGTGCAGAAAAGAGGCAAGAGAAGTGCAGAAAGAGGCAAGAGGGGTGCAGAAAGAGGCAAGAGAAGTGCAGAAAGAAGCAACAGAAATGCAGAAAGAGGCAAGAGAAGTGCAGAAAGAGGCAAGAGAGGTGCAGATACAGGCAACAGAGGTGCAGAAAGAGGGAAGAGGGGTACAGAAAGAAGCAAGAGAGGTGCAGAAAGAAACAAGTGTGGTGCAGAAAGAGGCAAGAGAGGTGCAGAAAGAGGCAAGAGAGGTGCAGAAAGAGGGAAGAGGGTGCAGAAAGAGGTAAGAGAAGTGCAGAAAGAAGCAAGAGAGGGTGCAGAAAGAAGCAAGAGAAGTGCAGAAAGAAGCAACAGAGGTGCAGAAAGAGGCAAGAGAAGTGCAGAAAGAGGCAGGAGAACTGCAGAAAGAGGCAAGAGAGTTGCAGAAACAGGCAAAATAGGTACAGAAAGAGGCAAGAGGGGTGCATAAAGAAGCAATAGAGGTGCACAAAGAAGCAATAGAGGTGCTGAAAGAAGCAATAGAGATGCAGAAAGAAGCAAGAGAAATGCAGAAAGAAGCAACAGAGGTGCAGAAAAGAGGCAAGAGGGGTGCAGAAAGAGGCAAGTGAAGTGTAGAAAGAAGCAACAGAAATGCAGAAAGAGGCAACAGAAGTGCAGAAAGAGGCAAGAGAAGTGCAGAAAGATGGAAGAGGGATGCAGAAAGAGGGAAGAGGGGTGCAGAAAGAAGCAAGAGAGGTGCAGAAAGAAGCAAGAGAAGTGCAGAAAGAAGCAAGAGAAGTGCAGAAAGAGGCAAGAGAGGTGCAGAAACAGGCAAGAGAGGTGCAGAAAGAAGGAAGAGGGGTACAGAAAGAAGCAAGAGAGGTGCAGAAAGAATCAAGGTAAATGCAGAAAGAAGCAAGTGGGGTGCAGAAAGAGGCAAGAGAGGTGCAGGAAGGAGTCAAGAGGGGTGCAGAAAGAGGCAAGAGAAGTGCAGAAAGATGCAACAGAGGTGCAGAAGGAGGCAAGAGAACTGGAGAAAGAGGCAAGAGACTTGCAGAAAGAAGAAAAAGGGGTACAGAAAGAGGCAAGAGGGGTACAGAAAGAAGCAAGAGAGGTGGAGAAAGACGCAAGAGCAGTGCAGAAAGAACCAACAGAGGAGCAGAAAGGGGCAAGAGGGGTGTTGAAAGAGGCAAGAGAAGTGCAGAAAGAAGATACAGAGGTGCAAAGAGGCAAGAGAAGTGCAGAAAGAAGCAAGAGACATGCAGAAACAGGCAGGAGAGGTGCAGAAAGAGGGAAGAGGGGTGCAGAAAGAGACAAGAGAGGTACAGAAAGAGGGAAGAGGGTGTAGAAAAAGTGCAAGAGGGGTGTAGAAAAAGTGCAAGAGGGTGAAGACAGAAGCAAGTGAGGTGAAGAAAGAGGCAAGGGAGGTGCAGAAAGAGGCAAGAGAGGTGTAGAAACAAGCAAGAGAAGTGCAGAAACAGGCAAGAGAAGTACTGAAAGAAGCAACAGAGGTGTAGAAAGAAGCAATAGAAGTAATGAAAGAGACAAGAGAGTTGGAGAAAGAAACAAGAGACGTGCAGAAAAAAAGCAAGAGACGTGCAGAAAGAGGCAGGAGAGTTGTAGAAACAGGCGAGAGAGGTGCAGAAAGAGGCGAGAGAGGTGCAGAAAGAGGCAAGAGAGGTGTAGAAACAGGCAAGAGAAATGCAGAAACAGGCAAGAGAAGTACTGAAAGAAGTAACAGAGGTGTAGAAAGAAGCAATAGAAGTGATGAAAGAGACAAGAGAGTTGGAGAAAGAAACAAAAGAGGTGCAGAAAAAAAGCAAGAGAAGTACAGAAAGAGGCAAGCGAGGTGGAGAAAGAGGCAGGAGAGTTGTAGAAACAGGCGAGAGAGGTGCAGAAAGAGGCGAGAGAGGTGCAGAAAGAGGCAAGAGAGGTGCAGAAACAGGCAAGAGAAGTGCAGAAACAGGCAAGAGAAGTACTTAAAGAAGTAACAAAGGTGTAGAAAGAAGCAATAGCAGTGATGAAAGAGACAAAGAGAGTTGGAGAAAGAAACAAGAGAGGTGCAGAAAAAAGCAAGAGAAGTGCAGAAAGAGGCAAGTGAGGTGCAGAAAGAGGCAGGAGAGTTGCAGAAACAGGCGAGAGAGGTGCAGAAAGAGGAAAGAGGGGTACAGAAAGAGACAAAAGGGGTGCAGAAAGAAGCAAGTGAGATGTGTAAAAAAGCAAGAGAAGTGCAGAAAGAACCAAAGGAGGTGCAGAAAGAGGCAAGAGGGATTCAGAAAGAGGCAACAGAAGTACAGAAAGTAGCAACAGAGGTGCAGAAAAAGGCAAGAGAACTGCAGAAAGAGGCAAGAGATATGCAGAAAGAGGCAAGAGAGGTGCACAAAGAGAGAAGAAGGGTGCAGAAAGAGGCAAGAGAGGTGCAGAAAGAGGCAAGAGAGGTGCAGAAGGAAGGAAGAGGAGTGCAGAAAGAGGCATGAAAGGTGCAGAAACAGGCAGGCAGGAGAGGTACAGAAAGAGGGAACAGGGGTGCAAAAAGAGGCAAGAAAGGTACAGAAAGAGGGAAGAAGGATGCAGAAAGAGGCAACAGGGGTACAGAAAGAAGCAAGTGAGGTACAGAAAGAGGCAACAGAGGTGCAGAAAGAGGCAAGAGAGGTACAGAAAGAAGAGAGTGAGGTACAGAAAGAGGAAAGAGAAGTGCCGAAAGAGGCAAGAAAGGTGCAGAAAGAGGCAAGAGAGGTGCAGAAAGAGGCAAGAGAGGTGCAGAAGGAGGGAAGAGGCGTGCAGAAAGAGGCAAGAGGGGTGCATAAAGAAGCAATAGAGGTGCACAAAGAAGCAATAGAGGTGCTGAAAGAAGCAATAGAGATGCAGAAAAAAGCAAGAGAAATGCAGAAAGAAGCAACAGAGGTGCAGAAAGAGGCAAGAGGGGTGCAGAAAGAGGCAAGAGGGGTGCAGAAAGAGGCAAGTGAAGTGCAGAAAGAAGCAACAGAAATGCAGAAAGAGGCAACAGAAGTGCAGAAAGAGGCAAGAGAAGTGCAGAAAGAGGCAAGAGAGGTGCAGAAATGGGCAACAGAGGTGCAGAAAGAGGGAAGAGGGGTGCAGAAAGAGGCAAGAGGGGTACAGAAAGAAGAAAGAGTGTAGAAAGAGGCAACAGAGGTGTAGAAAGAGGCAAGAGAGGTGCAGAAAGAAGAGAGTGAGGTACAGAAAGAGGAAAGAGAAGTGCAGAAAGAGGCAAGAAAGGTGCAGAAAGAGGCAAGAGAGGTGCCAAAGGAGGGAAGAGTATTGCAGAAAGAGGCAAGAGGGGTGCATAAAGAAGCAATAGAGGTGCACAAAGAAGCAATAGAGGTGCTGAAAGAAGCAATATAGATTCAGAAAGAAGCAAGAGAAGTGCAGAAAGAAGCAATAGAGGTGCAGAAAGAGGCAAGAAGGGTGCAGAAAGAGGCAAGAGAAGTGCAGAAAGAAGCAACAGAAATGCAGAAAGAGGCAAGAGAAGTGCAGAAAGAGGCAAGAGAAGTGCAGAAAGAGGCAAGAGAAGTGCTGAAAGAAGCTATATAGATGCAGAAAGAAGCAAGAGAAGTGCAGAAAGAAGCAAGAAAGGTGCAGAAAGAGGCAAGAGAGGTGCAGAAGGAGGGAAAAGGAGTGCAGAAAGAGGCAAGAGGGGTGCATAAGGAAGCAATATAGGTGCACAAAGAAGCAATAGAGGTGCTGAAAGAAGCAATAGAGATGCAGAAAGAAGCAAGAGAAATGCAGAAAGAAGCAACAGAGGTGCAGAAAGAGGCAAGAGGGGTGCAGAAAGAGGCAAGTGAAGTGCAGAAAGAAGCAACAGAAATACAGAAAGAGGCAACAGAAGTGCAGAAAGAGGTAAGAGAAGTACAGAAAGAGGCAAGAGAGGTGCAGAAACGGGCAACAGAGGTGCAGAAAGAGGCAAGAGGGGTGCAGAAAGAGGGAAGAGGGGTGCAGAAAGAAGCAAGAGAAGTGCAGAAAGAAGCAAGAGAAGTGCAGAAAGAAGCAACAGAGGTGCAGAAAGAGGCAAAGAGAAGTGCAGAAAGAAGCAAGAGAAGTGCAGAAAAGAGGCAAGAGAGGTGCAGAAAGAGGCAAGAGAGGTGCAGAAAGAGGCAAGAGAGGTGCAGAAAGAGGCAAGAGAGGTGCAGAAACAGGCAAGAGAGGTGCAGAAAGAAGGAAGAGGGGTGCAGAAAGAAGCAAGAGAGGTGCAGAAAGAAGCAAGAGAGGTGCAGAAAGAATCAAGGGAAATGCAGAAAGAAGCAAGTGGGGTGCAGAAAGAGGCAAAGAGGAGGTGCAGAAGGACTCAAGAGGGGTGCAGAAAGAGGCAAGAGAAGTGCAGAAAGATGCAACAGAGGTACAGAAGGAGGCAAGAGAACTGGAGAAAGAGGCAAGAGACTTGCAGAAAGAAGAAAGAGGGGTGCAGAAAGAGGCAAGAGGGGTACAGAAAGAAGCAAGAGAGGTGCAGAAAGACGCAAGAGAAGTGCAGAAAGAAGCAAGACACATGCAGAAACTGGCAGGAGAGGTGCAGAAAGAGGGAAGAGGGGTACAGAATGAGACAAGAGCAAGTGAGGTGAAGAAAGAGGCAAGGGAGGTGCAGAAAAAGGCAAGAGAGGTGTAGAAACAGGCAAGAGAAGTGCAGAAACAGGCAAGAGAAGTACTGAAGAAGCAACAGAGGTGTAGAAAGAAGCAATAGAAGTAATGAAAGAGACAAGAGAGTTGGAGAAAGAAACAAGAGAGGTGCAGAAAAAAAGCAAGAGACGTGCAGAAAGAGGCAAGTGAGGTGCAGAAAGAGGCAGGAGAGTTGTAGAAACAGGCGAGAGAGATGCAGAAAGAGGAAAGAGGGGTACATAAAGAGGCAAGAGGGGTGCAGAAAGAAGCAAGAGAGATGTGTAAAAAAGCAAGTGAAGTGCAGAAAGAACCAACAGAGGTGCAGAAAGAGGCAAGAGGGGTGCAGAAAGAGGCAACAGAAGTGCAGAAAGTAGCAACAGAGGTGCAGAAAAAGGCAAAAGAACTTCAGAAAGAGGCAAGAGATATGCAGAAAGAGGCAGAGAGGTGCACAGAGAGGGAAGAAGGGTGCAGAAAGAGGCAATAGGGGTGCAGAAAGAAGCAAGAGAGGTACAAAAAGAAGCAAAAGAAGTGCAGAAAGAGGCAGCAGAAGTGCAGAAAAGGCAAGATAGGTGCAGAAACAGGCAGGCAGGAGAGGTACAGAAAGAGGGAACAGGTGTGGAAAAAGAGGCAAGAGGGTACAGAAAGAAGAAAGTGAGGCACAGAAAGAGACAACAGAGGTGTAGAAAGAGGGAAGAGGGTGCAGAAAGAGGCAAGAGGGGTGAAGACAGAAGCAAGTGAGGTGAAGAAAGAGGCGAGAGAGGTGCAGAAAGAGGCAAGAGAGGTGCAGAAACAGGCAAGAGAAGTGCAGAAACAGGCAAGAGAAGTACTGAAAGAAGTAACAGAGGTGTAGAAAGAAGCAATAGAAGTGATGAAAGAGACAAGAGAGTTGGAGAAAGAAACAAGAGAGGTGCAGAAAGAAGAAAGAGCCATGCAGCAAAAAACCAACAGAGATGCAGAAAGAGGCAAGAGGGGTGCAGCAAGAGAAGTGCAGAAAGAAGCAAAAGAGATGCAGAAAGAGGCAAGAGAACTGCAGAAAGAGGCAAGAGATGTGCAGAAACAGGCAACAGAGAGGTGCACAAAGAGGGAAGAAGGGTGCAGAAAGAGGCTAGAGGGATGCAAAAAGAAGCAAAAAAAGTACAGAAATAAGCGATAGAGGTGCAGAAAGAGGCAGGAGAAGTGCAAAAAGAGGCATGAAAGGTGCAGAAACAGGCAAGAGAGGTGCAGAAAGAAGGAACAGGGGTGCAAAAGTGGCAAGAGAGGTACAGAAAGAGGGAAGAAGGGTACAGTAAGAGGCAAGAGGGGTACAGAAAGAACCAAGTGAGGTGCAGAAAGAGGCAAGAGAGGTGCAGAAACAGGCAAGGGTAGTGCTGAAAGAAACAACAGAGGTGTAGAAAGAAGTAAGATAAGTGAAGAAAGAGGCGAGAGAGGTGCAGAAAGAGGCAAGAGAGGTGCAGAAACAGGCAAGAGAAGTGCAGAAACAGGCAAGAGAAGTACTGAAAGAAGTAACAGAGGTGTAGAAAGAAGCAATAGAAGTGATGAAAGAGACAAAGAGAGTTGGAGAAAGAAACAAGAGAGGTGCAGAAAAAAAGCAAGAGAAGTGCAGAAAGAGGCAAGTGAGGTGCAGAAAGAGGCAGGAGAGTTGCAGAAACAGGCGAGAGAGGTGCAGAAAGAGGAAAGAGGGGTACAGAAAGAGGCAAGAGGGGTGCAGAAAGAAGCAAGTGAGATGTGTAAAAAGCAAGAGAAGTGCAGAAAGAACCAACGGAGGTGCAGAAAGAGGCAAGAGGGATTCAGAAAGAGGCAACAGAAGTGCAGAAAGTAGCAACAGAGGTGCAGAAAAAGGCAAGAGAACTGCAGAAAGAGGCAAGAGATGTGCAGAAAGAGGCAAGAGAGGTGCACAAAGAGAGAAGAAGAGGTGCAAAAAGAGGCAAGAGGCGTGCAGAAAGAAGCAAGAGAGGTGCAGAAAGAAGCAAAGAAGTGCAGAAAGAGGCAAGAGAGGTGCAGAAAGAAAAGAGTGAAGGACAGAAAGAGGAAAGAGAAGTGCAGAAAGAGGCAAGAAAGGTGCAGAAAGAGGCAAGAGAGGTGGAGAAGGAAGGAAGAGGAGTGCAGAAAGAGGCATGATAGGTGCAGAAACAGGCAGGCAGGAGAGGTACAGAAAGAGGGAACGGGGTGCAAAAAGAGGCAAGAAAGGTACAGAAAGAGGGAAGAGGGGTGCAGAAAGAGGCAAGAGGGGTACAGAAAGAAGAAAGTGAGGTGCAGAAAGAGGCAACAGAGGTGCAGAAAGAGGCAAGAGAGGTACAGAAAGAAGAGAGTGAGGTACGGAAAGAGGAAAGAGAAGTGCCGAAAGAGGCAAGAAAGGTGCAGAAAAGAGGCAAGAGAGTGCAGAAGGAGGGAAGAGGAGTGCAGAAAGAACCAACAGAGGAGCAGAAAGAGGCAAGAGAAGTGCAGAAAAGAAGCAAGACACATGCAGAAACTGGCAGGAGAGGTGCAGAAAGAGGGAAGAGGGGTGCAGAAAAGAGACAAGAGCAAGTGAGGTGAAGAAAGAGGCAAGGGAGGTGCAGAAAAAGGCAAGAGAGGTGTAGAAACAGGCAAGAGAAGTGCAGAAACAGGCAACAGAAGTACTGAAGAAGCAACAGAGGTGTAGAAAGAAGCAATAGAAGTAATGAAAGAGACAAGAGAGTTGGAGAAAGAAACAAGAGAGGTGCAGAAAAAAAAGCAAGAGACGTGCAGAAAGAGGCAAGTGAGGTGCAGAAAGAGGCAGGAGAGTTGTAGAAACAGGCGAGAGAGATGCAGAAAGAGGAAAGAGGGGTACATAAAGAGGCAAGAGGGGTGCAGAAAGAAGCAAGAGAGATGTGTAAAAAAGCAAGTGAAGTGCAGAAAGAACCAACAGAGGTGCAGAAAGAGGCAAGAGGGGTGCAGAAAGAGGCAACAGAAGTGCAGAAAGTAGCAACAGAGGTGCAGAAAAAGGCAAAAGAACTTCAGAAAGAGGCAAGAGATATGCAGAAAGAGGCAAGAGAGGTGCACAGAGAGGGAAGAAGGGTGCAGAAAGAGGCAATAGGGGTGCAGAAAGAAGCAAGAGAGGTACAAAATGAAGCAAAAGAAGTGCAGAAAGAGGCAGCAGAAGTGCAGAAAAAGGCAAGAAAGGTGCAGAAACAGGCAGGCAGGAGAGGTACAGAAAGAGGGAACAGGTGTGGAAAAAGAGGCAAGAGGGGTACAGAAAGAAGAAAGTGAGGCACAGAAAGAGACAACAGAGGTGTAGAAAGAGGCAAGAGAGGTGCAGAAAGAAGAGAGTGAGGTACAGAAAGAGGAAAGAGAAGTGCAGAAAGAGGCAAGAAAGGTATAGAAAGAGGCAAGAGAGGTGCAGAAGGAGGGAAGAGGAGTGCAGAAAGAGGCAAGAGGGGTGCATAAAGAAGCAATAGAGGTGCACAAAGAAGCAATAGAGTGCTGAAAGAAGCAATATAGATGCAGAAAGAAGCAAGAGAAGGGCAGAAAGAAGCAATAGAGGTGCAGAAAGAGGCAAGAGGGTGCAGAAAGAGGCAAGAGAAGTGCAGAAAGAAGCAACAGAAATGCAGAAAGAGGCAAGAGAAGTGCAGAAAGAGGCAAGAGAGGTGCAGATACAGGCAACAGAGGTGCAGAAAGAGGGAAGAGGGGTACAGAAAGAGGGAAGAGGGGTGCATAAAGAAGCAAGAGAGGTGCAGAAAGAAGCAAGAGAAGTGCAGAAAGAAGCAACAGAGGTGCAGAAAGAGGCAAGAGAAGTCCAGAAAGAGGCAAGAGGGGTGCAGAAAGAGGCAAGAGAAGTGCAGAAAGAAGCAACAGAAATGCAGAAAGAGGCAAGAGAAGTGCAGAAAGAGGCAAGAGAGGTGCAGATACAGGCAACAGAGGTGCAGAAAGAGGGAAGAGGGGTACAGAAAGAAGCAAGAGAGGTGCAGAAAGAAACAAGTGTGGTGCAGAAAGAGGCAAGAGAGGTGCAGAAAGAGGCAAGAGAGGTGCAGAAAGAGGGAAGAGGGTGCAGAAAGAGGTAAGAGAAGTGCAGAAAGAAGCAAGAGAGGTGCAGAAAGAAGCAAGAGAAGTGCAGAAAGAAGCAACAGAGGTGCAGAAAGAGGCAAGAGAAGTGCAGAAAGAGGCAGGAGAACTGCAGAAAGAGGCAAGAGAGTTGCAGAAACAGGCAAAATAGGTACAGAAAGAGGCAAGAGGGGTGCATAAAGAAGCAATAGAGGTGCACAAAGAAGCAATAGAGGTGCTGAAAGAAGCAATAGAGATGCAGAAAGAAGCAAGAGAAATGCAGAAAGAAGCAACAGAGGTGCAGAAAGAGGCAAGAGGGGTGCAGAAAGAGGCAAGTGAAGTGTAGAAAGAAGCAACAGAAATGCAGAAAGAGGCAACAGAAGTGCAGAAAGAGGCAAGAGAAGTGCAGAAAGATGGAAGAGGGATGCAGAAAGAGGGAAGAGGGGTGCAGAAAGAAGCAAGAGAGGTGCAGAAAGAAGCAAGAGAAGTGCAGAAAGAAGCAAGAGAAGTGCAGAAAGAGGCAAGAGAGGTGCAGAAACAGGCAAGAGAGGTGCAGAAAGAAGGAAGAGGGGTACAGAAAGAAGCAAGAGAGGTGCAGAAAGAATCAAGGTAAATGCAGAAAGAAGCAAGTGGGGTGCAGAAAGAGGCAAGAAAGGTGCAGAAGGAGTCAAGAGGGGTGCAGAAAGAGGCAAGAGAAGTGCAGAAAGATGCAACAGAGGTGCAGAAGGAGGCAAGAGAACTGGAGAAAGAGGCAAGAGACTTGCAGAAAGAAGAAAAAGGGGTACAGAAAGAGGCAAGAGGGGTACAGAAAGAAGCAAGAGAGGTGGAGAAAGACGCAAGAGCAGTGCAGAAAGAACCAACAGAGGAGCAGAAAGGGGCAAGAGGGGTGTTGAAAGAGGCAAGAGAAGTGCAGAAAGAAGATACAGAGGTGCAAAAAGAGGCAAGAGAAGTGCAGAAAGAAGCAAGAGACATGCAGAAACAGGCAGGAGAGGTGCAGAAAGAGGGAAGAGGGGTGCAGAAAGAGACAAGAGAGGTACAGAAAGAGGGAAGAGGGTGTAGAAAAAGTGCAAGAGGGGTGTAGAAAAAGTGCAAGAGGGTGAAGACAGAAGCAAGTGAGGTGAAGAAAGAGGCAAGGGAGGTGCAGAAAGAGGCAAGAGAGGTGTAGAAACAAGCAAGAGAAGTGCAGAAACAGGCAAGAGAAGTACTGAAAGAAGCAACAGAGGTGTAGAAAGAAGCAATAGAAGTAATGAAAGAGACAAGAGAGTTGGAGAAAGAAACAAGAGACGTGCAGAAAAAAGCAAGAGACGTGCAGAAAGAGGCAAGTGAGGTGCAGAAAGAGGCAGGAGAGTTGTAGAAACAGGCGAGAGAGATGCAGAAAGAGGAAAGAGGGGTACATAAAGAGGCAAGAGGGGTGCAGAAAGAAGCAAGAGAGATGTGTAAAAAAGCAAGTGAAATGCAGAAAGAACCAACAGAGGTGCAGAAAGAGGCAAGAGGGTGCAGAAAGAAGCAAGTGAGATGTGTAAAAAAGCAAGAGAAGTGCAGAAAGAACCAACGGAGGTGCAGAAAGAGGCAAGAGGGATTCAGAAAGAGGCAACAGAAGTGCAGAAAGTAGCAACAGAGGTGCAGAAAAAGGCAAGAGAACTGCAGAAAGAGGCAAGAGATGTGCAGAAAGAGGCAAGAGAGGTGCACAAAGAGAGAAGAAGGAGTGCAAAAAGAGGCAAGAGGCGTGCAGAAAGAAGCAAGAGAGGTGCAGAAAGAAGCAAAGAAGTGCAGAAAGAGGCAAGAGAGGTGCAGAAAGAAAAGAGTGAAGGACAGAAAGAGGAAAGAGAAGTGCAGAAAGAGGCAAGAAAGGTGCAGAAAGAGGTAAGAGAGGTGCAGAAGGAAGGAAGAGGAGTGCAGAAAGAGGCATGAAAGGTGCAGAAACAGGCAGGCAGGAGAGGTACAGAAAGAGGGAACGGGGTGCAAAAAGAGGCAAGAAAGGTACAGAAAGAGGGAAGAGGGGTGCAGAAAGAGGCAAGAGGGGTACAGAAAGAAGAAAGTGAGGTGCAGAAAGAGGCAACAGAGGTGCAGAAAGAGGCAAGAGAGGTACAGAAAGAAGAGAGTGAGGTACGGAAAGAGGAAAGAGAAGTGCCGAAAGAGGCAAGAAAGGTGCAGAAAGAGGCAAGAGAGGTGCAGAAGGAGGGAAGAGGAGTGCAGAAAGAACCAACAGAGGTGCAGAAAGAGGCAAGAGAAGTGCAGAAAGAAGCAAGACACATGCAGAAACTGGCAGGAGAGGTGCAGAAAGAGGGAAGAGGGGTGCAGAAAAGAGACAAAGAGCAAGTGAGGTGAAGAAAGAGGCAAGGGAGGTGCAGAAAAAGGCAAGAGAGGTGTAGAAACAGGCAAGAGAAGTGCAGAAACAGGCAAGAGAAGTACTGAAGAAGCAACAGAGGTG
Source organism: Calotriton arnoldi (assembly GCA_963921515.1). Taxonomy (NCBI): domain Eukaryota; kingdom Metazoa; phylum Chordata; class Amphibia; order Caudata; family Salamandridae; genus Calotriton; species Calotriton arnoldi. The sequence continues at coordinate 2,130,893 of CAWUFW010000857.1, forward strand.
TAGAAAGAAGCAATAGAAGTAATGAAAGAGACAAGAGAGTTGGAGAAAGAAACAAGAGAGGTGCAGAAAAAAGCAAGAGACGTGCAGAAAGAGGCAAGTGAGGTGCAGAAAGAGGCAGGAGAGTTGTCAGAAACAGGCAGAGAGATGCAGAAAGAGGAAAGAGGGGTACATAAAGAGGCAAGAGGGTGCAGAAAGAAGCAAGAGAGATGTGTAAAAAAGCAAGTGAAGTGCAGAAAGAACCAACAGAGGTGCAGAAAGAGGCAAGAGGGGTGCAGAAAGAGGCAACAGAAGTGCAGAAAGTAGCAACAGAGGTGCAGAAAAAGGCAAAAGAACTTCAGAAAGAGGCAAAGAGATATGCAGAAAGAGGCAAGAGAGGTGCACAGAGAGGGAAGAAGGGTGCAGAAAGAGGCAATAGGGGTGCAGAAAGAAGCAAGAGAGGTACAAAATGAAGCAAAGAAGTGCAGAAAGAGGCAGCAGAAGTGCAGAAAAAGGCAAGAAAGGTGCAGAAACAGGCAGGCAGGAGAGGTACAGAAAGAGGGAACAGGTGTGGAAAAAGAGGCAAGAGGGGTACAGAAAGAAGAAAGTGAGGCACAGAAAGAGACAACAGAGGTGTAGAAAGAGGCAAGAGAGGTGCAGAAAGAAGAGAGTGAGGTACAGAAAGAGGAAAGAGAAGTGCAGAAAGAGAGCAAGAAAGGTATAGAAAGAGGCAAGAGAGGTGCAGAAGGAGGGAAGAGGAGTGCAGAAAGAGGCAAGAGGGTGCATAAAGAAGCAATAGAGGTGCACAAAGAAGCAATAGAGTGCTGAAAGAAGCAATATAGATGCAGAAAGAAGCAAGAGAAGGGCAGAAAGAAGCAATAGAGGTGCAGAAAGAGGCAAGAGGGGTGCAGAAAGAGGCAAGAGAAATGCAGAAAGAAGCAACAGAAATGCAGAAAGAGGCAAGAGAAGTGCAGAAAGAGGCAAGAGAGGGTGCAGATACAGGCAACAGAGGTGCAGAAAGAGGAAGAGGGGTACAGAAAGAGGGAAGAGGGGTGCATAAAGAAGCAAGAGAGGTGCAGAAAGAAGCAAGAGAAGTGCAGAAAGAAGCAACAGAGGTGCAGAAAGAGGCAAGAGAAGTCCAGAAAGAGGCAAGAGGGGTGCAGAAAGAGGCAAGAGAAGTGCAGAAAGAGGCAACAGAAATGCAGAAAGAGGCAAGAGAAGTGCAGAAAGAGGCAAGAGAGGTGCAGATACAGGCAACAGAGGTGCAGAAAGAGGGAAGAGGGGTACAGAAAGAAGCAAGAGAGGTGCAGAAAGAAACAAGTGTGGTGCAGAAAGAGGCAAGAGAGGTGCAGAAAGAGGCAAGAGAGGTGCAGAAAGAGGGAAGAGGGTGCAGAAAGAGGTAAGAGAAGTGCAGAAAGAAGCAAGAGAGGTGCAGAAAGAAGCAAGAGAAGTGCAGAAAGAAGCAACAGAGGTGCAGAAAGAGGCAAGAGAAGTGCAGAAAGAGGCAGGAGAACTGCAGAAAGAGGCAAGAGAGTTGCAGAAACAGGCAAAATAGGTACAGAAAGAGGCAAGAGGGGTGCATAAAGAAGCAATAGAGGTGCACAAAGAAGCAATAGAGGTGCTGAAAGAAGCAATAGAGATGCAGAAAGAAGCAAGAGAAATGCAGAAAGAAGCAACAGAGGTGCAGAAAGAGGCAAGAGGGGTGCAGAAAGAGGCAAGTGAAGTGTAGAAAGAAGCAACAGAAATGCAGAAAGAGGCAACAGAAGTGCAGAAAGAGGCAAGAGAAGTGCAGAAAGATGGAAGAGGGATGCAGAAAGAGGGAAGAGGGGTGCAGAAAGAAGCAAGAGAGGTGCAGAAAGAAGCAAGAGAAGTGCAGAAAGAAGCAAGAGAAGTGCAGAAAGAGGCAAGAGAGGTGCAGAAACAGGCAAGAGAGGTGCAGAAAGAAGGAAGAGGGGTACAGAAAGAAGCAAGAGAGGTGCAGAAAGAATCAAGGTAAATGCAGAAAGAAGCAAGTGGGGTGCAGAAAGAGGCAAGAGAGGTGCAGAAGGAGTCAAGAGGGGTGCAGAAAGAGGCAAGAGAAGTGCAGAAAGATGCAACAGAGGTGCAGAAGGAGGCAAGAGAACTGGAGAAAGAGGCAAGAGACTTGCAGAAAGAAGAAAAAGGGGTACAGAAAGAGGCAAGAGGGGTACAGAAAGAAGCAAGAGAGGTGGAGAAAGACGCAAGAGCAGTGCAGAAAGAACCAACAGAGGAGCAGAAAGGGGCAAGAGGGGTGTTGAAAGAGGCAAGAGAAGTGCAGAAAGAAGATACAGAGGTACAAAAAGAGGCAAGAGAAGTGCAGAAAGAAGCAAGAGACATGCAGAAACAGGCAGGAGAGGTGCAGAAAGAGGGAAGAGGGGTGCAGAAAGAGACAAGAGAGGTACAGAAAGAGGGAAGAGGGGTGTAGAAAAAGTGCAAGAGGGGTGTAGAAAAAGTGCAAGAGGGGTGAAGACAGAAGCAAGTGAGGTGAAGAAAGAGGCAAGGGAGGTGCAGAAAGAGGCAAGAGAGGTGTAGAAACAAGCAAGAGAAGTGCAGAAACAGGCAAGAGAAGTACTGAAAGAAGCAACAGAGGTGTAGAAAGAAGCAATAGAAGTAATGAAAGAGACAAGAGAGTTGGAGAAAGAAACAAGAGACGTGCAGAAAAAAAGCAAGAGACGTGCAGAAAGAGGCAAGTGAGGTGCAGAAAGAGGCAGGAGAGTTGTAGAAACAGGCGAGAGAGATGCAGAAAGAGGAAAGAGGGGTACATAAAGAGGCAAGAGGGGTGCAGAAAGAAGCAAGAGAGATGTGTAAAAAAGCAAGTGAAATGCAGAAAGAACCAACAGAGGTGCAGAAAGAGGCAAGAGGGGTGCAGAAAGAAGCAAGTGAGATGTGTAAAAAGCAAGAGAAGTGCAGAAAGAACCAACGGAGGTGCAGAAAGAGGCAAGAGGGATTCAGAAAGAGGCAACAGAAGTGCAGAAAGTAGCAACAGAGGTGCAGAAAAAGGCAAGAGAACTGCAGAAAGAGGCAAGAGATGTGCAGAAAGAGGCAAGAGAGGTGCACAAAGAGAGAAGAAGGGTGCAAAAAGAGGCAAGAGGCGTGCAGAAAGAAGCAAGAGAGGTGCAGAAAGAAGCAAAAGAAGTGCAGAAAGAGGCAAGAGAGGTGCAGAAAGAAAAGAGTGAAGGACAGAAAGAGGAAAGAGAAGTGCAGAAAGAGGCAAGAAAGGTGCAGAAAGAGGCAAGAGAGGTGCAGAAGGAAGGAAGAGGAGTGCAGAAAGAGGCATGAAAGGTGCAGAAACAGGCAGGCAGGAGAGGTACAGAAAGAGGGAACGGGGTGCAAAAAGAGGCAAGAAAGGTACAGAAAGAGGGAAGAGGGGTGCAGAAAGAGGCAAGAGGGGTACAGAAAGAAGAAAGTGAGGTGCAGAAAGAGGCAACAGAGGTGCAGAAAGAGGCAAGAGAGGTACAGAAAGAAGAGAGTGAGGTACGGAAAGAGGAAAGAGAAGTGCCGAAAGAGGCAAGAAAGGTGCAGAAAGAGGCAAGAGAGGTGCAGAAGGAGGGAAGAGGAGTGCAGAAAGAACCAACAGAGGAGCAGAAAGAGGCAAGAGAAGTGCAGAAAGAAGCAAGACACATGCAGAAACTGGCAGGAGAGGTGCAGAAAGAGGGAAGAGGGGTGCAGAAAGAGACAAGAGCAAGTGAGGTGAAGAAAGAGGCAAGGGAGGTGCAGAAAAAGGCAAGAGAGGTGTAGAAACAGGCAAGAGAAGTGCAGAAACAGGCAAGAGAAGTACTGAAGAAGCAACAGAGGTGTAGAAAGAAGCAATAGAAGTAATGAAAGAGACAAGAGAGTTGGAGAAAGAAACAAGAGAGGTGCAGAAAAAAGCAAGAGACGTGCAGAAAGAGGCAAGTGAGGTGCAGAAAGAGGCAGGAGAGTTGTAGAAACAGGCGAGAGAGATGCAGAAAGAGGAAAGAGGGGTACATAAAGAGGCAAGAGGGGTGCAGAAAGAAGCAAGAGAGATGTGTAAAAAAGCAAGTGAAGTGCAGAAAGAACCAACAGAGGTGCAGAAAGAGGCAAGAGGGGTGCAGAAAGAGGCAACAGAAGTGCAGAAAGTAGCAACAGAGGTGCAGAAAAAGGCAAAAGAACTTCAGAAAGAGGCAAGAGATATGCAGAAAGAGGCAAGAGAGGTGCACAGAGAGGGAAGAAGGGTGCAGAAAGAGGCAATAGGGGTGCAGAAAGAAGCAAGAGAGGTACAAAATGAAGCAAAAGAAGTGCAGAAAGAGGCAGCAGAAGTGCAGAAAAAGGCAAGAAAGGTGCAGAAACAGGCAGGCAGGAGAGGTACAGAAAGAGGGAACAGGTGTGGAAAAAGAGGCAAGAGGGGTACAGAAAGAAGAAAGTGAGGCACAGAAAGAGACAACAGAGGTGTAGAAAGAGGCAAGAGAGGTGCAGAAAGAAGAGAGTGAGGTACAGAAAGAGGAAAGAGAAGTGCAGAAAGAGGCAAGAAAGGTATAGAAAGAGGCAAGAGAGGTGCAGAAGGAGGGAAGAGGAGTGCAGAAAGAGGCAAGAGGGGTGCATAAAGAAGCAATAGAGGTGCACAAAGAAGCAATAGAGTGCTGAAAGAAGCAATATAGATGCAGAAAGAAGCAAGAGAAGGGCAGAAAGAAGCAATAGAGGTGCAGAAAGAGGCAAGAGGGGTGCAGAAAGAGGCAAGAGAAGTGCAGAAAGAAGCAACAGAAATGCAGAAAGAGGCAAGAGAAGTGCAGAAAGAGGCAAGAGAGGTGCAGATACAGGCAACAGAGGTGCAGAAAGAGGGAAGAGGGGTACAGAAAGAGGGAAGAGGGGTGCATAAAGAAGCAAGAGAGGTGCAGAAAGAAGCAAGAGAAGTGCAGAAAGAAGCAACAGAGGTGCAGAAAGAGGCAAGAGAAGTCCAGAAAGAGGCAAGAGGGGTGCAGAAAGAGGCAAGAGAAGTGCAGAAAGAAGCAACAGAAATGCAGAAAGAGGCAAGAGAAGTGCAGAAAGAGGCAAGAGAGGTGCAGATACAGGCAACAGAGGTGCAGAAAGAGGGAAGAGGGGTACAGAAAGAAGCAAGAGAGGTGCAGAAAGAAACAAGTGTGGTGCAGAAAGAGGCAAGAGAGGTGCAGAAAGAGGCAAGAGAGGTGCAGAAAGAGGGAAGAGGGTACAGAAAGAGGTAAGAGAAGTGCAGAAAGAAGCAAGAGAGGTGCAGAAAGAAGCAAGAGAAGTGCAGAAAGAAGCAACAGAGGTGCAGAAAGAGGCAAGAGAAGTGCAGAAAGAGGCAGGAGAACTGCAGAAAGAGGCAAGAGAGTTGCAGAAACAGGCAAAATAGGTACAGAAAGAGGCAAGAGGGGTGCATAAAGAAGCAATAGAGGTGCACAAAGAAGCAATAGAGGTGCTGAAAGAAGCAATAGAGATGCAGAAAGAAGCAAGAGAAATGCAGAAAGAAGCAACAGAGGTGCAGAAAGAGGCAAGAGGGTGCAGAAAGAGGCAAGTGAAGTGTAGAAAGAAGCAACAGAAATGCAGAAAGAGGCAACAGAAGTGCAGAAAGAGGCAAGAGAAGTGCAGAAAGATGGAAGAGGGATGCAGAAAGAGGGAAGAGGGGTGCAGAAAGAAGCAAGAGAGGTGCAGAAAGAAGCAAGAGAAGTGCAGAAAGAAGCAAGAGAAGTGCAGAAAGAGGCAAGAGAGGTGCAGAAACAGGCAAGAGAGGTGCAGAAAGAAGGAAGAGGGGTACAGAAAGAAGCAAGAGAGGTGCAGAAAGAATCAAGGTAAATGCAGAAAGAAGCAAGTGGGGTGCAGAAAGAGGCAAGAGAGGTGCAGAAGGAGTCAAGAGGGGTGCAGAAAGAGGCAAGAGAAGTGCAGAAAGATGCAACAGAGGTGCAGAAGGAGGCAAGAGAACTGGAGAAAGAGGCAAGAGACTTGCAGAAAGAAGAAAAAGGGGTACAGAAAGAGGCAAGAGGGGTACAGAAAGAAGCAAGAGAGGTGGAGAAAGACGCAAGAGCAGTGCAGAAAGAACCAACAGAGGAGCAGAAAGGGGCAAGAGGGGTGTTGAAAGAGGCAAGAGAAGTGCAGAAAGAAGATACAGAGGTGCAAAAAGAGGCAAGAGAAGTGCAGAAAGAAGCAAGAGACATGCAGAAACAGGCAGGAGAGGTGCAGAAAGAGGGAAGAGGGGTGCAGAAAGAGACAAGAGAGGTACAGAAAGAGGGAAGAGGGGTGTAGAAAAAGTGCAAGAGGGGTGTAGAAAAAGTGCAAGAGGGGTGAAGACAGAAGCAAGTGAGGTGAAGAAAGAGGCAAGGGAGGTGCAGAAAGAGGCAAGAGAGGTGTAGAAACAAGCAAGAGAAGTGCAGAAACAGGCAAGAGAAGTACTGAAAGAAGCAACAGAGGTGTAGAAAGAAGCAATAGAAGTAATGAAAGAGACAAGAGAGTTGGAGAAAGAAACAAGAGACGTGCAGAAAAAAAGCAAGAGACGTGCAGAAAGAGGCAAGTGAGGTGCAGAAAGAGGCAGGAGAGTTGTAGAAACAGGCGAGAGAGATGCAGAAAGAGGAAAGAGGGGTACATAAAGAGGCAAGAGGGGTGCAGAAAGAAGCAAGAGAGATGTGTAAAAAAGCAAGTGAAGTGCAGAAAGAACCAACAGAGGTGCAGAAAGAGGCAAGAGGGGTGCAGAAAGAAGCAAGTGAGATGTGTAAAAAAGCAAGAGAAGTGCAGAAAGAACCAACGGAGGTGCAGAAAGAGGCAAGAGGGATTCAGAAAGAGGCAACAGAAGTGCAGAAAGTAGCAACAGAGGTGCAGAAAAAGGCAAGAGAACTGCAGAAAGAGGCAAGAGATGTGCAGAAAGAGGCAAGAGAGGTGCACAAAGAGAGAAGAAGGGTGCAAAAAGAGGCAAGAGGCGTGCAGAAAGAAGCAAGAGAGGTGCAGAAAGAAGCAAAAGAAGTGCAGAAAGAGGCAAGAGAGGTGCAGAAAGAAAAGAGTGAAGGACAGAAAGAGGAAAGAGAAGTGCAGAAAGAGGCAAGAAAGGTGCAGAAAGAGGCAAGAGAGGTGCAGAAGGAAGGAAGAGGAGTGCAGAAAGAGGCATGAAAGGTGCAGAAACAGGCAGGCAGGAGAGGTACAGAAAGAGGGAACGGGGTGCAAAAAGAGGCAAGAAAGGTACAGAAAGAGGGAAGAGGGGTGCAGAAAGAGGCAAGAGGGGTACAGAAAGAAGAAAGTGAGGTGCAGAAAGAGGCAACAGAGGTGCAGAAAGAGGCAAGAGAGGTACAGAAAGAAGAGAGTGAGGTACGGAAAGAGGAAAGAGAAGTGCCGAAAGAGGCAAGAAAGGTGCAGAAAGAGGCAAGAGAGGTGCAGAAGGAGGGAAGAGGAGTGCAGAAAGAACCAACAGAGGAGCAGAAAGAGGCAAGAGAAGTGCAGAAAGAAGCAAGACACATGCAGAAACTGGCAGGAGAGGTGCAGAAAGAGGGAAGAGGGGTGCAGAAAGAGACAAGAGCAAGTGAGGTGAAGAAAGAGGCAAGGGAGGTGCAGAAAAAGGCAAGAGAGGTGTAGAAACAGGCAAGAGAAGTGCAGAAACAGGCAAGAGAAGTACTGAAGAAGCAACAGAGGTGAAGAAAGAAGCAATAGAAGTAATGAAAGAGACAAGAGAGTTGGAGAAAGAAACAAGAGAGGTGCAGAAAAAAAGCAAGAGACGTGCAGAAAGAGGCAAGTGAGGTGCAGAAAGAGGCAGGAGAGTTGTAGAAACAGGCGAGAGAGATGCAGAAAGAGGAAAGAGGGGTACATAAAGAGGCAAGAGGGGTGCAGAAAGAAGCAAGAGAGATGTGTAAAAAAGCAAGTGAAGTGCAGAAAGAACCAACAGAGGTGCAGAAAGAGGCAAGAGGGGTGCAGAAAGAGGCAACAGAAGTGCAGAAAGTAGCAACAGAGGTGCAGAAAAAGGCAAAAGAACTTCAGAAAGAGGCAAGAGATATGCAGAAAGAGGCAAGAGAGGTGCACAGAGAGGGAAGAAGGGTGCAGAAAGAGGCAATAGGGGTGCAGAAAGAAGCAAGAGAGGTACAAAATGAAGCAAAAGAAGTGCAGAAAGAGGCAGCAGAAGTGCAGAAAAAGGCAAGAAAGGTGCAGAAACAGGCAGGCAGGAGAGGTACAGAAAGAGGGAACAGGTGTGGAAAAAGAGGCAAGAGGGGTACAGAAAGAAGAAAGTGAGGCACAGAAAGAGACAACAGAGGTGTAGAAAGAGGCAAGAGAGGTGCAGAAAGAAGAGAGTGAGGTACAGAAAGAGGAAAGAGAAGTGCAGAAAGAGGCAAGAAAGGTATAGAAAGAGGCAAGAGAGGTGCAGAAGGAGGGAAGAGGAGTGCAGAAAGAGGCAAGAGGGGTGCATAAAGAAGCAATAGAGGTGCACAAAGAAGCAATAGAGTGCTGAAAGAAGCAATATAGATGCAGAAAGAAGCAAGAGAAGGGCAGAAAGAAGCAATAGAGGTGCAGAAAGAGGCAAGAGGGGTGCAGAAAGAGGCAAGAGAAGTGCAGAAAGAAGCAACAGAAATGCAGAAAGAGGCAAGAGAAGTGCAGAAAGAGGCAAGAGAGGTGCAGATACAGGCAACAGAGGTGCAGAAAGAGGGAAGAGGGGTACAGAAAGAGGGAAGAGGGGTGCATAAAGAAGCAAGAGAGGTGCAGAAAGAAGCAAGAGAAGTGCAGAAAGAAGCAACAGAGGTGCAGAAAGAGGCAAGAGAAGTCCAGAAAGAGGCAAGAGGGGTGCAGAAAGAGGCAAGAGAAGTGCAGAAAGAAGCAACAGAAATGCAGAAAGAGGCAAGAGAAGTGCAGAAAGAGGCAAGAGAGGTGCAGATACAGGCAACAGAGGTGCAGAAAGAGGGAAGAGGGGTACAGAAAGAAGCAAGAGAGGTGCAGAAAGAAACAAGTGTGGTGCAGAAAGAGGCAAGAGAGGTGCAGAAAGAGGCAAGAGAGGTGCAGAAAGAGGGAAGAGGGTACAGAAAGAGGTAAGAGAAGTGCAGAAAGAAGCAAGAGAGGTGCAGAAAGAAGCAAGAGAAGTGCAGAAAGAAGCAACAGAGGTGCAGAAAGAGGCAAGAGAAGTGCAGAAAGAGGCAGGAGAACTGCAGAAAGAGGCAAGAGAGTTGCAGAAACAGGCAAAATAGGTACAGAAAGAGGCAAGAGGGGTGCATAAAGAAGCAATAGAGGTGCACAAAGAAGCAATAGAGGTGCTGAAAGAAGCAATAGAGATGCAGAAAGAAGCAAGAGAAATGCAGAAAGAAGCAACAGAGGTGCAGAAAGAGGCAAGAGGGTGCAGAAAGAGGCAAGTGAAGTGTAGAAAGAAGCAACAGAAATGCAGAAAGAGGCAACAGAAGTGCAGAAAGAGGCAAGAGAAGTGCAGAAAGATGGAAGAGGGATGCAGAAAGAGGGAAGAGGGGTGCAGAAAGAAGCAAGAGAGGTGCAGAAAGAAGCAAGAGAAGTGCAGAAAGAAGCAAGAGAAGTGCAGAAAGAGGCAAGAGAGGTGCAGAAACAGGCAAGAGAGGTGCAGAAAGAAGGAAGAGGGGTACAGAAAGAAGCAAGAGAGGTGCAGAAAGAATCAAGGTAAATGCAGAAAGAAGCAAGTGGGGTGCAGAAAGAGGCAAGAGAGGTGCAGAAGGAGTCAAGAGGGGTGCAGAAAGAGGCAAGAGAAGTGCAGAAAGATGCAACAGAGGTGCAGAAGGAGGCAAGAGAACTGGAGAAAGAGGCAAGAGACTTGCAGAAAGAAGAAAAAGGGGTACAGAAAGAGGCAAGAGGGGTACAGAAAGAAGCAAGAGAGGTGGAGAAAGACGCAAGAGCAGTGCAGAAAGAACCAACAGAGGAGCAGAAAGGGGCAAGAGGGGTGTTGAAAGAGGCAAGAGAAGTGCAGAAAGAAGATACAGAGGTGCAAAAGAGGCAAGAGAAGTGCAGAAAGAAGCAAGAGACATGCAGAAACAGGCAGGAGAGGTGCAGAAAGAGGGAAGAGGGGTGCAGAAAGAGACAAGAGAGGTACAGAAAGAGGGAAGAGGGTGTAGAAAAAGTGCAAGAGGGGTGTAGAAAAAGTGCAAGAGGGGTGAAGACAGAAGCAAGTGAGGTGAAGAAAGAGGCAAGGGAGGTGCAGAAAGAGGCAAGAGAGGTGTAGAAACAAGCAAGAGAAGTGCAGAAACAGGCAAGAGAAGTACTGAAAGAAGCAACAGAGGTGTAGAAAGAAGCAATAGAAGTAATGAAAGAGACAAGAGAGTTGGAGAAAGAAACAAGAGACGTGCAGAAAAAAGCAAGAGACGTGCAGAAAGAGGCAAGTGAGGTGCAGAAAGAGGCAGGAGAGTTGTAGAAACAGGCGAGAGAGATGCAGAAAGAGGAAAGAGAGGTACATAAAGAGGCAAGAGGGGTGCAGAAAGAAGCAAGAGAGATGTGTAAAAAAGCAAGTGAAATGCAGAAAGAACCAACAGAGGTGCAGAAAGAGGCAAGAGGGGTGCAGAAAGAAGCAAGTGAGATGTGTAAAAAAGCAAGAGAAGTGCAGAAAGAACCAACGGAGGTGCAGAAAGAGGCAAGAGGGATTCAGAAAGAGGCAACAGAAGTGCAGAAAGTAGCAACAGAGGTGCAGAAAAAGGCAAGAGAACTGCAGAAAGAGGCAAGAGATGTGCAGAAAGAGGCAAGAGAGGTGCACAAAGAGAGAAGAAGGGTGCAAAAAGAGGCAAGAGGCGTGCAGAAAGAAGCAAGAGAGGTGCAGAAAGAAGCAAAAGAAGTGCAGAAAGAGGCAAGAGAGGTGCAGAAAGAAAAGAGTGAAGGACAGAAAGAGGAAAGAGAAGTGCAGAAAGAGGCAAGAAAGGTGCAGAAAGAGGCAAGAGAGGTGCAGAAGGAAGGAAGAGGAGTGCAGAAAGAGGCATGAAAGGTGCAGAAACAGGCAGGCAGGAGAGGTACAGAAAGAGGGAACGGGGTGCAAAAAGAGGCAAGAAAGGTACAGAAAGAGGGAAGAGGGGTGCAGAAAGAGGCAAGAGGGGTACAGAAAGAAGAAAGTGAGGTGCAGAAAGAGGCAACAGAGGTGCAGAAAGAGGCAAGAGAGGTACAGAAAGAAGAGAGTGAGGTACGGAAAGAGGAAAGAGAAGTGCCGAAAGAGGCAAGAAAGGTGCAGAAAGAGGCAAGAGAGGTGCAGAAGGAGGGAAGAGGAGTGCAGAAAGAACCAACAGAGGAGCAGAAAGAGGCAAGAGAAGTGCAGAAAGAAGCAAGACACATGCAGAAACTGGCAGGAGAGGTGCAGAAAGAGGGAAGAGGGGTGCAGAAAGAGACAAGAGCAAGTGAGGTGAAGAAAGAGGCAAGGGAGGTGCAGAAAAAGGCAAGAGAGGTGTAGAAACAGGCAAGAGAAGTGCAGAAACAGGCAAGAGAAGTACTGAAGAAGCAACAGAGGTGAAGAAAGAAGCAATAGAAGTAATGAAAGAGACAAGAGAGTTGGAGAAAGAAACAAGAGAGGTGCAGAAAAAAAGCAAGAGACGTGCAGAAAGAGGCAAGTGAGGTGCAGAAAGAGGCAGGAGAGTTGTAGAAACAGGCGAGAGAGATGCAGAAAGAGGAAAGAGGGGTACATAAAGAGGCAAGAGGGGTGCAGAAAGAAGCAAGAGAGATGTGTAAAAAAGCAAGTGAAGTGCAGAAAGAACCAACAGAGGTGCAGAAAGAGGCAAGAGGGGTGCAGAAAGAGGCAACAGAAGTGCAGAAAGTAGCAACAGAGGTGCAGAAAAAGGCAAAAGAACTTCAGAAAGAGGCAAGAGATATGCAGAAAGAGGCAAGAGAGGTGCACAGAGAGGGAAGAAGGGTGCAGAAAGAGGCAATAGGGGTGCAGAAAGAAGCAAGAGAGGTACAAAATGAAGCAAAAGAAGTGCAGAAAGAGGCAGCAGAAGTGCAGAAAAAGGCAAGAAAGGTGCAGAAACAGGCAGGCAGGAGAGGTACAGAAAGAGGGAACAGGTGTGGAAAAAGAGGCAAGAGGGGTACAGAAAGAAGAAAGTGAGGCACAGAAAGAGACAACAGAGGTGTAGAAAGAGGCAAGAGAGGTGCAGAAAGAAGAGAGTGAGGTACAGAAAGAGGAAAGAGAAGTGCAGAAAGAGGCAAGAAAGGTATAGAAAGAGGCAAGAGAGGTGCAGAAGGAGGGAAGAGGAGTGCAGAAAGAGGCAAGAGGGGTGCATAAAGAAGCAATAGAGGTGCACAAAGAAGCAATAGAGTGCTGAAAGAAGCAATATAGATGCAGAAAGAAGCAAGAGAAGGGCAGAAAGAAGCAATAGAGGTGCAGAAAGAGGCAAGAGGGGTGCAGAAAGAGGCAAGAGAAGTGCAGAAAGAAGCAACAGAAATGCAGAAAGAGGCAAGAGAAGTGCAGAAAGAGGCAAGAGAGGTGCAGATACAGGCAACAGAGGTGCAGAAAGAGGGAAGAGGGGTACAGAAAGAGGGAAGAGGGATGCATAAAGAAGCAAGAGAGGTGCAGAAAGAAGCAAGAGAAGTGCAGAAAGAAGCAACAGAGGTGCAGAAAGAGGCAAGAGAAGTCCAGAAAGAGGCAAGAGGGGTGCAGAAAGAGGCAAGAGAAGTGCAGAAAGAGGCAAGAGAGGTGCAGATACAGGCAACAGAGGTGCAGAAAGAGGGAAGAGGGGTACAGAAAGAAGCAAGAGAGGTGCAGAAAGAAACAAGTGTGGTGCAGAAAGAGGCAAGAGAGGTGCAGAAAGAGGCAAGAGAGGTGCAGAAAGAGGGAAGAGGGTACAGAAAGAGGTAAGAGAAGTGCAGAAAGAAGCAAGAGAGGTGCAGAAAGAAGCAAGAGAAGTGCAGAAAGAAGCAACAGAGGTGCAGAAAGAGGCAAGAGAAGTGCAGAAAGAGGCAGGAGAACTGCAGAAAGAGGCAAGAGAGTTGCAGAAACAGGCAAAATAGGTACAGAAAGAGGCAAGAGGGGTGCAGACAGAGGTAAGAGAGGTGCAAAAAGAGTTAAGAGGAGTGCAGAAAGAGGCAAGAGGGGTGCAGAAATTTGCAAGATAGGTGCAGAAAAAAGCAAGCGCAGTGCAGAAAGAACCAAGAGAGGTGCAGAAACAGTTAAGAGAAGTGCAGAAACAGGCAAGAGAAGTACTGAAAGAAGCAACAGAGGTGTAGAAAGAAGTAATAGAAGTGATGAAAGAGACAAGAGAGTTGGAGAAAGAAACAAGAGAGGTGCAGAAAAAAAGCAAGAGAAGTGCAGAAAGAGGCAAGTGAGGTGCAGAAAGAGGCAGGAGAGTTGCAGAAACAGGTGAGAGAGGTGCAGAAAGAGGAAAGAGGGGTACAGATAGAGGCAAGAGGGGTGCAGAAAGAAGCAAGAGAGATGTGTAAAAAAGCAAGAGAAATGCAGAAAGAACCAACGGAGGTGCAGAAAGAGGCAAGAGGGGTGCAGAAAGAGGCAACAGAAGTGCAGAAAGTAGCAACAGAGGTGCAGAAAAAGGCAAAAGAACTGCAGAAAGAGGCAAGAGATGTGAAGAAAGAGGCAAGAGAGGTGCACAAGGAGGGAAGAAGGGTGCAGAAAGAGGCAAGAGGGGTGCAGAAAGAAGCAAGAGAGGTACAGAAAGAAGCAAAGGAAGTGCAGAAAGAGGCAGCAGAAGTGCAGAAAGAGGCAAGAAAAGTGCAGAAACAGGCAGGCAGGAGAGGTACAGAAAGAGGGAACAGGTGTGCAAAAAGAGGCAAGAGAGGTACATAAAGAGGGGAGAAGGGTGCAGAAAGAGGCAAGAGGGGTACAGAAAGAAGAAAGAGTGTAGAAAGAGGCAACAGAGGTGTAGAAAGAGGCAAGAGAGGTGCAGAAAGAAGAGAGTGAGATACAGAAAGAGGAAAGAGAAGTGCAGAAAGAGGCAAGAAAGTTGCAGAAAGAGGCAAGAGAGGTGCCGAAGGAGGGAACAGGATTGCAGAAAGAGGCAAGAGGGGTGCATAAAGAAGCAATAGAGGTGCTGAAAAAAGCAATATTGATGCAGAAAGAAGCAAGAGGGGTGCAGAAAGAGGCAAGAGAAGTGCAGAAAGAAGCAACAGAAATGCAGAAAGAGGCAACAGATGTGCAGAAAGAGGCAAGAGAGGTGCTGAAAGAAGCAAGAGTGATGCAGAAAGAAGCAAGAGCAGTGCAGAAAGAAGCAACAGAGGTACAGAAAGAGGAAAGAGGGGTGCAGAAAGAGGCAAGAGAAGTGCATAAGGAAGCAACAGAAATGCAGAAAGAGGCAAGAGAAGTGCAGAAAGAGGCAAGAGAATGCAGAAAGAAGCAAGAGAGGTGCAGAAACAGGCAACAGAGGTGTAGAAAGATGGAAGAGGGGTGCAGAAAGAAGGAAGAGGGGTGCAGAAAGAAGCAAGAGAGGTGCAGAAAGAAGCAAGAGAAGTGCGGAAAGAAGCAACAGAGCTGCAGAAAGAGGCAAGAGAAGTGAAGAAAGAGGCAAGAGAAGTGCAGAAAGAGGCAAAAGAGGTGCAGAAACAGACAACAGAGGTGCAGAAAGAGGGAAGAGGGGTGCAGAAAGAAGCAAGAGAGGTGCAGAAAGAAGCAGGAGAGGTGCATAAAGAATCAAGGGAAATGCAGAAAGAAGCAAGTGGGGTGCAGAAAGAGGCAAGAGAGGTGCAGAAAGAGGCAAGAGAGGTGCAGAAAGAGGGAAGAGGGTGCAGAAAGAGGTAAGAGAAGTGCAGAAATAAGCAACTGAGGTGCAGAAAGAGGCAAGAGAGGTGCAGAAAGAAGGGAGGTGCAGAAAGGGGCAGGAGTACTGCAGAAATAGGAAGAAAGGTGCACAAAGAAGCAAGAGAGATGCAGAAAGAGGCAAGGGAGGCAAAGAAAGAAGCAAGAGTGGTTTGCACACTATTAGTACCAATTTAACACCCACATTTAGCAATAAGTAACAGGTGACCATTCCAGGTTTGCAAAGGGCCTTCCACCATGCTGTAACACTTGTTGCTGCATTTTTGGTAACGTTTGAGCCAGAAACAAGTTTTTTTTGTTCAAATCTGCAGATTATGCAGCAGATGATGGATTATGTGGCAAATGCGGAAAATGTCTAATTATGTGAAAATTGGTGCAGCCGAACAGTCGCATAATTCCAGTGGCCCTGCTCATACCTCTGACTAGGTCCAGAAGTGCTCCTCAGCGGTTCTTTATTTTTTTGTCTCATTGAGTTTATCGTTTAGCTTCTATGGAAACACGGAAGACTCAACCTGAGGTTACCACTCCACAACACAGACTACCATACCACATAATTCCTCTCCATAAAACATAATCCCACTCTACATTTTTCCTGTACACTTAATACCACATACATTCTATCCACATAATTTCACTGCACAACATACCACATAATTCCACTACACACAACGTACATCTACTCTACTCCAAAAATCATTAGTAAAAAACTTTTACATTTACAACACCAATAGCCCTAATTTTCTGAAATGCGAGACCTATTACATTGCAAATGCTTCTTTAACTAGTAGTCGCGTTTGCAGAGAGGTGGAAAAAAGGGGCTGGGCCTCCGACCAACGCTCAGGAATTCCGCTGTGTAGGACTTACAGGAGGTACCAGGAGGGCTTATTGGCCCCCAAAGTCCCTCAGGGGTAAAGTGGCCTTCATCCTCCAACCAGTAGTTTGCCAGGAGGCACGTTTGCAGAGTGGTGGAGAAAGGGGGCATGGCCTCCGAAGACCTCTTAGCAATCCCACTGTGTGGGACTTACTGGTGGTAACAGGAGGGGTAGTTGGCCCCCAAGGACATCCTTGGGGACAACTACCCCTCCTATTACTTCCAATAAGTCCCACACAGCAGGATTGGTAAGTTCTCCTAGCAGGCCACGCCCCCTTTGCCCACCACTCTGAAAAGGCGCTCCCTGGCGCGCTCTTGGATGCGGATTAAAGTCCCCTTCGCTGCTGGGGAACCTTAGGGGCCAAGTAGCCTACCTGTTACCTCCAGTAAGCCCCCTTTCTCCACCACTCTGCAAACGCGCCTCCTGACGCACTCTTGGTTAGGGGATGAAGTCCCCTTACCTCCTGAGGGTCTCTGGGGGCCAACTAGCCCTCCTGTTACCTCCAGTAAGCCCCACACAGCTGGATTGCTGAGAGTGGTCAGAGGCCACACCCCCTTTTTATACCACTCTGCAAACACACCTCCTGGCACACTGTTGCTTGGGGGATGAAGTCCACTTTAGTCCTGAGGTCCTCAGGACACAAGAGGACCTCATCGCCCCACCAGCAGTGCGCCAAGAGGCACGTTTGCAAAGTGGTGTAAAAAGGGATGTGGCCTCAGACCACCTCTCAGCAATACCACTGTGTGGGGCTTACTGGAGGTACCTGGTGGGCTGGTTGGCCCCTAAGGACCCTTAAGATTCAAGAGGACTTAATCCCCCAACCCAGAACATGCCAGGAGTCGTGTTTGCAGTGCTGTGCAGGGATGGGGCAGGTCCTCCGGCGAGATTCCGGCTTCTCTTTCCTGTCTTCTTTCCCGAAGGGGGGCTGTGTGGCCCCCCTTCCCTTAATACTTTTTGGGCACTGGGGACCCCATCCCTCAGGGCCTGAGCCATTTTTTTTTTTTTAAACGGAAAAGGGACTGCTCGTCCCCCCTCCTGAGGCCGATTTCGGCCCCAGGGACCCTATCCCCCAGGGCATGGCCACTTCCATTTTTTTTTAAAATAGATACATTTAAAGGAGGGGGGCCACGCGGCTGCCCTCCTAAGGCCATTTTCGGCCCCGGGGACCCCAAGCCCCGGGGCTTTGCCTCTTTTTTTTAAATACATTTTTTATTTTATGGGAAGGGGGCCACGTGGCCCCACTCCCGGGTCATTTTTGGCCCCGGGGACCTCATCCCCCAGGGCATGGCCTCTTTGTTGGGGACCGCGGGTGAGCCCTAATGCCCCTGTGGTCCCTGCCGGCTCCCCGCCTCCTGTGGGAGCTGGCATTGCTTTTGGACAAAGGGAGCTGCTAACATACAGCTCCCTTTGCCCAAAAGCAAATCTGCTTTGCTTCATGGAAGCGAGAGCAGTTTTCCTGCTCTCGCTTCCATGAAGCAAAGCAGTGTTTGCTATGGCAGAGCAGGAGCAGTGCTCCCGCCCTGCCATAGCAAACTGCAATGGTCCGGGGGTGGGCACCCTGGGACATTTCTAGAGCCCAGGGACAAGGAGGGCTTCAGGAGGGGGGCCGCGCGGCCTCCTCCCAACAGCATTAAAGCCCTGTGGAGGTGGTGGTCCCTGGGGCCAGGGGTCTGCTACAGACCCCTGTATTTTAATAAATCAATGCCCCTGGGAGGTGGCAGTCCCTGGGGCAGTGGGGGAGGGGGCAGGAGCCCCCCACAATTTTTTTTATAAAAAACCCCAGGGAGGAGGCGGTCTCTGGGGCTGCGGGGGGGCCACGTGCCCACGCATAATATTAAAAATGCACCGGGCAGGTGTCGGTCCCCAGGGCTGCGGGGGCCCCTGCGGGCCCCTGCATAATAATGAACCATTGCCCCCGGGACCTGGCCCACCCGGGGGCTTAAAAGAAACGAAGCGCGGGAGACCGCGCTTTGTTTTGTTTCTGAATTTTCAGCGGGATTCGCGGACCCTACGCGAATCCCGCCGAATTTAAAAAAAAAAAAATGCTTTTTTAGGCCCTTGGGGTCCCTGTGGGACCCTTTGAGAAGGCCTAGGGGGTCAGGGTTTTTCTACCCTGCCCCCTTTTCTTCTTTTTTCACCTTTTTTCTTGTGACTCGGTTCAACCGAGTCACAAGATGGCTGACACCACTTCCTAGTTTGAAGTGTTGGCAGCCAATCAGAAGTCAGCTCGTGATCGGGAGGGTTCGCGGATCCACCGCGGTCACCAGATACTAATATTTTTTAAGTAGGAATTTCTCAGGAACTACTTAATGGATTTACACCATTTAAAGCAAAGAGTGCACTCTGGACCAAGAGCTACATCTCTGCCAAATTTGGTGTAATTCCGTTCAGCAGTTTGGGCTGTAGCCGCAACAAAGTTTTCCAATGGAAATTAACATGGAGAAAAGGCATTTTGGGACCCCCCTTTTTTCTCGGCCCCCGCTTCAGGAATTACCCTGAAACTTTCAAGACAGGAGCTGACTGGAGTGCCCCATTAGTTTTGAAAATTTTGCGAAGATTCGTCAACCTACGCTAAATATATTGGCAAAAGAAAAAACGCTTTTTGAATAGAAACAAGGTCCTAACTATAACTACCTACTGGTGACCGCTAGTAGGTTATATATATATATATATAACCTACTGGCAGTCGCCAGTAGGTAGTTATAGTTAGAGCCTAGTTTCCATAGGAAAAGCGTTTTTTGATTTGCCAATATCTTTGGCACCGTTTGACGAATCTTCGTGAAATTTCCCAAAAAACAGGGTTGGACAGCTAAGTTTGTGTATTGAAAGTTTCGGGGTGATTCGTCAAGCGGGGGCCGAGAAAAAAGAGGGGTCCCAAAGCACGTTTTCCCCATGTTAATTTCCATAGGAACTTTATTACAGGCTACAGCCCGAACTGCTGAACGGAATTACACCAAATTTGGCAAAAAGGTAGGTCTTGGTTTTAGACTGCGCCCTTTTTGTTAAATGGTGTAAATCCGTTCAGTAGTTGCTGAGAAATTTAAAAAAGAAAAAATATCTATATCTGAGCACCGAGGAGGGTTCGCGAACCCTCCCGGGCACGAGCTTCACTCTGATTGGCTGCCAACACTCCAAACCAGGAAGTGTTGGCAGCCATCTTGTGACTCGGTAACCGAGTCACAAGAAATCAGAAAAAAAACATGAAAAAGAAGAAAAGGGGGCAGGGTAGAAACACCCTGACCCCCTAGGCCTGCTCAGGGGGTCCCACAAGGACTCCCAGGGCCAAAAAAAGCATTTAAAAAATAAATAAATGGCAGAATTCGCGTTGGGGTTGCAAATCCTGCCGTGAAAATAAAAAAAAAATGAAGCGCGGGCTCCCGTGCTTCGTTTTCAAAAAGCACCCGGGTGGGCAATCATTTATTTATTTGCAGGGGCCCGCTGGGGCCCCCGCAGCCCCGGGGACCGCCACCTCCCCGGGGTTTGTTTTTCAATCTGTGGGGGGGCCTCCCAGGCCCCCCCAAGCCCCAGGGACCGCCACCCGGGGCTTTTCTTAAATATGCATGGGGGACACACCACCCCCCGCTGCCCCGGGGACCACCACCTCCCCGGGCTTGTACATAAAAAAAAAAAAATAGTGTGGGGGGCCTCACAGATCCCCCAAGCCCCAGGGACCGCCACCTCCCTGGGGCTTTCTTGAATTATTCGCTGGGGGCCCCGCAGGCCCCCCCCAAGCCCTGGGGACCACCACCTCCCCGGAGCTGTGCATGTGATGGGAGGGGGGCTGTGCGGCCCCCCCCCAGGGCCGGCTCCTGCAGTGTCCCGGGGTGCCCACCCCGGGACACTGCAGTTTGCTATGGCAGGGCGGGAGCAAACTCTGCTCAATGAAGCAAAGAAGGATTGCTTTTCCACAAGGGGAGCTGCATGTCAGCAGCTCCCCTTGTGGAAAAGCAATGCCGGCTCCCGCAGGAGGCGGGGAGCAGCGGGACCGTGGGGGCATTGGGGCTCCCCCCACGGTCCCCAATGGAACGGCCAGGCCCCGGGGGATGGGGTCCCCAGGGCCAGAAGTGGCCCGGGAGGGGGGCCATGTGGCCCCCCTCCTCTGTGAAAAAAATTAAATAAAAAAAAAAAAAGGAAAGGAAAGGCCGGCTCCGGGGTCCCCGGGGCCATAATTGGCCTGAGGAGGGGGGCCACGCGGCCCCCTCCAAAGAATTAAATTTAAAAAAACAAAATAATGACAGGCCATGCCCCGGGGGATGGGGTCCCCGGGGCAAAATTGGCCTCAGGAGGGGGGCCACGCGGCCCCCTTCCCGATTGTTTTTTTTTAAAAAAGGGGTCAGGCTGTGGGGGATGGGGTCCCCAGGGCCCCAAAAATGTAAAAGAAGGGGGGCCACACAGCCCCCCTTGTAAAAAAAAATATTTTAAAAAAGCCGGCATCTAGCCGGAGGCCACGCCCCTTTCTCCACCACACTGCAAACGCGCCCCTGGTGCGTTGTTAGTTGGGGAATTAATTCCCCTTGAATTCTGAGGGTCCCTGGGGGCCAACTAGTCCAGGCCATGCCCCGGGGGATGGGGTCCCCGGGGCAAAATTGGCCTCAGGAGGGGGGCCACGCAGCCCCCTTCCCGATTGTTTTTTTTTAAAAAAGGTGTCAGGCTGTGGGGGATGGGGTCCCCAGGGCCCCAAAAATGTAAAAGAAGGGGGGCCACACAGCCCCCCTTGTAAAAAAAAATATTTTAAAAAAGCCGGCATCTAGCCGGAGGCCACGCCCCCTTTCTCCACCACACTGCAAACGCACCCCCTGGTGCATTGTTAGTTGGGGAATTAATTCCCCTTGAATTCTGAGGGTCCCTGGGGGCCAACTAGCCCACCATGTACCTCCAGTTTGCGCCACAGAGCTGCGTTGCAGAGAGGTGGTCTGAGGCCACGCCCCTTTTTACACCACTCTGCAATGCAGCTCTGTGGTGCTTACTGGAGGTACCTGGTGGGCTAGTTGGCCCCCAGGGACCCTTAGGATTCAAGGGGACTTAATCCCCCAACTTACAACGCCCAAGGTGGCGCGTTTGCTCAGTGGTGCAGGGAGGGGGTGGGGCCTGATATGACAAGTGTGCAAACACGCCCCCTGGCGTGTTGTATATTGGGGGATTAAGTCCCCTTGAATCCTGAGGGTCCCTGGGGGCCAACTAGCCCACCAAGTACCTCCAGTAAGCGCCACAGATCTGCGTTGCAGAGTGGTGTAAAAAGGGGTGTGGCCTCAGACCACCTCTCTGCAACGCAGCTCTGTGGCACATATGGGAGGTACCTGGTGGGCTAGTTGGCCCCCAGGGACCCTCAGTATTCAAGGGAAATTAATTCCCCAACTAACAACGCGCCACGGGGCGCGTTCGCAGAGTGGTGGAGAAAGGGGGTGTGGCCTTTGTCTACCTCTCACCAATCCCACTGCGTGGGGCTTACTGGAGGTAAGAGGTAGGCTAGTTGGCCCCTAAAGGACCCCCAGCAGCGAAAGGGACTTCAATCCCCATCCAAGAGCACGCCAGGGAGCGTGTTTGTAGAGTGGTGGGCAAAGGGGGCGTGGCCTGGTACGAGTACCTACCAATGCTGCTGTGTGGGACTTACTGGAGGTAATAGGAGGGGAAGCTGGCCCCCAAGGATGTCATTCGGGGCCAACTACCCCTCTTGTTACCTCCAGTAAGTCCCACACAGTGGGATTGCTAAGACGTCTTCGGAGGCCATGCCCCCCTTTCTCCACCACTCTGCAAACACGCCTCCTGGCAGACTACGGGATGGGGGATGAAGTCCAATTTAGTCCTGAGAGAGTTTGGGGGCCAAGAAGCCCTCCTGGTACCTCCTGTAAGTCCTACGCAGCGGAATTCCTGAGCGCTGGTCGGACGCCCAGCACCCTTTCTCCACCACTCTGCAAACGTGACTACTACTTAAAGAAGCATCTTTCTGCACCTCTGACTTAGAGGTAGTTTTAATCCCCCTGCCCTATTATGTACTAGGGCCTTACAGAGGAGGTTAAGCTAATCACAGGGGTACCCCAAAACATAGTGTTCCCTAGTGTATGTAGGTGTTTTCACTGTATTCTAAGTGTCTTTTAGCATAGCACTGGCTCTAGGCCTGGTTAGTCAGTCAGTTACCACCAGTACCCGTCAGAAAAAAGTTGGGGGCACAGGATGATTTTGCAACAAGGCTTCTTTCTGCTCCTCTGTTGGTTCTTTCTGCACATGTCTTGCTTCTTCCTGCACTTTTTTTCGTCTTTCTGGACTTTTGTTGCCTCTTTCTGCATTTCTTTTGCTTCTTTCTGTGCGTTTGTTCTTCTTTCTTCACATGTCCTACCTCTGTAGGCATAGTTAGAAATAATCATTTAAAAAACCTTTGAAATTTACTGAAAAAACCATAGGTTTCAGGCACGTTATAGTTAGAAATTAGCATTTAAAAAACCTTAGAAATTCACTGAAAAAACCACAGGTTTCAGGGACATTATAGTTAGTTGGACATTTCACTCGTACAAAACCAGAGAAAGTCGGCCATTATAGTTAGTTCAGCTAATTATAACTCGCGCCCCGCAATGCACTGCTGATGACGTCACATATTACATCATTCAAGACATGGTCAGTGACATCACTGATGACATCACTGATGACATCTCAAATGACATCACTGATGTAATTAGTACATGCTGTAAATAAAAGGAAAACTCTCAAGCCACGATTGGTGAAAGCAGCCTGTGAAGAAGAGGCTTTTAGCCTTGAAACGCGTCTGCAACAAGAACAAGACCGGAGGATTATGACGAGCTGCTGTCAAGCACCGGAAGGTGGGCACGCTGTTGAGTGCCTTCTCAAGCTTTCGGGCGATTTGGTTGAAAATTATTACGCGGCTGCCCTGCCGTAGGAGAAGAGCGCCATCCCAAATATGCAGAGAGGCTGCGGAATGGAACCTTTCCACACCGATGCAGCACAGTGTGCCAATGCATAAATGAGCCCGCCTTAATCCTTCGAATCCTACTAAAGGAACTTTTAAAAAGCTTTTACACTCACCAAGTGCACTTTGAACCTACCAAGGGAAGACTATGCTCGTTTTATGGACCACATGTCCCAGCATGCAATAGGTAAAATCACGCACTGTGCGAAGTCCACTGGGAGCCATTAAGTAATTAGTGCATGCTGTAAATAAAAGGAGAACTCTCAAAGCCACGATTGGTGAAAGCAGCCTGTGAAGAAGAGGCTTTTAGCCTCGAAACACATCGGCAACAAGAACAAGACCGAGGATTATGACGAGCTGCTGTCAAGCACCGGAAGGTGGGCACGCTGTTGAGCGCCTTCTCAAGCTTTCGGGCGATTTGGTTGAAAATTATTACGCGGCTGCCCTGCCGTAGGAGAAGAGCACCATCCCAAATATGCAGAGAGGCTGCGGAATGGAACCTTTCCACACCAATGCAGCACAGTGTGCCAATGCATAAATGAGCCCGCCTTAATCCTTCGAATCCTACTAAAGGAACTTTTAAAAAGCTTTTACACTCACCAAGTGCACTTTGAACCTACCAAGGGAAGACAATGCTCATTTTATGGACCACATGTCCCAGCATGCAATAGGTAAAATCACGCACTGTGCGAGGCCCACTGGGAGCCATTAAGTAATTAGTGCATGCTGTAAATAAAAGGAGAACTTTCAAAGCCACGGTTGGTGAAAGCAGCCTGTGAAGAAGAGGCTTTTAGCCTTGAAGCGCGTCGGCAACAAGAACAAGACCGGAGGTTTATGACGAGCTGCTGTCAAGCACCGGAAAGTGGGCACGCTGTTGAGTGCCTTCTCAAGCTTTCAGGCGATTTGGTTGAAAATTATTACGCGGCTGCCCTGCCGTAGGAGAAGAGCACCATCCCAAATATGCAGAGAGGCTGCGGAATGGAACCTTTCCACACCGATGCAGCACAGTGTGCCAATGCATAAATGAGCCCGCCTTAATCCTTCGAATCCTACTAAAGGAACTTTTAAAAAGCTTTTACACTCACCAAGTGCACTTTGAACCTACCAAGGGAGGACTATGCTCGTTTTATGGACCACATGTCCCAGCATGCAATAGGTAAAATCACGCACTGTGCGAGGCCCACTGGGAGCCATTAAGTAATTAGTGCATGCTGTAAATAAAAGGAGAACTCTCAAAGCCACGATTGGTGAAAGCAGCCTGTGAAGAAGAGGCTTTTAGCCTCGAAACGCATTGGCAACAAGAACAAGCCCGGAGGATTATGACGAGCTGCTGTCAAGCACCGGAAGGTGGGCACGCTGTTCAGTGCCTTCTCAAGCTTTCGGGCGATTTGGTTGGAAAAAAAAAATATATATATATCCCCTATGGGGAGATGCTGCGATTGAGAAGAGTGAGCAGCAACAGTGAGGCCCTTAAAATTGCCCAAAGAGAAAGCAAAGCCAGATTCTTAGAGAGAGGCTATTCCCTCAAAGTAATAGACAGGGCAATTGCAAAGTCCATGATACAAGACAGGGAAGAGTTACTTAGGAAAAACAGTGAGAGTGACATAGATTATCCAGACAAACAAGACAATAGTAAGAACGCTGAAGCCAAAGAATTCAGGATAATCATGGGATTTAGCAGACAGGAAAAAGAGTTGCGGGCAATAATTAAACGCAATTGGCCACTAATATTAAGTGATCTGACAATAGGGCCATTGCTACCACAAAAAGTGTCAATCACACACAGCAGAGGACCCTCCATGAGAGACAGGTTAGTGAAAACTAGCCCCGAAATGATTGAGGGAAGTAACTGGCTGATGACACATAAGGGCTTCTTTAAGTGCAAAACATGTAAGGCATGCCAGCAGGATCTCAATAAAACGACCTACCAGACCCCGTTCAGTTCAAAGGAACATCAAATCACTAAACTATTAACGTGTAAGACAGATCATGTGATATATGTACTTCTATGCCCATGTGGCTTACAACATATAGGAAGTACAAAACTTCAAGCACACAAAAGGGTACTTCAACACATGCGAGCCATAACAAATCAGGACAATACATACCCAGTGGCACAACATTTCAGGGAGTACCACAAGCCCAATAGCCAAGAATTAAGATATTACCTCATAGATGCAGTACCACCCAGTAGAAGTGGAGGGAATAGAGAAGCAAAACTATGTAGGCTAGAGACTAGGTACATTATAGAAATGGATTGTAAACACCCGGGGGGGACTTAATACCACAGAAGATTTATACACTTGCCTTTGGGTTTCAGATTTGAGATTTTTTAGATCTTTTTAAAAATCTAATATTTAATGTTTTATATTTGTATTTAATATTTAATATTTAAATATTGACATTTATCTGACATTTGGGGAGAAATGAAGAACATCTAATTAGTCTAGATTCACATGTAAACATTAGTCAATTTTACCCTCAAATTAGAAAGAACAACAAGAGGAAGGGTATCATAAGACAAAAGACAAAAGTAATTATAAACAAACAATGAAATGTCTATCATACAGGGGTCAACGGGTATTTAAACCCTTAATTGAGCAGATGTAAAATAGCAACAAACAACATTACTTTAAGGAGATTGCTACACTAACAGTGTCCATAGTGAATCAAAACATTATTATTCTTGGGAACACTGTAATGCAATGTGAAAGTTTTTACAATGGCACCAGTCACTTTAAACACAATTTTTAACACAATAGCACTTTAGAGAGTCATGGGATACATAGACTACATACAACATTTTAACAACAAAGCACATTGGCACTTTATGAGGAGGGATTCAACATGATATGTGATTAAAATGTATTTTACAGGGAGTCACATACACTACAATGTAAGGACATCGTTATTGTTATTTTTATAACGATTTCCGATTATGAAATTGTGAACCATTATAAGGTTTTAACAATTTTATCTAAAAACATTTAATCTATGATATTAATCTGGAATTATTTATTGTAAAAATGTTTTTAGTAGAACATTGGTCTATTACATGCAGAAATTGCCAAATCAAACTTCATATGTATTGGTTGAGTGTGTATATGTAGAACGTCTATGTCTATGACTGCATTTAGTTTTGCACGTATCACGTAGCACTTGTCACTTTAAAAAAACAAAAAATGAAATCGCAGCATTATGTCATGTGATCAAGGCTCAACTCGAGCCGAAACACGTAATGGCGGCATCGGAATAAAGAAAAGATACTGAGCACTTAACCTGTGGTCCGTGTCCGTATGTGTGGCAGCAATCCAGGAAAGACAAACGGAATTCAGGATATATATATATATATATATATTATATATATATATATATATATATATATATATATTGTCCAACAAAGCCCTAAATCAGATTTCGAGGGCACACAACAGCTCGCCAGCCCTCCGGCATTTCTCCTCACAACTTGCCCCCAACCCTCGTTTTTGCAACTTGCCGACGCATTTCGAAGCTGGGACGCTTCTTCTTCTGGGCAGGGAAAGCATGCAGCAACTCGCACTCGTAACTTTCAAGCATCTTTATTGGCTACGTGGCCCTCTAGTGGGCGGTCCCCAAGGCTGCTTCATTCCATGGCAGTCTGGGATACGTGGTCCAGTAGTCTGGATTGCGTGATTGTGTCCGAGTGAAATTTTCCCTAAGTGGGTGACTTGCTGCATGTCAGTAAATCCAATCATACTCCTATAGTAGGAACAAGGCATTGAGGGGCAAGTTCTTTACGTAGGCTCGCTGTGCTGCACAGGGGGCAGAAGCCAGTTTCCGCCCGCAGCCTCACCGCAGAATCACCTTCCCATAGCGTGATGGTGCTCCTCATCGTGGTCAGGGAGCCACGCAACAATATTGTCCAACAAAGCCCTAAAGCAGATTTCGAGGGCACACAACAGCTCGCCAGCCCTCCAGCATTTCTCCTCACAACTTGCCCCCAACCCTCGTATTTGCAACTTGCCGACGCGTTTCGAAGCTGGGACGCTTCTTCTTCTGGGCAGGGAAAGCATGCAGCAACTCGCACTCGTAACTTTCAAGCATCTTTATTGGCTACTTGGCCCTCTAGTGGGCGGTCCCCAAGGCTGCTTCATTCCATGGCAGTCTGGGATACGTAGTTCAGTAGTCTGGATTGCGAGATTGTGTCCGAGTGAAATTTTCCCTAAGTGGGTGACTTGCTGCATGCCAGTAAATCCAATCATACTCCTATAGTAGGAACAAGGCATTGAGGGGCAAGTTCTTTACGTAGGCTCGCTGTGCTGCACAGGGGGCAGAAGCCAGTTTCCGCCTGCAGCCTCACTGCAGAATCACCTTCCCATAGCGTGATGGTGCTGCTCATCGTGGTCAGGGAGCCACGCAACAATATTGTCCAACAAAGCCCTAAAGCAGATTTCGAGGGCACACAACAGCTCGCCAGCCCTACGGCATTTCTCCTCACAACTTGCCCCCAACCCTCGTATTTGCAACTTGCCGACGCGTTTCGAAGCTGGGACGCTTCTTCTTCTGGGCAGGGAAAGCATGCAGCAACTCGCACTCGTAACTTTCAAGCATCTTTATTGGCTACGTGGCCCTCTAGTGGGTGGTCCCCAAGGCTGCTTCATTCCATGGCAGTCTGGGATACGTAGTCCAGTAGTCTGGATTGCGTGATTGTGCCCGAGTGAAATTTTCCCTAAGTGGGTGAGGAGAAATGCCGGAGGGCTGGCGAGCTGTTGTGTGCCCTCGAAATCTGCTTTAGGGCTTTGTTAGACAATATATATATATATATATATATATATATATAATTTTTTTTCAACAGGGTTGGAATATGACACTCTACGAATTTTGAGGGAATTGGAAACGGAGCAAGAAGGTGGCCAGGAAGATACAATGGGCACTGTAGAATTTCTAGAGGAAATGGGAATCACGCAAGTTGGAGCTATAAGTGCCCTCAGAAAGAAATCACGCTACATCCCACAGACACCGCACGATGCAATAGACACTTTCCAAGACTTGGTAATAGAGGACCTAAGGAAATTACAGGCAAGGGGTCCCAACCTTAAGAAAGACAACTTAACAGCAGCACTGAGGAAAGTAATAAAGAATTTGAGTGATGATGACAACATAATAATTAAGGCATCGGATAAAGGAGGAAATGTCGTGGTAATGGACAAGATAACTTATCTCAATGAAGCCAGGAGACAACTCTCGGATGAAGACTGTTACAGATTAACAACGAGATTGGAATATGAAAAAAGTATACGGGACTTCCATGAATTGGTGAATAAATGGAGGGCGAAAGGGATACTGGGAGAAGCGGACTATAAATTCGTATATTGTGATACACCGGAATTGCCAACATTTTACCATCTTCCGAAAGTACACAAAAGCATAACCAGCCCCCCTGGAAGACCTATAGTATCCTCAAAAAATAGCCTGTTAGAAAATGCCTCTATTTACATTGATTGCTTTTTGAAACCGTTGGTAATGGATTTAAGCTCATACGTGAAGGATACGAAGGATTTTTTACGTATCATTGCCAACATTGAATGGGAACCAGACATGCTGTTGGTAACATTGGATATAACCAGCCTCTATACTAGTATCGAACCTCATAGGGGACTGGAAGCAATACAATTCTTTCTGAAAAAGAGAAATGTAAAGTATTGTGAGCATAATGTGATGTTGATGGAACTAATAACATACTGTCTGCGGAATAACATCTTTATATTTGCAGAAGAATTGTTTCACCAACAGCAGGGGATGGCGATGGGCACGTGCTTCGCCCCCAGCTATGCGAACCTGTTCGTAGGCTGGTGGGAGAAGCACGTGGCCTGGGCAGGAGACAATGAAGCATGGCTTGAGAAAGTCGTTCTATGGTCGCGTTATATAGATGACCTCTTTATTATATGGAGAGGATCACTAGAAGAGGCAATGGAATATGTGACAGCATTAAATAACAACAATTTAAATCTGAAATTTACAGAGTGTATAAGCAGAACTAATGTGCCATATTTGGATCTAATGGTATATATAAAGGACAACAAGATTGAAACAACTCTTTATAGAAAACCCACAGCTGGGAACAGCACATTGCACGCAGATAGTTTTCATCCAAAAAGTGTTATAAGTGGGGTTCCCTATGGAGAACTAGTGAGGTTAAAACGTAACTGCTCACTAGATGAGGATTTTCTAAAAGAAAGCAAAGATGCACTGTACAGGTTTGAGAACAGAGGATATAGAAAGGAGACCCTGATGAATGCTACAAGGAAAATAAAAAATGTAGAAAGAAAAGATCTCCTACTTGTAACTGGGGAGGGACAAGGCTCCATATCAGAATCTAAAGGACCGGTCAGAATGATAACAGAATATACGACCGGTTCTACTGAAATATTTCAGATTTTTAGAAAAAATTGGAGGATTTTAAAAGCTGACAACATTATCGGACCAATAATTCCACATAGTCCCCTGATTACATACAGAAGAGGCCCGGCACTAAAAGATCAGTTAGTTAGAAGCCACTTCACCAAGGGACCTAAAAAGAAGGACCAGGTAACAGGATTCTATCCCTGCATGAAATGCAAAGCATGCAGAAATAGTCAAAAAGTAAAAGAATTCAGAGTACCAGGAAGAATAACAAAGCGTAAGATTGGAAAACTTATGAACTGTAATTCTGATTACACGGTGTATTGTTTAATATGTCCGTGTGATAAGAATTACGTTGGGAGTACGATCCACCCAACTAAGAAAAGGATTTTAGAGCACATGCGTGCAATAAGGAACCATGATGCGACGTACCCGGTAGTGTGCCATTTTGAGGAAAAACACAACTTTAATGCTAATTTGTTGAAGTTTTTCTGCCTGGATCAGGTCCCCAAGGGAGAGAGGGAGGAGATAGAACTAGAAAGCTGAGGAAGTTGGAATCTCGCTATATTGTTGAGCTGCAGACTAAGACCCCACGTGGCCTGAATAATGAAGAGGAGCTTTGGGTTCACATTGATTAAATAGTGTTAAGGAACACTGGAAGAAAATTAATTGGGAAGTGATCTTCCCCAGATGAGATAGAGTCCTAGGTTGCTTTTGGTTCCTGTTCAAGGAAGGAGTTTGAGAGATATAGGCAGGCCTATAAATATTAGACAAAATCAGTACTAATCCAGAGGAATAATGAATTGATTAATTAAAAACTCAGAGGAATGCCCATTCAGGGCAGGATAATGTCCTTGTCGAAAGCCCATTGAGGGCATAATTGAAGAATTGCAGAAATAAGACATGCAATTGACAAGTATCATATGGTTGATAGGGATTGTAGTTTTTCTGATTTGAAATACATAACTGTTATATGAATTTGTAATAGCAGTAATGTCTAATAGTAGAAATAGAAGGAGAAAGAATGAATTTGAACCTTCTAAAATGGCCGCCGAATTGGCATAGGTAAATGCATTGCCTGCCGTTTTCTATTTTGATTAATGTAATGAACTGTGTTGTCCTCTCTTTGTGTTGATTGTTGATTTAATTTTAAATATGGCACTGTTTCTTAAATCGAGTGACATTGAGGAAGGCGTGCAGCCGAAACGCGTCTGTCCAATAGAATTCGTGTGGCTAAATAAAATTTATTAACTTACTTCGCCAGTGTGCGCCTCGATCTGTGACCGCAGAGGGAAGGTCACCTTTGGGATATATATATATATATATATCAAACAAAATCCCAACTTCACCCACGAAAAAGGGAGCACGACCACGAGGATTCACTAATTGGCTGCTTTAATGAAGTGTTGTCATCTCCAGGCCCAGCAAAACAGAACACTGAGACGTGTTTCGGCTGCGCACAGCCTTTCTCAATCAGTGAGTCACAAAAATTTCAAATGCTATAAATACCCACAGGTCATGGACATAGAAATGGTACTGCTTTCAATGTGCTCGAACTTTATCAAGCAGGAAAGTGTGAACATATACATTGCACAAACGCGCGCGCTTTGCCTGCTTAGACATTGTACACAAAGTCTTTAGGTATCTATGACCACAGTGATCCTTAACCCTGCAAAATGTACTGTTGGCGCTGCGCGTTGTAAATCACTTCAAACCTGCCAACACTTATTGTCCAAATGGCATTTAAGTGTAAACATTGAAAGACCTGTCACCTTGATTTTGATTTAGGGCATTTAAACATAGCATAAAAGTTAAAATAAACAACGCTCACACAACTCCAGCTGAATGTGGCAATAACGTGCAGCAGTTCACGTAAGCTAAAATTGAAAGTTCCTCAACACCACTGTATTGAATGTACACGCTGATGCGTAATGTCCCGCTCTCCCTGCTGCTGTTTCTTTTTTTTTAAATGTCAAGGTTTCGGGAAACACACAAGCGCCAGTCCTGCATGTTCAAACAAATCATTTTGCGTGGCGTGTGGTTTTTCAGCTAGAGAAAGTAGCGCTATAAAATCCTTTCCTGTGCCAGGCATGGCGAAAACTGTACCATGAAAATGGAGCCATAAATCCTCACCGTAAAGCAACGTATATATATTTCACCAAATGCCACTCTTATGACCGCTGAACACTTTTCAGATTGGGTGCCTCCTTTTGCGTGCAAGTGGCTGGACGCAATTAACATTTCCAACAACAACGCTCCAATAGGAACATTCAGGAGCACACAGCGGATTCCAAAGACCTTTTATTGTGCCAAGCAGACGCGTTTCTGCGAGAATTCGCCTTTCTCAATGCTTGTCTCCACCGAGGGTCTGATATTAGCAGTTCTTTCATATAGATAACAAAACTCTTTCACATTGGCTGCCAGGTCTTATAACCATCCAATTGCATTGCCTGTGGATTGAAAAAAACACCTTCAGTAGGAAATGTCTCTCAAGATGACTGCAAGTTCCACAATGCATCTCAAGTTCTTACAGTTATTAGTTCATGAGCAGTTTTGTCTTAAAATGGTGTAATATTCTCTGACCCCCCTCGATCAGCCGCAATTATCACATCCAAGGTATCACACCCTTAAACGCTCGTTTGGTAACTCACGCTTACCATTTTGTAATGGGAACTCAGTGTCAATAGGTATGACTGTCCTTTTAGTGAAGCGACGGTTCTGGCAGTCTCCATTTCAACATTTCACCAAATGCCACTCTTATGACTGCTGAACACTTTTCAGATCGGGTGCCTCCTTTGGCGTGCAAGTGGCTGCACTCAATTAACCTTTCCAACAACAACACTCCAATAGGAACATTCAGGAGCACACAGCAGATTCCAAAGACCTTTTATTGTGCAAGCAGACGTGTTTTGGCGAGAATTCACCTTTCTCTATGCTTGTCTCCACCAAGGGTCTGATATTATCAGTTCTTTCATATATATATATATATATAACATTTAGAGGCAAAGGATGACATACGACCACCTTAAACACTACCCTAATTACTTCTAACTGACATTTCATTGCCAAACCTGAGTCATCACAGCACGAGAGACAGTGGGATCATGCCTCTCCATGGACCCCAAAGACAGTTAAAGTAGCATAAGCACACCAACATTACAGTTAATGACCATGGGATGTGAGTTCTGTCAGGGCCCCCCCAGTAGGCACCCCAAGTTTGGTCCCCTATCATGGAGCAACCACTAACACCCAACTACATGATCCTATTATGTTTCCACAGGAGAAATAGACAACAAACATGGGAGGGTGCTTCCGAAGGCCCTTTTCAACTGAATATTCTCCCCAGGGCCTATCGCCACACTATGGGCCTGATTTAGATCTTGGCGGACAGGTTGATCCATCACAACGGTGATGGATATCCTGAAAAATAAATCCCGTTATATTCCATGGGATTTATATTTCGGCAGATGGGATATCTGTCACCTTTGTAACGGAGTAACCTGTTCTCCAAGATCTAAATCAGGCCCTATATCATATTGCACCCCATACATGTGCAGATTTGGTGTAGTTTAGAAAAATATAAACCTTATATGCTAGGAACACTGATATATTAGTTTAAGAAAAGCAAAAAAAGGAAGGGAGCTGTTAGAATTGGGGGTCTCTAGTTGGCAGAGGTAGGTACCTTTGTCCAAATAGGGATCCTTGCTTCTTGTCAGGGTAAGGGGGATACACACTTTAGATAACGCCTGCTCACCCCCTGGCTAGCTTGGCACGAGCAGACAGGCTTATCCCAAAGGTAATGTGAAAAGTATTTGTACTCAAAACACACAGTAATACAGTGATAACACCACAAATGGACACCACACCAGTTTAGGAAAAATAAAATATCTTTCTCTAATCTCAACAAGACAAAAATGACAAAAATCCAACATATATGTAATAAGAATATGATTTTTCAAAGGTTTCAAGCAACTTGGTCCATAAAAAACTATGGCTGCGTGATTATACACATAGTACCTGTAGATGCGTCAAAATTCACAAGGCGAAAGAGCTGCAGAGTAGGGAAGCATCTAGAATCAAAGACATGCATCAGTTCCTGGTCCTTGGGGAGGCGATGCAACAGTTCTGCTGCACGCAGGAGGAGTGATGAGTCAAATCCGGACTGTAGGGGAAAGTGATGCTTCGACTCCAAGATGGTTCTGGTCCGCGGGTGATGCATCGGGAAAACTTGTAGCACAGGTGCGATGCTTGGAAATCTGGGATGCACTGGTGATCAATGCAGCAAGCGGCACTGCGTCGGTTTCCTCAGCCACGATCCCACGATGCATCTGTTCTTGCAGCTGCAACAGGCATTTTTTCGTCTCTGCAGCGGCGCAGTTGTGCGTGGAGATTCTTCTCGCACTGCGGTGCTGCGTCGGGAAAAACAGCCGCAAGAAGGGCGATGTGTCGATTTTCTCAGCTCTTCGGGTTTCTTCCAGTTCCCAAAAGCAGGAACAACCTCCAGAGGCCCCAAAATGGAATAGGCACCTCCTGGCAGGTCAGAGCTCTCAGCAGCAGAGTTCAGGGGAGCTGGGGGTGAAGTCTTTGTGTCCCTGAGACTTCGGAACAGGAGGCCAGCAC
Source organism: Calotriton arnoldi (assembly GCA_963921515.1). Lineage (NCBI taxonomy): Eukaryota > Metazoa > Chordata > Amphibia > Caudata > Salamandridae > Calotriton > Calotriton arnoldi. The sequence continues at coordinate 2,164,305 of CAWUFW010000857.1, forward strand.
ACACAGGCCCTTGGTGATTCTTCTTCAAGCAGGTTCACAGCAAAGTTCCAGTCTTTGTCCTTTCCTTGGCAGAAATAGCATCTGCAGGCCAACCCCACACAGCACACAGCAAAGGGGCAGTACTCATCCTCACAGCTCTTCAGCTCTTCTCCTTGGCATAGGTTCCTCTTGAGTCCAGAAGTGATCTAAAGTTCTGGGATTTAAGGTCTACTACTTATACCCCATTTTGTCTTTGTTCTCCTTGTGAAAGGGTCTCTGAGCCCCATCCAAACCAGTTCTGTCCTCACTGGTGCAGTATGACCAGATGGGGTAGAGACAGCATTATGCAAGGGAGACAGGCCCTATTCAGGTGCAAGGAAAACACATCCCTCTACTCTAAATGCAGCCAAGGTCTATTCAGCTCAGCTCTGAGTCATCCAGGGAGGGCCAGACACACCTCAACCCCCCCAGTGGCTGTCTACAGTGAATGCACATCCCCAGCCCCTGTCACTCCAAAACCAGACAGTCAATCCACAAACAGGCAGAGTCACACAGAATGGTTAAACAAGAAAATGCCTACTTTCTAAAAGTGGCATTTTTAAACACATAATTTAAAAACCATCTTCACTAAAAGATGTGTTATTAAATTCTGAGTTCAGAGAGCCTAAACTTTATTTCTCTATCTTGTCCCAATGGGAAGTTATACTTGTAAGATGGTACAAAGTATTTCCCATTCTATTCTATGGGACAGCTAGCCTTTCAATAGTGAAAAACGAAATTGGCATTATTTCACTATCAGGACGTGTCACACACAGTACATGTCCTGCCATTTACATACACTGCACCCTGCCTATGGGGGTACCTTGGGCCTACCATAGGGGTGCCTTACATGTAAGAAAAGGGAAGGTTAGGGCATGGCAGTTTAAAACTGTGCACAGACACTGCAGTAGCAGGTCTGAGATACCTTTTCAGGGCTACTCATGTGGGTGGCACAATCAGTGCTGCAGGCCCACTAGTAGCATTTGATTTACAGGCCCTGGCATACTCAGGACTCTTTACTAGGGACTTAGCAGTAAATCAAATATGGCAATCAGGGAGGTCCAACTGTAATAACAATTTACACAGGGAGCACTTGCACTTTGACACTGATCAGCAGTGGCAAAGTGCCCAGAGCGTCTAAGTCAGCAAAAACGAAATCCAACACAGCATTAAAATACAGGAAGTAGAGGCAAAATGTCAGGGGAAACCACACCAAAGATGCCAAGTCTAACAGGAGCAAATATGGGACAATTGAAGTTAGAATCAAGAATCATGAAGAGGTTTACGTGGCAAACAACAGGGGTGAAGATCTCACGGAATAAAACTGATGTATGGGAATAATCTGAGGTGTTCGCAAACTACATAATATACAATGTTCAGGTCCAAGCAGAGATCCTGGGAAGCACAGAAAAAAGTGAGGGACTTTTAACCTCTATGTTTAGGAAAAAGTAGGCATCAAACAAGATATTCAGGATTCATAATGGACTTTCTGTTAAGTTAAAACATAAACTTGGTTTAAACTCACATAGGACACCAGGAAGCTATCCAGACTTTTCATAACCAAAGAGTGGGGGATGAATTGCAAATTACAATGCAGATTTTCAAAACAGGATGTGCCCTGGGTTTGGATGATTCATATTAAATATTCTAGAGATTGAATAGGTGAAGATATTAAATTGTTTACGGAGGATAGACAGTGGTAAAAAGCTACTTTTCCTAGGCTATGTGTCAGATCGTGGTCTGACTCATCCCAACAGAGCAACATTTAAAGTATAAGCTGATTTCGTAACTCATCTGTTGAGAATGATTTTGCATCTATTTTAGCTTGGCAGACTGGCAAGGTGATTAGAAGCTTTAATATTATTCATTTATTTAATCTATAATGTGAAAAATAAAATTGCACTGGCAGCAGTAATGGTTTGCGGTTAAAATATGTAAAAAGGTATTAAGGGCGTTGAAAGCATTAAGGGGTAGTTAAGGGCTTTTAAGAGTCAGGACAGGGTGGCATTAGGGATAGTAAGTGTTTTTAGAGTTCAGGGAAGGGTAGCATTAAGGGGTAGTTGAACGTTTTTTTAGGTTTTAGGGATATGTAGTGTAAAAGAGTAATAACGGTTTTTTAGGGTGCAGGGAAGTGTACCATTAAGAGGTAGTTTGTGGTTTTAAGAGTTCAGGGATGGGAAGTGTTAAGGGGTACTAAGGTTTTATTAAGGTAAAGTTAGATAAATTAAAGTATGTATGTAATAAAAATGACTTGTGACACTTTTGGCATTGTTAGAGGTAATAATAAAGCACACAACATAATATTAGTGCCTTGACAATTTCAACTCAATTTTGCTGTAGCTGACATTTTAAAAGTGGATGTTATTACATAAAACCGCAGAAATTTCAATAGCTGCTGAGAAAACCTTTTATAGAGTATAGGGCAACTTTTAATCTCTAACTTGATGCATTTTAGTGTTTTAATATTGAGTCTTGTCTGCTTACAAGAAATAATGTTTTAAATGATAAATCATCATGTGAATACGTGGACAGATGACCTTAGTGCAATATTAATTGATATCCAGAAATGTATGGAGCTCAGTGGGTATTTAAAATGAATGTGAATAGTTGTGAGAGAATGGGAATTTGTAGTGGGTACTTAAATATTTATTTAGTTGCCTGGAAGGAGTCTTAAGTCATAAAAACATGAAATACCTAAGAATTCAGATGTCCAATCATTTCACTGAATCAGTTCAGGGAACCTAGAACTGACTCAAAAAAGAGGAAAGCTGTATGTATACAAAAGTAGAAAGGTTTTTATTCATTGTGGGAAAGGTAAACTTCATAAAAATAATTAATTTGCATTCATTTACTACAGATTACCTATCTATTCAGGAATTTTTTATCCATAAATAACTGGAGAACAATATTCAAAGCATAGCCTTAAAGTAGGAGTGTCATATGTCCTGTGCAGGCCATTGTCATTTTCCTTATGTTAGCATGAGCACGTTGTAGACTATCCTCTGCTTTGCGCATGTTACTATGCAAACTTATTTTACTTTGTGCCACACTGCACTTTCACTCAGAACCTACTGTTGTTTTTGTGTTCTTTTCTTTCCTGGGATTTAGTCTGAACACTGTAGACAAGGTCAAACAACATTGCCCCTTGTTATTTTGTTCTGGTCAGGCCTCCGCACCTAGACAAAACACGCAAATGCAGCTGTTGTTTGGGAACACGCACTTTTGTCATATAGGTATGCACGGATAGGTAATAACACACTTAGAGAGGGATCTTTCCAGGGAAGAGATCGTGACAGCACCTGAGATGTAGAACTTTCATCTGTGTATGCTAAGGTATGGGGTCTGCTGCTAACAGCCAGAGATCTTCTGATATATAATCATTTTGCTTCTGTAGAAGGGGAGGGAGGTTAGGCTACCCTGTCTTATATAATGACAGCTCCATTTATGATTTATGGACTACTTAGTATGCTGACCGTATTTGTGTTAGGCATTTTCTTACTTATCGTGGCAAGTATACTGCATACTAGAGCATGATAGTTAAAATAAACATTTTAAACTTTCCTCGTGTCTCCATTAGAACTTAATGTAGACTAGTATGAGTGTGAGAGCGAAAGGGTGTGTCCTGCAACCGCAATTCCTGAGAGGGTCAGGAGTGTCTTGTTCTGGGGTGTCTAATCACTTGTTCCTCTGTGAGTGAGTAGGAGGGCAAGTGAGACACTATAGCTAGTTGGTCCCTGGCTCATGGGTACTCAGGTGGCAGGATGACTAAGTCCCTGTCTACTAAGGTTCTATGATTCCAAGCATAGTTCTGTGAATCCGCAGAATCCCTGCAACAGGAGTGGGTATATTCATTTTTCCTGGCTGGCAGTAAAGGCAGATTGTGGTATCAAATCTTTGCAATGGGATGGTCCAGGTGCCCCCCCCCCCTCCCCCCGAATCAGCAAGACGAGTCTGAGACGTTGTGATGAGCCTTAAATTGCAGGGAGTCGTTAGATTTTTTCTGGCTTGCAGGGCTCTGTGTACTTTCATCACCAAATGACGATAAAGGCAGATTGAGGGTCATATTTTACAATGGGAAGAGTCAGCAGGAAAGGAACAAATGCCATGGAAACTGTATGGCTAGCCTGAGACATTGCGATCAGCCTTAAAATGGTAGGGGTTAGAGTGATTGTTTGTGCTGGCTGTGAAGGTTTGGCATACTTTCATCTTCTAATGCTGAAGAAGGCGGATTGCGGGTCATATCTTTGCAATGTCACTAATAGCAGTTCTTGGCCCTTTGATATCCGTTTACTCTTTCAATGTCATCTCTGTCTGGCTTATGTTGCCATATGGATTACTTAGCCTTTGATGATTCCGCCTTTTTTTGTATACGCACACTAAGCATCTTGCTGCCGTTATGGCCAGGCTGGTGCTATGTAACTGCCTATATGTTTTAGTCCTCATTACAATTGCAATTTGTACACCTATCTCTCACCCCTCCCCCATCACACCGCGTGTTGCTGCACCCCATAACATGTTAACAGAACCTCAGTGGTCATCACGCACAACAATAAAACACTTTTCTCATAGGCTCAAAACAAAACTAAACCCTTCCAAGTTCACACCCTATGCTGTGTAGCTTGCTATTCATGGGGGTAAGCGCTTCTGCATTAAGGGTACTATGAGCTATATAAATGCTACAAAACAAAATAATACAATACAATCTCCATAATCCTCTGGTGGAATAGAAAACATAATAGCGTGAATATGAAAAAGCTTTGAACAGAGAGGAAGGGTATGAATGTTGTGAATCTCAATAATTATTATAGGGCAGCTGCTTTGAGAAAGATTTCTGAACGATTTAGAAGTGGAAATGAAAAAAAGGTCAGGGTTGGTGAGCATTGAAGAAACTTTCACTAAATCAATTCCATTTTCATTCATAATGTTTAATAGGACGAATGGGCACAATTCATATTCCTATTAATGCAGATTAATTTGAATGCTGCAAGGGTCAGGGGATTAATTTAGTTTCTGATTTGCATGGTTTTGATTTTTGATAGGTTACAGTAATTTATCCTTTTTTAGTGTGAATGCTTAAGCTTATTCTTGGAATTAGGCCTTGAATGCAGCTACTCTGAGGCAGTGTAGAACTAGAACCCTGCCTCCACTCCTCATAACATTTCCTGTGGATCCCATTGGCTGTGGCCAGAGCACTGTGAAGGCCTATGGAAGCCTTTTCCTTCATCAAAACAGTGACCTGTTGTGTTTGTATTGGCAGATTTCATTATGTGTGTGTCCATATGTTCTGCACTATCTAGCTGTGATTAGGGATTGGAGAAAATATTAATTTCATGAGAATCGCTCAAATCTGTCTCTCAATATTATGCGTATACAAATATTGCTATGAGACGTGCGTTGTAAAAGTGTACGCCTGTAAGATATCTAGCAGGGTGTACAGGTAACCTAATTTCTGTTTCTTCTTTACAAAAACGATGTATTTATTGTACTTTAAGATACACAGAAAGCAAAAGTAAGACTGATCGCTATCATTGCAACAATATTACATTCTTGCCATGTCAACCAGAAGAAGTTTGGATCAAATGAACTATTTGCTGGTCGCAATACACTGATCACAATTTGAGGGCAGTATTTTTGCGACCAGTAAATAATTTCAAGAACTGACCTATGTACTAATAGGTCAGTTTTGTAACATCGTGAATCGTAGTGGGTCGCAATTCAACCTACCAAATTGCGATTCACTACAATTGGAGGCCCTCACAGGGATGGTGGCATGCTGGGGTCAGCAGATCATGATGTATGTGATTGCTATGAATAAACTGTAACTGCTTCCCTTTTCCAAATGCTTTACCACCCCCTTTGAAGTGTCAGTAAAATATCAATGTTTTGCGACCAGATTTCAGTTACAAAACATTGATGTATATGATACTAATTGGGTGGTTGGATGGGGCTCCTACAATTCGCCCCTTCCAGATACCAAATCAGTGTATATTCGGAAACCCATTTTAGGAGTCATAGAATTTTTTTGACTCCTAGAATGGGAAACCATGAACTGTCCATGTGTGGCTCAGCATCTCCACATGAAGGGAGGTAAAAACAATTCCACCTTCTTTTCTTCCCTTCTACCTAGTGCCTGGCCAGTGGTGAGCGCTGGAGAGTAAGTTTCAGCCACGCATTTCAAGTCAAAATTTCTTTATTGAATTCAAATCTGCATTATCTAGGGACGAGGTAGTCTCACATTTCTACACTTTTCGCCATATCAATCACTTTGTCTAAGGAATAACAAATGCATCCCCTTTTTTATTTAAAATACTGGATTTTGGTGTCCAGAAAATAAAAGTTGACATATATGACATACGCACATCCAATCAAGGGTACCCGTATTAGAAGACTATATAACCAGTGACCAGTACTATTCTAGAATGCGCCCCAAGGCAAGATAGGGAACCCACTGATGAAGCATAGCAAATTGGGGAGGTGAGCGTTCATCATTCTATATGAGTACATGAACGTATGTTAAATCCATAAGAGGTTGGTTGTTTCTTCCAGGAGTTTTGTACTTCTTGCATGTTTATGGAAATCGCACAATAGTCATTTACCACCTCTCACTCACTCTTTATTGTGTTAACTACCTGTGTTTTACCTGTCCTGTATCCGTGAAAGAATCGTGATATGTTCCTTCTGCTACTGCCACCTATCCTGAAATTATTTGTGTTAGGGAAGGTTGTGTTGTAACCATGTTGTATCTTTATTGTGTTATAAAGCTCAGTATAAAACGTTCCACTACACATACGAAAAAAAGATTTACATTGGCAATGCTTGCTCTAATGCATGATGCGAGTGAAAGAGTGAACATTCGCAAAATATATGAGTAGAATTTACTTTTAGAGATTTGTATGAAACAAGCATTTTTTTAAATGGAGAATTCAATTTTGGCAAATTTTAAAACAGTTGACAAGACGGCTTTGTAAAATTTTAAAACAGAGCTGAAAGTGGTCAATTCTGACATGTTAGCCAACATCACTTTGCATGCTGGTTCCTTGAGCCCATGGTGAATCTGTTAAAAAAAAAAAAAAAGCCCCACAATGCAACATGCTGTTGGTTGAAAAAAACAAAAATTGATGATGGCATCCTATGTCATAGTGCCAAAGTGCAAAGTTGTGAATCTAAATTTAAATTTAGTTCCAGGCTTTCTCCCATTTTTCTTGTAGAGAATCACATGTTAAACAGCCCTGTGGGTGAGAGGGCAGAAGTCATCTTTCAGGTGCAAAGGCGAGCATCTGAGGGCTAATACTCCCTTGAAAACCAGCGAAACGCATCATTTACCAAACAATGCAAGCAGCAACAGTTAAAAGTGTCAAGAGACACTCAGAAAGGGAAAGAAAATAATGCCCTATTGTCACTCTTCCCGAACACATCCTTGGCCTGGAACGTGAAGCACCCAGTTTCAACAAGTGCAGCACAGGCTGCAATTGCTGCCCAGTGAGGTTCGCCAATGAGTCCACCCCAAATCCATGCTGCTGCATAAGGAATGTCAGATGGTTTTGAAGGGTCGCGTCAGAAAATTAGCAAAGTGTGGCACCATCTACTAGTATCAATCATGTTCGATGCTTCACCATTAATAAAAAGTTCAGGCATGCTTTAAAATCTTTATGTAAATGTTGCACCACCAGCGAGATTCCTTGAAAAACCATGGAATATTGCCCACCGAAGTCTTCCTTCTGAGGAGCTTCCTCTCACGGCCTAGTACCAGGGCTATACTGATAAAAGAAAGTAGACATGACAAAAATTACCACAACAGCCACGATTTCAATGAGCCAGCAGGTTTTCCTCCTTCAAGAAATTTTAGGGAAAAATTATGTCAAATGATATCTTTGACATCACATTTTTCCAAAATATATGGGGAAAAGCCATATATGTTTTACAGGCAGTTCTGAAGGGGAACTAATGGAATATTTCAATACTCCACGGTCTCCCAGATCATTATGTCCCTATTGAAGTGAACCATGTATCTGCCTATGAGAACATTTTGATCCTGACAAGACAATATTGGTGTGGTTTGTTCAGAGATCCTTTCTTTTCACCCATCAGTGAGCCTGGAAATTGGAGTGGCTGATGTGGTACAGTCTGTGTGTTTCAAATGTCATTGACCGTATAGTTGTCACTCACAAAAAGGATTATACCTTTAGTATGCCTCTAGTGAACCTTCATGTACTGTGGCCCCAATTTTCTGAACATATTTTTCTTTGAATTTCTAAAAAAAATAAAAACGTTTGGTCCCAGTACTTGAAATTGCAAACCTACTTTCCCTGTGCAAAACCTTTCTGCTCTTTAAAAGGGAATGCTCCAAAGAACAACAAGCACTGGGAAAGCTAATAGGTCTGGCCTTGACAAGCTGCTGCAATGGTTAATTTTTATTTCGAGCATATAAAGCAAAAATAGTACGCATTGTGTTATTATTTGTGAAGGAGACAAGACAAAATTGTTACCTAACCAACCCCTCAAATTGCAGGCAGCTCCAGTGTCACTTAAACACTTTGTAACGTAAATGTTAAAAAGAAGTGTAGTAAAAACAAGCAGTAAACTTCATTAAAAAAAAAACATTAAAATAAAAAGCGCACATTATACCAGCTTTTGATACTGAGGAAAAAGGAACTATTTCTTTGTGCAGCCACTCAGAGTGAACAGAGCTAATTGGTAAAATGGATTGCCTCATTGCCTCATGCTGTATGCTGTGGAGGGCAGGAGCGAAATGTAAACGGCAATATAACAGACCAATGGAGGAGACTCGCTGTCCAAGATGTCTACATTATATGTGTAATATGTATGATTTTTTTGAGAAAAACAGTAATCTAGTGAGACAGCTAAAGTTGTTTCAAAGTCCAGATGTAAAAAAGGACAGTAAACGTACCTTTGTTGTTTAATAAACTGTGGTAATGTGTTGCAAAGAACGCAGATCAACACTGTTGCTTAATATACCCAAGAAAGGGTCCTCACAGAGATACCCCAAATTGTATCAAATGAACTAAGCTTCACACAATTTGTAGCACCACACTTCCTCCACACAAATATTATGCTGCTACCAAACCAGCCTTTATTTTGCTTGACTCAAAAAAGGGCTCTGACAGATGGCCCCGAAACTACAGACCTCCCTTCCATGCTGCCTCAGAAAAGAACTCACTTGCCACATTCAAACACTTTGTGACAAAGCAGTAGGAGCACCAAAATGTGATCAACTTGGCAACATGAAGCTGAGTAATAGTGTGCATACAACGTGCGAATCGCCCCATCAAAACAACGTCCCTACCCTCCCCACCCTTTTGCACCACAGAAAGACATAAGGCAGATAGTTGGTCATCACGGCGTAGTCCTTTATTACACCTTAAAGTAAAGTACTCTTTAACTGTTCATTGACTAAAACACTTGATCATTTATTCTGGCATAAGTAAACCAAAAAGCACACATGGTAGCCAGAAGAGGTAGGTTTTCCAAAGAATACATTTAAGCAAAAGATTGTATTTACATTCCAGACATAGCCTTAGCCATCAGGATATCAAGACACGTACTTCGGTAATGAATCCCCCTGTGCTCGCTGTGCCAGCAGGCCCCAACTTGCACTGTTTTTATCAGTAGTAACTTTCAGTCCTCCATCCCAGAGGCACTACCACCAGGGCACCGCTTAACGCCTTGGCCCCACTGTTATGTACCGTATAGAGGCCCTAATGTAGACCCGTTCATACATGCCCTAAAATGGACGTATTCATATTTGCCCTAATAAGGTCATATTCGTACTTGCCCTATTATGGTCAAAGCCGCATATGCCCTATTACGGTCATAACTGTACATATCCTATTATAGTCATGATTCCTTATATAGGCATGATCTTTCACCTACATTGGTCCTCACTAGTACACAACGTGCTCTGAGGGCTGAACGTTATCTATTCTGTGGTTTTGAATACAGCAGGGTTTTTCCCAAACACAGGCCCACACTGTACTCATCAATTATGCATGGCTCTCTAGGAATACACCACCTGCATAATATGTATGTACAAGTTCACCCCTGACGTCTTCCTCAAGTCTAACATGGCCAATACAAACCATACGAAGCTACCAGAGTCTTCAGGGTATAAATATACCACATCTTACCCCAGCAAGACAGAGGGAACCGAGACTTCCATGCTGACACACTGACCAGAGACGCTGAGGCTCCTGCATGCAGTCGCTCCAGCTGACAGCGGTCTAACACAGCCCTTGCGGGGTGTCCAACTCGAGACCAGGACGGGGTCCCACACTCTCTCTATTCAGGTATGGGGGTTCGACTAAATCCTAGAAGGATTCTTGGCTCTTATGCGTTTAGACCTACTAGGTACACTCAGGTACATCTAGTTAGGCATCGTAGGAGTACGCGCACTTTCATAATGCTTTTTATACTCATGTATGTATTCATGATTAGTGCAATATAGTAGAACTGTTCTATCCCTTTGCTTTTATCGTATTGCTGATAATATATCTCTGCTATTGTATGCTGGTTGCTGCAGCACATATATTTTACACTAGAATAACAACTGTTCAATAAATACTTATTGAAACGCCAGACTGTTTATTCTGTGTAACTCTCTGAGACAAACCGAATAAGTAAGCACGAGTGACTGAGCGAAAGGTAGTACATTGTTTCCACGATTCTGAGGAATTTGGGTTGTCATGATCTAAGGTTGCCAGAAACTAATCTCTCCCCGACAAGAGGAGAGTCTAGTGGCACTGTGAGCTAGCTAATGCAAATCAGGCTAACATATACGGTGGGGGTGCACAGAGTCAGTCTAACACCAAGCCCACAGTTTATGTTATCCAAACGCGCAGGTCCTGCATGGGTACTATAGGAACTACACGACATGGCGCCGCCAACGTTGGTTGGGTACTTTTTTAACAGTAGAATCTGAGTAGTTCAGTCGTGCTATTCTCAGAGAACCTACTTACAAAACCCCAGAGACGTCTGGAGTGGGTGGGCACAAACTCCACCACAGCTGAGTAGTATGAGAATACTATTTATTGGCTGTTGGTTAATCAAGCTTGAAGGACATTTAGTTCCTAAATTGTGCATAACACCTCATCTTAGTTCCCTGTGAACACTTCTTCCTCTAAACATGCCTGGTTCAGGGGATGAGAGAGTTGACCTGGGAGAAGAAGATCCTGAGGATGCAATACAGATTGCACTAAAATTCAGAAGGACAGTCACCATAAGACTATTAGAAAATGGCTTATCAGCCAAGGGAGGCATGGTTGTTTTCGTGATTGAGGCACACGAATCAAACAAAACAGAGGTGTTCTATTCATGGGTTACATTCCCAGCAGCAAATGCAATAACAAATACATTTCACTACTACATAGCAGGAGATGCACCACTGGAATATGCCCCGTTTGAGGACATAGAGATTCCACTCACTTACCAGGAACATAATTACTGGTTTAATGGTGCCCTACCCCACGTATGACAAAGAGTAAGATTAGGCCCGCTCGGAGGAGACGGGGCCACATGGCCAATACTAGCGGCTTACACACCGCATCCTGACATTAACACAATGCCACAGCCAGACTTACTAGCACAACACGCAGACTTAATTAAAATCTACAGAAACCTGACACAATTTGTCATGAGGACTTTAACAATCCAACCTGCAGCAGGTGCAGCAAACAGTACTCCAGCTCAGGGTACAGGAAATAAAATGACTCCTCAAACATTACACGCGGTAATGGGCAAAATGCCAGCACAACGCGAACAAATACCATTCTGGATAGCTCAGAAAATAACTCAGCTTGAGGCAGTATTTCCGAATACTACCACCTATGAAAAACACAGAATTCTAACAATCTGCTTGCCCATGGGGATCACACCACAAGTAGAGGACTGCACCTCTTGGGGTTCAGTCTTTGCTGCCATATATACCAGAACACATGGTATCCCGTCCTTAGCAGTAATACCTGACGTTTTGAGACAGATACAAAATGAGTACGGAGCAGAACCTGCCCTTAACTTAGGGATGAAGTTACTAAATAACTTTGACCAGGTATCAGCCATAATACTAGCTAATATTAAAGGGGAGGCAGCTTCAGTGGCGATCCGCCAACGCCTAAGGGAGTTCAGTCCAGAGGATCATCAACACGAACTACCCAAAATAATTGAAACTGCATATGCAGAAGTAGGCAGAGACAGTCTAGGTGGGAAAGCATTAAAACCACAACTGGTGGGCAGTCCTGAAAAGGACACTACAAAGCAGACGCCTACTTCTTCTAAAAAGAAGTGGGAAAATAAAAAACAACAAAAGTCTAAAGACAGCAGATTTCAATCCAGAGGTAGGTCTTCTCACCAGGAGCCCTCTGAAAGGAGGTACAACCTCAGGAATAGGGATAATATTAAAAAACCTGACAGGTATCAGGATACTGATACTCATTCCTCTTGTTCCTTTCAGGGTTCATCAAAAAACTCAGAGAGGGAAGGACGGTCAGAGGAGCGTACAAAGTCCAGAGACACGCAACGCGCTGCGGACTACGCACCTAAAAAAGAAGATAAACGAAAACAGAAAACTCAGTTTAAAAAGAAGAAGGTAGCAGGTCTCAAGATCAGACATGCCCAGAATTCTGAGGACACAGCTTCTGAACGGGGAATGGGCTCTGATGATGCTAGACAGCGCGGCAGAAGTAACGATAGCTCGCCAGAACCTGAAGGAATTTCTGGTGACAGCGGAGTTGAGTGAGTATATCACGGTGGAAACACCTGATACTTGGGTAAGTGTCCCACATAAGTTACATGAGATAACACTCCGGCTGGAGGGGACAAGCCCAGGAAAATTAAAGGTCTCTTTTGGAAAAATCTGTCATCTGGTTATGACATTCTATTAGCAGAACAAGACTGGCCGCCAGCATTCGTCATGGAGTGCCCTAGGGGAGAAACGATAATTTTTCCAGCCTTTTCCGACCTCGGTCCTATAAATTTAAAACATGCATATGCGCAGGAGTGGGCGGTTGCCCTAGCTCCAGCATTGTATAAAAATCATGTTGGTTGGGATGAGGATTCAACCCACCACGTGATCCCGTTGAAAGTTTCCCCAAATGCTCGAAGGCAATACCCTATAAAGCAGGAAGCTAAAAAAACAAGTCAGGGAGATCCTAGATCAACTAGAATACCAGGGGGTGATTGAAAATTGCACTTCACCTACGAACAATGCTTTGTTTCCTGTAATGAAACCTGACAACACATATCGTTTCGTTTTGGATTACAGACATTTAAACACTTGCACAAAGACATTTGCAGTTCTAAATGCACACAGTGCCGCATTAATGAATAACATTGTGCGCAAAAATACAAAACAACACTTGATATCTCAAATGGATTTTTCTGCCAAAATATAGCGCCTGAAAGCAGGTATCTGACCGCATTCAGTGCGTTAGGGTCCCAGCGACAATTTTGTCGACTAGCCCAAGGGTATAAAAATAGCCCGGGGTTATTTTCAGCAAGAGTAACAGAGTTACCCCAAAATTTGGATGAAGAAGCATTGTCCTATGCGGATGATATTTATCTGACGGACGATGACTTACCGAGGCACTTGACCAGGGTGAGCACCATTATTATGGGATTCGCCTCTGAGGGCTATAAATTTAATTTCAAAAAATCAAAAATTGCCTACCTCAGTGTCCTATTTTTAGGGTATGAGCTGTCAAGTGAAGGAAAAAGCCTAGCAGCTAACTTTTTAGAAAAGTGTGCACTGCTCCAACCTCCAAAATCATTAAAGAATTTACAATCAATTCTGGAATTCTTAAAGTTTGGTCGAACATACATTTTGGATTACGCAGAAAGAGTAAAACCTTTCTACGACTTAATAAAACCTGATTTTTCAATCAGACAATGGATACAGGAACATACAAATATCCTGCGTTCCCTACAGGAAGACATGATAGCTTCTAAACATTTACAGACACGCGTAAACATACGCAACTTAGTGATCCGAGTAATAGCGGGTCAATGCGGGTACACTTATTTGACTTTGAATGAAGGCGAAACGGTACCAATCACATACAAATCACACCTGTACACAAACGCAGAGATGCGTTTCACTTCAACAGAAAAAATCCTGATAGCAGTGCAGACCGCTGTAGCAAGAGAAAGAGCTCTGGCTCAGGGTAAACGCATAATTGTCATGACCCCAGTACCAGCTTTAGAAGCTGTTACAAAAGTTAGCATTCCAAATGCGAAAACCTTACATCCCAGATGGATACAATGGGCTGATTCTCTTACTGCAACGGATGTTGATTACAGATTTGATCCAAGTTTAAAAACACAAGCATTTCTGCAATATGAACAAGAATATCCTCTTCCAAATGAGATTTTGCCTCTAGATCAGTATGAATACATTATTTACACTGACGGATCTGCTCAACCGGCCATAGGGAGTAAGCAAGCTTACAGCGCAGCGTGTGCAATCGTTAAAGGTCGCATGCGTGATGGCAAGTTCCATCCAAGCTGCACTAAAACGCAATCTCTAGGAGATTGCACGGCTCAGTTGGCAGAATTAAAAGCACTGATACTGGCACTGGTAAATACGGAACACGAATTCCCCACACTAATTGTGTGTGATTCCTTTTACTGTGTACAGTCGTACAATGAATATTTACATCATTGGGAACAAAACGGGTTCACAATTAAGCATAAAATGCTATGGGAACAGGTAGTGGAGTTGAGAAACGAACTACCAAGGGCTCACGTGATACATACACTGAGTCATCAGCGTGATGGTGTTCACGTTGAAGGCAATTCATTGGCTGATGAAGCCGCAAAGGGGGCTGTACGCACAGCCGCCGTAGCTGCAGTTACTCGTTCAAAAATGAGGGTAGACGGCGAGATTATGTTAGCTGTCAATGCTTCACGCAAAGGCAGCACAGCAGTACCAAAGAAATTTCCACTCAAGTACTCCTACAAGTTAGATGCACAAAACATTCCATATGCTCAGATTCCTGGAGTGGGGGATAGAGTAATACCAAATATGGATCGTAGGCAAGGCTTAATTCTAGCAGCACACGAGGGTTTGGGTTCTGCGTATACAGGCGTTACAGTGACTATTTCTTTATTGAAACAGCGCTACTGGTGGCCAGGGTTAACAAAGCAGACTAAAGACTATGTCTTGAAATGCGACATCTGTCAGCAGATGAAAGGCTCCACCGTAACACGCCCAGCACAGACACCATTACTGAAATCAGACAAACCTCTCGCATGTGTGTATTTGGACCACTGCGGACCCCTACAATCTGATGGGTCCAAGAAATATATCATGGTTGCAGTGGATTCCTGCTCTAGATTCCTATGGGTTTGGCCTCAGCGCTCGGCTGATGCTCGAACTGTTATAAAAGATTTGCGAGTCTTTATCGGCACATACGCAGTTGGCACGTTACATTCTGACCGTGGCCTGGCGTTTAGCTCTCGGGCTTACAAAGAGGCCATGGAAGGAATGGGCGTAGCATTGCGGTACTCCTCTCCGTACCATCCAGAGGGAAATTCTGTTGTGGAGAGGAAAAACCATGACTTAAAGCAATCTTTAACAGCTAGGGTATTAGGCAAGGGCGGTAGATGGGTTGATCACTTATATGGGGTACAACGAGCAATAAACAATCAGCCAAGAAGCTCTCTAGGAGGTGTCACTCCTTGCGAGGTCCTATTTGGGACAAGAATGTGGGTACCTGATCTTGATTGTGAAGGCACAGTGGCGGATGAAAAACCATTTGATATCCATGATCGTTTGGCTGTTTTACAGGATCTAAATGAATCCAGAACACAACTAAGTAACGTGCTCAAGAAACAGACCGCCACTGAGGAAGTCAAGGCAGTAACGGCAATGTCTGGATCCCAAAAGTCGGGGATCTGGTCAGAGAGAAGATTGCTGATAAGAAAGAATTTGGGCCATCCTACAGAAAGCCTGTACCGGTCCTTGCAATTCAAGGCACAAGAACTGTACTTCTGCCGCCTCTTGCCGGGAAAAAGGAGAAAAGATTTGTCTCAATCGACTTAATCAAACCACACTATGTGGCCGATACTAAACAGTAGGCCTCGTGGACTCCACAGTAGCAGACGCCCTCCTCTCGCTACAATCCAAGAAGTCCAAACAGAAAGACTCATCACGTTTGAAGAGCCACCTGTACGGCATGAAGGACTAAGCAACAATGCTAGGGAACTCGTTCCACTTCAACAAGAAATTCATCTTCAAAATGAAAATCAACTTAACAACCAAGTTGCAATCAGACCGACTACAGATATCTACGTCAACATGCCTCGTCAAGATCAAAATCCGATTTCAACAAATCCCGATGCAATTCCAACAATTGATCGAACTGCTTCTGGCTATTTCATGAACTTTGATACGTTTTCACTGGATCCAAGTGAGCCGGAAGCGACGCCAGCCAAAAATCACGCAAACAGAAGTTCACTGACTTTTTGAACTTTTTAGAAAGACTTACCTGGTGTCACCTTGGATTGAACTATGGTATATCACTGGGATTTTCTTTTTTTCTTTTCTGGCTAGGTTTAATTATAACATTTAGTATGCTTATGAATGGACGATACCTCCAACAGAGCTCTACAGCCCAAAGAGTCAATTTGATTTTAAAACCACACCAGTCTTCACATCGTGAACGAAGAGACTTGTCTTCAGTGAACATCACAGCAGTTCCTATACCGGACGGTATAGTATGGGACAAGATTGATTATGATATATTGGGTCCGACTGAACTTTTAAAGCTTAAACATGAATTTAAAATTTCTTTAAGTGATATCATTACCTCCAGTACATTTTCTGATGATTGGGACACTGAAACTGTAAATGCTATGATGTCTGATCTAGAAAAAACTGCCGCATTTCCGAACAATGAAATGTTAGAAGGTACTTCAGACTATGATACATTGTACTGTTATCAACATTATGGTCATCATTTCTTGCACAAATCTATAACACCTAGAAATGTATTTGAATACCACCAGTGGGAACACTGCCCAACACCTCCAAAAGGTAGTTCGCAAACTTTTGCACAGAAATTCACATACTTTTCAGGGTTCAACACATCTGACCCAAAGTCATTTTATTACAAAGTGGCAAAAGCATCAGCACAGAAAATTATGTTAACTAACACCAAACAGATTTACTCTGCTTACTTTATGGCCCAGTTGTCTACACAGGGTTTCGACCTATGGAAGGAAACTATAGATTTAAAATCAATCTGGAGTTCGAGGGACTGGCAAGTCCAGGGAACAGAAGCGCTATTTAGAGCATGCCTCATTCCACAGCAGATCATATTTCTGAATGAAACTGTGCAGCAGACATCCTGTCTTGGACTAGCCAAGAATAAGGAACTGAACTCACCCGGGTTTCCTGCACCATCACAGATGGGTGGGGGGAAGAATTCAACTACACAAGGGGTAGGATTAGATGACATTCTCCAGTACAACAGATCAGATCCTGATTGGACGAAATAGCTGATTTGGCCCATTGACACAAACACCTGTCAACAGAGATTTATGAATACAACCGAAGGGTTTAGTATCCATAGGCCAGATACACGCTATGTACAAAGACAACACCCAGGGGTAGTGACATCGTATAGTGTTGGGAAGTTGTGCCTTGATTGGCTAGAGACCTCAACACTCACAGAAGTAAAACATCACTTAACCTTACTCACAACTGAGGTAGACCTTAGGGTTCTTGCTAGGCCCAAGGAAAACACGTCAGAAACGTTTCATATATGTCGGCATTTATGCCTATTATAATGAAAACTGGAAAATATCCCAACAAGAGGCCGCAGAAAGAATACGTGAAATAGACCGTATTAACCTAGAGAAGGCATTAGCTGTAGTGGATAATGGGTTAACAACTTTGACCTCCAGAATTTACTCCTTAGGCAACATTGTGTCTTTGGCAATCAACATATTAGAACAAGATCTGGCCCTGTTACAACACGGGCAATCTCAGCTACGTTCTATTATGATGCTAAGCTGGACGCTACAATCTTTGCGTGCAGGCTATGTGCCCTGGCGTTTCATAAACACCACGTCTCTGTTTTCAGAATACAATCTGACTGATAAACAGACAGAAATGGCACAAAGGGGAGCCAAATATACAATGCTGCGTATTGAGAAACTGGAAAGGTTACCATTCACTGTAGCCGAATCACCATCAACTGAATGGCTAATTCATGGCCAAATAACTCTGCCGGTCACTACGTTTCAGTTTCAATATTGCCTTGAGCAAAGGCAGGCAGGCAAATATGAAAAGATGGGTAAGGGTTACATTAAGGAAACTTGGGAGTTACCATATTGATATCGATGCCGGAATGGGGATCAAGAAGTATTTCTGAGCGGTGCAAACTGCAAGAACGCTTTAAGCAGTTCTCTCATGTGTCAGGATATTTCACTACACGGAGCCTGTAGCGGTTCAGTAGCAAACCTATCGTGTCACATGACAGGGACCCCCAGCGGCCATGATCACACCGGTTTTCCAGCTGCTCTCGAATGGGTGTTACTTGATGCTAAATGATCAAGGTTGCTGTGGGATGCTTCCGGGCATCGCTTATCTGGTCACTGTTAACTCCAGGGTTACTTGCTGTATGCAAGTATTGTTTCCGCCACTGAACATAGTCAGGGAGGCGCCGCTATGGCCTTCACTGAACGTTTCTTTCATACAATTTGATACTTTGAGCAGACTGCAAGCCATGCTTTTACAGCAACCCGTGCCCTTAACCTCTGCTCGAGAAACCTTTGAACTGCAAGTTGCAAGGACCTCGACTGAGATACAGGCGCTTATACGTACAAACTGCCCCTTTCATTTCGTAGAAATGGTGGGACGTATCTTTAATATGTCAGATATGAGCGGTATTGTACACCTATTTAAGCCCATAGGGTCAGGACTGTTAAGCACCTTTCAGACAGTCCTCGGAGTGATCCCAAATTTTATACACTCCGTATTGGGAAGCGTATTTGGAGGACTCCCGCTTATCCTATTGCTGATTGCTGGGGTCCTATTCATAATACTACTGCTACGAAATGGACGGCCCAATTCCCGAGGGAATGGCGAACATGCTCCTGGAGCGGAAATACCGTGAACGCATGGTACAACTTCTGGGCATTTCTTGCCTGCGAGAACTCAATGCCTCCTGGTTTCTATCCTTTCGACCAGTCTGGGTAGACTGCATCTTACCTGTTCTTCGATGCCTGTTTTGCGGAGAAGAATGCACGTTGGATCTTTGTCTAACGTTTCCATCAGATGCGCCTCCGGACACGGATGCAATGCTGGACCCCATAAAGGCCCATGCTCTGCGTTGTCCCCAGCGGCTTCCAATTCTGATGAATGCATTCCTGGAGAATCCACAGGTGCTGTTTGCTCCTGCTGGGTTAGGTGACTCCTCCACAGGCACCCAGGTAACAAGTGCCGCACAAGCTGCCGCAGCATCGACTGTTGGCAGTGCTACATTCCATCTATGTGCGATTGACGTTCTCTGTGAGGCGTTGGATTTGTCGTCTGCAGTAGCTCACATAGATAATGTTGTGCTTCCCAGCCAGGACACTTAATCTCGAATTGGCTCAGCGCGTCCTGGGAAAGAATTCAGCTTCTCCACTCGTTTTCATAATAAGCGAGCAAATTTGGAACATTTCCTAAATTGACACTTTCGCTTGAGAAAAGCATGGCCTCCTTCCGCTTTGAGTGAAGCAACTTATATAGAGAAACAAAATTGACATTTCTTTTTTTAGTGGCAATTGGAAATAGCTGAATTGTAAAATTTTTGAATTTTTTTTAACAATTTTAAAACCATGTTTTTACTTGCTTTTAAAATGTTTTTAAATTGTCCAGATTTTAAGCATGGTCATTGTCATCCTGTTCGGAAGAGGAGTGGGTGTTATGTTCAGTATAGAGGCCCTAATGTAGACCCATTCATACATGCCCTAAAATGGACATATTCATATTTGCCCTAATACGGTCATATTCGTACTTGCCCTATTGTGGTCAAAGCCGCATATGCCCTATTCCGGTCATAACTGTACATGTCCTATTATAGTCATGATTCCTTATATCGGCATGATTTTTCACCTACATTGGTCCTCACTAGTACACAACGTGCTCTGAGGGCTGAACGTTATCTATTCTGTGGTTTTGAATACAGCAGGGTTTTTCCCAGACACAGGCCCACACTGTACTCATCAATTATGCATGGCTCTCTAGGAATACACCATCTGCATAATATGTATGTACAAAGTTCACCCCTGACGTCTTCCTCAAGTCTAACATGGCCAATACAAACCATACGAAGCAACCAGAGTCTTCAGGGTATAAATATACCACATCTTACCCCAGTAAGACAGAGGGAACCGAGACTTCCATGCTGACACACTGACCAGAGACGCTGAGGCTCCTGCATGCAGTCGCTCCAGCTGACAGCGGTCTAACACAGCCCTTGCGGGGTGTCCAACTCGAGACCAGGATGGGGTCCCACACTCTCTCTATTCAGGTATGGGGGTTTGACTAAATCCTAGAAGGATTCTTGGCTCTTAGGCTTTTAGACCTACACATATGCTAGGTACACTCAGGTACATCTAGTTAGGCATCGTAGGAGTACGCGCACTTTCATAATGCTTTTATACTCATGTATGTATTCATGATTATTGCAATATGGTAGAACTGTTCTATCCCTTTGCTTTTATTGTACTGCTGATAATATATCTCTGCTATTGTATGCTGGTTGCTGCAGCACATATATTTTACACTAGAATAACAACTGTTCAATAAATACTTATTGAAACGCCCAGACTGTTTATTCTGTGTAACTCTCTGAGACAAACCGAATAAGTAAGCACGAGTGACTGAGCGAAAGGTAGTACATTGTTTCCATGATTCTGAGGAATTTGGGTTGTCATGATCTAAGGTTGCCAGAAACAAATCTCTCCCCGATAAGAGGAGAGTCTAGTGGCACTGTGAGCTAGCTAATGCAAATCAGGCTAACATATACGGTGGGGGTGCACAGAGTCAGTCTAACACCAAGCCCACAGTTTATGTTATCCAAACGCGCAGGTCCTGCATGGGTACTATAGGAACTACTTGACACCACCGGGGTTCCTGAACACCGGATACCCCCTTCAAAGTTTCTTAACACACACACAGGCATCTCGGGTAGGGCAGGAGAGTCCAGGACCACCAGCAGGTCAGTCCCCCCTCCCGCCAGCCCGGAGCCCCCATTGAATGCTCGCCCAGTTCCAGGGTCAGACAGTCCATGCCAAAAGGAGTCCACACCATTTTTCTTGCCCGGGACTCCACCAATCTTGTCCTTAGTCTTAGGGATGGGTGGGTGGGTAACTTACTGCTGGTCTGCCACCTCAGGAGCTGCTGGAGAGGACAAAAGAGTGTTTCCCTGCCTCTCCCGCCGCTTTTATCATTGCCGGGGGACGGGGGGACCGCTGGCGCCCTTTGATGATGTCAGCCGGGGCTGCCCACTACTATCCTTGCTTCTGGGGCCCCGCCCCCAACTAGAAAGAAAGAACAGACCTGCTCCCGCCCAAGATGCAACTAAGGGCACCACGCCCCTAGGTGCAGGTGGCGCCGGTTGTAGTGTGCATACAACGTGCGAATTGCCCCATCGAAACAACGTCCCTACCCTCCCCACCCTTTTGCACCACAGAAAGACATAAGGCAGATAGTTGGTCATCACAGCGTAGTCCTTTATTACACCTTAGAGTAAAATACTTTTTAATTGTTCATTGACTAAAACACTTGACCATTTATTCAGGCATAAGTACACCAAACAACACACATGGTAGCCAGAAGAGGTAGGTTTTCCAAAGAATACATTTAAGCAAAAGATTGTATTTATATTCCAGACATAGCCTTAGCCATTAGGATATCAAGACACGTACTTCGGTAATGAATCCCCCTGTGCTCGCTGTGCCAGCAGGCCCCAACTTGCACTGTTTTTATCAGTAGTAACTGTCAGTCCTCCAACCCAGAGGCACTACCACCAGGGCACCGCTTAACGCCTTGGCCCCACCAGGGTTCCTGAACACCGGATACCCCCTCCAAAGTTTCTTACCACACACACAGGCATCTCGGGTAGGGCAGGATAGTCCAGGATCACCAGCAGGTCAGTCCCCCCTCCCGCCAGCCTGGAGCCCTCATTGAATGCTCACCTTGTTCCAGGGTCAGACAGTCCATGCCAAAAGGAGTCCACACCATTATTCTTGCCCGGGACCCCGCCACAGCGCGACGAGCTTACTGGCGCTCTCGCCCTCCCCCACCTATAGCTTGACCACATGACCCCACTGCAATGGCCCCTAGAACGGTCTGGATGAACAGTTCGTGCCCTTTGTTAGACAAATGCACTCCATCTGGTAGATATAACTCCGTATTGGATGCCTGTATCAGACTGTGCCTGATTGTATGCAGGGGTGAGCCAGCCAATAATTTTGCGACTCCCTTATTCAATTTCTTCACAGATCTGTTCACCGTTTGCGTAGGTGCGCCCTTGGACCAAACCCGAAGTGGAATTACCTCCGACCAAAATATAACCGTGCCCGGCAAGAGATTCCTTACCCGTGAGGGCATAGAGAATAATGCTTCCTTAACTCCCCTCCGGCCTGCGGGGATCATATCATTACCCCCTGAATGAATAACAAGTACGTCTGGGGTGGGCATGCCACCTATTTCCAAGGCCCTCCGCAAGTGGTTGAACAACTCGCTTAACCGCTGCCCTCCTATCCCTTTCCAGTGGTGTTCGACTCCCATTGACATCTGTGACCTCTCTAAATCTGGGCCGCCAAAATACTGTCCTGCTCTGCGCACAAAGGAATGACCACACCAGCATACCTGTGTCCGTGGCCACCCGACGATTGTATGGAAATTAAAACAGAGAAAGAAACAAATAAGGGGGGGAATTCATAACGCTGCTGTGCAATGGGAGTAGTGCTGAGCTCCCGGTCACCCTCCTTTTCAAGCTAAATGGGGTCTCACATAGTGCTCAAAACAAGATGACTTCCATCTGCCTACCCTTTTTATCGCCTCAGATGACAAGCCTATTGAGACCGCTGTTGTGGCAGCCCCAATGCGAAAAGAGTGGGACGTGAAAAGCAAGGTCTCTTCACCTAACAAAATCAAGGCATGCTTACATAAGCGTGAGAACTAGAATCTGATCAACGGGTAGCCATCTGCATACAATAACAGCCTAGAATCCCCCCATCCCGGACGCATTTGGATGAATGCTTGCATCAGTGTCACCGGACAATACGTAGCCCCGGGAGCAGCTCGCAGGTGCACCCATGCTCCCTTCCCCAACGGGTCTGTCTTTGATCTACTCACCCTGGCCTGCAGCATGTCCTTTGATACCAAAACATCAGCTAGATTAACTCCCCCCTCTCTATCCGCCTTTGAAGCAGGTATAAGCTCCGAAATTCTGAATGCCCCAAAGAAGGCCAATGAATATGCTAAGCTTAAAAGGTGCGTCTCATAAAGGGATGCGCAAACCTGAGGTAGTATCCCCAAAATGCGTGATAATCTATTGGCATCAATGTGTCTCCTACCATCCTTCGCCCCCGGGGACAAGCGTTCCCAACCTTTCAAAGCCCGTCGGACCCTGGGATCCTTGATAGGCTCAGCAACCCCTTCCAGCCCCGCAAAGAAGGCAATCGCAGACAACTGTCTCCTAACCAGGGATAATGATTTCTCGTTCTCCTTTTGTTTAACCAAAAATAGAAGTACCCCCTGCGGTGTGAATCTCTCCGCCCCCCCGCGATCACTGAAGGAAGCCATATACATCTGCCATGCATTCTCATACATACTCTTAGTCTTGGGAGCCAGGGAGGCAGCTAGCAGATCGGGAGCAATGGGACACCAAGCTTCCACAATTCCTCTGGGAAAACCGCCATCTGGCTGTCTGCTTGCGGCCATCGTGCTCTGAATTCTGTTAACTTAGAACGAGACAGGGCATCAGCTATTGCATTGTCTACCCCCGGCACATGCTTGGCAATAAAATACACATTACGCTTCAGGCAGCAACAAATGAGCTCCTTAGGTAAGCGAAGCACCAAGGGGCATTTGGCACTCTGGTTGTTTATTGCCATCACTGCGGACATACTGTCAGACCAAAACACGATGCACTTGTTAGCCAGGAAGGTGCCCCAAAGGTGTAGTGCCACAATGATAGGGAACAGCTCTAGGAATGTCACATTGCGTGTTAACCCTGAATACACCCCCTCTACTGGCCAGTGTTTCATGAACCACCTTGTGCCCAGTACTGCACCGAACCCTACGCTGCCTGCTGCATCTGTATAGAGCGCCACTTCCGCGTTAGATTGCGCTGGTTGCTGCCAGAGCAGAGAGCCACTGAACCCAGTCAAGAACCCTCTCCAAGTGCGCAGATAGTCCTTTACTTCAGATGAAAGTCTGGTGTGGTGATGTGTTGCCTGAAGTCCAGACATTGACCTGGCAATGTTCCTGGAGAACACCCTGCCCAGGGGTATCACCCTGAGAGCGAAATTTAATTGCCCTACCAGTACCTGTAACTGATGCAGGGTAACCTTACGGGTAGCTAGACATTCGTCTATGGAAGCCCTGAACGCCAACACTTTTTCCTGTGGGAGCCTGCACAGCCCAGCTATGGTATCTATGTCAATGCCCAGAAAAGTCAAGTAAGTCGCGGGACCCTCCGTTTTATCAGCCGCCAGGGGGACCCCCAATGACTTAGCCAACTGTTGGAAGCCCAGCAGGGCCTTCCCACATGCAGGTGAGCCTGGGGGACCCAAGAATAGATAGTCATCCAAATAATGCACCACGTCTTGGGAAGACACCAGATCCTTCACCGCCCATTCCAAGAAGCGGCTGAATGACTCAAACACAGAACAGGCAATAGAACAACCCATTGGCATACACAGATCCACAAAGAAACTCCTTTCAAATGTAAAACCTAGCAATCGAGTGTCATCTGGGTGCACCGGCAAAAGTCGAAAGGCGGCTTCTATGTCGTATTTGGCCATCAAGGCGCCCTTGCCCAATCTCTGTAGCTTGCAGATTGCTGTGTCAAATGTAGTGTAATGCACAGTGCAAAGCTCTGGATCCAACCTGTCATTGACTGAAGACCCCAGTGGACATGACAGGTTGTGAATAAGGCGGTATTTCCCTGCCTCTTTCTTAGGAACCAGCCCCAAAGGGGAACACACCAGGTCTTGCCGTGGGGCTTTCTGAAACGGGCCTGCCACTCTCCCTAAACTTACTGCTTTCATGATTTTTCCTTAGCGACCTCTAGGTTGCGTAGAACTGACAGCTGGTTACGTGGGGGTTCTGTGGAAGGTGGGACGCTAGACGGAATACGGAAGCCATATTTGAAACCATGATATAAGAGGTGAGCCTCTTGCCTAAAATCGTATCTACTGAGGAGATGGGCCAAAACAAGCATGCGAATGGTGGTGGGTGCTTCCTGATGATGACTGAGGATTGCGGCCTCTGGGCGGGTGCTGATCCTTTGGCTTTCCCAATTTCTTGAAGTACTTGCTCTCAGGGTGACCCTGGGTTCCACAGAAGGAACAGAGGAGATTGAATTTGCAGGCGGACCCTCTACTGCATTCATTTTTGTTATACTGCCAGCAAGCGTGGCTTCACCCCTGTCCCTTTGTCAACCCGAAAGGGATGAGAGGCTCTGGGAACTGACGGTGCCAAGTAAAATTCTGCATGCCATATGCTAATTTCCCGCTGATCCCATGCCATCTCTGGTCTTACCGCCTTCATCTGCCTAAATTTGTTGTTATACTGAAGCCAAGCAGAGCCCTGAAATTCTGAAGCTGCTCAATTGATCATTAACATGTAGCTAAACAGTTGAGCAGCCACTGCCAGGGACCTCTCCCCCAAAATCGCTGCGTAAATAGAGAACCCAGTAACCCAATTCTTGATGGACCAGTCAACCCATGCTTTCTTTTGTTTAAACTCACCCTCTTTGCCTGCTCTGCTCTTCCCGGTACCACTCCCATGTTAATGAGATCAAAAACATCAATATACTCTCCTTTGAAAATCTTCTCCTTAGTTTCTGCTGGTACGTGCCACGTAATACCTGCTGATGGGGCTAAAGCGGGCGCCGCGGAACCAAGAGCATTGGACTGACAGAGGGAGGGGTCTGCACTGTTACTATTGCTGCTGGGGCCGCTATTGGCTGCAGTACTGACCCTGGGGTAACCGGATTACTGTGATGGGCTTGTGATGTGGAGGCGACCACCAGGGGAGACTGTGCCACCCCACCCGATTGTACCCACACCTGTGCTACCCCGCTGCCCTGCTGTGCTATTAGCGGTGCAGGAGCTTGCGCCATGGACGGTGCTCCTGCGGCCATGCCAACCTGTGCTGACGTGACTCCTGGATCACTTGTGGTTGCCTGTGCCACAGGAGTTGTTGTGCTGTTTTGAGAAGAGTCCCCCACCTGGGATGACCCTCCGTTCGCCTGGCCGTTCTGACTGCCGCTAGCTCCTTGCCCCACTAAACTGCAAGCTTGGTTCATGCCTACGGCCATCAGGGGCCGGTCCCCAACTGCTGCCTCACCTGCAACGACCACCTGCGCTTTCGTGCCCCGCTTAACCGGTTCCTGCAGGGCTTCATTGTACCGAGCGGGGACTTTCCTTGGCCGTTTGGGTAATGGGGGAGCCTGCTGGGGCCTCTCTCCCAATTCTTGCGACAGCGTCTGAAAGGCCCACTCTATGCTGCGTGTCATGGCAAGCTTCCATAGCTCACTAAGCGACCAAAATTCTTCTGGGGTGGCTGGAGCATCCTTGCCGACTCGAGCTCGCTTTGGCGGCATCCTGCGACTAAACGTCCGGGAACCCACCACTGTACTAGGTAAAATGAAAAGAAAATTACTTTAGGAAATACAACTAACCCTCCATCAACAACATCCCCTACCACTGCCCAGCACTGAGGTCCAGAGCTCTGACCGCTAAATCGTTTGCTTACTTCCGCTTCTCAAGCAGCATGCTCCATTGCGACACCGCTGCCAGTGCTTGAGACAATTACCCGGGGCACTGGGAATACTTACAACCCTAGCGCCCCAGCATATTTTCTCCACCTGTACCTCAATCCCTGTCCATGCAAATTATAACCTGCAACCCCACGAGCACGGCCCAACATCCCGGGGCACCTAGTCTACTTACAAACCGAGTGCCCTGGATTAAAATGCCATTAACCCCGTATGAATCTCAAACCATGCAATGCCGAGTATTAAAAACATCAAACCATGCACAGCCAGAAAGCATGCGAACGTGCGCGCGCACCGCCGATACCCAGGGCACCGGGGATACTTACTACCCTAATGCCCTGGATTAACCTGAGAATTCATGCGGCCATCTAAACCAGCGGAAAATATCCAATGCAATCCACCCCGATGCCCCAGGTCATGCTGCATAATCAATGGTTACTTTTTTATACCCGCACCACGAAACATTACCCGAGACTCCAGTTTTTTACAACACTATGAAAAAGCAAACACCTTAACCATGACACCGTATCACCAATACAGTTTTACAACACCATTAACATACTTTAAACGGATACCTCGCAAACACCATTTGGTGGCAACTACGCTGTGAGGCCCTCTCCCTTTTCTCCGATTCAGTGAACCAGCCTACTAACCTGCGTCCTTCTCCACTGATAGCGCTTCGAGCACCGCCGCCTATCGGAAAGCCACTCGAGCACTGCCGCACCACGTGTACGAACTGGAACGCCGACGTAACTTGCTGCTGGTCTGCCGCCTCAGGAGCTGCTGGAGAGGACAAAAGAGGGTTTCCCGTCTTGTGTCTTGTTTTCGTCTGTCAGATTCCTTCTGACAGTGGTGAGTTTTTGGATACCGAGGCAGTAGCCTCATTACTCCACATTCATTTTGAGTTTTTTAGTCGCTGTTTAGGTTGTCTTATTGATGTGTGACGCTTTGTCACAGTTGAGGTTGGATCACGAGGTCAGCGCTGTGATAGGCCGTGGGTTGCGGTCAATTGGGTTTGCAGAAGTGTCAGCAAGTTTTATCGCAGAGTCTTGTTTTCGTCTGTCAAATGTCTTCGGACGGTGATGAGCTTTTGATGGCTGCCGCGGCGGTTGCCTGCTGACAGTGATGAGTTTTGGATGCCTGCCGAGGCAGTTGCCTTCAGGCAATGATGAGTTTTGGATGCCTGCCGAGGCGGTTACCTTCAGGCAGTGATGAGTTTTGGATGCCTGCCGAGGCGGTTGCCTTCAGGCAGTGATGAGTTTTTTGGATGCTGTGTTGCTGTTTCAGTTTCACAAGGTTAGCGCTTCGATGGGCCGCGGGTAGCGGTCAAATGGGTTTGTAGAAATGTCTGCAAGCTTCCTGATCAGTGGGTTTTCTTTTTGATCCAATCCTTTGTAGAACATCCTGTTGAGTTTGCGGAGATGGTCGTCCAACATCTCAACGCCTAGGTCTCTGTTATATGAGGAGTCCAATTATATGTGAATTAGGCTTTAGACTTTAAAGAGCACATAAATAAATGAGAGAGAGGAGTGATACCTCTTGTGCTAATAGGATTACCTCAGAATGTATCACTCAGATTGAGGAGTGTACATTAATACATGTTATAATTAGGGTGTTTTGTATATGTTGTATATATTGTATATATGTATTGTTGTGACAATGATTTATGTCTAACTTTTTATGTATTTTGTATGTTTTATATATAATTTGTTTGATGTTTATTGTGTAATTAATTGTTTGTACCAGAGTCACACCAAATGATATGTGTAGCTAACATAATCATTGATATTTATATTCCTAAAATACTGAACACGTCAGGGTAATTGATAGTACCTTGTACGAAAATAAATGAGTGATTGATCCCTCCATACCTTTTTCATTTTGTTTAAGCTTTAGGTATCTGTGGAGGTCTGCTGTTCTTGTAAAGATAGGAGCACCTGTTGCAATCCGTAAGGCCTTGCTCTGTAGTCTCTGTAGGTCTTTCCGATGCTGCGGGCGGCAGCCACTCCAAACTGGTGAAGCGTATGTCATAGTTGGTCGAATTATTGCGGTGATTGCTCTCACCTTGCTCTGAATGGGCATCGACTTGGTCTTCAGGAGAGGGTATAATGCAGCCAGTTTTGTTCTGCTTTCTGGCAGGTCTTCTCTATGTGGTTTCTCCAGCTGAGTTTAGAGTCCAGAGTCACCCCCAGGTAGGAGCTGCTGTTTTCCCATTTGATCTCTTCCCCATTGAGGAGGATCTGTAAGGGGGTTTCCTGTTCAGCTTCCTGGTGAATAATGTTGCTGTGGTTTTGCTTGTGTTCAGGGTGATCTGCCAGTCGCTGTACCATTCGGAGAGTCTGCAGAGCGATGTCTCAAGGTTCTTAGCCACTTCTTTGTCGCTGAAGGATTGGGAGAGGACTGCAACATCATCGGCGTAAAGGGCAAGATCAGTCTTCTTTAGGTCCGTGGGGATGTCGTTTGTAAATATGTTAAAGAGGAATGGTCCTAGGATTGATCCCTGAGGCACTCCAGCAAGAATTGGGCGTGGCGTTGAGCATTCCTCTTGTACCGCCACGTGAAAGGTCCGTTTTGACAAGTAGCTAGACAGCAGCTTAACCAGGTAGCTTGGAAACTTGAGCTTGATAAGTTTGTAAAGCAGTCCCTCATGCCATACTCGGTCGAATGCTTTGGCTACATCCAGAAAGACTACTCCAGTAGACTTGTTGATGTTGAATCCATGGCTAATGATGTCCACAACTCTGAGGAGTTGGTGATTAGTTGAGTGGTCTTTCCGGAACCCAAACTGTTCTTTGGCGAGGAGGTTTTCGCTTGTCGCAAAGTCCACGAGGCGGGCAAGGATAACTTTTTCGAAGAGCTTTGATAGGCCAGATAGCAGATTTATGGGGCGGTAATTTGCAGGATCTCGTAGTGGTTTCCCAGCCTTGGGGAATACGATGACTCTTGCTTCTTTCCAGGCGTTAGGGTAGTGCTGGTGCTGCATACATGCGTTGAATATCTCAGCAAGATGATCCACTGCGGTATCTGGGAGCATCTTGATGGCTTGGTTGGCTATTCTGTCCTTTCCTGGTGCCTTGCCGTTTTTCAGTGTCTTTACCAGGGCCAGTAATTCGCCCATTGAGCATTCCTCAATGATTGCAGTTTCTGTTTCTGGTGGGTGCTCCCGGTGGTGCTTAGCAACCTCTTGCTCGACTTCTGCTGCCAGTTTGCTTGCCTGGTTAGGCCTGAAGGATGCCTCCAGTGTGTCAGCGAAGACCTCAGCCTTGTCCCTGTTGCTGCATGCCAAGTGAGTCTTCCCTTGTAACGGTGGGTTTGGTTCCTTCTTCCCAGTCAAGCGTCGGGTCATTCTCCAGAGAGAGTTGTCTGAGTCCTTCAAGTTAGCTGTAGCTGCTTCCCATTTTTCACCTCCTTGCTGGCTTATTTGCATCTTCAGCTGTCTGGTCAGCTCATTGTACTTCTTCAGCAGGTCGGGGGTGCGATTCCTTTGCCACTCTCTCCGGGCTCTGTTCTTGTCAGCTATCGACTGCTTGATGCCCTTCGGGAGGTCGTAGATAGAGCATCGTTGGAGTTCCTGCTCAGGGACGCTGCGCTCAATAGCAGTGTGGACTGCCGCTGTGAAGTGGTGAACCGCCTGGTCAATGTCTTCGATGGAGCAGAGGGGGCCAGGGACCAGTGTCTCCTCCAGGCTTCTCTTGTATAGGCTCCAGTCTGCCTTCTTGTAGTTGTGCCTGGTGCCCTGTTGCTGGTCTTCAAGTACGTCTCCAACTGTGATCAACACTGGGTTGTGGTCGGACGTCAGTGCTATTAAGGTTTCAAGCTCCATAGACTGGGAGAGATTCTTCATGACGACGATATCCAGAACATCCGGTTTATGCAGTGCAGAGCCTGAATAATGTGTTGGTTGAGTCGGGCCAGCCACTACAAAGTCCTCCTTCTTTGAGTGGGCAAGTAGAGCGTGTCCTTTGCTGTTTACCGTGCGAGAGTTCCAGCACTGGTGCTTGGCATTAAGGTCCCCTCCAATTAATGTTGGGATGCTGGGGTCCAGTAAAGCATCCAAGTCCTTTGGGCTTAGCTTGCCTGGGGGTGAGTAGGCGGCAATCAGCCGTAGAGGGCCTGCAGATGTCTGGATCTGTATGCCAGTTGCTTCAATACTCCCCGCTGGTGGTAGTGAGATCTCGTGGTGCTTCACTTTTGTGCTGACAATCACCGCTGTTCCTCCGCCCTTGGCTCCGGTGGTGCGATC
Source organism: Calotriton arnoldi (assembly GCA_963921515.1). Classification (NCBI taxonomy): domain Eukaryota; kingdom Metazoa; phylum Chordata; class Amphibia; order Caudata; family Salamandridae; genus Calotriton; species Calotriton arnoldi. Next base: position 2,195,583 of record CAWUFW010000857.1, read on the forward strand.
TGTGCGGTACACCCTGTGGTTTGCTATGTTGAGCTTCTGGCTTCCTTGGAGATGGGTCTCGGAGATAAGTGCTATACTCACATCCATGGTTTCCATCAGGTGCAGGAGTTCTGCGGTTTTCTTCTGAATGCTGTTAGCATTCCACATCAAGAAGAGAGAGTTTCCTTTAGATTTTGCTGCCATCGCGGGTGTTTTCTTCACCGTGGAGAAGTCCGGCGATGAGATTTGCCACCATTGTCACCACAGGGTGGATGTTCATGTCTGCAACTGTTTTCGCAATCTTCGTGAGGAGTTCCTGCCAGTTGATGGCTGAGCCTATTTCACAGGATGGTGCTGGGGCAGTTGTTGGTGGTGGGCTGTCCTGTTTGGGTCCTGTTGCTTCTGCGTATGTTCTTCCATCCACGCGCGCATTGCTATGGCTGTTGGTTGGATTGCCAGTTGGGCTCCTGTGTGCTAATGCAGGTTTGTAAGTCTTCCTTTGTCCCTGGTCTGTTGTTGTTGAGTGTAGGGAAGTCTTTTGTGGTTGGGGAGAGGGTTTCCCTGACTCTCCCGCCGCTTTTATCATTGCCGGGGGAGGGGGGGGACCACTTGCGCCCTTTGATGACATCAGCGGGGGCCGCCCGCTACTATCCTTGCTTCCTGGGGCCCCCGCACCCAACTAGAAAGAAAGAACAGACCGGCTACCGCCCGAGATGCAACTAAGGGTGCCACGCCCCTAGGTGCGGGTGGCGCCGGTCATTTTACATGCCTGTTTAGATGGTTTACAGTGGTCGATTACAAGATTGGCCCAACCTGTTACACAGTCAGGGTCTTAATTTTCGCAGTCATATTTCTTTTCGCCCTATAATGACAGACACATTTCAGGTACTGAAAGTATATTTTCCCTCATGCAGGGACATATTACCGATTTCTATATGTCAAATTAATCATGTATGCTTGCACGTGTTCCGCCTACTATTTGACACATTTGTATGTATGTACTGCACGCCTGCCTGTAATGTAAACATGATTGTGCATGCTTGTGGATTTACATTCTTCGACGTTTCGGCAGGAATGACACATTCTGAATTTTCCCTACCCTGCAAATGCCTGTTCTGCACAGCTCTCAGCTGCCCGTATGGCCTGTTAATCATTACAGCAAATCACGTAAAAAATATTTTTTTTAATATTTTGTCTGCACAGCAGCATAAAGCATAAACACATCCAAGTCGGCCCTAAAAATGTGCCCATAAAACCTTATTGTTCCTAAAGCTAAAACGGCATTTTTTCTACGCCATTAGAAGGCCATCCGTAGTACACGGCAGAGCGAGAGGAGGAGGCTGGGGCGGTGGCAGGGAGCCAGGCCTTTCACACTAAGCAGACAAAGCCTGAACCCAAACCTTTCACAGCACAACATGCAGGGAGCAGGGACAGGAGCTCTGAAGAGACGGAGGTGCCCTTCATCCGCACCTGTGTACGTTTGGTGGCACAGCCGGCTGATTTACTGAAATCCATTTATCATGACCGACATGTTCGCATAATAAAGCTGAATCTGCCGTTAGCCTACAGAATATTCTAAAAGATTTCATTTAAAAAAAAAAAGTTATTACATTTAAAGGTCGACATTTTTAAAGTTACTCTTTCGATCATACAAATCACAAACAACCTCTGTTTTGTTTGAGGCTGATAGCAAAACGGCAAGTGGCTCGTATGCATACATGTAGAAGGGTAGAATGTAGTCACCCAAAGTGAAAGCATCCAATGTCTAAAGCGGGCTTGCTCAGTGATCTATCCTTTGTGCTGTGGTGGGAGGGAGCATAATTTGAGTGACATTTGGACAGACCATTGGTGAAAGACTGTTGATTGAAGCCCCTATAATGTATGTGATTTTGTATGATATCTTTGGAAAACACGATGCTGGCAAGACACCTAAAGCTGTCTTTAGGCCAGACATAAAATGGTATGCGGCAAGTGTCTTTCTCTAGCTGGTAAAATGCCCATCAATGCAGATTTTAGAATCGAGGATGACAGAGCTTACAAAGAAGCTTGATTTTCAAAGGATACATGCCTGTAATAGGGGCCTTCGACATAGCTAGAGCAATCACTTCTTTATTTTTAGCTTATTGGAACCTAAAACATGGAATCTTCCAGCACCGGACAATAATGACTGTGACATATACAGACAATTCAGAAAGATAACAATATCAAGCAAAAAACCCATATACATTCATTTGAAATACTGCAAAAGATATTGTAAAATTCGAACCAGAAGAAGTTCATCTTTAACATAAAACAGATGTCGATATTAATACGGGCAATAAACATGTGTCCTGGCAATACTAAGGGAGGCATAGAAGGAGAATAATCCCCTTCTCGGATACTTCATTCTCAGACTCCAGCACACCATAAACAGGCCATGGTAAAGATCAGACGGAGCTACTCCTTTTTTTGGAAGAGACCAACAGGGCACAAGTCCTAGAAAACAGAAGTGGGGGGACTAACCAAGTTAGGCAGTATGCAAGTGACATCAAGGCACGTGCCATCACAGCGCTTGATGTCACAGCGTGTGACATTGCACGTGGCATCACAGGACCATTGTCGAAAGACTGTTGATTGAAGCCCCTATATATGTATGTGATTTTGTATGATATCTTTGGAAAACACGAGGCTGGCAAGACAACTAAAGCTGTCTTTAGGCCAAACTTAAAATGATATGCCGCAAGTGTCTTTCTCTAGCTGGTAAAATGCCCATCAATGCAGATTTTAGAATCGAGGATGACAGAGCATACAAAGAAGCTTGATTTTCAAAGGATACATGCCTGTAATAGGGGCCTTCGACATAGCTAGAGCAATCACTTCTTTATTTTTAGCTTATTGGAACCTAAAACATGGAATCTTCCAGCACCGGACAATAACGACTGTGACATATACAGACAATTCAGAAAGATAACAATATCAAGCAAAAAACCCATATACATTCATTTGAAATACTGCAAAAGATATTGTAAAATTCGAACCAGAAGAAGTTCATCTTTAACATAAAACAGATGTCGATATTAATACGGGCAATAAACATGTGTCCTGGCAATACTAAGGGAGGCATAGAAGGAGAATAATCCCCTTCTCGGATACTTCATTCTCAGACTCCAGCACACCATAAACAGGCCATGGTAAAGATCAGACGGAGCTACTCCTTTTTTTGGAAGAGACCAACAGGGCACAAGTCCTAGAAAACAGAAGTGGGGGGACTAACCAAGTTAGGCAGTATGCAAGTGACATCAAGGCACGTGCCATCACAGCGCTTGATGTCACATGGTGTGACATTGCACGTGACATCACAGGAAGTGAACTCACTGGAAGTGACATCACAAGAAGTGACATCAGACATTAAGACCTTACACATGTTTATCAGGTATATCATGAGTACATTTAAGCGAATTACGAGATTACATTTAAGCGCATTACGAGATTTAACAAATTAGATTTTGTGGTGGGGTTGTGCCAAAAACGTGGCCCAACCCCGATGCAAAATCTGGGCCTCAATTTAGACATTTATTATTTATAAAACCTTGCCACAAAGTAATTGGCAACAAGGAGAAGCATGATAGCAGATGTGTTCTGCCTAATTGGTTACAAAGTCTGCATTTAAAATATTTTATGGGGTTAAGGCAACTGCTACAGAGATTGTTGTGTGTACAGTAAATCTCAGGAAATAGTAATAATGGTAAGATAACTCAGGAGGTTAACACTTTTGCTGGAGAGATCTGTGTTTTGTGTAGTCCAATATTTGTATCAAAGTAGTATAGAAGGTTAACGTGTCTCCTGCAAAGCACATCATGTAACATGCAGATGACAGATTTTTATTTTATGTAGATAGGTAAGTTACTGCTTTCAACACAGAGATCCGTTTTTTACCTGCAGTTAATACATTTTGATCCTTCTAATACACCACAGTGAACTATGAAGGACAGGTGACTCGTATATCTTGTAACCCTTACTGCCTTATGTAACACATCCTGTACATTGATTTACACCCTTACATGATTTATTGTCAATGCATAATGTGTATGTTACGTAAAACATTCTGACACCCTGCATTGGGATGAGTAGCACTATAAAATAAGTAAAGTAGTGCTTTTTAAATTGTTATTTGTGTAAATACTAGTACAGACCAGCACATCTGACAGTCTTAAAGTGCATGCACTTATATACAGGGACTGAACAAAGTCGAAAGAATACCTCTCTTAAATACCTGTGAAGTGATAACATGCTGTGTGCTTTTGTTTCCCCTCCCTTGCATTTGCATTAAAGTGTGATGCTCCAGTCTGCGTCCAGCCAGGATACTCAATCAAAAGGAGGCCCTGATGGCCCCTTAACTTCGGCCTTTATCTTTGGTGCAGCTTGAGGTGAAAATAAAAAGCCTCATTTGCTGCCTGCACGTTGCTGCTGAGAATGGAAAACAGACAACGTGCAGGTGCTTCTGAACGTGTCTCAGTGTCTGAAAATGACAGCTGGAAAAGTTCCGCATTTTTCTGTGGGGCCCAACGTCTTGGCAGGGTGGTCAGCGTCTCCCCTCTGAAAATAGTGGGTGGGTGCCGCCTACCCGCGTGTAACCCCTACTTGTACCCTGGAGACTAACGATGAGACAGAGGCAGGTTTAGTAAAGACTACAATTTAGAGAAAATCAGAATAAAAAGTTGAGACTACAATGGGAAGTACCAAAATTCCACTTAATATTAGACTTTCCAATCATCTGTAGAAATAGGCCTCCTCTCAAAAGGACTCTTTTTCCGTACATATGTTCCTACATATTAATCGGCTAGGTTTGATATAATGAATATAAAAATCATGTTTTTTTATATAAGGAAGGAGGAGGTCAAGTCTGCCTTAAGTTCCTCTCCGAGCTCTTTCTTAAAGTCTCGCAAGGAAGCAAGCAGGTCTTCCTCCGTGACAGACATGGTGTTGGTAGCGGGTGGCACCTCTGTGTTGTCTCGTGACTCGGCCGGAGTGAAGTAGCTAGAAACCCTGTTAAGTTGTTGCCTCTTTGGAGGCATCAAGGCAGCAGGACCAGCCAGGTGGGACTGTCTGATGGGGTGGTAGAGAAGCAAGATGCTACTTGTCACCTATTTGGTAGTGTACCTGTCAGGCTTTTGGCTGATTTATTTGTAGAGCCGCTGCTCCATGTCTGAGAATGCCCCTATAATGTGGTGCAATGCCTCAGAAGAGGGTTGTCGCATGCCGCATAAAGATTGGTGAATAGCATTACAAAAAAGTCACTTTGATTGGCTTGTATCCACCATAGTCACGGCATCTCCACTCCCGTCCTTCAGCATTATTTGCACCAGCTATGGCATGGTAGCTATGTATGTAGCAGCAAGGGTTGCAGCAAGGGTCTTGTCTGGACACTGGTATGGTATGGTATGGTATGGTATGGTATGGGTGGCACATGTAGTGTGTATGTAGAGTTCAAAAATAGCCCTTACTCTGTGTGGTAGAGCACCAGTGCTGGAGTCGGCTGCTACCTATGTTGGGCCCCTGAAGCCGCTGGTAGCCCACCAGAACCCTCCAGGTAGCTTAAAAAAAGAGTGTCATCTCTAGAATACAAAATGGTCAGTGCTCGACGGATGTGCCATCTTAGGGTCAGGCCATGTGCTCGGTGGTCCTTTGGAAAGAAGGAGATGTGCTGACAATGGATCTTTGCTAATGATTAAAAGGGGCTTCTTTAAAGCTTAGCAGTGTCATCGCGAGAATGGGAGACTCCTCTAGCCCCCTTTCAGCTCATTTCAGGCCGGCGCCGCCATTACAGGGTCAGACAAATAGCTCTGATCGGCTCCGGGACTTTTTTATGACTTTGCAGCCTATTTCAATCCCAGCGGAGATCCTATTCCACCTGCATGCCACCCTCCCGCAGGCTGGGATCCGTTACAGTGGGAGAAGAGTCTCTGCAGGTGGTAGAGGCCACCAAGTGGGATTGTGGGAACTCAGGCTCAGGGGACGCACTCACTGGGACTTCGCCGGTCTCTTCCGGGCTCCCTCTCTGGCACGCTGTGGGGGCTCACCGTATTGCTCTGTGTGCACGCCGGTAGCTTGTTTAAGGTCTCTTTAGGAGAGAAGGACCCCGGGCTCTCGGCTGCCTCGCCGCATCGCCATCTTGGCCCAGGTGGCTCAAGTTGAATCCATAGAAATTCTCCATATTAAAGGGCGATCGAGACTTCACGGTGCGCCCCCGATACTGCTTGCACCTTTCTGCAGCCGTCAGGGCGGGATGCAGGTCAGAAAATTTTGAATTGCCTTAACATTGCATTAGTATGTAGCAGAGCCATTGTGGATCATGTCCTCCCGGCCTTCTTGGCTGGCCTCGCCCCCCTGAGGCATGTTTAAAGGGCTACTTAGGTGGGTAGCACAATCAGTGCTGCAGGCCCACTTGTAGTATTTGATTTACAGATCCTGGGTACAGGTAGTACCACTTTACTGTGGACTTACAAGTACAATAATTGTGCAATTGGGCTTAAGCCAATTTTACCCTGTTTAAGGGGGAGAGCACAAGCACTCGAACACTGGTTAGCAGTGGAAAAATGCACAGAGTCCTAAAAGCCAACAAAACGGGTTCAGAAAACAGGAGGGTGAAGGCAAGAATTTGGGGATGTCCCTGTAGAGAGGTACAAGTCCAACAACATGTCTCCACCCTGGGTATGCAGTTTTAACTGAGATTTCAACCTGGCAAAAAAAACATTTTGCCAAAGCTAAACCTTCCTTTTGAATACTTATATGTCACCAAGTGGTAGGCCCTATAGTTCAGAATATACGGTATTTAAAAAGTAGGACATGTATATTTAATGTTTTACATATCCTGTCAGTGAAACCCCCCAAAGGCTTTTTTCACTATAGCAAAGCTTGCTCTCACATAGAGAAACACTGTTTCGGAGGAGCTAGAAAAATGATTCAAGGACTCATTTTAATAGTAATTTAAAATCCAATTTAATGGTCAAGTTGCATTTTAAATGACTATTTTAGGACTTACACTTTCAGAAAGTTGTAATTTCTCGGCCTAAGCCAAAAGAGCCCATCTGCCAGTGTCAGGCACTGCGAGATAGTTTACAGTAAAGCACACAGGAAGTGCTGCCAAAGTGGGTAGGGTCACCCCTGGGAACTTTTATCCCATTGTTTAGGGAGTGACCAGGAGTTTCCCCCACCACAGGCTGGCACTAGGCAAAAATGTGGCAACCCCACTATCCTCCTCAGATCACTTTTGGATATGTGGAAGATTGGAAAAGGACTGCACCTGATGTCTGTGACCCAAGAAAAGCCCTGAAGACTGAACCTGCTCCCCTCTTGTAGTAAAAACAAAGAAATTGACTCCAAGTGTCATATGACACACCTCTATTTGGCTACAGGGACACAAAAAGCTCAAAGAGGCATTTTTCCTGCCTTCCTAGCTGACCAGTGCCAACTGGAGTAGCCTAAGATCCTGCTGATGGCCTCTGCTAGACTGAGTCTTGACCCTAAAGTTCTGTACCCAAGGTCCTGGACCCTTGGCTGGTGTCAAAATGTTCTCCTCACAAAGTTTCCTGAAACCTGGGACTTTTCACCAACCTTTTGCTTTTAGAACCGATGGGGACCAACTTGCCAAGTAAATCCAACGAAGGTGCATCACTGCTAGGCCAAAGATTCAGGTTGCTTCAGCTACATTCTTCTCTGCAGCAGTAAATCCGATCTAGCGGGACCTCACAGACAAGGTGTCCGGCCTTATGAATGTTTGTTATGTTATGTTAACATCATTTGCTATAGCGCTCGACTCACCCGGGGGCATCTCGGCGTTGTTTCGGATCCTAATAGGAGGTCCATATCGTATGAATTCAGAATAAATATGCCTTTAGTAATTTCCTAAATTTACAGTATGTGGGGATGGATCGCAGGGTTAGTGGAAGGTTGTTCCAGTACCTTGGAGCAAGATATGAGAAGGCCTTACCCCCAATGCGTGTTTGGCGGAAGCGGGGGACACACAATAAGGCTTTGTCGCTGGATCTGAGATTGCGACTCGGGGCGTAGGCCGGTATCTTTTTTTGAAGATAAAACTGACCTTTGCCTTTTAAGGCATTGTAAGTGAGGCAACAGATCTTAAAATGGGAACGTTTCTTCACTGGAAGCCAGTGCAGTTCCTTCAGCAGAGGCGCTGAGGGAGTTCCAGAAGGGCGGTTCAGAATAAGCCTGGCCGCCGTGTTCTGGACCACCTGGAGTTTGGAGAGCAGTGATTCACTAGCATCTGCTAGGAGAGCATTTCCATAATCCAGTCTACTTATCACCATCGCCTGGACCAGTGTTCTATGAACTGTCATGGTCGAGGAAGGGAAAGATTCTGCGCAGAAGGCGCAGATTGTAGTAGCAAGCGCTTGTGGTTGCCGCAATCTGATCTTTCATCATAAGCGCTTGATCTAATTTTATCCCCAAATTCTTTACAGTTTGTTTGGGCACCGGAATAGCACCCAGTTGGTGTGGCCACCATTCGTCCGACCAGATGGAGGGGGCTTTTCCCAGCAGCATGATCTCTGTCTTCTCTGGATTCAGCTGGAGACAGTTCTCAGTCATACAGTTGGAGATTGCTAGCATTCCTGATGCAAAACGTTTTTTTGCTATTGGCAGGTCCTGGCCTAGAGTGAACATTAGCTAGGTTTCATCAGCAGATGACATAATCTCAAAGCCAAAGTGCTCTGCAATCTTCGCTAACCGGGCCATGTAGATATTTAACAAGGTGGGGCTCAAGCATGAGCCCTGCGGAACGCCCTTGTCCAAGCTCATTTTACATGATGAATACGGGCCCTGGATGATGGTTTGCTGTCTGTCTGCGAGGAAATGCTGAAGCCACTTTAGTGCCACACCCTGTACACCGATTTCCTGCAACCTTTCCATGAGCCTTGGATGAGAGATGGTATCAAAGGCTGCAGAGAGATCCAATAATATCAGTATAACTAGAATTCCTGCATCTACCCCCAATCTCAAAGAATCGGTCAATCAATCAATCAATCAGGGTTTTTTAAGCACGCTACTCACCCGTGAGGGTCTTAAGGCGCTGGGGGGGGGGGGGGGGAGGGGGGCACAGATCTGTTCAGCCGAAGAGCCAGGTTGTAGTAACGAGGTCCACGCATGAAGTAGTAATTCAGGATGTTTTATTCATGAAGATAACAAGTAGTATAGTTCAGAACATCAAGTAGTTAAGATGTAAAGGAGAGCCCCACCAGGAGCAGCCTGTGTGCTGCTCAGCCCATGACCAACTGTCACTTAACCTCTCTCAGTCCCAACATTCCGAGGCTAGGAAAGACTCCAACATTCTATTGGGCATAGAGCACAGGCACTGGGCTGAGCAGGAGGAGAATAATACTTAACCTTACAAATGCAGGATACTACATATCCCCTTTCCTTCCAACAGAAGAACAAAAGCAATATATGATAAAGTAAAACGAGAGTGAACAAAGGACAGATAGCAAGGAAGGAACAACGGAGTGACAGAAAGAACATAAAGGAAAAGAGCAAGCAAAGCAGAGCGAGGAGAAAGATGGGATAAGACAAGGAGGTGAAGGTAAGGTGTAAGTAAGAAAATGGAAAACCCATCCACAACAACAACGAAATAGAAAGAAGGAGACAGTGAGACGAAAGAGAGGAAATACGAAATAGAGAGAGACAGACGTGCCGAAGGCAACCCCCAAACATACCCACTGGCCAGGCAGGCAAGAAAGGAAGGAAGAATAAGGCATGACGCAAACCGGACACCAGCCTACACACAGATACAAAGAGGAGGGAATAACGGATCTCCTCCTGAACAGGGAAGAAATATAATAAAAAATACGAACGAGGGAAGGCTGGAGACAGAGGATGACAAACAAGAAATGTAACTCCAGAAACCAAGGATGAAAATAAGTAGAACATCACGAGGAAAGCTGGACATAATGGAAAACAGAGAAGAGGCAAAGTAGATACATACAGTATAACGAATACTTCCCCCATTTTCAATTAGACAATAATACGATATAAGTGTAACATTGCGTTATATAAAACAGCAAAGTAAGAGAATGTAGAAAGACAATATCAGCCAATGGGATAGAAACCCATGACCGTCCTCTACTCCTATGCAAGAGTGTGAGGAGCAGTGTGAATGGGACTGTGACCCATAATGTGAAAGGACAACCCCCGCTTAGAGGTACAATGCAGTGCAGAGTAGAAATGGGTCTAAAACCCATAAGACGCACCATGTGTGAGGGTCGCAATGTAAATGTAAATGGGACTGTGACCCATGGAACGGTGCCCTGTGTAAGGGTGAGAACCGTGTGTTGCCCCTGTAGGCAAGAGTATGTGGGCAAATGGGGCTTGAACCCATTCCCAGACAAGAGTATATGGGCAAAAAGGGGAAAGAACCCATTCCCATCCCTGTGTAGGAAAGAATAAAGTGTGCAAAGTGCACCTGAGGTATGAGAAATGGACCCCAGAAGTTGTGTACCCAGAGTCCCTAATCACAATATGTAACCCATGTAGGAAAGTATGTTAAGTGCAAATGGGGCTAGTACCCAATGCCATCCCTATATAGGGAAGTGTAAGGTGAAATGAACAAATAGAAAAAAAAACTCCACTCGAGTCACATTAACATTTGCTGAAAGTCAGCGTTAAGGGTGTGCGTGTCACCGAAATCCTGTGACACACAGCAGCAGTAAGCTGACCATGCCTTGTAATACCATTGTGGAATGGCAGCTCGTAGAAGAGGTCCGACGTGCATATAGAATCTGGCAGTCTATGTGGGTTCAAAAATCACAGGCACAACTGTATTTACACGTGTGTGCAAATGCCTTTTACTAGCTCCTTGAATGTGCCAGGTTAAGAACATAAATCTCGGACCAACAGAAAAGTCCCCATGTACAAATATAACCACGCAAGAGTATGCAGCTTACAGCAGGAGGAATGCGCTGCCAATGAAATGCAAAGTCAGGAGAATCCGAGGCCCGCCGCTTTCAAGTAGATGTGCAAAACAAGAAATGGTGGCACGCAAGATACGCAGCACCGGGTGGCCCCCAGCGCACTCGGGCGCCCAACAGAGTCACACAGCCAAATCTGCCGTGATTTCAGCGCGTGACGTCACACAGCATTCCTGAGGAGATCCGCGCGGCAATGAAAATCAGGTGAGCTGCGCGCAGTAATTTTTAAACATAAAAATGACAGTTGAAACTGCCGATGAACCGGCAGTGCGCAGCAAATGTTGAGGAGAATTAAAACTCACCACAGTTTGTGTAAAACCACCTTGAAAAATTGTCCCCTGCGTCCGCCGATGCCTCACTGACGCGATGAAAGTGGAGAAAGTAAAATGCCTGATGAGAGTAAACTGACTCCACAAGTAATCCGACTGAAAAAAAAACCACAGCAGTTAAAGGTTACAGTCCAAACGTACGAACATAGATAACAGTGCAGCATGTCAGAGCGGTACGAAAAGGACTGGATACCAATTATCTCTTATATTTTTCAAGATGAGACTGAATGGAATTTCATTGCGCACAAAGGGTCACGAAATCCAATTACATGCGCGATGTAAAATAAAGCCAAATCTTCACAGAACGGTAAACCACACGCCGTTAGGCAAACAGGTGGTATAAATGTTGCATCACTCGGTGTTGAAGCTTGAGAGAAAAGGGCATGTTATCCTCCAAGATAAAAGTCAAAACGATGTTGGGCAAGATGACGGAATCAGTAGAAATAAGATTCAAAGTCCAAAATGGGTAGCGTAGATGTGCACAAGGTCACACAGCGTAGGCAGCAGTTGCTCAAGATCACACAGCTCAAAGTAGTAAGAAGGCATACCATGCAGCCACCTCTTACCGCTGTTGGAAAATCAAAATGAAACAAACAGCTGTCTGTAAGTTGTAGAAAACGCGTGGCAGTGTAGCAGACTGAGATGGTAAAGCCAAAGTCCAGGATGAGTAGAGAGGATGAGCACAGCGCTCCTGGGCTAGGGCTGTCCGGTGGTGAGGACACTGGTGGGGCTGAACGGCGTAGTGCTTCATCTTACTTGTGTTGATGTCTTCTTTTCTTTTAAAGTTGATGGTAGTTTCTCACTTGTTGTCGTCATTCTTGTTGATTGTAGAACACGCTTGTTTCATGTTGGCACCTTTACGTTTCTTTTGGATACCTCCGCTTTTGTACATTGTGGTAGTAGCCACTGTAGTTTCTGTAGATTGCGCCATCTCCAGGTCCTCCTGTGTTCGCCAGGTACCTTAGATCCGCTTGTTCTACGTAGGTACGTCAACAACTCGTCGCCATCAAATGTAGTAACGAGGTCCACGCATGAAGTAGTAATTCAGGATGTTTTATTCATGAAGATAACAAGTAGTATAGTTCAGAACATCAAGTAGTTAAGATGTAAAGGAGAGCCCCACCAGGAGCAGCCTGTGTGCTGCTCAGCCCATGACCAACTGTCACTTAACCTCTCTCAGTCCCAACATTCCGAGGCTAGGAAAGACTCCAACATTCTATTGGGCATAGAGCACAGGCACTGGGCTGAGCAGGAGGAGAATAATACTTAACCTTACAAATGCAGGATACTACACAGGTCTTGAGGGTCTTCCTGAAGGTGTTCAGGGAGGGGGCGAGTCTGATGTATGCCGGCAGTTCGTTCCAGGACTTGGCTGCAATGTGAGTGAATGATCTTCCGCCTGCTCTGGCTCTGAGGATGTGCGGGGTTTCGGCCAGTGCGAGGTTGGCGGATCGGAGATTTCGTTTGGGTACGTGGAAGTTGATTCTGTTGTTGAGGTATTTGGGTCCAGTGTTGTGTAGGCATTTGTAGGCGTGAGTGAGGACTTTGAAGGTGACTCTCTTCTCCACGGGGAGCCAGTGGAGTCTCCGTAGGTGTTGGCTGATGTGTTCGTGGCGGGGGATGCCGAGGACGAGTCTGGCCGCGGTGTTCTGAATTGTCTGGAGCTTGCAGAGTAGGGCCTTGTTAATGCCGGCGTAGAGTGCGTTTCTGTAGTCCAGTCTGCTGGTGATGAGTGCGTGGGTTACTGTCTTTCTTGATTCGGGGGGGATCCATTTGAAAGTTTTGTGGAGGATGCAGAGGGTGTTGAAGCAGCTGGAGGAGACAGCGTTGATCTGTTGGTTCATGGTGAGCGATGAGTCGAGTACGATGCCGAGGTTTTTTGCATGGTCTGTGGGTGTGGGTGGGCTTCCGAGAGCAGTGGGCCACCAGGTGTTGTCCCATGCTGATGGGGCGGTTCCAAGGACGAGGGCTTCTGTCTTCTCGGCGTTGAGTTTGAGCGCACAGCCACGGCCAAAAGCGCCGTCTCCGGCCCCGGGGCGAAAGCCCGATTGTGAGGGATCAAGGATATAGTTGGACTCAAGATAAGATCCCAACTGCTTGTTTATTAGGCCTTCAAGGCTGTTTGCCCAAAAGAGGTAGCAGAGATATTGGGCGATAGTTGCCAAGAGATTGTTGGTCTAGCGTTGCTTTTTTTAATATAGGCCGTACACATGCTGCCTTCCATTCTGTCGGAATATTGCCTGTATTTATTGAGCAATTGAAGGTCTCTTGGATCATTGGGGTGCAAAAGGTAGCCAGAAGGGATATTATTTTTGGTGGTCAGAGATCCCGGGGGGACCCCGACTTGGCTGCATCCAGAGAGCTGTGTATTTCCTCTAGAGTGAGGGGCTGGAACCTGTCCAGTGTACATAGGGGTGCCTTTTTCTGCTCTTCGTTTGAGCTGGTGGTCACTGTATTTTGCAAAGGGGCAGTAGGGAATTTTGAGTAGATGTGGGTAATTTTCTCCTGGAAGAAATTAGCCAGTGAATTACAGAGGTCCTGGGATTCCGCGGGAGATTGACTACATGCTTATGGAGAAACGAAATCCTGAACTATCCTGAAAAGGACTTTGGGGGAGTTGTCGGCTCGTTCGATTTGATTAATAATAAAGGATCGCCTAGCAGATTTAATATTCTGATGGTACCGGGACAGCGCTTGTTGATACTTTTCCCTATCTTGAGACTCTTTCCTTTTCCGCCACAATGTCTCTAAAGTCTTACATTTAGTTTTTTCTTGTTTTAGTTCTGGCGTAAACCACGGGGCTGACAGTCGATGATGAGCAAGACCGTGGTTTTTAAAGGGGAGGGTTGCGTCCAGGGCAGCCGTAAAGGCAGTGTTAAAAGAATTCAACAATTCAGAGACCTCGTGGTTATCATTTGGTAACTTAGGGTGAAAGGCTTTACTAGAAGCTTCAAGAGTAAGTTTATGCCATGGCCTGTGCGCATTGCGTCGCGGTCTATTGTTTGTGGTAAAAAAAAAAATGTAAATCCAGTACTTGAATAGCGCACGAATCACCCCCGAAGGGGTATCTCGGCGCTGGGGGCCGTTAGGAAGATTAAGCGAGCTATTGCCCAGAGTCGCATGGTGCTGGGCAGACCCCTGCCGCCGGAGCCAGGGATCGAATCGTGATCCCCAGCGTCCAGCGTCAGTCGCCCTGGCGCCACACCTCTCCCCGTAGGCCCCCGGGAGTGAGGGGGCTGTACCTCAAAAGTGATTAAAAAGTGATCGGTCCATGTAAGGGGAAGAGGAGTCTTACAGTCCAGCTGTTCTATATTGGAGAAGATTAGGTCCAATGTGTGACCAGCTGTATGCGTGTGGCCCTTGACTCTTTGGGAGAGTCCCAGAGTTTTTAGGTCAGTTAGGAGTTTCCTGACTTCTGGGTTGATATGCTCTTCCCCGTGGAAGTTAAAGTCGCCTAGAAGGAGAAATTTGTTGGAGGCTAAAACGGGCATGGCTATCTGTTCTATCAGTAGCTGACTGAAATTAGTCTTAGGCCCGGGGGGCGGTAAATCAGGGCCCCATTCCAGCTATCCGCAGCAGACACACTAATCTTAAAAATACCTAACTCCATGGAGTCAGTGTTTGTGGTAAAAACCCATGTCATGTTTATAGTGTTTTTGAAAGCTATGGCAATGCCTCCGCCCGTTTTTCCATCTCTATCGAGATGGAATAGTTTGTAGTTATACGGGATGGCTAGCGCAATGGTTGGATGGTTGGAGGGGTTTAGCCATGTCTCTGTTAAAAAGCAAATATCCGGGGACTGGGAGGATATCACGTCCCATATCTCGGTAGAATGCTTGGCCAGTGACCTGATATTACAAAGAAGACAGTTTAGGCCATATTTGGATGAAGAAAGTCTGGGTTCTTCCCCTAGAGATCTCCCAGTCTCTAGGTCACTTTGAAGCTGGCATTTATAGCAGGTTATCGGGCCTTCCAGAGCGTGGGGGTACTGGTTGGTGCATAGAAGTTGTGGCGGAGTGCTAGTATTTTTCTGAGCTCGCAGCAGATGTAAGGACTCTGCTGAGTAGTGAATGCGTTGGGAACACTTAATATTTACCCCAGGAGATCCAGGGTTTCTGGCGACGTACAGGTGCGGACGGGCGCAGACGGGCTTGCCTTTGGCATGCCTTCGGCGCACTGGCGGCGCACCCGCTGCGCGCGTCTGCTGCGCGTCCGTCCCAGCATCGGTTTTTGTAGCCGAGTATGCCGCAACCATTAGAGCGCTAACGGCGCTTCCGCCAGAAATGAGGCCGAATGCTTTCTCCGCTTAACCAGCACAAGCTCTGGCGGACCGGAAAGCGAAAAAGGCCCAAGATCCCGGTGCGGGAAAATGAGGTACAGAGAGGAGTATGTTCGTAATTAAAGGTGAGCAATATTTTTAAAAACAGTGAGCTGAAACTGTGCCATCATACCCTTGTTAAGGATTGAGTGCAGCGTTTTATGCGCGTCAAGCAACATGAAAGATTTAAAATTTAAAGTAACAATCACACAGTGTATATGTAGAGAAACCTGTTTCCAAAATAAACTAATCCTGCCTGGTTCCGCTGCGCGTCCGTCCCGGCATCGGTTTTTGTAGCCAAGTATGCTGCAACCACTAGAGCGCTAACCGCGCTTCCGCCAGAAATGAGGCCGAATGCTGTCTCCGCTCAACCAGCACAAGCTGTGGCGGACCGGAAAGCAAAAAAAGGCCCAAGATCCCAGTGCGGGAAAACGAGGTACACAGAGGAGTATGTTCGTAATTAAAGGTGGGCAATATTTTTAAAAACAGTGAGCTAAAACTGTGCCATCATACCCTTGTTAAGGATTGAGTGCAGCGTTTTATGCGCGTCAAGCAACATGAAAGATTTAAAATTTAAAGTAGCAATCACACAGTGTATATGTAGAGAAACCTGTTTCCAAAATAAACGAATCCTGCCTGAAGCCCTCTTTGGCTACAGCCTGCAGCCTGCCCCACTGGAAGAAACCGAAGCTCGAGTCACAAGCTTCGTGACTAAGTACGAAAGTAGAAATCTGCACCAGATGAAGGCGTGAAATGTATCTGGTCAGTTAGAGACCTTTTCTGGGCGCAAAATTAAAATTTCTCCCACTCACAACGCATTCCGTCAATGGCGACTGCTTGTGTGAACAAGGCAGGTGTGCCGAAACGCGTTACAGCGGAGATTTTGATTAAAACGCAAGACTGAATGGCAACGCTACCCCTGTGTCGGTGTCCCATTCATATGTGGGATTCGGAAATGGTGTTCATATATATATATATATATATATATATATATATATATATATATATATATTCACTGAAAAAACCATAGGTTTCAGGCACGTTATAGTTAGAAATTTGCATTTAAAAACCTTAAAAATCACTGAAAAAACCATAAGGTTTTAGGGACAGTTATAGTTAGTTGGACATTGCACTCGTACAAAACCCGTGAAATTCCCCGTTATAGTTAGTTCAGGTAACTATAACTCGCGCCCGCAATGCACTGCTGATGACGTCACATATTACATCACTCATGACATGGTCAGTGACATCACTGATGACATCACTGATGACATCTCAAATGACATCACTGATGACATCACTGATGACATCATCCAGTGACTGTGTGTTTGTGTAAAGTTTAAATATGTTTAATATATATAGGGAAAGGCGTATTGAAGAATGAGTGGGTGTATAAGTGTCTGAATGGATGATTTAGTAGGTGCGTGACTGAGTCTATAAGTGAGTGATTAAACGTATCTTACTGGATGCATGGGTGAGTGACTAAACTGTGTGAATGTCTGTATCCGTCTGTCTGTTGTTGTGTAAGCAGCTGCATGGGTTTCTGACTAGCTAAATGAGTGTCTATATGGGTTATGGATTGGTTCTCTGAGTATCTGTATGGGTGCCTCAGTGTTTGTGTGGGTGGGGTGAGTGTGACTCTGTGCATAGATGTGTGAGTGGGTGATTCACTGGGTGCATGGTTTCAAGAGTGCGTCTGTGATGGACTGTATGGGTGGGTGAGTGTGTGTATGGGTGTGTTAGTGATTGAATGTATATCTCAGTGGTACATGTGTGAGTAACTACATATGTGAAAGGCAGTATATATGTGTGTTGGAGTATATAAATGGCTATAAGTGAGAGTATGTGATTGTGAGAGTGGCTATATGGATGAGTGTGTGCTTGCATCAGTGATTGCATAGGAGCGTAAGAATGTGCTAGTATTTTTATGAGTAAGTGAGCTGGTGTGTATAACTGTATAGGTGAGTAAATTGGAGTGTGATTAATTATTTGCATAACTGACTAGGTGTGTGAGTACCTCTATGGATGAGTTGCGTTGTGTGAGTGTTTATATAGGTGTATGAGTGCATATGATAGTCCTGTACTGAGTGACTGTAAGTATGAGTGACTGTACGGGTGAGTGAGTAGATGTGTGTGTGTAGACCTAAGAATCAGTGAGTGGGTATGTACTTATTGGTATTGGAGTGTGTATGGTTTTGAGAATGGCAGTCTGTAATTTAGAGTGGGTGTTTCAAAACTTATATTAGGGTGTGAGAAGATGCATTAAATTCTCACATGGATGATGTCATCAGTGATGTCATCAGTGATGTCATTTGAGATGTCATCAGTGATGTCATCAGTGATGTCACTGACCATGTCATGAGTGATGTAATATGTGACGTCATCAGCAGTGCATTGCGGGGCGCGAGTTATAGTTACCTGAACTAACTATAACGGGGGAATTTCACGGGTTTTGTACGAGTGCAATGTCCAACTAACTATAACTGTCCCTAAAACCTTATGGTTTTTTCAGTGATTTTTTAAGGTTTTTTAAATGCAAATTTCTAACTATAACGTGCCTGAAACCTATGGTTTTTTCAGTGAATTTCAAAGGTTTTTTAAATGCTAATTTCTAACTATAACGTGTCTGAAACCTATGGTTTTTTCAGTGAATTTCAAAGGTTTTTTAAATGCTAATTCCTAACTATAACATGTCTGAAACCTACGGTTTTTTCTGTGAATTTCAAAGGTTTTGTAAATGACAATTTTTAAATGTATTAATTGTTATATTTATTTTTTTCATACTGATTTACTACATTTTTAGAAACAATTTTTTTTACATATTTTATTTTTTAAATTACATTGTAATTACATTATACATTACAAAAAATACTTTCTCAGAATGAATTACTTTAGTTTAAATACTTTGCACATAGGCAATAGACTTTTAAGTACAGTAGTTACAGTTGTTGCAATGGGCAACACATTTTCAAACACAATGCAACATTCAGCTCAATGTGAATTTCTAGTTAAATGCAATTAGTTACTTTATGGATTACTTTTTCTAACCACAGGACTGGATCCTAGATTCAGTCCTGGGACATCTCCTGTAAACAGTTGAGTAAAAGCGTTTTGGTTACATTAGTGATTTTTAAGGAATATTATTGTATTTTAAAAGTTGACACTTTGAAACTTTTTCTCATAGAATCACCAATGTTATCCTATGGAAGGAAATTCACTTAGCAGGTAAAAACTGTTATCGTTACTTTTTCTTACTCAGTGTTGGATCCTGGATCCAGCACTGGTGCATCTCCTGTAAACAGTTGAAAGAATGCGTTTAAGTCATACAGGCGATTTTTAAGGAATATTTGTAGTTTGTGAAAATCGACACTTTGAAACTTTTCTGCTGAAAACCAGACAATGGATTCCTATGGAAGAAAATATAAGTTCCTGGTAAGTACGGTTAAAATTACTTTTCAGGGTCAGTGCTGGGCTAAAAGATGCAGCACTGAGGTCTCTCCTGATAACAGGTGAGTAAATCGGAATTCGTTTTGGTTGATTTTAGAGGAATATTTTAAAGTTCCAAAACTCCACACTTAGAAGAATTTCCAAGTGAAACCAGTCAATGTTAGCCTATGGAAGGAAATTCAAGTTACTGGTAAGTACGGTTAACATTACTTTTCAGGACCAGTACTGGGCTGAAAGATACAGCACTGAGGTCTCTCCTGATAACAGGTGAGTAAATCGGAATTCGTAGTTCGGCAGATTTTAGAGGAATATTTGCACAATGGTGAAGGTAGGGGCGGGGCCTGAGGTGACATCTGTGCAAACGCGCCCCGTGGCGCGTTTTAAGTTGGGGGATTAAGTCCCCTTGAATCATGAGGGTCCCTAGGGGCCAACTAGCCCACCAGGAACCTCCAGTATGCGCCAGGGGCCTGCGTTGCAGAGACGTGTAGAGAGGCCACACCCTTTTACACCTCTCTGCAACGCAGCTCTGTGGCGCTTTCTGGATGTACCTGTTGGGCTAGTTGGCCTCCAGGGACACTCAGGATTGAAGGGGATTTAATTCCCCATCTTAAAACGCGCCACGGGGCCTGTTTGCACACATGTCACCTGAAGCCCCGCCCCTCCCTTCACCACTGTGCAAACGCGCCCGTGGTGCGTTTTAAGTTGGGGGATTAAGTCCCCTTGAATCCTGAGGGTTCCTGGGGGCCAACTAGCCCACCATGTACCTCCAAAGCGCCACAGAGCTGCGTTGCAGAGAGGTGTATAAAGGGGCGTGGCCTCTGTACACCTCTCTGCAACGCAGCCTCTGGCGAATACTGGAGGTTCCTGGTGGGCTAGTTGGTCCCCAGGGACCCCAGTATTCAAGGGGAATTACTTCCCATTTGCAAACGCGCCAGGGGGCGCGTTTGCAGAGTGGTGAAGGAAGGGGGCGGGGCCTGCGGGCCGATCGTTATTTTTTATTTTTTTTTCCCTGAAGGGGGGCTGTGTGGCCCCCCTTCCTTTTTCTTATTTTTGGGCCCTGGGGACCCCATCCCCCAGGGCCTTACCGCCTTTTTTTTTTTTAATTTAAAAAAAATATATATTTCTGGGGAGGGGGGCCGCGTGGCCCCCTCCCGAGCCACTACTTGCCCCAGGGACCCCATCCCCCGGGGCCTGGCCTCTGGTTGGGGACTGTGGGGGGTCCCCAAACCCCCACAGTCCCGCCGGCTCCCCGTGTCCTACGGGAGCCGGCATTGCTTTACACATGGGGAGCAGCTAACATGCTGCTCCCCATGTGGAAAGCAATTGTCTTTGGATATTGGAGCGAGAGCAGGTTTCCCTGCTCTCTCTTCCAATATCCAGCAGTTTGCAATGACAGGACGGGAGCCGCGAGGCTCCCGTCCTGTCATTGCAAACAGCAGTGTCCCGGGGGTAGGCACCCCGGGACACTGCAGGAGCCGGCCCTGGGGGTGGCGGTCCCCAGGGCCACCACAGGCTCCAGGAGGGGGGCCGCGCGGCCCCCCTCCCCACATCAGCAAAGCCCCGGGAGGTGGTGGTCCCCGGGGCTTCGGGGTCCAAAACGGACCCCCATTTTAATTTGTTAGTGCCCCGGGAGGTGGCAGTCCTCGGGCGTGTGGGGGGCTCGAGCCCCCCACACAGGAAAAAAAAAAAAGAAGCCCCGGGAGGTGGTGGTCCCGGAGCTGCGGGAGGGCTCAGAGCCCTCCCGCACCATTTTAAATAGAAAGCCCCAGGGGGTGGCAGTCCCCGGGCTTGGGGGGTCCTTAGAGGCCCCCATACATAAAATAAACACCCCTCAGCATGCCCCCGGGACTTGGCCCACCCGGGGGCAATTAACATCGAAGCGCGGAGACCGCGCTTCGATTTTTTATCGGCAGGATCCGCGCACCCTGAGCGCATCCTGCCGATTTAAAAAAAAAAAAATGCTTTTTGCCCAGGGGGTCCTTGTGGGACCCCCTGAGCAGACCTAGGGGGTCAGGGTGTTTCTACCCTGCCCCTTTGTGTGTTTTGCACACTTTTTTTTACTGCTTTCTTGTTCCTCGGTTCTACCGAGGAACAAGATGGCTGCCAACACTTCCTGGTTTGGAGTGTTGACAGCCAATTAGCAGACAGCTCGTGATCGGGAGGGTGCGCGAATCCGACGCGGCCATAGATATATATGTACTTTTACTTTTGATTTTCTCAGCAACTACTGAACGGATTTACACCATTTAACAAAAAGGGTTCTTTCTGAACCAAGAACTACCTCTTTGCCAAATTTGGTGTAATTCCGTTCAGCAGTTCGGGCTGTAGCCGTGTCTAAAGTTTCCTATGGAAAAATGAATGGGGAAAACGCGTTTTGGGACCCCCCTTTTTCTCGGCCCCGCTTGACGAATCACCCCGAGACTTTCAGGGTAGGAGCGGACCGGAGCGCCCCACAAAGTTTGAAAATTTTGCGAAGATACGTCAACCGGCAAGAGAGTTATTTCAAATAGAATGTCGCGGATTTCCTATGGAAAATAGGTTCTAACTATAACTATCTACTGGCGACCGCCAGTAGATAATATATATATATATATATATATATATATATATATATATATATATATATATATATATATATATATATATATATATATATGCAATTATGATCAAAACTCTGATATATATATCAAACATTATAAATAAAACTGAATTTAGCATTTACCAAAGAAGGA
Source organism: Calotriton arnoldi (assembly GCA_963921515.1). Taxonomy (NCBI): domain Eukaryota; kingdom Metazoa; phylum Chordata; class Amphibia; order Caudata; family Salamandridae; genus Calotriton; species Calotriton arnoldi. The sequence continues at coordinate 2,217,346 of CAWUFW010000857.1, forward strand.
CATAACTGATAAAGAAAATCAAACTAAAAGTAAGCTTACCAATAAAATCTAACTATAAACAACTTTAACTATTAAAATCAGACAAACAATTAAATCAACAATATAAAAGGCATACTAATTTTACCAACTAAATACTTCAAAAATGACAAACTCTGCAAGATGAGGAAACTCTGCCAGATTCTCTGACAAGACCCTTAAAAAAGAATTATATACATCTCGACAACTACCTTGCCAAGTAGGTAAAACGTATATTTAAACTAAAACTTACTTGTAAATAAAATTGAAATTGTAAAATAGATGATAATTAACAAAACACTCTCCAACTTCTAAATCTTTCCATGTCCTTCATAAAAAAAAATACTACAACTTCAAAAAGTGCTAACCTGCAGGAAAAAACACCTATCAGCAGCAAAACAATTTAACAAAATAAGTATACATAAATGGGTATAAAATATAAACTCACCCCAAAAAAAAGGAAACATAAACCTAATGACTTCAGCATCTACAAACTACCAACAAATATTCATTTAAAATGAAACTGACTCTCTTTTCTTCAAAAGAAAAGAAAGCACCTGCTCGACATTTCAACACCCCCAACAGAAAAACTGCAAAACAGTGTGAAACATCTAATTAGAACATACATGTGAGTAATTACTAAGGGCCTAATTATGAGCTTGGCAGTCCATCATACCGCCAAACTCGCGGTGGAGGTGTGGTGGAAGTCGGGGACTGCCGCACCAGAGGTCCGACCACCGTAGTACGAGTACGGTGGTCGGACCTTCATGGGACTGCCACACCCACCAGGGATCCATGATGCCGCAATATTCTTGGCGGTGCAGCTGCGGAACTGCCAAGCATATTACCTGTTTCCTCACTGGGACCCTAACCACGGCAGTGAGACCACATTTGAAAGGGTGGTGGTGAGGAAACAAAGTGGGCCCTACAGGCCCCCCCTCTTTCCTCAGGCCCATGGGATGCATGCAGGGGAGCACCTGGTGTGCCCCCAGTCTGCATGCACACTCTTTCCTGCACATCATGGACTTCACAGTCCATGCCGTACAGGAACAGGCTTTGATATTCCCATTGCGGTGCCTTTTTGAAAGGCACCATCATGGGAACACTAAAGGACCGCCCACCAGGCTATGAGGAAACTCATCATCTGGTGGGTGGCCGGCATTCCTGTTTGGCGGTGTGGGAGCAGGGCGGCAGAGTGGTGGGCTGATCCTACACTACCAAACTCGTAATCAGGCCCTAAGTCACATGCGCTACACCTACAACCAATAGAGTACATCCACAGAAAATGTAAATTGGAAATGTACCAAATATTATTCTAATGCATGCTATGGGAGGGCCCCTAAAAGATGATGCTATCATTAATGTAAGGGAACATAACCACCCCACAAATGTGACAGAAATCAAACTAAGGGAGGTACTACAGGATTTAAGCGAGGAAAGCACTAGCTCTCCTCCACCCACAACCAAAATCCTAAAAGATATACTCCCTAATGCCCTGGAGCACATCACAGGACACCTACAACCTATACCCACTTTAACATGTTCAATTACAAGAACTAAAAAGGTGATACTCCTCCGTCCCTCGACGGTACCAAGACATAGGAATACCCAAACATTTAAAAATTGCACACAATGATGAACCTTTCCTGTTATATGACAATCAAAACAATGATAACAATGATGAATAAATACTGATATTTTCCTTCAAAATGTGTCCCAAACCATACACGTGAATATCAAAACACAAATATCCCTTTTATATATGCCCTACTACCAAATAAACAAAGCAGCACTTACTCAAACTCATAAACCACAGTAAACAAAAAACAAATAACTACTACCCACAAATAATAATCATAGACTTTGAACAAGCCATGATTCAAACCATTTTAGAAATGTACCCCCACATAGCCATACAAGGCTGTTACTATAATTTCAAAGTATATGGCGACACCTCCAACAACCTGCACTAAGCATAGAATATACTACAAACAGCCAATTTGCCTTTGAAATAAAACAAAATTATAGCACTAGCCTACATCCCTATCAGAGAAGTAGCTAACCATTACACTTTACTAATAGAAAGCCCTTTCTACTAACAAAATGAAAACAAACTAGGCCCCCTCATAGATTATTTCGAAGACACTTGGGTTGGCAGGCAGAATTGCACTGGACACAGAAGCCAACCCAAATTCCGAATACCATTGTGGCATGTCAATGGCAGCACCTTGGCACAGGAAGCCAAAACAAACAAAACAGTGGACGGATGGCACAATGCCTTCCAATCCACTGTAGGCAGAACCCAACATACACCCTATAAATTTATAGAAGCATTTCAGAAAGAGCAAAGCTACCACCAACTATGAATAGAACAATCTGTTTCCCAAATTGCACCTAAACTTAGCAAACAAACCAAATGAATGTACAGCACGCTACAATGTAAAGTCAAGATCATCATAAACAACAAAGCAATAGATTACTTAGAAATAGTAGCCAAAAGCATATTATAAAATAAATAGAAACCTACAAAAGTGCCAAACACCTGTGACAAAATGTAAACCAACATGACAAATCATTTTTATATAAATAATAAACATAATATTCTATTACATCAATTTAAACATTAAATAAAACTCCAATGTTAAATAAGACTGAGATAATAAAATAATATATTAATTATTTACATGAACAATCTAATCCTCACCAACCAAAAAACTCAAGGATAAACTCAATCTGTCACGTAAAATAAATACAACACATAAATCACACATTTCCAAATAAGAATCACATCATATTTACAGAAACAACAAAATATAGCATTTCCCACACAAAACAAATAAAATAAATATGGCTTACTGTTCTGTAGCTGTATCTATGGGGTAAAAAATAATAATCCACCAAAGAAGGGAAAAATATTTTTACAAAAAGCCCACCCCCCCCAAAAAAAAAAATGCAAACATAAAATGAATCCAATTGAGATCCCTTGAAGCAATCCAAAGTATCTCAGAACAATAAAAAACCTGAAAAAGTGTTTATGAAAATAAACGCTCTTGGAAAACCAAAAAATAGGAAATTTAACTAAAAAATCTTGGTTCATCATAAACCAAAAGTGACTACCTTTAAAATTTTTTTTTAAAAAGTAACTCCCAAAGCTGATAGGACACGTTCGTAGATAAAAATCTGTAAAGTAGATAAGAAAACTTACCCTTAAAACACATTCCATTCCCAAAAATACATATACGTTACACTTAATAATCATAAAATAAGTAATCAAAGGGGTGACATTTACTATTCCCATTCCAATCTGTAACAATTTGGAGAAGGTGTTGGATACTAAAGGGGTGACATTTACTCGTCTCACTCCAATCTAAACCAATTTGGGGAAGGTGTTGGACACTAAAGAGGTTTAGGGCCAGATGCATCAAAAAAATGTTTTGCGATTCCCTAATTGCAAATCTTTGCGATTCGCAATTTGGGAATCGCAAAACGGCATGCATGAAAGTGTGCAGTACACTTTCTGCGATTCCTAAGGGGTTGCAAATGACCTACCTCATGAATATTAATGAGGTAGGTCGCAATTTGCGACCCCCTAGGAATCGCAAAAATCACAGGGATGGTGGCCTGCTGAGATCAGCAGACCACCGTGTCTGTGATTGCTTTTAAATAAAGCAATCATTTTGTTTTGTAAGGCAGCCCGTTTTCCTTAAAGGAAAACGAGATGCTTTACACAAAGAAAAATTAAAAGTCTTCTTTTCATTTTTAAGAGCAGGCGGTGGTCCGTTGGACCACTGCCTGCTCTTAAAAATGCTTTTACAAACATTCACAAAGGGGAATGTCTTACCACCTACTAAATAGCGAATCCCAAACCCATTTTGCGATTCGGTAACAGGTTACCAAATCGCAAAATTGGGTTTGATGCATCGCAAAAGCATTTTTTGCGATCGCAAACGGGCCGATTCTGCGAATCAGCCCGTTTGTGAGGAGAAAAATGCTTGATGCATCTGGCCCTTCATTTACTATTCCCACTCCAATCTAAACACATTTGGGGAAGTTAGTGTACACTACAGGGGTAACATGCACTATTCCTACTCCAACCTATACCAATTTGGGGAAGGCCTTGAACACTATAGGGGTGCCATTTACTATCCCCACCCCAATCGATACAAATTTGGAGAAAGTGCTAAACACTGAAGGAGTTACATTTACTATTCCCACTCCAATCTAAATCAATTTGGGGAAGGCATTAAACCCTAAAGGGATGACATTTACTATTCCAACTCCAATGTATAATTGTTGGAGAAGGTGTTGGACACTAAGGGCCCAATTACGATGCGGTTAGGAAAGCATTCCCAACTAGGGCCCGATTACGATGCGGTTAGGAAGGTCTCCTAACGGCATTTGCTCCTTCCGAATCGGATCGGGAACGTGTCTTCCCGACCGAGAGCCAGATTACGATGCAGTTAGGAACATAGGCTCCCATAGAGGTCAATGGGAGTCCAACCAAATCGTATCTGGAAGCATCCGGATGGATCATACTCGGTCGGTCAGACTCTCCCGATCCAAGTCGGTCGGAAACCATTTCCAAACCGATTAGATCGGGAAGATTCCCTAACCGCATCGTAATCGGGCCCTTAATAGTTGACATTCACTATTCCCACTGAAATCTGTACCAATGTGGGGACGATGTTGGACACAAAATGGGTGATATTTGGGTGTCGATTCCGATTTCGGCTGGAAAACGTACTACCCGACACGGACCCGTCATTTTTTCCGACCGAACCGTACACACGCCTTACAAATAGCTGAGTACGATGCGAAGCTTGAAATTTACGACCGACTCGGCCGGAAAATATATTATACGTCAGAGTCAGCAGGAAAGGAGCCTGACGCGATAGACTCGTACACGCAAGATTCGAGATAGCCAAGCGTCAACCTACAGACACGTATGCGAACGACTCCATGTAGCCAAGCATCAACACGACCCGACAGACTCGGACGCCAACGATGCCACATAGCCAAGCCTCAACACGACCCGACAGACTCGGACGCCAACGATGCCACATAGCCAAGCATCAACACGACCCGACAGACTCGGACGCCAACGATGCCACATAGCCAAGCATCAACACGACCCGACAGACTCGGACGCCAACGATGCCACATAGCCCAGTATGAATGGAACAGACTCGTCCAAAACAATTTACACAAGAACAAGCATCAAGTGCTGTCAAAACGATTTACAAAATGAGAAGAAAATAAAACAATGGAAACAGAAAGAAGACTACCAAAAACGCATTGTCACCTCCAAAAAACACATTTTCAATTAACAAGACACACCCACAACACAACCTATATAAAGGGAGCCAAAACTTCCCAACACCATTTGCTACTTCGACAGACATGCAAGCACACCACACCACTAGACAGATAACTCATCTACCTACCACAAACACACACATCTCATCCACCAAACAACCTCCACACAACTAGCACCAAAGAAACACATCTCCACTCACACACACTCACCCTCGCCTTCACACACACACACATCTCCACCAACACCCATCACCATGCCCCCAAAGAAGAATCCACCGTTCTTAGCTGCTTAGTTGGAAGTGATGATAGATGAAATCATCCGAGTTGAGCCACAGTTATTTGGCAGCTTGGCCCAACAGTCCTCCCAGTCCCAGAGAACCAAGATGTGGGAGAGGATTGTCAACAAGGTGAATGCCCATTCACCTACCTTGCACACAAAGGAGGATATCTGGAACCGGTATTATGATGTTCGCAGGAGGGTAAAGAGGCTCATTGCCAGAGAACATGCCCTGAGCACCAAGACTGGCGGTGGACGTCATAAACCGGTGCATTTCACCACCTGGGAGGTGAAGGTCCGGGACCTCCTCCCACAGGAGGCCATAACTGGACTAGCTGGAATCCCTGAACCTGGTGAGTACATGTACAAATAGTCTAAATTCACCCCAAATACACAGCCACAGACACCACAGCAACACATCTTGAATGTAACTCTGTACACACTGTCATGGAACCCTGGAACATGCTGGCCCATTTGTCCTGGGTGGGAGGAGGAGTGGAAGCAATGACTACTGCTACCAGCACACACTAGTCCCCCCCAGTCCCACAAGAACTCACCTGTCACCATGCTGACCCTGAGAGTGAATGCAAATGCCCTGTCAAGATGGCTGACACTGGCCACAGTGTGGGGAACACAAGGCCCTTTAGGCAGTCCTGTACAGCATGACTGCAGGCACCACTGTCACACATCTTGAATGTAACTTTGTACACACTGTCATGGAACCCTGGAACATGCTGGCCCATTTGTCCTGGGTGGGAGGAGGAGTGGAAGCAATGACTACTGCCACCAGCACACACTAGTCCCCCCCAGTCCCACAAGAACACACCTGTCACCATGCTGTCCCTGAGAGTGAATGCAAATGCCCTGTCAAGATGGCTGACACTGGCCACGGTGTGGGGAACACAGGCCCTGTAGGCAGTCCTGTACAGCATGACTACAGGCACCACTGTCAGATATCTTGAATGTAACTTTGTACACACTGTCATGGAACCCTGGAACATGCTGGCCCATTTGTCCTGGGTGGGAGGAGGAGTGGAAGCAATGACTACTGCCACCAGCACACACTAGTCCCCCCACCAGTCCCACAAGAACACACCTGTCACTATGCTGTCCCTGAGAGTGAATGCAAATGCCCTGTCAAGATGGCTACACAGGGCTATCCTGTACGAAATCTGGAAATATCTACTGCCAGTTCTTGGCCTACTCACACAACTACAGACCATAACCTTAACTGCACATTACACACACTGACAGGTATAGATGAGTCACATGTGCCCTCAATGTGCATGCTACAAATGTGTGTGGAGTACAGGACACACTCTAATTAGCTGTCACACCACATAACACAAAACACACACAGATAAACACACATCCGGGACACTGTACACGGACAGTAGATGTGAGGTGTAATGCAAGATGGCTGACACTCTTGCGTTGTGTCATGTGCACAAGGCATTGTTGTGTGTAGCATTGTAATTCAACATCATTCAGCGGTCTCAGCATCCTTCAAAACTACCACCCTCACTGTCATTGCTCCTCTGACAATGATGAGTAACCTGGTCTGTTAGCCATTGGAAAGTGGTGTAGAAGACAACACAGCCTAACTCAAGCACTAAACACACTGTACCTCACAGCTCTGACCATGAAAAGGCAAAAGACCATCCCTGGGAAAGATCTATCTGTCCATGGAGAACAAGTAGAATGTACATGAAGTGATCATGTGCAAAAGTATGCAGCAACAAAATGCACCACATCAAGATATACACATGTGTGATAAGTGATGACAAATATCAACATAAATATGACTACTCACATTGCATAAGTTCACAAACAATGCAAAAACTACACACGCATAACAACAACCATGTTGGGACATAGCAGAACAGCACAATGCGAAACATCACACAAACTTGCTGTAGGCTCTGCGCAGGAGTACAAACTTATACTATTCACCATTACAAGTCCAGTGTGGGCGACACTAGGGAATGTCAGATCATACTATTATCGCATAATACAACTACTCATGTCAGTCACTCCCCTACTGCATGCCAATGTAATGAGCTGTGTTTCAAGGACTGCCATGTAACAATGCATTTGTCAGAAGAAACGCGTGGCTATTGCATACGAGGTTACACATGTGATGTCATTGAATGTTCACATCAACACATACATCCAAGCAAAATCATCTAATGATGACACATATTCAGGAGAGTGAGTTTGCATGTCACCCCAGCAATGTAACTGTGAGAAACTCCACAAAGGCAAGCCCAGATGCACAATTCCTGCCAAACATAAGATTAGTTACAGTATGTATGTCATAGTGAAAACACTGATGTGTGAAATAACAACACACCTGGCTCATGCACAGTGTGACACTTGCCACAAAATTAATAAGAACAGTCAAGGATAACAATACATGCACATTGATGCACAGAGCTGGACATGCTCAGTAAAGCACATGTCTCCAAAATAACAATGTCCGATTCCAAAAAATCTCAGTGTCTGTGACGATTGATGAGTAGAAATAAGAAGGAAATGCAACATTATCCACAACATCTTCACATTTGGCTGTGCATGACAACATAACATCTGAAAATACTCAACTAACATTGTGTCTCTCTACTACCCACAGGCACTCCAGAACAGAGGGCATCATCTGGAGAAGATTCAGAGTCCACCAGCAGCTCCAGCACAACGTCGTACACTGAGACCTCCAGTGTGGATGACTCTCACACCTCCTCGGGCGATGGGAACCAACCTGGCACCTCCGGTGTGGGTCAGCATGCGGCACCAGTACGATCAGTAGCCCCAGCGACCACTCCTGCAACGTCCATTAACATCCAGACGCCCCGGATCCCCACGGACACACCCAGACAACAAAACCCTGGGAGCACAGCAAGACAGCCCAATCTGGATTTGGCAGGAAATACCAGCCCTGTCAACAATGAAGGAGGACAGGAGCTGTCAGTGCATGCTACGCCAGGCAATGTCCGTGCGGGTATGGAAAGGAGTGGTGTGAGGGTGCTTGGTGGGAGGACACGTCCCACAGCTGGTGTCGGACAACAAGCTGACCCCGAGTTACAACGCATTTTCGATGTATATCGCGAATGCACCGGAGACTTTGGCCAGGTTGTCGGGATCCTCAGGGACATAAAACATCAGCAGGCTGCACATTTCGACCGGATGGACAACCATATGGACCGTGTGGACCAACACATGGACCGTATGGACCAACACATGGACCGTATGGAGTCCAACTGGTCAAAAATAGACAATCTCACTGCGGTGCATAGGGACATACTTACATGCCTACGCCAGATAACCACCAACATTACCCCACCTCCCTGTGTGCACTCCACACCTGTTGCCTCTACATCGGCAACTGCCACAGGGAGGGATGAGGAGTCTGGTGTAGAGTCCCCTCCGCTGCAGCAGCCTGATACTGAGGGTCCACCCCCAACAAAGAAGAGGAGGGGCCGTCCAAGGAAGGATGGCAAGTGAGAGACTGATGGACATGCATCCCCCGGAACCAAATAAATGCTCTGGATATCCTCCATTGTGTGCAAATCATTCACTTTGTTGACAGTCCCTGGACTCTCCCACATGGGATGGAGCATGTAAGTTGGACTAAATGCCAAATGGACTGTGGATTTCGCTCAGAAGGATTTTCATCTGACAACACTTCCAACTCGTCTATGAACTGTGGATAATAAATTTGGGAATGCAATCACCTTTACCTGTTAGATTTTTTCACATGCACATTAATACATTCATATTCACACAATCCCTGTGTCATCTGTGAATTAAACACTGTACCCACTTATTAGCTCATGATCTGTATCACCTGGCACTGTCTCACACTGAGGTGCATGAGTTCTGTGGTAGTGATTCTTCTCATACAGAAGTATGCACAGCAAAATAGGCCGTTGTTGAAGGATGGCTGGACATTAGTTGCACATCAGAACACACAATCCAATGACCCACTACCTCTGGTGTCTCATCATCTCACCAAAAATATGCAGAAGACACCCAATGATTCTACCACCCAGTAGCCAGCACCAACAACAACATCTCCGAAGCAAGGTAGCAATGCACCCATTCACGCTCACTCACCCATGCTTGTCCCCCAAATCATGAATCAGAGTGTGTAATGTTCAATAATTCACGTCTGAGAAAAAACAATCTCTGACTGTTGTCCTACAATGCAGCATACGAGCTAGCCCCAGCAGCAGTAAACAGGATTCTCAAACAACATACAATTCCAGAATCAAACATAATAGTACAGGTGAAATGTGTTTACAACCTCAGTGTGGAAAGCACCACCCTCCCTGTGATGGTGACAGATTATACAAACCATTGAAGAACTCTGTGGCAATACGGGTCAACCGCTCACCTCAGACAGTAGGAGTACTGGTCACAGCATATGCACAGCAAAGCGCTGGTGCGTATATGTAGATCTTCCATCTGTGTAGATAATTGCCCTGTGCGTCAATGTAATGCAAGTATTCCACTTATGTGTAACAAAGTGTAGCAGTTCATGGCGAAACTATCCGTGCTGACTAGTTCTACCATTACAAAGAGTCCTGTTTTTCAACCTTGTGGCGCAGCGCCTCAACAGTACCAAAATGTTCTCATGTGGACTCAAAGGCATCATGCACTACAATCACAGAAAGAATGCGTGCTAAAATGTCACACACAAAGCTATTATGTCAGCTTGGCTCTGGTAACTTTGGCATAATACAGCATGATCCTAGGGACCAGCTTACAATTCATCTACCGCCTCATGAAGAAATGTCACATGACACATACCAGAGATAGCCACGCAAGGTCAGCTCAACACACATAGCACATGCAACATTAAACATTGCACACACTGTTGTCATATAAAAAGCATTGAACCGCACAAACAAAGACCATTGTCTAATGAAATGAACACCATTGCAGAAAAACCTGATATGAACGGTTGTAGCATGTTTTTGCTACAGAGAAGGCAAACATCAATGTGTGTAACAGGTTTATTACACAGGCAGAAGCTCTGCTCAACACTAAAGCAAACTGATTACAGTTCCAAGTATCCAAATAAACCAAAGAAAACACAAATCTGACCAAATAGATTGGCTGTCAGAGAGTACTGGTCCAAATTGAGAATCCATTATGGAACAGCGTTGTGTGTACCCACACAACAGCCAAAGGAGCCTGTGAAGGAGAGACATAGTACAGTCTTAAATACAACTTGCCATGATGACATATCCAATCATTGACTCACTATTGTCCATTGTAAATTCTGACCAATTGCTAGGAGTGAATACAACAATGTAGTGGAGACCATCATAACTTAACATACACTGTGCAACGGCAATGAGCCTGTAAATTAGCTGACCCACACACATATCACAACATACTGTCCTACATACACACATCACGCTTAGGAAAGGCATCATCAGACATATATGCATACTTACACTCAAGTAAAGAAGTTGTCAATGAGCTGTCTCCTGACATCCACCTCCTCTTCCTCCTCCTCCTCCTCACTGGCAACGTTCCGCAGGCCTGGATCCTCCCATGTGGGAGGACGTTGGTCCCTGTCATCCTGAATGAGTGGTAGCTTATTCCTCACAGCCTTGTTGTGAAGCATGCAGCACACTATAATTATTCTGACACCTTCTCTGGGGAATATTGAAGGGCACCTCCTGTCCGGTCAAGGCAGCGGAATCTGGTCTTCAGCAGCCCAAATGTGCGCTCAATCACACACCTTGTCCACCCATGTGCCCTTTTGTAACGGACATCAGCAGGTGTGACCGGGTTCCTGAGTGGTGTCAGCAACTAGGGCATGTTTGGGTATCCAGAGTCTCCTAAAATGATCAAATATGAAGGATCAGTTGAGCAACAAAAGGGTACAACATGACAGACAATGATCACACAACTGACACTGACAACTTGACTCACCAACAAGCCAGGCACGCTCATTCATGAACTGGGACATCAGCTGGGGGATCCGACTCATCCTCATTATGTATGCGTCGTGTGCAGATCCCGGGAAACGCACACATACATGGGAGATGATCTGGTCCACCAGACATACCACACGGGCATTGATTGAATGAAAGTGTTTACGATTCCTGTAAACCTGTTCATGGGCTCGTGGTGCAACCAAACCCACATGTGTCCAATCAATCGATCCAATCACATGTGGCATGTGTCCCAGGGCATAAAAGTCATCCTTAATGGCACGAAACTGTGGCGGTGTGGGAAAATGTATGTACAGGTCGAGGAACCTCAACATGGCCTCACACACATCCCGGAGCACTCGACTGAACATCGTCTGGGACATCCCACCAGCATCAGACACAGTAAACTGGAACGAACCGGTGGCAAAAAAATGTAGTGCCGCCATCACCTTCACCTTGGGGGTCAGGGCAAAGGGATATGTGCGTCCAGGTAGCAAGTGTGGTGACATCTGGTCTGTCAATTCCGAAATGAATGCCCTTGTGAACCTGTATTTCCTCATGCACTGACGCTCCACCATGGTTTCAAGATCCGGGAAGGGTCTGTGGACATTTGGTGCCCTGAGGAACACATGACAAAGTATGTACACATATTACTATATGAATTAAACTTCAAGTAATACTGTATCAACAGATTGTGTGGCACTTACAATGATGACACAGTGAAGTCAGATGTCTGAGGTTGACCTAATCCAGAAATCACAGCAATGTGAGCATGAACATACACACAATTATTTCATGTATTACCAAATAATCCTGTGTAGTACTGTGACTACTCACTGTTCTCTGACACTCTCCATGTGATCAATTGTAACATGCACAACACACACACAATTAAGTATCAGCCATAGATTCTTAGGTCAAATAGCACATGCATTGAATGTACACAGACATGGACAAGGTATTACAACCTAGCAACAACACTACATACAGACAGCTTGTCACCATGCACAACACTGTCATGGTCTGGACATTGTCAGGATGTGATGTATGACCTACACAACACGATGATCCCCTGGGACAGTGGCCAAGCATAGGAGGATGATCTGTGAAGTGGTCATTCACACTAGTCATGTCCCTCACAAACACTGCTATAGTTGCACTGTAAGCTATGATCATAATGTGAGTAGTCTTGTCTATTGTGTCTGTCCCATTTGACAGGTGCAGAACTCCATCCACACAGGGCATACAGCATGCCATTATTCATACATACATTGTCTGAGTTGATGAGTGGGCATTGCATGCACGCGTCTGCCACCTCCTGACCGAGCCGGACTGACAGATTGCATGCTTGATTCAATGCTGTTCGACGCGGGTGAGTTTTCAATACACGCGTCTGCCACATCCTGACCGAGCCGGACTGACAGATTGCATGCTTGATTCAATGCTGTTCGACGCGGGTGAGTTTTCAATACATGCGTCTGCCACATCCTGACCGAGCCGGACTGACAGATTGCATGCTTGATTCAATGCTGTTCGACGCGGGTGAGTTTTCAATACACGCTTCTGCCACATCCTGACCGAGCCGGACGCACTGGTTGCCTGTTGGTCGTCATGGTGACAGACGCGCATTTTGCATCGTGCACGGTTCGCGTAGGTTACGATTCGGTTGACTTTTAGTACAAATGTATCAAAATCTAAACTGTCATGATGCAGGTATTTTGAAAGTTGCGGTAGGCGTGTCCGATGCGTCCTATCTCATGGATTGGACTAATTCATAGGATGCGAACGATTCGGACCTATCGCTTTGTACGCATGGGACCGATTCTGCCTCTGCAGCACAAATATAAGGCTGTGTCTTGCCCTGAGAGCTCACTTGCCTGCACTGAATGCTCCATATAGACATCTCTGCTACCACTGCTGCTGTCTCTGTATCCTCTGGCTCCAAGGATGGCACGTACTGTGGAGAGGGCCCCAGCCTTCACAGAGGAGGAAAACCAGGCCCTGCTGGACAGCCTCCTACCACAGTACAGCAAGCTGTATGGGAAACCAGGGAGCTGGTGAGTGTGCAGTCCACATCCCCTCTCATTGTGCATCTTGTCTGACTAGCACTAATGGCATTGTGTGAAGCATTGGCTAGCATGTTCACTCAGTAGTTGTCACACCCAAAGTGTGCAGGTACCTGCACTGAACAGGTACTGTGCTGTGAGAGTGCATTTAGAGACGGTCATACTACCCAGGCAATGTTTCCATGTTGGTGATGCAGGACAAGTGTCCATCCACATAGTTGCACTACCTGTGTACATCAGAAGCCCTTGTGAAAAGCACATGTTTATCCAACTGTGTGATGCACAAACATGTTGGATGTGTGTTAATGGCCCTTTAACTTTGTCATCCTCACAGGTTGATGCCCATCAGAAGCAGGAGATCTGGCTGACCATTGCCAGGGCAGTTCGATCTGTGGGGGTCCACAGGTGTCACATCCGCAGCTGCCAGAAGAGGTGGCAGGACCTACGTGGCTGGAGCAGATGCATTGTTAGAGTCCTGCTGAAGCTGTCGCCTCCTCGCAGTAGGGGCGGACACCGGACCCTGACCCCCCACATGCGCTGGATTCTGCCAGTGGTCTTCCCTGACCTGGATGGGCTGTTAAAGGCCAGGCAGCAGCAAGGAGGGGGTAAGTGCATGCCTTGTCTGTGAACTGTGTCTAACATGATCTTTGCATTCCTTCAGCCTGGTTACGCTACCACAGTTTGTCTGTCTGCTTGAACTAGAATCATGTCCATTGTTTCTGTAATGGCCCTTCCTCATCTGATACACAGGTGTGTCCCTTTCAGTCAGTGACATGTCTCACGGGGGGGCCTGCTGTTGTCCAAGGTTGATGTGGGGGAGCGCATCTGCTACCAGCAGTATGTATTGGCCTTCATGAGTGGGGAATTAATTGACATGTATCTGCACATTGACAGATATGTGACATGCACTCTGTGTGGGCCATACATATGTGTCCTAGTTGATGCTCTGCCTCGCCATATGTGTCTGGGGTGTTTCCCACACACACATGCAGCATGTGATCTCTGAATTATGTCCATCATGTGTGTCACACATGCATGGACACATGCTTACTGTTCGGGCGAATCCCATGTTGCACATGGACCAGGTCAGGTATGTCTACTCCGGACATGGTGTACACTCAGTTCTTCTAATCATGTGTGTCAAAAAATTAAATGCATTGTGCAATGTGCAATCAGGTGTCAGCCTCTGTCTCATTGTGGAGTGGGCTAGCTTTTTAGACTCCTGGTGTGTCAATTATTTTTGTGTGGTCAGACAGCTGACATGTGACTGTTGGATCTTCACGATGGGGTCAAACATCGGTGTGTAATCACTTGACTGTGCCTGATGGTGTATCCAAAATTTAAGTGCAGGCAGCTATACTTCATTGTCATCAGACTGTGATGTGATCATGTTGCCAGACTTGTGCTTGCTATCACACTACTGTGGCATATGTTGGACGTGGGATCATCATTTGCCTTAACATGTGGGTAGCAGTGGGGCAACATGTGCACTTGACAGATGGAGGGCTTATATTCCCCACAACTACATGATTGAGATACAGTGCAGACTGTTGGTTTTGTGATGCACTGCCCCAGTGACAGAAGGCAGCAATGACTGATTACCCAGACTGCCCTGTAGCATGTTGTTTCATTTGCTATAGTGTATCCTGCAGTGATGGAAGTTGTCCTGCATGCACTCAATTGTGGCATCGTCCAGCAAGACATGAGCACATCATGGTGTGTGGTGAAGGAAGCATATCCATAGTACTGACAATTACTTTGGCCATCCCTTTACCTGACACATGTACAAACTCAGTGGCAGGAGATGGTATATGTGTGTACTGACACATTTCCATCACAAATCCTGCAGTTCAGGCAACTGTCTATGTGGTGCATGTGTGCACAAATGAGTAGAGTCTGGCTACATGCACCAGACTGATGTCTCCATGGACATGTAGGATATGAGGGGCATGGTTTGCTGGCAGACTGACATGTGTGTTTTACGAATATGTGTCTGCACTTAAGAGTATTTACTGCAAATGATGCACAAACGTGCGCTGTCATGTGCTGTTCTGACTGTGATGTGTGATGTCTATACAGGTGACTGATGTTTCTCTGTTTACCCTGTTGATTTGCAGTTACATCTACGGACACTGGAGGAGACAGCTCCACGGACCATGAGGAGCCAGAGCGACAGATAGGGTCCGCTGCGGAGGATTCGGAGGGACCCAGTGGAACCGAGGGTGAGGGGGACCACACTGAGGAGACCTCGGCTATGTCCACCTTGGCTGAGGAACACGCCAGCTTCAGTGATGACTCCCTTGTGGAGGCGGGTGCCAGCAGCCCCCAGACAACACCTAGCAGGTCTGGCCCCGCCACCACCACCATCTCCACCGTCCCTTCTGCTCCCATTCCAGATGTCCGTGGAGGCTCCCGTGTAAGGGAGCATGTCTCCTTCGTGCCAGGCACCGCACCACCTGCCCCTGTCTCCCCTGCTGCCCTGAGTGTGGAGTCTGTGGACTTACTGAAGCAGCTCCATGTAGGTCAGACAGCGATGCTGAGTGTCCTCCATTCCCACACCAGTCTGTTGACACAACTGGTGTCCTTCCTGGAGGGCATCTCATCAAACATGTCTGCCCTACATCGGACCATTCAGGCCATGGCCTCCACCAAGACTGCAGCAGTGTCCTTCCTCCAACAGGCCCTCACCCCTACTACCTCTGCCACATCCACAGTCACCACTCCCCTGCCTGTCCAACAGACACACACACCCGCACATGCACGCACCACATCAGGCAATGGCAGCACACAGACACGCAAGCCAAAGTCTAGATCCACAAGCACGCACACTCCAGGGACTGATGGCACACACACAGGGGATGGGTCACAGACACACATACAGGCATCCACAAGCACTCCACATTCCTCAGATGCCTCTCCCTCCAAAACACCTTCCCTTGCCTCACCTACTGCCCCCACTTCCAAGCATCTCTTCCTCTGTGACCTTGGCCTCTTCCCCACAGACCCATCTGCTCCAACTTACAAGGGGAAGAGGAAGTCCCCACGCACAGAGGGGAGTTCCCCTGCTAAACGGACACCCTCCCCCAGGCGCATGGACACTGAGGCCCCCACCCGCAAGTCTCCCAGGACCAGGAAGGGTAAGACACCACCAAAAGCACAGGCTTCCACCTCACACGCCCCCTCCTGCAGCCCCCGGACGCAAATACACAGGTCTTACGGCCATTCCCTGCACCAGGTTCACCCACACACCCATACCGCATACCCAGGATGCTTAGGCCCTCCCCCTTCCACATGCACTTCCACCCCCGCCTCACATGCTCAGCCTGTTCCTGCCACTGGTGTGGAGACCGTGTCTCCCCCCTCTGTCCTGCCCACCTCATCTGAACCCCATTTCACTACTCTTGATGTTGGCACATCCCACCCGTCTGATTTGGGCATTGCAGTTGAGAGCCCGTCCACCACATCTGTCCCGCACACTGCAGTGGTGCAGGTAAACCCCACATCTGACTTGTGCCCAGCAGTGGTGAGGGCGCCCACTGTGTCAGACCCCTCCACTGCAGTTGCTGGCGTCACTCCTGCAACCACCACACCTCCCCTGCCCAATTCTCCTGTCCCCTGATCCTGTCCCTGCGGTGCCTGGCCTGCCACTATGTATGCCCCTCCAAGGGGTGAGATAACCCTGGTCCATAGCAGTGCAGGCAATAAATGGATGACAAGTTTTCACATGTTACCCTGGTTGGACTCTTTGATGGACTGGCCATTGGCCTTTTTGCATCATGGCATGGACATTCATATATATTTTTTTGCTGAATAAAGCCATTTTTGTTATCCAGTGGTGTTGCATATTATGTACATGATGTTGATGATGTGTATCATGAACTTGCTATTGTAATGGTGTCTGTGTTTGTGCTACGGCACCACTGCACTCTTATGTCTTTTCCCGGCCATTGGCAGTATGTTTTTGGGAGGTTTTACCCTACTGTCCCTGTGTCTCCTGGCTCATCAGCCTGCACATTCATCATGTTTGGTATCTCCCATTGCTGGCATGGTATGGGACTTGTTCACCTAGCATCTACAGTCTCCACAGGATTCCTTAGTGTGTGTGTCTGTTGGTGTTGATATGTGTGTATTCCTCATGGTGCTCACTTTGCACATTGTCTAACTGTTCACTGGAGTCATTGTCAAGGGTCATGGCCATTGCTTGTCTGCACATGGCAGACATCTATGTTTGTATGTGACACAACCACTACATTGCCACAACATTGCTTGTGCAATTTGGACACGGACTCATGCATGCTGTTTTGAAGATGCTGCTATTTTCATGTGCACAATGACCTTTTGGTCACTGTGGTGATGGGGGTTTATGTCCCATTACCACAATGATCATTTGATGCTGGATTGGTGTACCCCACAATCACCTTTTGGTCACTGTAGTGATGGGGGGTTTAGACCCAATTACCACAATGATCAGTAGATGCAGGAATTCTGATGCACACAATGAGCTTTTGGTCACTGTGGTGATGTGGGGTTTAGACCCCATTGCCACAGTGATCATTTGCAGCAGGATATTAGTGACACACATTAACATTTTGGGCACACATGTGTTGTGAGTCACATTGTATGTCCACTGCCAGAATCTGTGTTGTGAGCATTTGTCACATACAAACATGCAATGTTGCAAATATGGTAGAGGGGGTGGTTTGCTTAGTATCCCTATGTGTGTGTATCCTGGTGTTGATGGGCATCCTGCCCCCTATGAGTGGGGATGGTCATTCTGATGGGCATCCACCCCCCTATGGGGTGGACATTGCTGTAAGTGTTAGACATCCACCCCCCTATGGGTGGGATATGCTGTGAGTGATAGGCATCCACCCCCCTATGGGGTGGACAATACTGTGAGTGATAGGCATCCACCCCCCTATGGGTGGGATATGCTGGGAGTGGTAGGCATCCACCCCCCTATGGGGTGGACAATAATGGGCGTGATAGGCATCCACCCCCCTATGGGGTGGACAATACTGTGAGTGATAGGCATCCACCCCCCTATGGGGTGGACAATACTGTAAGTGATAGGCATCCACCCCCCCTATGGGGTGGACAGTACTGTGAGTGATAGGCATCCACCCCCCTATGGGTGGGATATGCTGGGAGTGGTAGGCATCCACCCCCCTATGGGGTGGACAATAATGGGAGTGATAGGCATCCACCCCCCTATGGGGTGGACAATACGGTGAGTGATAGGCATCCACCCCCCTATGGGTGGGTTATGCTGGGAGTGGTAGGCATCCACCCCCCTATCGGGTGGACAATAATGGGAGTGATAGGCATCCACCCCCCTATGGGGTGGACAATACTGTGAGTGATAGGCATCCACCCCCCTATGGGTGGGATATGCTGTGAGTGATAGGCATCCACCCCCCTATGGGGTGGACAATACTGTGAGTGATAGGCATCCACCCCCCTATGGGTGGGATATGCTGGGAGTGGTAGGCATCCACCCCCCTATGGGGTGGACAATAATGGGAGTGATAGGCATCCACCCCCCTATGGGTGGGATATGCTATTTGGGATAAGCATCCACCCCCCTATGGTGGTGTTTCCTTTCGTGTACTCGTGACATTTTGGTGTGTGGTAGGTGTCTAACTTACCTTCTGCGTCGTGCGCGTCGGTAACGATGGGCGTACAGTATAGGGAAGACATGCGCTATTGGATACATGGCTGCTCCGTCTCGTCCCCGTTGATCGTGTTCTGGCGCGACTCGGAGCTTTCATTCATACGCCTTGTCCGGATGCTGTGACGTGCTGGAGCCGGCGCCCTGTGCGACGCATATTGGGGACGCATTGTACTTGCGTATCAGGAAATTGGTTAGGTTGCGCCTCCGTACGACTCGCTTTCCGTGTTTCCTGAGCCTGTTCGCTACTGACATAGTGCACGGATCGGAGCGGACGATTCGGTCGGAGATTTGCCTGTTATACGCATCGTACTTGCTAGTTTGTAGGACAAAGCTCCGGATACGATTCGGACGTCAGGTAAGCCTACGAATTGCATTGGGAAGGCACTTTTGGCGACATCGGAATCGACCCCTTACTGTTTTCAAAACATTCTTAAACACTTTATACAAGGCACTACGCATTAAAAATGTAATATACACAAGCAATACTCCATACTCACACAGAAATTGTGTACTATAATACACATCAAAAATTACTTTAAAAAGCACTGACACAAACCTAAATGTTCATAATTAAACATTTACAGATAATAAGTTATTCTTATAACTATTAATAGTCCATGTATTTGTAAAAATATATACTACCATTCCTAAAATTTGAACCATTACATAAGAAATAATATCATACTCCAAAACTAACAATAAAAATGTATAAATAATGTTATTTTGTAAAAATTAAATTTACTAAGTGTTCTAAAACATTTTGCAACAACAACACTTATTGAAATATTAAACATATAAAAATTCAGATTTAAAATAAATTACATAAATAAACCATTCACATATAAATACTCAACAAAATATGAATGTATACATCTTAATTAATACATATTTGTATTCTTTTTATATTATAAATAAAAAAGATTTCAAAATGTTTAAAATAATTATATATATGTAAAGCAAGATCAACTTCTTTTTACATTGGCATATTTTTCAACTCAGAAAAATATAAATGATTTTATTTTAGATAAAATTAGTATTTTTTATAATTTTCATTTAAAACTGAAATTTCCCTTTAAAAAAGTACAATTATTTTACATTATTACATCATTTGTTTATATGTGTATATTTTTCCAAAGTGTGCTGTAAATGTACTATTTATTTTAAAATGTACAATTAAAAATGATTTTTAATATGATTTATGTATATTAAAAATATATAATGAAGTATTATGATTTAAAATTATTATTATAACAAAAGAAAGCAAATAGTTTATCAAAACTTACTTGCATATTATTAAAATATTAACATGAAATTTAAATGACATTAGCCACTTTTTGATACTCTCCCCACCCTTATCCCCTATAAAACAAATATCCAATTGCAAAAATAAAAAATCTAAATAAATCAATTAATGTTTTTAGGTATTAAAAAACGAAAAATACTAATTTTAGCTTTTTCATAATTAATAAATGATCTTTCTAAAGGCACAAAAACAAAAAATTATTAAAGATATATTATTAAATCACTACAATAAATTGCATACAAAATAACACTTACAAATGACAATACATAGAACCATATTTTTTAAATCAATATTTTTAATAACAGTACTAAAAACAACACTGAAAATGATGTTCTTACCTTCAATATTCGTATTGATGATAATTTTAACATCCACATATTCTTGACACAATATTTTTGCATCACTATATTTTTAATTTAATATTTTGTCCAAACACTTACCTTGTCAACAATTCTCACTCCTGGAATGCAAGTTGATGAAAAGTGGAAATAAAATTACAAATACTTTTGCCAAATGACTAGATAGAATATTTGTACATATTTGCAAATTAAATTAAAGAAGGGAAAATTGAATGATAGTTATTGATTACAATTTATACCTAACTATAGCTAGTTATGATTATCTTTAGCTAATGAGTCAGAAGACAAGGGACCTCATTACGATGTCGGTTGGTCGGAGTTGCCTCAGCACATGGTACGGTCACATACTCCAATTTCTCTATGGGAGCTTGTGCTACGGCCGTAAACCGGCCATGGCACAAGCTCCCATAGAGAAATGGGAGATTCTGTTAATCCCTACACCGCATGGCAGGCACCTCAAGGTGCCTGCCACACAGTGCAGGGATTAACAGGGGGGCACCA
The DNA here is from genome assembly GCA_963921515.1 of Calotriton arnoldi. NCBI lineage: Eukaryota > Metazoa > Chordata > Amphibia > Caudata > Salamandridae > Calotriton > Calotriton arnoldi. Next base: position 2,238,805 of record CAWUFW010000857.1, read on the forward strand.
CAGGTGCCCCCCCGGCTCCCAACAGGAGGCTGCAGGGAGAAGGGGGCCCTGCTAGGGGCCCACAAAGTCACTTTCCAGCAGGTTTTCCATGTCGGAAAGCCCAGCATGGAAAGCATGTAGGAAACCGACATCGAAATCCCGATGCCGGAAACACCGTCCAATAGGGATTACGTGCCAGTTCCGACTGGCCGATGGCCTCCTTGAGCCCACAGGAATCCAGCCGGACTGACCGGCCGGTTTCACTTTTGACCGCCTACACTGTAATTAGGCAGTCGAAAGTGAAACCGAGGATGTCGTTTGGAAAGCCTCCGACCTCAGGAGGCTTTCCGACCGACATCAAAATAGGCCCCTAGGTCTTTGTAGAATGCAGAGAACGGGCAGTAAGCCTCTCATTCCTGTAATGTGTGGGAAAAGGAAGATTAAGGGGCCGATTCCGATTCGGGCAGGAAAACGTACTGACCGACTCGGATCCGGAATTTTTTCCGACCGAAACGTACCGGTGCAGCCCGACCCGCAAAGTACGATGAAATGCGTGCTAAATCCGACCGACTCGTACGGAACACAATACGAACGACCGAACCGCGCGGAAAAAAGCTATCCGGCCGGAAAACCGCGCGAATCGAACCGACCGACACGCACCAGGAAGGAACCCGAACGAAACGAACCCGCGAACTCCGAGCCGCGCAGTACGATGCATCGCGTGGAAAACACGACCGAGTCGCACGGAGCTCAAGCCGTACGACGGACACGCATACAAAACAGCGAGCCGAAGCAACCCAATACACCGCGACCGACGCGTACGCAGCACATAAAACAGCACAAACACAGCGTGAACGACTCGGAGAAGCTCGCACGAGACAACTGCCGGGTCCGACTCGGTCAGAAGAACTTCTCCTACATGCACAAAAAGTACAAAGGGAAAAACACACAAAAAAAGGCCAAACAAGCAATTACAAAGCCAATAAATACTGGGGGGGGAAACAGGGAACAAAGACACTCCCACAACTCCACCCATATAAAGGACACAAATCTCTACCATGATCCTTTGCAAATTCAAATTACCTGCCAGCACAGAACACCAACAGACAGCAACTACACACACACTCACAGCTCATCCATCACACAAGCCACACACCATCAGCACCTCAACAAATAGCACCCTCGCATACACCCAGCAAAACACAAACTCACACACCCTCACTTGCACACCAACACAAACATCACTCACCACCACCACCCATCACCATGCCCCCCAAGAAGAATCCAAAGTTCCTAGATAGTGAATTGGAAGTCCTGGTAGATGAGATCCTCAGGGTAGAGCCACAGCTGTTTGGTACACTGGTCCAACAGACCCCCATGTCGCAGAAAACCAAGATGTGGGCGAGGATCGTCGACAGGGTGAACGCACAATCACCATGTTTGCGCACAAAGGAAGACATCCAGAACAGGTGGCATGATGTGTGCAGGAGGGTCAGGACCTACTGAAGAAGGATTACATCTTGAGCCAACACACCGGCAGTGGCCCTCCTGCCAAACCACTATACCTCAGGCCCTGGGAGGAGAAGGTGCGGGCCATCCTACCACCAGTGAGAGTATATGGACTAGAAAACATCCCAGAGCCTGGTGAGTACACAACCAATATACCCAATATTTTGTGACAATACACACACATCACTGTCAAGGGGATAGTCAAACCATGCACCCTTAGCAAATCCACAGCAACAAAACCAGAATCATCCCAAGATGTGTATGTCAGTCAGATAAACACAATACATGCCATCTCATAGTGATATGTAACTGTGTCATGACATGTACAAACCCTACAACAAATAAAGCTAGGCAGTGGCACAAATCTAACCAACAAACACTGTCAGATATGTAGCCACCACTACAAAACCACCACACAGGGAATCCCACAGAAAGGAAGGAATTCTGTGTATGCTGGTCAAGTCAGTGTAGCCAATAGCATCATGGGAGTTGTAGTCACAGATATTGCCCACCATCACAATACGCCCATCAACACCACTCTGAACCATGCTCACATCACAGGGAGTGGAAAACAACTGACAAGATGGCTGACACTGGCTACTGCTGTGGGGAGCACAAGGCCCTGCTGGGAACTGGGCACCAACAAACAGCAGGACACCACTGACTGACATCCTGAAAGACAACTTGCACTCCCTGCAATGGAAGCACGTTCCATGGTGGGATATCTGGCTGGGTGGGAAGGAGGACTGACAGCTATGACCATAGTTACCAGCAGCTCTTCCCACACACACCCCTAACACAAACTACACACAACTCACCTGGGAAAATGCATTGCCTCACACTAAAATTAATTATCCCACAAAGAACCACCACCCTGGGTCATGCTGTGGGAAGCACAGTGACACACATGGGACTTGTAGCCAAACAAACGCCAGGACAACACTGTCAGCCATCCATTCAGCACAGGCACACTACCCCACAGGGAAGCAGAGTCAGAAGGAAGGAAGTATGGGCAAGCTGGGAAGGGGGGTGGAGGCAATAGCATGATGGGAGTGGTAGTCACAGCTCAACATCCCCCCCACATGGCCCAGCAAGCTCACACTGAAGCATGCACACCTCACAGAGAGTGGAAAGCCCCATCAAAGATGTCTGACACTGGTGCTCTGTTGTGGGGAGCACAAGGCCATGCTGGGAACTGGCTACCAACCAACAGCAGGACACCACTGTCAGCCATCTTGCCATTGCTGTCACACCCACACACAGTGAAGTACACTCAAAAGGAAGGAAGTATGGGCATGCTGGGAAGGGGGTGGAGGCAATAGCATGATGGGAGTGGTAGTCACAGCTCAACATCCCTCCCCCACATGGCCCAGCAAGCTCACACTGAAGCATGCACACCTCACAGAGAGTGGAAAGCCCCATCAAAGATGTCTGACACTGGTGCTCTGTTGTGGGGAGCACAAGGCCATGCTGGGAACTGGCCACCAACCAACAGCAGGACACCACTGTCAGCCATCTTGCCATTGCTGTCACACCCACACACAGTGAAGTACACTCAAAAGGAAGGAAGTATGGGCATGCTGGGAAGGGGGTGGAGGCAATAGCATGATGGGAGTGGTAGTCACAGCTCAACATCCCCCCCACATGGCCCAGCAAGCTCACACTGAAGCATGCACACCTCACAGACAGTGGAAAGCCCCATCAAAGATGTCTGACACTGGTGCTCTGTTGTGGGGAGCACAAGGCCATGCTGGGAACTGGCCACCAACCAACAGCAGGACACCACTGTCAGCCATCTTGCCATTGCTGTCACACCCACACACAGTGAAGTACACTCAAAAGGAAGGAAGTATGGGCATGCTGGGAAGGGGGGTGGAGGCAATAGCATGATGGGAGTGGTAGTCACAGCTCAACATCCCCCCCACATGGCCCAGCAAGCTCACACTGAAGCATGCACACCTCACAGAGAGTGGAAAGCCCCATCAAAGATGTCTGACACTGGTGCTCTGTTGTGGGGAGCACAAGGCCATGCTGGGAACTGGCCACCAACCAACAGCAGGACACCACTGTCAGCCATCTTGCCATTGCTGTCACACCCACACACAGTGAAGTACACTCAAAAGGAAGGAAGTATGGGCATGCTGGGAAGGGGGTGGAGGCAATAGCATGATGGGAGTGGTAGTCACAGCTCAACATCCCCCCCACATGGCCCAGCAAGCTCACACTGAAGCATGCACACCTCACAGAGAGTGGAAAGCCCCATCAAAGATGTCTGACACTGGTGCTCTGTTGTGGGGAGCACAAGGCCATGCTGGGAACTGGCCACCAACCAACAGCAGGACACCACTGACTGACATCCTGAGAGTCAACCTGCACCCACTGCAAGGGTGGCATGCTTCATGGTGGGATAACTGGGCTGGAGGGAGAAGGATGTCCGGATGTCAACCAAATACCACCAATGCTGGCCATGCACACACCTCAACATTCACATTGAAATGCTTCATGTTGTCAGGACAATGCGCTACACCAATATCAACAGCTGACTGTGACAACTTAGGACAATGCAATGTACAGGCCCGCATCCAGAGGTACAGTCACAACTGTCAGGTGTTTGAACCATTGATGCCTGTAGAAACATTACATACATTGTGTGTCTCTTCCAAATACAGGTGATGATGGGGACACAGCAGCAGATGCTGAGGAGTCCCTGTCCCAGGCTCCGGGGGACACTGAGCTCACTGGTGTGGAACAGCCTCTGCCCACCTCGGATGACGAAGACCTACCTGGCACCTCCGCAGTGAGTCATCATGCAGCACCAGCAGGACCACCAGCTGCACCCCCTGCACCCACCCCTCCAACAACTGCCAACACACAGACCACCCCTGCCGACACGGACAGACCAAGGACCACCACCACCAACAGCACACGGACCCCGGCCCAACGTGGAGCTACGGACACCAACACCAGCAACAACCCCCAAGGGGGCCCAGGGTCACCTGTGCGTGCCACCGCAGGTCCTTCACGTGTCGCCAGGGGTGGTGGGAGGGGTGGTAGACATAGGTCGCTGCTTGCAGAGGGGTCTGGACTGCATGATGACCCACAACTGGTACGCATAGCTGATGCGTACCAGACTAGCACCGGAGAGTTCAGCCAGGTAGTGGGGATCCTCAGGGACATTCAACAGCAGCAGGCTGCCCATCATGCCCGCTTGGACTTACACATGTCCCGCATGGAGTCCAAGTGGGACACATTGCAAGAACAGACGGCGGTGCATAGGGACATATTACAATGCCTCCGCCAGATTTGCACCAACATGTCAACACCTCCCTGTGTGCCCACAACATCTGGTGCTGCAACAACTGCAACTGCCACAGGGAGGGAGGATGACTCTGGCGGAGAGTCCCCTGCACCGCAGCAGCCTGCACTTGAGGGTCCCCCCCAAAGAAGAGGGGTCGTCCGAGGAAGGACAACTGAGAGGCTGATGGCCATGCACAACCCCCAGGAAGCCAACACCTGTTCTGGAAAATCACCTTTGTGCGCAAACTCTTCACCCTGTCGAATGCAACACAACTCTCCCACATGACATGGGGAGCTCAAGTTGGACCAATGTATCAGATGACTGTGGACTTTACTCAGGACATTTCTGCTATCAGGACTTCCAAATCATCTAGGAACTTTGGATTACAATCACAATGTACAGCACCCACCATCCTGTGCACTATACTCACACATGTATGTCAATAAACTCACTAATACACCATACTTGCCTCTGTTGTGATTCCAACGTTGTTTCTGAAGTGGAGATGATGATCTGTGAAATGACACTGTGCATGCTAACTGCTACAGCAAGTACAACACCGGCATGTGAGTCATGGCGACGTGACACATATGAGGGAGACACACCACCAGGGCTACACAACACATACACACCAGGGCCATCTGACTCATCGCCTACACTGATGTTGCCAGGAAATACGGTGCAATGCACAGACCCAACACCTATTCACAGTCTGTGTTAACTAGCCCACTGGTGCAGTAAGCAAATGTCAGTCAGATGTGTGACCACAGACAACGCACATCACAAAGTGAAGCACAGGTTTATTACACATTTGCAACATGTTGTAACCACTACAGATGCAAGGTAATCCCACCTGGCAGTGGGCACACAGTCAACAAGTGTAGAAGAAAGGAAGTCCATGGGTGTGGCGCACATCACCTGTAGGGAAACGACAGCTACCACCCTGGAAGTTGATTCACGGTGTCGGGGGATCACAGTTGACCAAACAACTCTGAAAGTACCCTGTGAAGGACAGAAATGACACACAGTCAAAAGCACTGAAGAACAGGACAGAACTGCAATACTCATGCCCAATACATGTCACAAAATACCCACCCAGAAGTTAGCATGTCAACACTGTTGTGGAGTACAGACTACCTGTAAGGACACATCGCTGCATGCATCCAGTCAAGTAGCACATGGACACACTCAAACAGCACCAGAGCACCACCAACACATATCATGCAAACTCACATCATTGACATAACATCCATGGATACTGACATTCAGCTGAAGAAGTTGGTGATGAGCTGTGTGCGGACATCACCCTCATCATCATCATCATCACTGGCATCGTGGTCCAGCCCAGGATCCTCCACAGGTGGCGGATGTTGGTCATCGTCATCCAGGATGAGAGGCAACTCCTTCCGCACTGCCAGGTTGTGTAGCATGCAGCAGACGATGACAATCTTGCACACCTTTGCTGGGGCATATGGGAGGGCCCCTCCTGTCTTATCTAGGCAGCGGAAGCGGCTCTTCAGGAGACCAAATGTCCGCTCAATCACTCTCCTGGTCCGACCATGTGCCTCATTGTAGCGCATCTGGGCTGGTGTCACAGGGTTCCTGAGGGGCGTCAGCAACCACGGCATGTTGGGGTATCCGGAGTCACCTACATACAGACAATTGCACATTAGCTGAGTTGGAAAAGAGGGTGGAACACTACATTGCAGAACACACACAATGGTACAAAGTCAGTACACACCAACAAGCCAGGCACGCTGGTTCCGCATCTGTGACATCATCCTCGGGATGCGACTACTCCTCATCACGTAGGCATCGTGTGCAGAACCGGGGAAACGGGCACAGACGTGTGAGATGCTCATATCTGCAAGACATACCACCAGTGCATTGACCGAATGGTAGTGTTTGCGGTTCCTGTATGCCTGCTCTTGGGCCTGTGGTGGTACCAAAGCCACATGTGTCCCATCAATGGAGCCAATGACATGCGGCATCTTCCCCAGGGCATAGAAGTCACTCTTCACGTCAGTGAGTTGTTGAAGTCTAGGGAAATAGATGTACTGGTTCAGGTATCTCAACATAGCCTCCAAAACATCGCGGAGCACACGGCTGAACATGGTCTGTGACATCCCACCAGCAGACGCCACAGTGTGTTGAAAGGTACCGGTGGCAAAGAAGTGTAGGGCTGCCATCACCTTCACCTTGGGGGTCAGCGCTGTAGGGTATGTCCGGCCAGGTTGCAAATGTGGGGCCAACCGCACCGTCAATTCCTCAATCAGTGGCCTGGTGAAGCGGTACCGTCGGATGCAGTCCCGTTCAACCACTGTTGCAAGGTCAGGGAATGGCCGATGGACAGCTGGTGCCCTGCAGTGCATAGGTGAAGAAAGAAAGATTGTCAGTCACCCCACATATGTGGCATAGACCAGACTCAATATCACATGATACATCATTACGAGACACAAGTACATGATGCGTGTGCCGTTCCGTTAGGACATGTATGGCACCTACATGGCTAACATCTAACATCACAGTTCAACATGTGTCCTCAACAAGTCCCAGGTTGTGCTATGGGATATCATTAGGCTGTATCACAGTACCCATGTACTGCTGTCACGTTCCAAACACACACCACAGTGACATGTGAGGACAGATGTGCCCCAGGCATCACAGCTCATCGACAGGTAGATTCCCAGGGACCCTGTATTGCCACATGGACACTGGCATGACATGGTGCATCATGAATACACCACAGCTAAACAACCATGACCCCCACAGGTAGTGGTCCCTGTTGCCTCGGCAGGACAGACATGGATGTCTGTGACACACACACACACAACATCAAAATCCATGCACAAACAACGTGGATGTGGAGACTGTCTCCCATTGTGCACATGGAATCAGAGACATTGTAAACACAACATGCTCACAGACTGTGGAGGGCCATCACAATTGTGGCAATGGGTCACCCTGGGACGTACATACCGTCCCACATGGGACTCAGGGGGTATGTGACATGACATACACATACACAACCGTGAAATGTGACCATGCCACATGCCCTGAAATGAACAGTTGCACACCACAGTGTTCATGTGCACAACACACCAAGGATTCTGTCCCCAAGGAACACGTGCACAGCCTGGGAGTGGCTGCCCCCAAGTGCCACCCAAAAACAACATGTTGACCCCCATACACGGAACAGGTAATGCAGCCTTACATGCCTTAGGATACAGTGTGGACAGGCTGTGGTGTTGTAGGTGTGCCCCTCACTCCCTGGGAAGTATAGTGGCTGGCATATGTTCACCTGTGACAGGCATGGTGACATATGCCAGTGACTTGTACAGGGACGCGTTGTACAGCAATGGACCGATCGGTGCGCACGCATTGGCCATTGCATACAGTGTACGCGTTGTACAGCAATGGACCGATCGGTGCGCACGCATTGGCCATTGCATACAATGTGAGCGGGTACGCGTTGTCATCCGATGTACGCGTTGTACAGCAATGGACCGATCGGTGCGCACACATTGGCCATTGCATACAATGTGAGCGGGTATGCGTGGTCATCGGATGTACGCGTTGTACAGCAATGGACCGATCGGTGCGCACGCATTGGCTATGGCCTGGCCTGGCAACGGATGCGTTTTCAAATCTTTAACGAGTCTGATGCTGTGAATTCAGTTGGTCACCCACAACAAGGTTGCAAATTCATGGGTGTCATGAAGTTTAACTTTTGAAGGATGCTGTGGGCGTGTGTAAGTGGTGCAATTCCATGGATTGGCCAGATTCAGAAGATGCAAACAACTTGGACCTATCACTTTGGACACATGGGACAGTATCTGCCTCTGCAGCACACATATAATGCTGGCTGTTCCCCTGAGAGCTCACTTGCCTGCACTACATGCTCCAGGACGACATCTGCCACCACCACTGCTGCTGTATCTGCACCCTCTGGATCCTGCAATGGCACGTACTGTGGATAGAGCCCCAGCCTTCAGCACTGAGGAGAACCAGGCCCTGCTTGTCAGCCTCCTTCCACAGTACAGCAAGCTGTATGGGAAAGCAGGGGAGCAGGTGAGTGTGCTGTCCACTGCCTTACTAAATGTGCATGTTGTCTGACTAGCAAGACTTACAGTCTGCACGCCACTGGCTAGCAGGCTCACTGAGTAGTTGTCACCCCCCATAGTGTGTAGTTACATGCACTGAACAGGTATAGTGCAGTGACAGTGCATTTAAACAAGGTTTTACTTCCCAGGCAATGATACCATGTAGTAACTGCTGGCAAACTGTCCAAAGCCATCGTTGCACTGCCTGTGTACATCATGTGCCCCTGTGATTGAGACATGTATATCCAACTGTGTAATGCACGGATATGTTGAATGTGTAGTAATGGCATTTTCACTTTGTCATCCTCACAGGTTGATGCCCACCGGAAGCAGCAGATATGGCTGACCATCGTCCGGGCAGTGAGATCCGTGGGGGTCTACAAGCGCCGGATCCGCAACTGCCAGAAGAGGTGGCAGGACCTTCGGGGCTGGACCCGGAGGATCGCACGGGTCCAGCTGAAGCTGTCGCCTCCTCGCAGGAGGGGCGGACACCGGACCCTGACCCCCCACATGCTCAGGATCCTGGCGGTGGTCTTCCCTGATCTGGATGGGCAGCTGAAGGCCAGAGAGCAGCAAGGAGGGGGTGAGTCCATGACTGCATTGTGAACTTTGTCTGCCATGCTATGTGCCCTCCTCTGGCCTGGTTAAACTTCCACAGTACATCAGTCATGTGGTCCAGGACCCATGTCCCTCAATTGTGCACTGCCCACTACTCATCTGATACCCAGGTGTGGCCCTTACAGTCAGGGAATTGTGTCACTTGGGTACTGTGTCCTTGCATTTTGCTTAGCTCAAGGTGGGGGACAGCATTTGTTCCCCTAACTCTGTGGTGGGCATCATGGGTGGGTCCATTGCTTACACAATGTCTGTGTTCTGACATGTAATCTGCGTGTTACTTTGATATGTGGTCCAATTGCTGAGCTGATCCACCACATGTGCCTGGGGTATCTGGCACACACCCATGCTGCGGGTGGGAACAATGTTTGGGCCCCAGGAGTGTGTATATTACGTGTGTCACACATACTTAGCCACCTGCCTACTGTCCAGGGCTCATCCCTCATTCACGTGGGGCAGGACAGTCATGCCTACTCCAGGCCATACAATACACTCTGTAATCCCACTCACGTGTATCAGCTGACACGTTGTGCTCAGTGATATGTCCCCTCAGGTGTCTGCCTCTGTGTCAGTGTGCTGTGACTTCGTTGTCAGGACTACTGGGGTGTTTCTCGGTTGGGGCTCAGCATGCCACCGGAGATGTGACCATAGGAGACGATACTTGTGTGACACATAGGTGTTTGATCACCTGACCGTGCAGACTGGGGTATGCGAATGTGAAGTTCAGGCAGCTGTTTCCCATTCACAGCAGATTGTGAGGTGCTCAGGTTCAGAGGGTTGTGTTACAGGTCTCCCATATGTCCAATTGGTATGACGTGGACAGATAAGGGTTCAGATGATGTGGTGTGTGGGGGATGTACATGTGCACTTGTTCAGCTCCAGGACTTGCATTCCCCATGACCTACTATTGTGACACAGTGCAGACTGTTGTTGTCTGGCTGCCCTGCCCATGTGACTGGAGACAGTGATGTATGACTTAGCAGGCATGCCTGTGCCATGGCATGGAACTTCCTATGAGTGATCCTGCAGGGGAGTGACATGTGCTACATGCACACCATTGTGGCAATGACTATCAGGACATAGGTGCATCATGGTGTCTGTCGCTGGTATGTATCACATGCATTTCAAAATTGACTCTGGGCATCCCTTTATCCGGACACCTGTACTGACTCAGTGGCAAGAGTTGTGATGTGTGCATGTTCACATGCTTCACCGTGTTCTCTCCACTGTCCAACTACTGTGTAGGTGGTGCATGTGTCCACACTGGGGTATTGCCATCCGACAGACACCAGACAGATGGGTGCAAGGCCAGGAGGGATGTGAGTACCATGGTTGACCATCAGACTGACAATTGGCTTCCCCTACTCTGTTTGGGCACTTTTGGCAATGTTCAACTAAGGATGCCAGGGCTTGCTCTGTAATGTGCTGTACTTACTGTGGTGTGTGCGTTCGGTGCAGGTGACTGATGTCTGTCTGTTTCCCTATTGTTTGCAGATACATCCACGGCCACAGGAGGGGACAGCTCCACGGACCAGGAGGAGCCGCAGAGCCAGACTGGGTCAGCAGCCGAGGAGTGGTCGGAGGGACCCAGTGGCACGGAGGGCGAGGGGAGCCACTCTGAGGAGTCCTCAGCAGCATCCACCTCAGCTGAGGACCACAGCAGCTCGGAGGATAACTCCCTGTGGAGGCGGGTGTCAGCAGCCACCACACCCCAGCTAGTGTTGCTGTCCCCACCACCACCACCACCGCCCTCCCATCGGCTCCCATTCCCGAGGTCCGTGGAGGCTCCCATGTTCGGGAGCGTGTCTCCTTCGTGCCAGGCACCGCACCCCCTGCCCCTGTGTCCCCTGCTGCCCTGAGTGAGGAGTCTGTGTACCTCCTTCACCAGCTCCATGTAGGGCAGACAGCGATGCTGAGTGTCCTCCATGCACACACCACTCTGTTGACTCAGCTGGTGTCGTTCATGGAGGGCATCTCATCGGGCATGTCTGCCCTACAGAGGAGCAATAGGTCCATGGACTCCTCCCTGACGGCAGCAGTGTCCCTCCTCCAACAGTCCCTCACCCCTCCTACCTCTGCCCCATCCACACTCCCCAGCACCTTACCTGTCCCAAGCACACACACACCGGCACAGGCACACACCAGCACAGACACAGGCAGCACACAGACATACACGCCAAAATCCAGACGCACACGCACGCACAGTCAGGGGACTGAAACCACACTCACAGGGGATGGGGCCCAGGCACACACACACGCATCCACGAGCACTGCGCAGTCCTCAGTTACCTCTCCCTCTAAGGCCCCTTCCCTTGCCTCACCTGCAACCCCAAAGACACAGCGGGTCTTCCTCAGTGACCTCGGCCTCTTCCCCTCCGATCCAGCTGATACAGCATTCAGGGGGAAGAGGAAGCCCACCCACACGGAGGGAGTGCCCCTCGCCCCCGGACACCCTCCCCCAGGCGCAGACAGACTGACGCCCCATCCGCAAGTCCCCCGGACCCGGAAGAGCAAGACCCCGCCGCCGCCCTGCAGCTCAAGCACCAAGTCTCCTTCCTCCATCCCTCAGGCCCCCACTCCACAGGTGCCCCACCACCCCCTGCCCCAGGTTCCCCCACCCACAGATACACCATCCCCAAAATGATCCGGCCTTCTCCCCCTGCCACTTGCTCTTCCGGCACCACCCCCCCGCTGCGCATGTCTGTGCCACTGGTGTGGAGACGGTGTCCTCCCCCTCTGTCCTGCCCACCTTACCTGAACCCCATTCTCCTCCCCTGGAGGTAGGCACTGCAGTGGAGTCCACTACCACCCAGTCTGACTTGGGCACTGCAGTGGGGAACCTGTCCACTCCATCTGCACGGCCCACTGCAGTCGTGCCAGCACCCACACCATCTGAGTCATGCCCCCCAGTTGTGCCGGCACACACCATGTCAGACACCTCCACTGCAGTTGTCAATGGCTCTCCAGCACCCACCACCCCTTCCCTGCCTCCTTCTGGTGAGCCCTGATCCTGTCCCTGCGGTGCCTGGCCTGCCCCCTCGTATGCCCCTCTGAGGGGATTGTCCCTGGTGTGTAGCAGTGCAGGCATGCGTAGGGTGACATCTGCCACTGTCACCCTGTTTTGACTTTCAGAATGGACTGGCCATTGGCCTTTGTTTCTTTTTTTCTGGACTTTAACTTTTGAACCCACATATGCTGAATAAAGCTACTTTCTGTTCTCTAGTGGTTTTGCTTCTGATGTACATGATGTTGATGATGCTAACCGTGCCCTTGCTGCAGTGATGGTGATTTTTGGTCTCATGAAAATGAAGTGTTACTGTGCAGGAACCCATGTGGTCCACGGGTAATGTGTCCTATCCTGTAGTGTATCCATGTCATCCTTAGCAGCATATGAGGGTGTCATTTTTTCAATATTTGGCAATGGGATTTCCTACTTACATTTGCAATATCACATCTGTGGCTTCCAACCCTGCACATCTGTTGTGCTTGCCATTGTTCAATTAGTCTACTTCCCTGACCACCGTGTGGCCATCTCCACTGGACATGCAAGTTTGGGCATCAATGGGGAAGGACTCATCTGTGTTATCAGTGCAACTTGCTATACATGTGTGTTGGATCTGTGCTGATGATTTCGGTGACACTCCCATGACCAGGCTGATATGACGGGAGCCTTCATTTCGTGCTAATTGTTGACTGTGTGACCAAGTGTTCTGCTGACATGATGGAGCCCTACTGAGGCAACATATGGCACAGCTTTCCTCACACAGGAGTGGAGTCCCCTCATGGCAGTGTGTAATCCTGTGACATTGCCTGAGCCCAAGGTGTGTGTTGTGTGAGCATGTCTGTGTGTGTTCACTTCCATTTTGCTGTGCATGCTGGGATCCCTAGTGATGTTCCTGTTTGTGATGCTTGCTGAGTTGACCTATGTTCCCCCAAGTCTTCTCCCTGGGTTCTCTGTGATGTGGGTGCATGGCACATTACTGGTCATCAGGGTGTCACCCATAGGTGTGTTTGCTGTCAGGGCTGAGTTTGTGGGCAAACACAGATGGGACACAGTCAGGATTCCCCTTGGCACTTGTTGTTTACACCTGTCATGTAATTTCCAGTTTGTGTTAGCTTTCAGTGATTGTGACACGTTGTGTGTGTGACTGCTGGCACTCCTCAGGGTCAGGGCTGCAATGTTGGTAGTTGTCTATGTGTGTTCTTTGTGGGTGACCTTGGCTTCTTCATTGGTGTGGGACTGTGGCTGGGATCCCATTGGTTGGTGTGGTATTGCCGTCATGTCCATGTACAGCATAGTGTGCAGTGTGTCAGACATTCAGGAGTCTTGTTGAGTGGGCATGTGTGATGTGTTTCTGCACCTTAGTTCCCACCACCCCCCATGGGATTGTCATGGGTGCATGTGCAATGTCACCAGTGCATGTGAGCTTCACTGCTGCACATTGTTGGAGGTCGAGGTGTGTGGTGTTGAGTGTGTGCAGATGAGAGTTGTTGGTCGGCTAGACCCCTGCCTCCATGTTGGCCTTGGCTTACTGGCCGTGCTGATTGATTTGTGCTTGTGTAGGTGTGATGGTAGTTTGTTGCTCAGGACACATGACTGTGGTTCACAGTGTGAACGACATCTAGCTTTGTCATCACAGTGGGATTGTCATGCAGCCCAGGGTCCCCACATTGTGGGGACCCTGGGGGTAGTGCTGTGGTGTGTCTGTGTCTTGCTGTGTCAGTTGCTGTTCCTACATGCTTGTGTGACATGTGTGATTTGTGCTCCCTCTCATCTAACAATGCCTGATTGCCCACATAGGGGATTTGGATCCATGAGTTACTTTTGTGTGGCACTGTATGCGCATCTGTGTAATTGATATTCAGGCCTCATCATGTGTTGTGTGGTTGCCTGGGGACACTGGCACCCCCCTCACCTGTTGTGTTTGATGTGCAGTGTGGGGCTGCCTGTTTGTGTTTGTGCATCTGCACCACTGCATTGGCATATCTTTAGTGTGCCATTGGCTGTATGTTGTTTGGTGGGTTTCACCTGCTGTCCCTGGGACTCCTAGGTCATCAGTCAGCACAATGATCATTGTTTGTGTGTCCCATTGCTGCCATGGTATGGTATTTGTTCACCTCACATCTACAGTCTCCACAGGATATCTCCATTTGTGTGCCCATTGCTGCAAATATGTGGGTCTGCATTATGATGGTCACTTCTGTCATTGTGTCACTGATGAATGTTGACAGTGTCAGCCCCCATGGGTGATGTTTGTGTGCACATGGCCAAAGGTATGTCTTATTTGCCCTGCACTGTTTGCCTCCCCCAATCAATGTTGCTATGGGACACAAGCACTACTTTGCCACTGATGTGTTTGTTGTTCTGTGACCAGGAATCATCCATGCAGTTTTGCAGTTGCAGCTTTTTCAATGTCAACACTTACATTTTGGTCACTGTGATGATGGGGGTTTAGACCCCATTGCCACAATGTTCAAAATGTGCTTCAGCTATGGACCCCACACTTACATTTTGGTCACTGTGATGATGGGGGCTTAGACCCCATTGCCAGATTGTTCAAAATGTGCTTCAGCTATGGACCCCACACTTACCTTTTGGTCACTGTGATGATGGGGGTTTAGACCCCATTGCCACAATGTTCAAGATGTGCTTCAGCTATGGACCCCACACTTACATTTTGGTCACTGTGATGATGGGGGCTTAGACCCCATTGCCACAATGTTCAAAATGTGCTTCAGCTATGGACCCCACACTTACATTTTGGTCACTGTGATGATGGGGGCTTAGACCCCATTGCCAGATTGTTCAAAATGTGCTTCAGCTATGGACCCCACACTTACCTTTTGGTGACTGTGATGATGGGGGTTTAGACCCCATTGCCACAATGTTCAAGATGTGCTTCAGCTATGGACCCCACACTTACATTTTGGTCACTGTGATGATGGGGGTTTAGACCCCATTGCCACAATGTTCAAAATGTGCTTCAGCTATGGACCCCACACTTACCTTTTGGTCACTGTGATGATGGGGGTTGGACCCCATTGCCACAGTGGTCATGGTCTGCTTGCATTGTGGAGGCCACACACATTTATGTGTGACACGTGTGATAGGGGGTCATATTGTATGTTCAAAGTCATGTTCAGTGTTGTAGGCATTTGGCACAGTCTACACACGCTTGTCATGGTGTTGGGGGGATGTCTTTTTCTTGCATTCCTTAGGTTGTAGTGTGCTGGTTGTGTCATGCATTGTCCATCCTATGAGTGGGGGTGGTGTTGGTGGTAGGCATCCAGCCCCCCATGGGTAGGGGTGGTGGTAGTGATAGGCATCCAGCCCCCCATGGGTAGGGGTGGTGGTAGTAGTAGTAGGCATCCAGCCCCCCATGGGTAGGGGTGGTGGTAGTGGTAGGCATCCAGCCCCCCATGGGTAGGGGTGGTAGTAGTAGTAGGCATCCAGCCCCCCATGGGTAGGGGTGATAGTAGTGATAGGCATCCAGCCCCCCATGGGTAGGGGTGGTAGTAGTAGTAGGCATCCAGCCCCCATGGGTAGGGGTGGTGGTAGTGGTAGGCATCCAGCCCCCCATGGGTAGGGGTGGTAGTAGTAGTAGTAGGCATCCAGCCCCCCTGAGTAGGGGTGGTAGTAGTGACAGGCATCTAGCACCCCCTGAGTGGGGGTGGTAGTAGTGGTAGGCATCCAGCCCCCCATGGGTAGGGGTGGTAGTGGTGGTAGGCATCTAGCACCCCCTGGGTAGGGGTGGTAGTAGTGACAGGCATCCAGCCCCCCATGGGTAGGGGTGGTAGTAGTGACAGGCATCCAGCCCCCCATGGGTAGGGGTGGTGGTAGTGGTAGGCATCCAGCCCCCTGGGTAGGGGTGGTAGTAGTGACAGGCATCCAGCCCCCCATGGGTAGGGGTGGTAGTAGTGGTAGGCATCCAGCCCCCCGTGGGTAGGGGTGGTAGTGGTGGTAGGCATCTAGCACCCCCTGGGTAGGGGTGGTAGTAGTGACAGGCATCCAGCCCCCCATGGGTAGGGGTGGTAGTAGTAGTAGGCATCCAGCCCCCATGGTTAGGGGTGGTGGTAGTGGTAGGCATCCAGCCCCCCATGGGTAGGGGTGGTAGTAGTGACAGGCATCCAGCCCCCCATGGGTAGGGGTGGTAGTAGTGGTAGGCATCCAGCCCCCCCTGGGTAGGGGTGGTAGTAGTGACAGGCATCTAGGACCCCCTGAGTGGGGGTGGTAGTAGTGGTAGGCATCCAGCCCCCCATGGGTAGGAGTGGTAGTAGTAGTAGGCATCCAGCCCCCCCATGGGTAGGGGTGGTGGTAGTGGTAGGCATCCAGCCCCCCATGGGTAGGGGTGGTAGTAGTAGTAGGCATCCAGCCCCCCATGGGTAGGGGTGGTGGTAGTGGTAGGCATCCAGCCCCCCCTGGGTAGGGGTGGTGGTAGTGGTAGGCATCCAGCCCTCCATGGGTAGGGGTGGTGGTAGTGGTAGGCATCCAGCCCCCCATGGGTAGGGGTGGTAGTAGTAGTATGCATCCATCCCCCCTGAGTAGGGGTGGTAGTAGTGACAGGCATCTAGCACCCCCTGAGTGGGGGTGGTAGTAGTGGTAGGCATCCAGCCCCCCATGCATAGGGGTGGTAGTGGTGGTAGGCATCTAGCACCCCCTGGGTAGGGGTGGTAGTAGTAACAGGCATCCAGCCCCCCATGGGTAGGGGTGGTAGTAGTGACAGGCATCTAGCACCCCCTGAGTGGGGGTGGTAGTAGTGGTAGGCATCCAGCCCCCCATGGGTAGGGGTGGTAGTAGGTAGTAGGCATCCAGCCCCCCATGGGTAGGGGTGGTAGTAGTGACAGGCATCTAGCACCCCCTGAGTGGGTGTGGTAGTAGTGGTAGGCAGCCGCGGTCGGTGTAGGTGTGCCGGCCGGCGGTGGCGTGGGCAGGGGAGGGGCAGGGGTAGGGGGTAGCAAAGTATGGATTACGGACCTATACAGGTAAGTAAACATTTAAATCAATAAAACGAATTTCGTTAGGCGCACTGCATCGCCAAATGCGATGCAGTGCGCGCAAGCTGAATTCGTTTTATTGATTTAAATGTTTACTTACCTGTATAGGTCCGTAATCCATACTTTGCCCACCCTGCCCTCCCCGCCCCACGTCACCGCCCGGCCGGCACACCTACACCGACCGCGACTGGTGGTAGGCATCCAGCCCCCCATGGGTAGGGGTGGTAGTAGTAGTAGGCATCCAGCCCCCCATGGGTAGGGGTGGTGGTAGTGGTAGGCATCCAGCCCCCCATGGATAGGGGTGGTAGTAGTAGTAGGCATCCAGCCCCCCATGGGTAGGGGTGGTAGTAGTGATAGGCATCCAGCCCCCCATGGGTAGGGGTGGTAGTAGTAGTAGGCATACAGCCCCCATGGGTAGGGGTGGTGGTAGTGGTAGGCATCCAGCCCCCATGGGTAGGGGTGGTAGTGGTAGGCATCTAGCACCCCTGGGTGGGGTGGTAGTAGTGGTTGGCATCCAGGCCCCTATGTGTGTATGTGGCATTGGTGATAGCCATCCCGCCCCTATGGTGCTGCTGTTGCTGGTGTAAGTAATTTCTGCATCCCTATGTGTGTGTGGTATATGTCGGGTATGTGTGGTTTGTTTGTGTGGTGGGTGTCTGACTTACCTTCTGCGCCGTACGCGTCCGTACCAGTTCCGGTAATAGATGTAGAGTATTTGTAGGATCTGCGCAATGGGATTCATGGTTGGTTCGTCTCGTTCGTCTTTCTCTTTGCTTCGCCTCGTCCTCGTCGCTGGCTTGTTCGTCTCGTAGCCGTGGATCGTCTTGTGGCGCGAATCGGAGCTTATGTGCGCCTCTCCCGGATGCTTTGACGTGCCGTGCGTAGCGACGGGTTCGGCACGTACGGAAGGCGCATCGTACTAGTCCGGCCGGACGGGGCTGCATTTGGGCTTCCGTGCGACTCGATTCTGCGTTTCCGGATCCGCATCGGTCAGAGAACAGGACCTGGATTGGGTGAGTGCGACTGGGTCGGGATTTGGGCAGTTATGCGCATCGTACTTGCTCGTTCGGACATATGTGCGAATCGGTCGGAAAACACGCATTCGCCTGGTTTTTTCCCCGGGCGAATGGTGTTAGGTGCGCCTCCGAACGGGATCGGAATCGACCCCTAAGTAGTAGAATATTTAGGAAAAGATCAGGATCACCAGCAATTAATGAAGACAACCATTCCAGAGATAAAGTATCTGTTAGAAACAAAAGCATTGTTTGCCCCATTTCCCCAGCTTTATTGTTGTTTAGCATAGATAGCTGGAGTTTTTGACCTCTGGATGGTTTGGGTGTGACAAACATTGGCATATTCTATATTTTTATGAGTCATCTGTAAAGTATGCATGAGTACCTCAACAGCAATAATTTTCACCACTAAGGGCCGATTACGATGCGGTTAGGAAAGCATTCCCACCTAGGGCCCGATTACAATGCGGTTAGGAAGGCCTCCTAACGGCATTTGCTACTTCCGAATCGGATAGGGAACGTGTCTTCCCGACCGAGGGCCAGATTACGATGCCGTTAGGATCATAGGCTCCCATAGAAGTCAATGGGAGTCCAACCAAATCGTATCTGGAAGCATCCGGATGCACCATACTCGGTCGGTCGGACTCTCCCGATCCGAGTTGGTCGGAAACCATTTCCAAACCGATTCGATCAGGAAGATTTCCTAACCGCATCATAATCTGGCCCTTATATTTGGTGCCAGGTGCGGCCGCATGACTCGCGGGTGGGGGGTGGGGGTATCGCGCGGGGAGGGGGGATAATTTAATTTAAAAAAAATTTAACTTGCCATCCCCTCCGGTCCCGTGTCACGTCTCCTCTCTATACAGGAAGCAGGCAGCCGCCCTCCCCTCCACTAAGCCAATCACAACGCTGCAATTTCAGCGTTGTGATTGGCTAGGACGCCGACCCCACAAGTGTCTATGGGGAGGTAATTTTCTCTATGTAGGCTGCATGCAGCCTACATAGAGAAATTGCAGGGTGTGCATGACTGGTTTGGTCGGCCCTGGGGCCGACCAAACAGTCAGCACCCACAACAGTCGGCCAGCCACTCCTCCCCTGCCTGGAGCTGGACCAACCACCCGCCCACCCCCAACCAAACCCTGCCTTCTGCTTTCTCGCAGTGCGAGAAGCAGAAACATAAAATGGTATTTAAAATACGCGAGAAAGCAGTGGGGCGACGCTCCGCAACCCACGTGGAGCCGCCCCTGTTTGGTGCAAACCCTGTGACATGACATATATATTTAACACTCCAGGCTACACCTATAATTTAAAGTAGAAATGCAACCCAGTTTATCAATTAAAGTGCCAAATGTAACGCAATGCAAATGAGCTGTCATAGGGCCTCATTAGGATGGGGGTCGGACTTTTGTCCGACCGCCATCCCTTCAAAAACGGGACCGCCGACTATCTGCCGGTGGTCCCGCCATTGGAATCACAATGCGACCTCCTTCAAGGTGGTTGCAATGTGTAGCTTTTGTACTGCGGCTTGTGCTACGGGCTGCAGCACATGCAGCAAAACAAAAAATACACATTCTGCATATCACTGCACTATGTGGCAGGCACCATGCAGTGCCTGCCTCATGGTGCAGGGATATGAAGGGAGGCACCATAGGGGCACCCCAGGGCACATACCGGAGGCCCAGGGTGTAAGGGGGGCCTGCTAGCAGCCCCCAAAGTCACTTTCCGCCAGCCATCTCATGGTGGGTTAACACCATAGTGTGCTTTGCCAAATTAGGTCCAATTAAATAGTGTTTAATTCTTAAATGTAAACATTGCACACACTTGCATAAACAAAATGAGCTTATGTGCAATGTTACAAGTGAGGCTACAGTCGAGATTCGTGTTTTTAACCTTGCACAGTTCCTAAGGACCATTTCTGCCTAAATCTTTTTTGTAGATAGAGAGGAAAGTCACTCTCTGGGCTTATGGCTAATTATGTAAAATAAAAATAAATTCTAAACTTAGATTTTCATTTGATATTTTATGTATTACAAAAGTGACTTTCATAATTTGCTCTATTTTCTGCATTTCTATAAAACCAGTATGCCCTCTTTGCCTTATTTCCTTTCCTTGAGCTGATCCCTTGTGCTTCACAATGTAAATATTTTTTTCACAATGTAAATATTTTTTTCACATCTCATCCCCTTCTGGGAGATGTGCTCCACTCCCACTGTTCCAAGCTCTCCCTAAACGAAAGCCTTTCTGCCTGTCATTGGCCTTCCATCTGTTAAAGGATTCATTTGCATGTGGGGTGCCCACTTCTGAACGATCTAACCTTTCCCCCCTTCTGTTTGAGAATTATCTATCAAAGGAGGTCTCTGTTACTTGGTTGTTCTGAAGGGAAGAGTTCTTGCGGGATGAGAGCAGCGGATCTCCCTTTGTGCGAGAATGGCAGATTTGTTGAGAAGGGGTGGGGTTCTACTTTCATCACAGAGGTTCTGGAAGAGATTGGCTTTGAGAGGAGGCAAGTGAGGGAGAAAAGAAGTTCTAGGCCAAGCTGAGTTCCGAGATTTTGTTTTTTAAAACTAGCGAATAAAGCTGGATGGGTGAACATTGCTGTGTCAGATCTGGGCAATAGGAACCATGCAATGTTGTTAAAAAATATAGGGAGTACATGTGTGGGGATTCTAATGTTATTCTCTTCAGAGGATTTACCAGTCAGAGATAGGTTCACCCTATAAAACTGCTGAAACCACCCTCAAAGCAGGTAGCTGATTGGCAGTGGAAAGATGAGCTGCTGTTTGCCTGGTGAAGAACTGAGGAGTGGTGACTCCTGCTTCATCTTAAATCCCTTGAATTTAAAGATTTCTCTGAAGGCCAAGAAAGCTGGCCTCTGCTAACTCACAAGAGTAAAAAGAATCCAGGATCTGGATGTTACAAAGAGAAGCATTTCTCATGTGGAACTTCATTCCTGAAGGAAAGAAAGTGTGTAATCCATGGAACTAAGACAGATGTGTCTGCCTGGATGAAACAGGGAAGACGTGGTGACTGGACATTTGGCTGTGGTCTGCTTTGGAAGTGGAGAAACTGTTCCCTCTAGGCTAGTGTCCAAGAAATATTCCTTGGGAGTTTGTGGCCACGTTTTTAGCACCTGGCAAGAAACAGAACAGAAAAGATCTAAACATTTTTTAATCAGCTTTTTTGTTTGTTTGTTTTAGAAAAAAAGGGCATTTGCTGCAAATGAGTGAAACTATCCTTTTAGAAGACAGAATTTCCCCAAAACACCCTCTCATTTAAAATCTCTCCCAGAGAGTTCATTGCTTTGTTTCACTCCCCAAAACACTCTGATTGCCCCTTGTGGGTGTTTTTGAGAACGGTAGGCAGCTCATTTGTGCGCTTACATTTTTACTCCTGAAGACTTACTTCTTCCGAATTAAAGCATCAGAAACTATTTTTAATAACTCCTGATTGTTACATCAGATTTGTTTCATTTTATATATAATTTAAATCAATATATCATGTTAAATTTTACTAAATGTAATTATTTTGTAACTGAACATGAACATGGTGTTCATGTACCCTATTTTCTCTTTGGAGTATAGGAGCATGCTGAGTGAGATGGAGCAAATGGGGAAGAAATACCCTCCTTCTATGGGGAGATTCCGTTTTTGAAAACGCAGAAGTGTCAATTAAGATGAAGAGCGTGGTACAATAGATAGGAATATTTACTATAAAATGTCACATGCTCCCAAGCTTAAAAGACAATGGAGGTGGAAGGTTATATAGATTAGATTGGCCAATGGGAACCTTTAAAATGCAATTTCTGAGAAAAGAGGAGCTTGATTTTTTGGAGGATTTTTTTCAGTAAATGAGGAGTATTTCAATAGAAGTCGTAAGATAACAGCAACACCAGCTGTCTGTTAGCAGATGTGGGTAGTCAATATTTTATGGAAGTGGCTTCTTTCTGATTGTCTGAGAGGGCAGTGGTGTCTGCACAGGTGTCTGTACAGTCCAGAATAAACAGTATTGACACTTGTTTTTTTGTTGACAGTGGTGGGTTGAGGAAGAGTGTCTGGCTGTCGATCACTGCCTGGTGAATGCAATCTGTCACGACGGCCAACAGGTAGATTGGGTGAAGTTACGTCACTGCTTCTAGTATCTTTATGTTAAGGTTACAGTTTAAGATAGACACAAGAGAAGAACTGAATGGCTGAATCGCTTGGTGGATTGCGATAGGCTTTTGCACCACCAGATTATCAGGTTGGGATTGCAGATGTTGTTAGGGACAGTGCCATTAGTATAAGATGTCTCTTTTGTGTAATTTAATTTGTTGGTTTCAGTCAAGTTGATGATTGTTGAGCATCCAATTCGAAAAATAAAATGCTTTGTTAGCCATTGTTATCGCCATTCCTGAAATGTGATGGGTTCTTCATTACCCTTTTCCTTCTGTGTTCCCTTCAGATAAGGGAGTTCTTATTGTTTGGAGCACTGTGGGAGTGGCTGTGCATTGCTCTGTTACGAACTCCGCTTTACCTTCTCAACTGCCATAACGTGCACATACATTTAATTACATGTAGGTACATGCAGCAAGATTAGGTACCTTGGGGTTTATTTACAGGCCCGTTGCACCGCCGGTGCGTCACTTTGTATATAGGAAAAAGTGACGTACCAGTGGCGCAAGGGGCTTGTAAATAAGCCCCTTTGAGTTGCAGGGTAGATTTACAAACATTTTGCGCTGGGTTAGGGTCACAAAAGTGACGTTAACCAGCACAAAATGTTTTTTTCCTAATATACTTTCCAGCGCAAAACAGTACGCTAAAAGTAACGCATAGCAGCACCAAGCACTGCTTTGCATTACTTAGTGACAAGGGGGCATTACATTGGTGGTACATGTGCGTTCCCATGGAACCACCCATGCCTTTTGACGCAAAACCCTATTTGCAAACAATTGTAGACAGGGTTTAGTGGTAAAAGGTAACGCCACTTCAAAGAAGGCGTTAACAGAAAAATGTTTTATTTCTCCTTTTTTTTCTGACTGTGTATGCGAACTGCACTGTACAGCACACATACAAAGTGGGAAAAGTGTTTAAACTTGTCTAGGCATAGTTTTTTGTACAGGAAGGGTACCCTTCCTGTACGAAAGCTATGCAAGACACAGGCACGCACCCTAACGCTAAGGCACTAAGGTGGGTGCCTGGCGCACGGCAGCTGAAATCACCGCCGGCACTAGGGAGAGGGGAGGAGAGAGCCATATCTCTGTAGATATGACACAATCCTGCTCTCTCCCGGTCACGCAGCGCAGCCTCTTTTGGTGCTGCACTGAGTTTGGAAAATCTGGCTCGCAGTGTCCTCATCTGGCACTTGTATGAGCACTAGCACACGTACAGAACAAGTGGAGAAAGCAGTATATGCAAACATCTTACCTATTGTAGCTTAACAGGAAAGGCAATCATTTTTTCTCGAATGTTCTGCCTATATAACAAGAGACTCGGGATGATTTACTAAGATTTTTATGCTGCGTTTGCATCACAAAAGTGACACAAATCGGCGCAAAATCTTTTTTTCCAAATCGCTTACCAGCGTTAAACTTGTTTAGCACTGGAAATAACGTGAAAGTAACGCAAAGCAGCATATAGCGCTGCTTTGCATTACTTAGCACCAACGGGGCATACCATGGGTGGAGCATGGGTGGAGCATGCAACCACCCATGGTTTCTGATGCTAAACCCTATTTATTAAATAAAGTAGACAGGGCTTAGCGTCAGAAAACAGCGCCCTTTTGAAGTAGGCACAACAAAGGAGAAATGCTTACTTTTCTCCTTCCTTTTCCGACTTTGTACGTGTGCTGCACTTTACAGCACACAAACAAAGGGGGGGAAGGGCTAAAGTCAGTCTGTGCACAGTATTTTGTACTGGAAGGGTACCCTTCCAATACAAAACCTATGCTAGACTCATGGAGATACCCATGCACAATGACGCAAAGGTGTCTCCATGGCGCACAGCAGCTGATTTGAGCGCTGGCGCTAGGGGAAGGAGAGGAGAGAGCCATACTTCTGTAAATATGGCGCTCTCCTCCTCTTTCCTTTTCACGCAGGTCAGTGCAGATTCTGCGGCTGCTGCACTGCGCTGCGGGAGTAATCGGTAAATCTGTCCCTAACCCTCCAGCAGCCACAAAAGGCTGTAGAGCACAATACGATGTTCTGTTCAACTAATTTATGACTTTTTCAGGCAATATTTTCTTAAAATAAGGTACACTCTTTGTCCTACTTTACAAGTGTATATCTTAAGTAGCTCCTGAAAAGCAATGCACAATGTCAGTTATGAGTTGTGGCGGTAATTCCATCTTCAGATAAATGTAAGGTTCAGTTCTGCAGATACAGCGACTGCTCTGCAATGGGATCCACTTGAAAGCTGCTCTGGTATGACCTAAATCGATCTGTTTTACTGTAGGAAAACACAACCTCCTCTTCGGTAAAGCCACTAATTAGGCCCAGGATGAAAACAGTGACAGATGAAAGAGCTGTTATCAACCTGTAAAATGTTCAGACGACGAATGCTTGGTGTCTAGTATCAACATTGATTTAATGCAAGACTGTCCATAACAAAAGCACTATTTTAACATCGAATTTTGTTCTTCTTTAGTGTTGTGTCGGTTAAAATGCGGTGTCGTTTCATCTGACTGGACAGACGAGGTAGCAGCCCAGGCCGGTTGGTGAGGGGTAAGAAATTACAGAATGGCTGGGGCTCGATGGAAAATGTGGTAGTAAATGGGACAAATTAATAGACAGAAAGAGAGCACCAAAATAAAAGTGTATTTGTGTGTGCACAGAGGTAGGACAGGAGGCTAACCGGAAGCTGGACTCAGCCATACGTAGGAGTTTGTGGGGGCTTGACAAGCCAAAAGGGATAGATTTAAAAGAATACTGTATGGTAATGTGAAGCATTGCAAGTAAATGGCATGGGCTGAATATGTATTCGTGTGGAAGCAAAGAACTGTAGAATAATATTGGTGTAACTTAAAAGGTCAGGTGACAGTTGCACTGTCAAACCAGACCTAAGTTCCATGTAGGTTAATGACTGCACCCCTCCCACCTGTGCTGCTGCCAGAGAAAAATAGCATAAACTATGTAGGTATCTAAGAATCTTTTATAGCATTACAGTGTCATGTGTGTTCCCCTGAAAATGTAAGCTCAGGCAGCTGGATAAATAAACAAAACGGTCACAGCCGTGTGAATGGCAAACACTTTTTTTGTGGAAACACACAAATTCTGCCCAATCAAAGCATGCACTCCTAGCTCCCAACGTGTGGGGGGGAGCCAAATCCACTTTCCAGTGATGCTCACATAATTGTCTGGTGACAGCTGTGCTGTCAAGCCAGACCATAAACACTGAGGTGAACAAATGGAGAGCATTTCTCTGCTGCAGTCGCATAAAACAAAAATGAGACCAAATCCGGTCTGGTTTTTTGAAAGGGCCAACAACAGTTCTGCTTTAACATACGTTCCAGAGGTATTTAAAGGCATGGGCTGAGTGAGTAATTGCCCAGGGCCCCATCTTCCAAGGGCCCCCCCAGGAGAGTGAACATTCTGTCTATTTGACCTCTGACTACTATGTCATTTTCACTCTTTAAACCACTCTCCCTCTTTCTGTCTGCCTGTACCTCTTACTCTGTCTCTCTCTACCCAGTGTCAACTTAAAGATTTTTAAGGTCCAGGAAAGACATATTTCAATTATTTTTGAGTGACCCAGTTTCTGAAAGTTGAACATATAAGTCAGTATAGTGTGGGATTATGTTGGCTTTACATAGCAGGAACGCCGTAATAAATGGTAATGTTGTTATTAATAAGGCCCCCCCTACATAAGTCTTGCCTGGGGCCCAAAAATCATTAACATGACACTGGGCGTAAATAGCTAGATTTCCCTGGAATATGACAGACTGTGGTGTAGTCAAATTCATTTGAAGGTGACTATGGGTTTTTACATCATACAGTATGTGCATACAATTGCTGATGGATCAGGGGCCTAACTTCCCTTCCACCTGATTCAGTCTTATATGAGAAGCTTATAGCTTAGAAGTAATTGGTAATTGTCTTCAAGGATCACTATCCCTAATCTTTCTATCCCATCTTAAATGCTAGGAAGCTTCTATGGCTGAAGAAGTAAGTGGAGCTTACTGAGAGTGGGGGATGGGCACCCACCCTGGTGGAGGTTAGAGATGATAGTGTCAGAGGCGTAGTTAGGCCTTTTGCCGCCTGTGGCGGTCCCAGCCTTTGCTGTGCGGCAGTAAGAGCGGGGGTGTGCTGGCAAATTAATCCTGCCTTTACCACCCCGCACGGCTGCAGGCAAGCCCCCATAACTCATGCTGCCTGGGGGGTACACCCCCCCCCACGCCTCCCCCTTGCTACACCACTGGATAGTGTCATGGTAAATATAGTTTTAGGGCCCTATTACGAGTTTGGTGGTCTGTGAACCGCTGTACTGGTGGTCCAACCATGGAGAACTCAGTGTTCCGACCGCCACATTATGAGTTGGATAGAAGGCTTTTGCAAAGACCGTGGCTAAACTGCCGCCTGCCAAGTTCACGGTCGGGTAAAGGCAACCGCCATAGGACGTACAGGAGAGCTGCATCGTCATCCGTATTACGAGTTGCCTTTTCTCCGAGCTGACCGCGGCGGTCCGATGAAGGATTTGGGTGTGTACTCCCCCTGTCTTTTCATTCCAGGCAGAGTCCGACCTGGATCTCTTTCTTCAGGTCCCCCCTTCACAGCAGAATCTTTACCCTGAGGATTACGACCCTGTTTGTGACAATCTACAGGTGAGTCCTTTTCGTACCATATACCCATTGCCAGGACTGGCCACATATGGGCCGGACTCTAGCAATGGGTAGGTGGTATATTTCCACAAATAGCATGCATATGTGTGCATCCAACACATATGCAATCAAGATGCACACACAGGCATCGATATATTTGAAAATAGTACTCACCACCACCACAAGATCTCTGCATCCACACCGCCCGCACCGTGGTCAACTCGTAATACAGTGTTCTATAGACCACCAGCGCTGTGGGCTACTGGCGGGTGCGGATGCGGTTCTTGGGTGGTCAGATACCAAACTCGTAATCAGGCATTTAATGCTTATGGAGGGTGATGGCAATGCTGAGGCAGGACTGTAGTCCTGAATAGTGAGTTTGAAATATCAAGTAGCCACAAAATCGTGACCAAAATATTGAAAACCAAAATATTGAGGAGGTAAGTGCATACAGGTAAGTACCTCTTAGGGCCCGATTCCGATCTCGCTAGGAAAGCCCTCTGTACAACTCGGATCAGGAGGTCTTTCCAGGCGAGACGTGCTCCGGGAGTCCAAACGAGTGAGTACGATGCTGCCGTATGCTTACGGACTCGGTTCGCTCAGACTCCCATTGAACTCTATGGGAGCCCGTGTACAGACGCGTACACAGGATCCCATAGCAGAAAAGGGTTGGGTGGGGAAAAGCGTACACCCTGTGGCGGGCACCCCTTGGTGCCCGCCACACTGTGCATGCCTGTATCGGGGAGACCCATGGGCACACCCCCGTGACAGATTCGGAGGGCCCCGGGTGAAGGGGGGCTTGCTACGGCTCTTCGAAGTACGCTTCCGACAGCCGTTTCGTCTCGCTGAGACCAAGGCGAATCGGCTGTCCGAATCGTGCATCGTACTCGCTCGGTTGGAATTTGGCTCCATAAAGCGGCACAATTCGGCTACGAATGAGTCGTACGGACAGGTTCGTGTCCCAGAAACGGTTCGGTTGGCGTGCACGCGATCTTCGCATCGTACTTGGTCGTTCGGACCTGTGTATGATTCGGTCGTAAACAAGGGCTACAAATCGGATCCAGGAAAGCCAAATCCGATTTGGAGGCCTTCCGAACAACATCGGAATCGGGCCCTTAACATTACATGTACATTACATACCTTGAAGCTGAACATCGTCAAGCAAATATATGTGGAGTTAGGTATAGAAAATCTATAAATTCTTGCCTTTTGAAATTTTGGTCACAAGATTGTGGCTATATTGATATTTCATCCTTGATATTCTGGATCTACACCCCACGGCAGGCTTTGAGGAGGAGGCCCTAAGAAAGGAGCCGATTACGATTGCGGAAGGCCCGTCACCGCCAGCCATGTGGTGGTGGTCCTTCCGCAATCGGACCGTGATTTTCCCCCCGCCACATTACGATGGCTGAGGGAATCGCGTTCGGACCGCGGCGGACGCAAAGACCGTCCGCCACGGAACCGCCACAGGCAATCGTTGCGATTGCCTGGCAGAGCGGTCTGCATCAATGAAATGGTGGCGTTGCCTAGCAGGCACCATCCGCCGGATTACGATGCTGTCTCCAGCCAGCCTTTCCATGGCGGGTAAACCGCCATTGAAAGTCTGGTGGAGATTGGTTTCGGGGGCCTGTTGCGGGCCCCCGTTGTGTTGGGGGAGGTGTGGGTGCACTGGGGGGGTACCCATGGTACCCCCCAACATTTCACTGCACCAAATGGCACACACCGTGTGGTGCCTGCCACGTAGTGCAGTGAAATGCGCAACATGCCATTTTAACTTCGAGGCGGGTGCTGCTGTCAGCAGCACTCGCCGCAATGTTAAAATGCAAGATGCGACCGCCATGGTGGCGGTCACATCCTGATTTGGTGTGTGGGACCGCCGCATGTCTTGCGGACGGTCCCGGTCTCCACCACGATGGCGGACGGACCGTAATCGGCCCCAAGGTGTGGGAAGGATGCAAAGTTACCGGTACATTTCTTCATGTGAAAATCTGTGGTTTTTGGTTATGAATGCTCTTAAAAATGGGGTGCCATTCCACATGTGGTACTACGAGAGATTTAGACAACAATGCCAAAATCTCTTTCTTCTTCCTAGATATATCTGCACATTGCATGCCAGCACCGCTGTGACTTTAGCTGATTTTGTGTGTGCAATGTTGCTCTCTGTCATAATTGGATATTAGCATCCAGTATCCCTCTCATGGTTGTTAATCTCTGCACAGATTAATATTAGATCTCAGGAACAACAACGAAGTACACTTTACTCTTCAAACTTTCTTACAATTTTCCATGGTTTATGTAATAATTAGGGAAACGTGCATATCGTGGTGTTGTCTGCAAACAGTATTGTAATCTCACAATGGCAATGTCCAGCTCCACTCACAGAATTCAGAGAACTATCATTGTGGCATTCAATAATGCCTCCATTGACACTCATGTGATCAATATTTCCAGTCTGGACTCACAAAACTATTTTCAACTCATGCATGACTGCTCAGCGTGTAAACTAATATGTACAGTCAGAGGCTGTACTCAACTTTAAGTAGAAAATCTCCATTGCCTTCCCCGGATCATTTGAAGATTTTCCTTGTTAAAGAATACAATATGATTGTGTAGGCATGAAATGTTCTCTGTCATTTTATGGTACCTTGGATTTCTAAATCTATCAAAATAAAGATATAGTAATTACCCCCTACTGTTTTATCAACCTTCCTGTCATGTACTATTACAAATTGATTCCGTCCTCCTAGGAGCATTTGGTTAGGACCTCTTAAAATTTCATTTAGGCTGGCAGATACACAAAGGCCTTTGGACAAGGAGGGGACCTTTTTAATCAGAGGGTAGGCATCACACACATGGAGATTTGAGTGCCTTACCTCTTTTCTTGCTTCTTCTGGCCAATGAAAAGGGCTGGCCACTTTTCAGATACCCGCTCTTGCTTGTTCCAGGTGAGGGGAATGGTAAAGGAGACAGAAAAGTGTCTGAAGCGAGACAGGAACCAAAGTGGCCTCCAACAGAGCTTGTAGCACAAATAAAAAACATATTACAATACAGCTATATCAGCAGTAAAGTGCACAGTGCAAGCAGAGTATACCGTATCATTTTCCTAACATCCCATTTTAGATGTATATATTATCAATCTGGGGCAACCATTTCATGCTGCATCCTTGATTCATTATCTTTTGGTGCTCAGGACACTGTTTGTTATTTAAAGTAGAAATGCAACCCAGTTTATCAATTAAAGTGCCAAATGTAACGCAATGCAAATGAGCTGTCATGTGGCCTCATTAGGATGGGGGTCGGACTTTTGTCCGACTGCCATTCCTTCGGAAACGGGACGCCCGACTATCTGTCGGTGGTCCCGCCATTGGAATCACGATGCGACCTCCTTCAAGGTGGTTGCAATGTGTAGCTTTTGTACTGCGGCATGTGCTACGGGCTGCAGCACATGCAGCAGTACAAAAAATACACATTCTGCATATCCCTGCACTATGTGGCAGGCACCATGCAGTGCCTGCCTCATGGTGCAGGGATATGAAGGGAGGCACCATAGGGGCACCCCAGGGCACATACCGGAGGCCCAGGGTGTAAGGGGGGCCTGCTAGCTGCCCCCCAAAGTCACTTTCCGCCAGCCATCTCATGGTGGGTTAACCTCATAGTGTGCTTTGCCAAATTAGGTCCATTCAAATAGTGTTTAATTCTTAAATGTAAACCTTGCACACACTTGCATAAAAAATGAGCTTATGTGCAATGTTACAAGTGAGGCTGCAGTCGAGATTCGTGTTTTTAACCTTGCACAGTTCCTAAGGACCATTTCTGCCTAAATCTTTTTTGTAGATAGAGAGGAAAGTCACTCTCTGGGCTTATGGCTAATTATGTAAAATAAAAATAAATTCTAAACATAGATTTTCATTTTATATTTTATGTATTTCAAAAGTGACTTTCATAATTTGCTCTATTTTCTGCATTTCTATAAAACCAGTATGCCCTCTTCGCCTTATTTCCTTTCCTTGAGCTGATCCCTTGTGCATCACAATGTAAATATTTTTTTCACATCTCATCCCCTTCTGGGAGATGTGCTCCACTCCCACTGTTCCAAGCTCTCCCTAAACGAAAGCCTTTCTGCCTGTCATTGGCCTTCCATCTGTTAAAGGATTCATTTGCATGTGGGGTGCCCACTTCTGAACGATCTAACCTTTCCCCCCTTCTGTTTGAGAATTATCTATCAAAGGAGGTCTCTGTTGCTTGGTTGTTCTGAAGGGAAGAGTTCTTGCGGGATGAGAGCAGCGGATCTCCCTTTGTGTGAGAATGGCAGATTTGTTGAGAAGGGGTGGGGTTCTACTTTCATCACAGAGGTTCTGGAAGAGATTGGCTTTGAGAGGAGGTAAGTGAGGGAGAAAAGAAGTTCTAGGCCAAGCTGAGTTCTGAGATTTTTTTTTTTTAAACTAGCGAATAAAGCTGGATGGGTGAACATTGCTGTGTCAGATCTGGGCAATAGGAACCATGCAATGTTGTTAAAAAATATAGGGAGTACATGTGTGGGGATTCTAATGTTATTCTCTTCAGAGGATTTACCAGTCAGAGTTAGGTTCACCCTATAAAACTGCTGCAACCACCCTCAAAGCAGTAGCTGATTGGCAGTGGAAAGATGAGCTGCTGTTTGCCTGGTGAAGAACTGAGGAGTGGTGACTCCTGCTTCATCTTAAATCCCTTGAATTTAAAGGTTCTCTGAAGGCCAAGAAAGCTGGCCTCTGCTGACTCACAAGAGCAAAAAGAATCCAGGATCTGGATGTTACAAAGAGAAGCATTTCTCATGTGGAACTTCATTCCTGAAGGAAAGAAAGTGTGTAATCCATGGAACTAAGACAGATGTGTCTGCCTGGATGAAACAGGGAAGACGTGGTGACTGGACATTTGGCTGTGGTCTGCTTTGGAAGTGGAGAAACTGTTCCCTCTAGGCTAGTGTCCAAGAAATATT
The DNA here is from genome assembly GCA_963921515.1 of Calotriton arnoldi. NCBI lineage: Eukaryota > Metazoa > Chordata > Amphibia > Caudata > Salamandridae > Calotriton > Calotriton arnoldi. The sequence goes on from CAWUFW010000857.1 coordinate 2,271,082, forward strand.
CCTTGGGAGTTTGTGGCCACGTTTTTAGCACCTGGCAAGAAACAGAACAGAAAAGATCTAAACATTTTTTAATCAGCTTTTTTTGTTTGTTTGTTTTAGAAAAAAAAGGGCATTTGCTGCAAATGAGTGAAACTATCCTTTTAGAAGACAGAATTTCCCCAAAACACCCTCTCATTTAAAATCTCTCCCAGAGAGTTCATTGCTTTGTTTCACTCCCCAAAACACTCTGATGCCCCCTTGTGGGTGTTTTTGAGAACAGAATGGTAGGCAGCTAATTTGTGCGTTTACATTTTTACTCCTGAAGACTGCTCCCGAATTAAAGCATCAGAAACTATTTTTAATAACTCCTGATTGTTACATCAGATTTGTTTCATTTTATATATAATGTAAATCAATATATCATGTTAAATTTTACTAAACTTGTCAAATGTAATTATTTTTCAACTGAACATGAACATGGTGTTCATGTACCCTATTTTCTCTTTGGAGTATAGGAGCATGCTGAGTGAGATGGAGCAAATGGAGAAGAAATACCCTCCTTCTATGGGGAGATTCGGTTTTTGAAAACGCAGAAGAAGTGTCAATTAAGATGAAGAGCGTGGTACAATAGATAGGAATATTTACTATAAAATGTCACATGCTCCCAAGCTTAAAAGACAATGGAGGTGGAAGGTTATATAGCTTAGATTGGCCAATGGGAACCTTTAAAATGCAATTTCTGAGAAAAGAGGAGCTTGATTTTTTGGAGGATTTTTTTCAGTAAATGAGGAGTATTTCAATAGAAGTCGTAAGATAACAGCAACACCAGATGTCTGTTAGCAGATGTGGGTAGTCAATATTTTATGGAAGTGGCTTCTTTCTGATTGTCTGAGAGGGCAGTAGTGTCTGCACAGGTGTCTGTACAGTCCAGAGAAACAGTATTGACACTTGTTATTTTGTTGACAGTGGTGGGTTGAGGAAGAGTGTCTGGCTGTCGATCACTGCCTGGTGAATGCAATTTGTCATGCCGGCCAACAGGTAGATGGGTGAAGTTACGTCACTGAATCTAGTATCTTTATGTTAAGGTTACAGTTTAAGATAGACACAAGAGAAGAACTGAATGGCTGAATCGCTTGGTGGATTGCGATAGGCTCTTGCACCACCAGGTTATCAGGTTTGGTTTGCAAATGTTGTTAGGGACAGAGCCATTAGTATAAGATGTCTCTTTTGTGTAATTTAATTTGTTGGTTTCAGTCAAGTTGATGATTGTTGAGCATCCAACTCGAAAAATAAAATGCTTTGTTAGCCATTGTTATCGCCATTCCTGAAATGTGATGGGTTCTTAATTACCCCCTTCCTTCTGTGTTCCCTTCAGATAAGGAGTTCTTATTGTTTGGAGTTTGGAGCACTGTGGGAGTGGCTGTGCATTGCTGTGTTACGAACTCCGCTTTACCTTCTCAACTGCCATAACGTGCACATACATTTAATTGCATGTAGGTATATGCAGCAAGATTAGGTACCTTGGGGCTTATTTACAGGCCTGTTGCACCGCCGGTGCATCACTTTGTATACAGGAAAAAGTGACGTACCTGTGGCGCAAGGGGCTTGCAAATAAGCCCCTTTGAGTTGCAGGGTAGATTTACAAACATTTTGCGCTGGGTTAGGGTCACAAAAGTGTCGTTAACCAGCACAAAATGTTTTTTTCCTAATTTACTTTCCAGCACAAAACAGTACGCTAAAAGTAACGCATAGCAGCACGAAGCACTGCTTTGCATTACTTAGTTCCAAGGGGGCATTACATTGGTGGTACATGTGCGTTCCCATGGAACCACCCATGCCTTTTGACGCAAAACCCTATCTGCAAACAATTGTAGACAGGGTTTAGTGGTAAAAGGTAACGCCACTTCAAAGAAGGGGTTAACAGAAAAAAAAATGTATTTCTAATTTCTTTTCTGACTGTGCATGCGAGCTGCACTGTACAGCACACATACAAAGTGGGAAAAGTGTTTAAACTTGTCAAGGCATAGTTTTTTGTACAGGAAGGATACCCTTCCCGTACGAAACCTATGCAAGACACAGGCAGGCACCCTAACGCTAAGGCACTAAGGTGGGTGCCTGGCGCATGGCAGCTGAAATCAGCGCCGGCAATAGGGAGAGGGGAGGAGAGAGCCATATCTCTGTAGGTATGACACACTCCTGCTCTCTCCCTGTCACACAACGCAGCTTCTTTTGGTGCTCCGCTGAGTTTGGAAATTTTGGCCCGCAGTGTCCTCATCTGGCACTTCTAATGAGCACTAGCACACGTACAGAACAAGTGGAGAAAGCAGTATATGCAAACATCTTACCTATTGTAGCTTAATAGAAAAGGCAATCATTTTTTCTAGAAAGTTCTGTCTATATAACAAGAGACTCAGGGGATGATTTACTAAGATTTTTATGCTGCGTTTGCATCACAAAAGTGACACAAATCGGCGCAAAATCTTTTTTTCCAAATCACTTACCAGCGTTAAACTTGTTTAGCGCTGGAAATAACGTGAAAGTAACGCAAAGCAGCATATAGTGCTGCTTTGCATTACTTAGCACCAAGGGGCGTACCACGGGTGGAGCATGGGTGTTCCCATGCAACTACCCATGGTTTCTGATGCTAAACCCTATTTATTAAATAAAGTAGACAGGGCTTAGCGTCAGAAAACGGCGCCCTTTTGAAGTAGGCGCATGGAAGGAGAAATGCTTTCATTTCTCCTTCCTTTTCCGACTTTGTACGTGTGCTGCACTTTACAGCACACAAACAAAGGGGGGAAAAGGGCTAAAGTCAGTCTGTGCACAGTATTTTGTACTGGAAGGGTACCCTTCCAATACAAAACCGACGCTAGACTCATGGAGATACCCTTGCACTATGATGCAAAGGTGTCTCCATGGCGCACGGCAGCTGATTTGAGCGCTGGCGCTAGGGAAAGGGGAGGAGAGAGCCATACTTCTGTAAATATGGCGCTCTCCTCCTCTTTCCTTTTCACGCAGCGCAGTGCAGATTCTGCGGCTGCTGCACTGCGCTGCGTGAGTAAGCGGTAAATCTGTCCCTAACCCTCCAGCAGCCACAAAAGGCTGTAGAGCACAATACGATGCTCTGTTCAACTAATTTATGACTTTTTCAGGCAATATTTTCTTAAAATAAGGTACACTCTTTGTCCTACTTTACAAGTGTATATCTTAAGTAGCTCCTGAAAAGCAATGCACAATGTCAGTTATGAGTTGTGGCGGTAATTCCATCTTCAGATAAATGTAAGGTTCAGTTCTGCAGATACAGCGACTGCTCTGCAATGGGATCCACTTGAAAGCTGCTCTGGTATGACCTAAATCGATCTGTTTTACTGTAGGAAAACACAACCTCCTCTTCGGTAAAGTCACTAATTAGGCCCAGGATGAAAGCAGTGACAGATGAAAGAGCTGTTATCAACCTGTAAAATGTTCAGACGACGAATGCTTGGTGTCTAGGATCAACATTGATTTCATGCAAGACTGTCCATAACAAAAGCACTATTTTAACATCGAATTTTGTTCTTCTTTAGTGTTGTGTCGGTTAAAATGCGGTGTCGTTTCATCTGACTGGACAGACGAGGTAGCAGCCCAGGCCGGTTGGTGAGGGGTAAGAAATTACAGAATGGCTGGGGCTCGATGGAAAATGTGGTAGTAAATGGGACAAATTAATAGACAGAAAGAGAGCACCAAAATAAAAGTGTATTTGTGTGTGCACAGAGGTAGGACAGGAGGCGAACCGGAAGCTGGACTCAGCCATACATAGGAGTTTGTGGGGGCTTGACAAGCCAAAAGGGATAGATTTAAAAGAATACTGTATGGTAATGTGAAGCATTGCAAGTAAATGGCATGGGCTGAATATGTATTCGTGTGGAAGCAAAGAACTGTAGAATAATATTGGTGTAACTTAAAGGTCAGGTGACAGTTGCACTGTCAAACCAGACCTAAGTTCCATGTAGGTTAATGACTGCACCCCTCCCACCTGTGCTGCTGCCAGAGAAAAATAGCATAAGCTATGTAGTTATCAAAGACTCTTTTATAGCACTACAGTGTCATGTGTGTGCCCCTGAAAATTTAAGCTCAGGCAGCTGGATAAATAAACAAAACGGTCACAGCCGTGTGAATGGCAAACACCTTTTTTGTGGAAGCACACAAATTCTGCCCAATCAAAGCATGCACTCCTTCCTCCCAACGTGTGGGGGGAGCCAAATCCACTTTCCAGTGATGCTCACATAACTGTCTGGTGACAGCTGTGCTGTCAAGCCAGACCATAAACACTGAGGTGAACAAATGGAGAGCATTTCTCTGCTGCAGTCGCATAAAACAAAAATGAGACCAAATCTGGTCTGGTTTTTTGAAAGGACCAACCACAGTTCTGCTTTAACATACGTTCCAGAGGTATTTAAAGGCATGGGCTGAGTGAGTAATTGCCCAGGGCCTCATCTTCTAAGGGCCCCCCTAGGAGAGTGAACATTCTGTCTATTTGACCTCTGGCTACTATGTCATTTTCACTCTTTAAACCACTCTCCCTCTTTCTGTCTGCCTGTACCTCTTACTCTGTCTCTCTCTACCCAGTGTCAACTTAAAGATTTTTAAGATCCAGGAAAGAGATATTTCAATTATTTTTGAGTGACCCAGTTTCTGAAAGTTTAACATATAAGTCAGTATAATGTGGGATTATGTTGGCTTTACATAGCAGGAACGCCGTAATAAATGGTAATGTTGTTATTAATAAGGCCCCCCTACATAAGTCTTGCCTGGGGCCACAAAATCATTAACATGACACTGAGCGTAAATAGCTAGATTTCCCTGGAATATGACAGACTGCGGCTTAGTTAAATTCATTTGAAGGTGACTATGGGTTTTTACATCATACAGTATGTGCATAGAATTGCTGATGGATCAGGGGCCTAACTTCCGTTCCACCTGATTTAGCCTTCTATGAAAAGCTTATAGCTTGGAAGTAATTGGTAATTGTCTTCAAGGATCACTATCCCTAATCTTTCTATCCCATCTTAAATGCTAGGAAGCTTCTATGGCTGAAGAAGTAAGTGGAGCTTACTGAGAGTGGGGGATGGGCACCCACCCTGGAGGAGGTTAGAGATGATAGTGTCAGTGGCGTAGCTAGGCCTTTTGCCACCTGTGGCGGTCCCAGCCTTTGCCACGCGGCAGTAAAAGCAGGGGGAGTGTGCTGGCGAACTAATCCTGCCTTTGTCACCCCGCGCGGCCGCAGGCAAGCCCCCATAACTCTATGCTGCCTGGGGTGGACCACACCCCCGCCCCTTCCCCTTGCTACACCACTGGATAGTGTCATGGTAGATATAGGTTTAGGGCCCTATTACGAGTTTGGTGGTCTGTGAACCGCTGTACTGGTGGTCCGACCATGGAGAGCTCAGTGGTCCGGCCGCCGCATTATGAGTTGGATGTAAGGCTTTTGCAAAGACCGCGGCTAAATTGCCGCCTGCCAAGTTCACGGTCGGGGAAAGGCAACCGCCATAGGACGTACAGGGGAGCTGCATCGTCATCCGTATTACAAGTTGCCTTTTCTCCGAGCTGACCGCGGCGGTCCGATGAAAGATTTGGGTGTGTACTCCCCCTGTCTTATCATTCCAGGCAGAGTCCGACCTGGATCTCTTTCTTCAGGTCCCCCTTTCACAGCAGAATCTTCACCCTGAGGATTACGACCCTCTTTGTGACAATCTACAGGTGAGTCCTTTTCATACCATATACCCATTGCCAGGACTGGCCACATATGGGCCGGACTCCAGCAATGGGTAGATGGTATATTTCCACAAATAGCATGCATATGTGTGCATCCAACACATATGCAGTCGAGATGCACACATAGGCATTGATATATTTGAAAATAGTACTCACCACCACTGCAAGATCTCTGCATCCACACCGCCGGCACCGTGGTCAACTCGTAATACAGCGTTCTATAGACCACCAGCGCTGTGGGTTACTGGCGGGTGCGGATGCGGTTCTTGGGTGGTCAGATACCAAACTCGCAATCAGGCATTTAATGTTTATGGAGGGTGATGGCAATGCTGAAGCAGGACTGTAGTCCTGAATAGCGAGTTTGGAATATCAAGTTGCCACAATATCGTGACCAAAATATTGAAAACCAAAATATTGAGGAGGTAAGTGCAAATAGGTAGGTACCTCTTAAGGCCCGATTCTGATCTTGCTAAGAAAGCCCTCTGTACGACTCGGATCAGGAGGGCTTTCCAAGCGAGACGTGCTCCGGGAGTCCAAACGAGCGAGTACGATGCTGCCGTATGCTTACGGACTCGGTTCGCTCGGACTTCCATTGAACTCTATGGGAGCCCGTGTACAGACGCGTACACAGGCTCCCATAGCAGAAAAGGGGTGGGTGGGGGAAAAGCGTACACCCTGTGGCGGGCACCCCATGGTGCCCGCCACACTGTGCATGCCTGGATCAGGGAGACCCATGGGCACACCCCCGTGACAGATTCGGAGGGCCCCGAGTGAAGGGGGGCTTGCTACGGCCTCCAAAGTATGCTTCCGACAGCCGTTTCGTCTCGCTGAGACCGAGGAGAATCGGCTGTCCGAATCGTGCATCGTACTCGCTCGGTCGGAATTTGGCTCCATAGCGTGGCACAATTCGGCTACGAACGAGTCGTACGGACAGGCTTGGGTCCCAGAAACGGTTCGGTCAGCGCGTACGCGATCTTCTCATCGTACTTGGTCGTTCCACATGTGGTACTACGAGAGATTTAGACAACAATGCCAAAATCTCTTTCTTCTTCCTAGATATATCTGCACATTGCATGCCAGCACCGCTGTGACTTTAGCTGATTCTGTGTGTGCAATGTTGCTCTCTGTCATAATTTGATATTAGCATCCAGTATCCCTCTCATGGTTGTTAATCTCTGCACAGATTAATATTAGATCTCAGGAACAACAACGAAGTACACTTTACTCTTCAAACTTTCTTACAATTTTCCATGGTTTATGTAATAATTTGGGAAACATTGTGCATATCGTGGTGTTGTCTGCAAACAGTATTTTAATCTCACAATGGCAATGTCCAGCTCCACTCACAGAATTCAGAGAACTATCATTGTAGCATTCAATAATGCCTCCATTGTCACTCATGTGATCAATATTTCCAGTCTGGACTCACAAAACTATTTTCAACTCATGCATGACTGCTCAGCGTGTAAACTAATATGTACAGTCAGAGGCTTTACTCAACTTTAAGTAGAAAATCGCCATTGCCTTTCTCTGATCATTTGAAGATTTTCCTTGTTAAAGAATACAATATGATTGTGTAGGCATGACATTTTCTGTGTCATTTTATGGTACCTTGGATTTCTAAATCTATCAAAATAAAGATATAGTAATTACCCCCTACTGTTTTATCAACCTTCCTGTCATGTACTATGGACTATTACAAATTGATTCCGTCCTCCTAGGAGCATTTGGTTAGGACCTCTTAAAATTTCATTTAGGCTGGCAGATACACAAAGGCCTTTGGACAAGGAGGGGACCTTTTTAATCAGAGGGTAGGCATCACACACATGGAGATTTGAGTGCCTTACCTCTTTTTCTGCTTCTTCTGGCCAATGAGAAGGGCTGGCCACTTTTCAGATACCCGCTCTTGCTTGTTCCAGGTGAGGGGAATGGTAAAGGAGACAGAAAAGTGTCTGAAGTGAGACAGGAACCAAAGTGGCCTCCAACAGAGCTTGTAGCACAAATAAAAAAACAGATTACAATACAGCTATATCAGCTGTAAAGTGCACAGTGCAAGCAGAGTATACTGTATCATCAGTGCTTAATTTGTAAAATATTAAGTGCAGGTGCTCAAAAAAAGTTTTAGGAGGCGACACCCACTTCCCCCGGCTCCACCTACTTCCTCCACTGACTAACGAAGTACAACACTTTCCCAACTAGACAAAACTAACAAAGTCGAACAGCACAGTGACAAACATCACTGACTCACTCTTTCAGAGATGGCATTAGCACAGGTGGTGCCCAATGCAACAAACCTTTTGGTGCCCCACCTCCTCCAATGACCTCCTTCTCCATGGATTCCCTTACTACCACTCTCCAACTGTGCCCCTTATCTCTCCATAGTTCCTCTCTCACAAACATTTCATTTGTTTTTATAGTGCTGCTCATACCAGTGCAGGGTGTCAAAGCACTTTATACCACAGACACATTGAACAGAGACAATTAATCAACCTAGGAAATGTTAAATCAATGAGGATAACAAGGTGTAGGATCACATCATCCATACTGGTAGGCAGTATATTGTAAAAGTGGTCTGGAAAAGCACTCAGGATTTAAAATCTGCCACAGTAATTGGGGTTGTCTTTACTAATAAGAATGCATTTCTACCCATACTAACTAATGACAGTTTTTAGGCCACTGTGTGGATTACGATTGTAATTTATGAATTCCAAGTAACCAAAGGGTCTCTGTGACAAAAGCACTAACCCACTGAACTAGTCACATATAATACAGTTTTGTGATATGCAAAATACACATTCTTTGCAGCATACATGTTAACCCCCTGTGCTACTGGTGAGTTAAAACTTGCACTAAATAAAACTCTGATCCCTCTGCAGCAGGAACATTAATCACCACGTTATCTTTGACTTACCAAGGAGTCACTGACAGTGGTGGGTAAATAATGCCTGCTGCCTCTGGATCGTCGATGTAGCTGCAGTCTGTGGAGTCACTGACCATGACTGGCATAGCCCCCAGCAACCCTTCAAGAGCAGGGGAGGGCAGCACATGTCAAGAAGGTCACGGATGGTCCTTACTTTAATTTCTCCGGCAGCAGTAGCAATTCCTTGTGGCTCGGGCTGGCTGCGCTAGGAATCTGTAATGAAAACATCCTGCTTCAATCAATAGGAGTGGGCGCCTGGTGTAGGAGAACAGAAAGCAGCGCTGAATCCACGTGAGCTGGGCCCAGCCCGCGTAGAGCAGATTCTGTCTCCACCTCTAGGTGAGAATGCACCGGATCCACTTGTCCTAGAGGTCGGTCCTCAACAAGGAAAATTTGTTTTTTTATATCCGGTGCCGGCCATTTCAAAAACAATATGTCAAAGACACACTTCAAATCCCCTGAGGCCATCACCTGTGATCTCTGAGGCAGCTAAATCAAATTGATTGATGCACAGCAGCATTTTTCTTATTTAATTGTGTGCAAGATGCAGGTCTTCATTGCACATGCAGTTTGGCAAGATGTAAGTGTGTGACTAAAACATTTTAGTGCGGTGATGCGGACACCAGCACTAAAATGCTTTAGTCGAATCCCTAATGGGTGTTACTTGGCAGGGCTGCCCAATGCCCAGGGAGGGAAAATTCAATAGCCCCGGCCCTGTGAAATAAGTGCCGGTGCTGAGCACCTAAAAGCACCGGCACAAATTAAGCACTGCGTATCATTTTCCTAACATCCCATTTTAGATGTATATATTATCAATTTGGGGCAACCATTTCATGCTGCATCCTTGATTCTTTATCTTTTGGTGCTCAGGACACTGTTTGTTATTGGCATCCTATGAATAAATGTGCCAATGATTGTGCCAATCAAGTACCAATTGTTACAGCCTCAACTAGATACCTTTTATCAACATCAAATATGGAATGATTCTTGGCAAGCACAAATTCAGCACTTCCTAACAGCATATCTGTCTGACATTTCAAAATGGCAGGGCTCACACTGAGGAGGTACTTTGTAGCCATCAAAGATCTCAGTGGTATAGACCGGGAGATAAAGAAATCACATTAAGAAAAGCTAGCAGGTAGTTTGGTTCCCATGACAATTCATTCACTCCTCACTAGATGTGTGCTGTCTCCCATGTACAAGGTCAGTTTTGCCATGAAAGGTGCAAGGAAAGAATCTATATACAGTATAAAATGCTCATTTAAAGTTTTTAGGCTCACTGTGGTAGATCTGCCTGTGGAGTTATGAATGCTTTAATACTCTTTGCCTAGTATGTCAAATGCCAAGGTGATCAGAAATGGCACCAAGAAATGGCTTCGAATGAAATTTGTATGTGCTGAAGAGGGAGTATAATGTGTACAGATGCTTTAAACTCCACAGCAGGATATCTCTTAATTGTCATTTAGTTATTTTAGGGACAGATCCCTAATAATGATAATTGTATTACACCCTGTTGTCTGATGAATAGTGGTGCAGTAGTAGGGCTTAAGAGTATGATTGTCTGAAAAATTCGTAAATTTACACCTGAAAGTCTGCTACCACACACAGTTGTAGATTTTCTCATTTTCGGGATCGACAAAGGTTTTCCAGATTACACTTGAAAACTGTTAACAGTCATGGCTTTCTGGAGACACTTCTAAAATTATTTTGTGAATTCTACTTTCCCATTAACTAACACATCTGCTGAACATATGTTAATGCACTATATTACTGTGCTATTCCATTTTTCTACAGGAGGAAACTCCTTGCCCTTCTTCCCCATACATTTTGGGCATGATCCCTTTGTCTCCCCACCCTACACGTATTTTGTCCTGTTCTGTTCATGAGCACATTTCTAACATTGTCCAGAGTGAGAAAGAGCTAGAGAGGAGTTTGTGAATGCTTACAAATATGTAAGTGGTTGTGCACAACCTCACAGAACATTACAGTGCTGTAACACCCACACCACAAACTGGGGGTAGATTTCCTTACATGAAAATCTTTGCGTAAGTAAATCCTGGTACTAGTGCAAAACCAACTTTTGTGAGTGTGGCCCTTGGTGTTTTTCATTAATCTGTGGTCAGACTCAAGGAGCCACAGAGAAATTTTTAAATTGAACTTGTAAGACCTTCATGGGTGACAGTTTACACCCATCCATATGCTAATCAGTCTTGACCCTGCTCCCCATGGGAACAGTCCAGCCCGAACTGCCAGGCCAGGTCCTCCCTGGACCGTAAACAAGCATCCTGGAACCGGTTTTGGGGTATCACCCCATATCAGCTAGTCTAGCTTGAATCCAGTGGCATGGAGAGCACGGGACCCAGGTCTGGGCATACCTGTCCCACTTGGGGTGACAAATGTAAAAATAACAATTGATGGACAGAATGCTGAACAATGTCCAGTCCAGCCCGAACTGCCAGTCCAAGTCCTCCCTGGACCAGAAACAAGCATACTGGGACCGGTTTTGGTGCCACTGGATTCAAGCTAGCCTGGCTGATGAGGGTGATACCACGAAACCGGTCCCAGAATGATTGTTTCCAGTCCAGAGAGGACTTGGCCTGGCAGTTCAGGCTGGACTGTTCCCATGAGGAGCAGTGCCAAGACTGATTTGCATATGGCTGGGCCCAAACTGGGGTGGCATAGTGAGCAAAAGAATAATCAATTCAACCCAGAACTTTTGCCTGAGAGTGAGTGGTTGAAATGTTTCGGCACTCCATCCATCATCTTGTTATGTTTGCTACTTTCTAAAAGTGGTGTTTTCAGACGTCTGACTTAAAATCCGACTTTACCATTCAAAAGGATTTTAAATTACAAATCCCTAGACACAAACATGCCTGCTTGCAAAACGAACGTTATCACTTATTAAATATAATAAGGTAACCCATTTATCCTATGGGAGAGGCAGGCCTCACAGTAGTGCAAAATGAATGTGTAAGCTTTTCACTACCAGGACATGTAACACTTAAAAGTACATGTCCAACCTGTTAACTACACTGGACCCTGTCCTATGGGTGGTTTTGCCAAGTCGAATTTAGCAGTTTACAACTGCGTACAGGCTGCAATAGCAGGCCTGGGACATGTTTTATGGGGCTAATTAAGTGGGTGCCACAATAAAGGTTACAGGCCACTAGTAGCATTTCATTTAGCAGCCTAGGTTTGTGGTATCCCGCTTTACTAGGGACTTATAAGTAAATGAAATTTGCCATGTTTTAGGAGTGAGCACAAGCACTTTAGCACTGGCTAGCAGTGGTGAAGTGAAGAGTGTCCTAAGGCCAACAAATATGACTGCAGCAAATATAGGAGAGGAGTAGGCAAAATGTTTGGGGGAAGACTACTTTAAGGCTGACAGGTCTAACAAACAGGAAGTGTAAGGTGATGGATGAAAGAGGTATGAAGTTGAATTAGGATTTAGCAGCCATGGTATTTCACATCTCCAGTATCCAGCAATCATTTATTTATTGATTTACTCCAATTAAGCTCTGAAACCAGCTCTGGCTAGGTGTAAAAATGACCAAACACAAACTGATGATGCTTATCATTGAAAACCTAGGTGCATCATGAGCACGAAAGGCAATTGTAACCAGACACATCCTCCTTGTTAAAGCTTAGCCTTTTCATGCACTGGGGGATTTGAATTTAGCTGTGTGCTTTCCGTGGACAAACAGAATCAATACGGTTTTAGCGGAGGCGTCAGCAGAGTGGGAACTTCTGCTGAATAATAACACAAGGATCCTGCCACTTTACTCATTTCTCTATAATTCTCATTATCTGATCCCTTGCTATAAAACAACAAAGAAGTGGTTTTAAAAAAATTTGCAGGTGCTTTTATTCTGTGCACTTTGCAGACTGAGTCTGCTTGAATCAAATATATCAGAAATACTTCCCTGAAAATCAGTGAAAATAGTCATCTCTTCTTCATTGCACATTTACTGATTTTGCTTCTTTACAGAATTGTTCTATTTCATGGAATGGATTGTCACACTCCTTAGATTCTGGATCTGGAGTTTGCACACATTCAAGCCTTTGTTGAATGAACATTATATCAAAGCTGTTGACGCCTAGATTCCTCTTCATCTTTTCTATGGCTTATCTCTTTTTTCTCTCCTCTGACATACAATCCTTGAGACAGACCTTTGTGGCATCTGTATGAACGGATTGAAAAGCAATAGCCTGATAACTGGTCCATGTAGCATCTTGCTCATCTCCTCCTACTCCTTCAAATGGACCCTTCCAAGTTCTGCCTAACTAGCACCTCAACTAAATGGTGGAGGCTGGGAATATCCTGAATATCGATGAGACAGAATATCATTACAACAATACAAAATATCAAAAGGTAAGTTTCTATACATTTTTTAAGCCTAACTCCACATATGCGTACCTTGGTGATATATATCTCTTCAAGGTACAATGATCTGGAGTTAAGCATAAATCTTTACCTCTGTCTGTGCACTTACATTTTAATATTTTGTCCCTCGATACTGTTGTAACGATGTTCTCCCCCGTCGCTATTCAGGATTCAATGTTCCCAGCCACAGTCATCTAATTTACAATATGGCTCCAAGGTCCAAAACAATTTAGCTTTTTTACATTTCTTCTCCAGGAAAGGTATTCTGGCCATATTTATCAGATAGCAATGCAGCACAGCAAGTCACATTGCTGCGCTGGGGTAGAGGGAAAGGGCAGAAATGCACCGTATTTATCACAATACAGCGCATTCCTGCCTTAATCCAGTGATGGCGCACAATGTACTGCCTAGAGCCAATGCAGGCACCCTTGCACCATGGTTAAGGAGGATTGTTTTTGTGCAGGAATGGGCTCCTTCCTGCACAAAAACAATCCACTGAGGCATTTTCCTCTATGTGTGCTGCAGAATGCAGCACACATAGAAAGAGGAAGTACTGATGCAAAATGGAGACATTTCTCCTCGTTACGCCTCCCAAGGGTATGCGTAGCATTTAGGCATATTCCCTGGTAAACCACCAATGGTAAATCTGGAAATGCCTCAAAATCCATGGGTCTTGTGTGTGAACACCCACGCAATGCCCATGGAACTCCTCCCTGGGGCAGAGTAAAGCAACGCAGTGATTTGCACTGTGTTACACCAGATTTGTCAAGCCACTCAGGGCCACATAAGGGGGCCTTGAGTGGCTTGATAAATTGCATTTCAAGGGTTGTGTCACTTTTGCACCACTCAGCGAGGTGCAAAAGCGAAGCAACCCTTGATAAATATGACCCTTGATATCTTTCCCATGTAAACTCTGTAAGTTAGTTTAATTAGAGGACATCCATCACTCTGTCTTGGTCTGTTTCACTAGTCAACCAATTGAAGTAACAGAAATAGATTAGTACAGATGGAGCGGGGTTTTCTATATCTCAATCTTTGAGCGTAACATTAAATAACCCCTGCCACTGGTCGTATGGACCTTTGATGGTTGACGAAGAGAAATGAGGAACAATCCTCTACATACACAATACAACATTAAAGACTTAGGGGCCAATTCCGATCTCGGCCGGTAGGGCTTCGAATCGGATTCGGCTTTACCGGATCCGATTCGGAGCCCTATTTCCGGACCGATTCGTACGTGCGTCCGGGCGAGCGAGTACGATGCGTGCGCTCGCGAAATCTCCAACCGACTCGTTCGCAGGACCCGACCGCTCCGACCGACTCGCACGGGGACGACTCGCACCGCGCAATGGAGACGTTCCCCGGCCGGGTAAGCACGATGCGTACCTCGACCGCTCCGACCGACTCGCGCAGTCCGGCTCCAAGGAGCTGTCGGAGCCGCACTTTGGGGGTCCGTGTCGGACCCCCCTGGAAGTGTAGGCGCGCGAGTCGCACACAGGGGGACCCATGGGTCCCCCTACACGTGCATGTACGGCGCGACCCGCATCGACGCGAACACGCTGTAGGGGGCGCCCTTGTTACGCGTCGTGCCCATTGAGTCAATGGGAGCCCGTGTACGCGTCGTACGACTGGCTCCCATTGACTTCAATGGAGTCCGACCGAATCGAGTCCGATGGCATACGTGCGCATCGTACTCGTTCGGTCGGGCTGCTGGGGTCCGATTCGGTCGGAAATCTCTCCGGGTCCGGCTCGGTCGGGGAGATTTCCGGCCTGAATCGGAATCGGCCCCTTAATATTGAGTTAATAAAGAGTGTAAGTGTGAGTTAAAGGGTTTTATTTTCAAATCTTTTAGGTTTTAATCTATTTATTTATTAGACATTAATCTTAAATTTCAGCATTAGAAATTAATATAATCCTTCAATCAATATTTGATTACAAAATAGGACAGAATGTTCATCAAGATAGCAGTTAATATAGTAATAATGCAACAAGTGTGTTCCATAAAGAAAACTCCTGATTCTAAATAAGCTGTGATGATCAAAGAAAACGTGTTAGTTCAGAGACCCATATAGAGTTCTGATTGAGAGAAAGATCACTGCGCAAGCATAAAGCTTTTGCAAGTCAGACTGGGAATTTATTCTCAGTCGTGATTCAACAAACATAATATAAGGCTAAGTAACCTCTTATGCAGAGAAGTCTAAGAGATCAGAGACAGGTCTCTAGTCAGAATGTTGGGGAAAGGAAATTCTGTAGTCTCTGCCAACAAAAAACATCACAGTTTCTTTACAAATGAATCTTTAGATTGCACTCTCATTTTCAGTTGAGTCGTTCTTTTTATTTTTCAGGGTTTCATCTTTCTTCAACTTTTTATACTTTCTATTCTTTCTTTCTTCCATTTCTAATTCTTCTCTAATTTTCCTTTTACTTTCTTTATTATTATTTTTCACTGAACAACATCTAAATCCTCCATACAAAACTTATAAAACTATCAAGCAAATACTAGCTATTAATATGTGCCTTAATATGACTGAAAATTCTTCCTCCTACTGTTCTAACCCAATTGCAAACGGCTGAAGCTCCTTTGCCTAAGCTCCCTAATACACTAGTGGTCTCTAAGGGTTGTAGTTCAAGGCTCAGGTCAAATTTTTTTTTCAAATTCTTCTATCTTTTTACTCTCATCAGGAATGCATGAACAACAATGTTGAACTTTCATCATCTTACAGACTCCACCTTTTTCTACAAACAAAATATCCAGAGCTAATTAATCTTGCAAAACTATTGATCTGATAGCCTCGAATTCCGTGTTAACTGCTAGTAAAGCACCAGATGTATTGGTGGCTACCTTATATACTACTGTTGACAGATTTCCAATTTTCTAACCATTCAAGACTACTCCCACAGGTGACTGGTATTATTCCTCAAAAAACATCTCCCACTAATTGTGTCCCATGATTTGTACTGTGTGGATGTCTATGCAGTGGTGTCTTTGTTAAAGCGACTATACTATTTACATGATACATTTTAGGAAATAGCAAAGTTAGATAACATACGCCTTCCCAATCAGCTGGCAATTGAAAATAAGCATCTTGTCCACATACAAAATAAACTCCAGGAATAACTGTTTCTTCTCCTGTTAATATTTGGACAGGTATTCCTAAAACTTCAAAAGTGTGTTCACAGTTACCAATCCTAATATGTATTTTTCTAACCTGGTTTTGCCTTTTGTAAGCACATAATTTCCCTTTTTGTCTTCTGTCTAATTTCAATTTTGGATTAAGTATTTTCTTTTTGTATTCATCTTCCTCCTTTTTGCAAAAGTTTCATAACACATTTTATTCTTTATCTCTACTGCGCAAACGTTTAGCTCTTCTTTCCTCTAATGTTAATTTGAATGTATTTTTCTAATGGCCTCATTAAGCAGGTTAAGTTGTTCTCGTATGCCTTCATAATGTCTATGACTGTGGGTGATCTAAAGAAATACAGTGCAATTTCCATATACTTTGCATGAGTATACATTCAATTTTCTGAAGAGGGACTTCAGAAAGGATCATGTCATAATTGAAAAAATAGTATTCAAAATGTTTCTGTCTATAAAATAAACTAAGTAAAATGCTACTTGTAAATGCATATGACAATGGAATATGGTGGTATGTCACTTCTTCTGCAGCTGAAGAAGGTAAGTGTGTGCAAACGTAACAATCCTTAGCATCTAAAGCATGTGTATATTCTTGAACAAGTCTAGAAAAAACATTTGTTCAAAACCCTTCCTTTGAATAATCTGTAAATGAAGCCTTTAGGTTTGTATCATCTATTGTGTGTGTAGCCATTGCTTGTGCAGGTGTAGATCTAAGTGTTTCTAACTCAGGTGAAATATTCATGCCAACTAAAAGGAGTATAATAGCTAATATAATAACTTTTACTGCAACAACAACTACTATCTACACTTGGTAAGGATACACTTTTGTCTACAGGCAGACCTTAAATAGATTAATGGCAGTTGGCAGATTAATATTGTGCGTTGACTTCTACTTGTGCAAACGTCTTGATTTATTACTTGCAGTTATATCTCTCAATTTATTTACAGAAATCTTCATGCGACATCACTAACCCTGCTCCATCTCTTCTAAATATGTTATCCCTACTCTTCTGCTGCAACCTTGGCCTTAGGAAATCTTCTAAATTCTTTTTATTTGTTTTTATTAATTGTTCATTGTCAGTTCCTTTTATTTTAGTCTCTAATTTGGTTTCAACAAAAGTTATCAGATATTTTCTCAACTAGTTTAGTTTTTGTATTCACTAGAGTGCTTATTAAATTCTTTGACTGTAACATTTGTTTCAGAAATCTTCCTCATTTAATCAATGCTGTCTCCCAGCATGGCATATCATGGAGGTTCAACTAACTCCTATCTCAGTTCTTTAGGAATTTGTGACAGCACATTCTGCACATTCTTCACATAGTAAGTCCATTCAGGTGCAGAAACCTTCAACAAGGCACTCTTGATCTTTTAGATCTCCTTGGTGTCTGTTGCTCTTCTTCTGTCTTGCTTAAACCACTAGATTCCATTTCTTCAATAATGGTTTGTGGTGTTCGTTCAATTGACACACTTGATGTCCTTTGCCTCTTAACATTGGGACATTCAGATCTCCATAGGGGTCTTTCTTTCCTCACACTTGTTCCTTCATCTGGATCATTTGATTGTTCTTGTGGTGTTTTGGTAGAATCTTTATCTTCAGTTCTCGATTCTTCTTCCTCAGTGAATAGTTTCACACCACTTTGCGAGATTTCAGGAACTTGCACCGGTGTAAGAATATGCAGTACTTCGCCCCCTCTTTGGACCCTCTGGGTGTGCAGGTACTGGAGATATCAAATTTGGCTCAAAGAACATTACTTCTTCATGCGAGAACCTTACTCTTTGGGTGTGACACATGCACCCAAGTAGGTATCCCAGGACATTTGACAGCAGTGTTTGTGATTAGGGAAATTCGGTAGGGGCCTTTCAACCTTGGCTCTTAGCAGGATTTTTGCATGTTTCTTCACAAAAACACAGTCACCAGGATTAATGTCATGCCACTGCTCCTGATGTGGACTGGCAGTGGCAGCTCCAACCTGGTGAGAAACAGAATGCACCACATCAGCTAATCCTTTGCAGTAATTGAGTATCATGTCATCTGTGATGTTCACAAGCGCATTTGCAGGTACAGCAGGCAGTCTTATAGCATGACCCATGAGGATTTCACAAGGTGACAATCCTGTTCTCTTGTAAGGGGTGCTTAGAAGACTCATCAAAACCAGTTGTAAAGCATCTGGCCATTTCCATGAAGTGGATGCACAAACTTTGGCCATCACTTGCTCAGCTATCCCCGAAGCCTTGGGACGATAGCTACAGTATAATCTCTGTTCCACTTGAAAGGTCACACAAAGCATTCTGAGAACCTCATTATTGCAGTGGGTACCTCGGTCTGACTTTAGATGAACCAAACCATGGTATGAGCTCTTGTAACAGAAGCTTAGCTACAGTGAGGCTGTCATTTCTCCACATTGGGTAGGCTTCCACCCATTGAGAGAAAATGCACACTGTAACCAGGACATACCTCCGTCCATTACAAACAGGCATCTCAATAAAGTCCAACTGTATCCTATTAAAGGGTCCACCTGATCTTCCTATGTGACTCATGATTACGGGTGTTCTCCTTCCCACATTCATCTATTGACATGTTACACATCGATGGCACAATTCTTCTGCTAGCACTCGGAATCGGGGATTGAACCTTTGTTAGTTTATTTATTTATGCATTGTTATTTAAAACCGTAGCATACAATTTACATTTATCATAAAAAAAAAAAATTAAGTTATACATCATACAACATTTCATCAAAATGTAGCACCTAAAGGCACTTCTATAAAAACATGCTATTTATAAAATATGGATGGATTACATATAAAAACAAAGATCTCTTTCCAACTATTCCGAGTACCGGGAGGTATTTTGTATCCCTAAATTGCATATGCACTGTACAATAATTAAAGTGCAGTGATATTAGCAATACAGTATAAATATAACACATGGGAATATATCAAATCAAAATATGGCAAAGTAAACTTTAAATATTTTATACAGTCTCACGTACCAACCAATGCTCAGCTGTACCTAATAATATTTTTTCCCCAGCCATATTTACATTTTTTATATATTGACAGTTGATCATTGGGTCAGTGGATCTTAGACATGAAATGACAGCTTGCCTACAGGTGCGGATTCCCTGCTCGTTAAAAAAAGTTTCCAACCTAGTTCTTCTTTCTTTTATCAGTCCCAGGCATACACACAGAATATCTTTATTAGACAGTCTACAGAGTGTTCTTGTAGATGTCTTATTCCATTCATGTTCTTCCCCTGGAGTTTTGCCGAAACGGAAATGCATAAAATCGATTTTTTGTTTTCTTACCAGCTGGCTTCTAAGTATGGTTGGGTTTTAATACATTTGTATTAATTAATAACGGACCAGGCATGGGCTCTGATCGC
Source organism: Calotriton arnoldi (assembly GCA_963921515.1). Taxonomy (NCBI): domain Eukaryota; kingdom Metazoa; phylum Chordata; class Amphibia; order Caudata; family Salamandridae; genus Calotriton; species Calotriton arnoldi. The sequence goes on from CAWUFW010000857.1 coordinate 2,290,641, forward strand.
AAATTTCTCCTTATCCTTTACACCAGATGCTTTCTTTATTGTCTTATTGATTAATTTTTTTAAAGCAGTTGGCGGAAGAGAGTTAGCACATATTGAATGGATATACAGTTCGTTTATTGCTGCATTTAAATACACATGGGCATGTGTTTTTTTCGTTTCTTTGCATTTCCTTCCACAAAGCTTTGCATAAGTGATTTTCAGAGGCAGTTCTTGTTCTGTTCTAAGTTTTTACGTATGACCCCATCCTTGCTAATATTTGATTTGTAAGCCCGAACTCCAGTCTTATTTGGGCTGGAGATGTTTCAGGGGTAGTTGGAAGAGAGATCTAAATACTTTGGAAGAGATCAGATTTAAGAGAGCTGAATCCCTGCCATGAAGTACTTAACTACCATATGTAACCATTTGTAGGAGTCTAACTGAAATCACTTTCATTAGTGGTGCATAACTGGGGCCTTCTAATGTTCTTTGTAAGATGCGGAATGCCTGATTCAAGGATATAGCTTTTTTCTTCAAGTTCACTTTGTGCTGTTTAAAAGTAGCATGATGATCAAAATGTTCTCCCAAATATTCGTATGTTGTTATCTACTCCAGTTGGTTTGTTCCTAAGAAACATTTATACTTCTTCTATATTTTTCTACTCACTTCCATGATCTTTGTCTTCTTTAGGTTAACTCTCAATCTATTTGTTGCGGAATATACAAAAAGTCGGTCAATGAGTCGCTGCAAGCCAATTTTTGTCTGGCTGAGTAATTTGACATCATCTGCATATTGAAGGTTAGATATTGGCGTGTCGCCCAATTTTGGGGGATGGGAATTACTTTATCCAGGTCAGTCTGGAGGTCAGCTAAGAATAAATTGAATAGGTTCGGAGTGAGGACACAGCCCTGTTTTAGGCCCTGCTGTGACTCTATTTTCTTTGATAGCCTCGATCCATCTCCTGTTCTTACCCTCACCCAAGTATCTGTGTATAGCAGCTGTATTGCTTTTAAAAGAGTAAGGCAAAATACCCCAGAGAGATAGCTTGTGCCACAGGAGGTTCCGATTCATAGAGTCGAAAGCAGCCTCATAGACCACATAGCACAAATATAGTGCTGGGTTCTTGTTTTTCAATGTATCCATTATTACTGACACCGCAAGTAAGTTAGTTTCCGTACCTTGGGATCTGGAAAATCCTGTCTGATTCGGAGGGACCACATTGTTATCGTTTGACCATTCCAACAATTCACTATGGGGCTGATTACGATGTCGTTCGGAAACTGTTCCGAACGAATCAGTCTCGGAATCGTTTCCAAATGAATCGGGTCCTGCGAGTCTGAACGACCGATTACGATGCTTCCCAACATCGTTCGGTTGAACTCGCATTGACTTCAATGGGAGCCTGTGTTCCAAACGAGAACACAGGCTCGAATTGAAAAAAGGGGTGGTTGGGGAAAACTTTTCACCCTGTGGTGGGCACCCCATGGTGGCTGCCACATTGTGCATGGTTGGGAAGAGGGGTCCCTTGGATACCCCCACAGGCCCCAATCAGATGCCTCCGGGAGAAGGGGGGCCCACAACGGGACACCAAAGACAGATTCCGACAGCCATTTTGTCTCTGGCAGACCGGCTGTCTGAAACGGTCACTGTAATCGCTCTTCCGGAAACCGTGTCCATAGAGCTGTACGATTCGGCTCCGAAAGAGTCTAGCTGTCCGAATGCCTTTTGGAACCGATTCGGACTTCCCGAACGGTTTCCAGGCATCGTAATCGGTTGTTGGGAAATGTGCACGATTCGTTCGGAAACAAGGTTCCAAAACGAATTCTGCAATACCGAATCCCATGCAGAGCCTTTCCAAAAGACATCATAATCATCCCCTAAGGAGTAAATTAGCAAAATATTTGGCCTCAACATCTTGCAGGGTAATTAGGCGATAATTTTACGGCTGTTGCCTAGTTCCTTCTTTAAAGATGGGATAATTATCGATCCCCTCCATAAGTCAGGAACCGGCTCTTGCTTAGTGCATAATTGTATACCTGGGATAACTTTCTTGTCCAGAATGCTACATTTGATTTAAAAAGCGATTGTGGCAGCCAACTCAGCCCAGGGGCCACATCCTTCCTGCTTCTTTGTATAACTTTACGTATTTGATCCTCTGAAAGGTTCACTGACAGAATATCGATGTAAAAAATATACAAGTAAAAATATCGATGAAAAATATAGAATGCAAAAATATCGATTTTTATATATATATAAAATAAAATAGTAAATATTAAATATATGAAGAAACATAAAAATTACTTAAATAAAATAAAGTAGATTTGATATACATTTTAATAAAAATAACAAATAAACTTAATTTAAAAACAATTTGAACACACCTGCATAATAATCAATATATATATATATATACATATTTACTTTAAAACAATTAATAAACTATTAATTTTAATTTATTTTATAATTTTAAAATTATATAAATATATACACATATACGAATATATATATATATATATATATATATACCAATAACATAAATTCTATTTAAAAAAATCATTCTATCAATTAAAACATCAAACTATTTAAAAATCTTTAAACTTAAATTAACCACTTCAGTCAGTACAACAGTAGGGAAAGTGTTGGATAGAAGAGGGGTAAAAATTACTATTCCCACTCCAGTGAGTGCAACAGTAGGGAAAGTGTTGGATAGCGGAGAGGTAAAAATTACTATTCCCACTCCAGTGAGTGCAACAGTAGGGAAAGTGTTGGGTAGCGGAGGGGTAAAACCTACTAGTCCCATCCAGTGAGTGTAACAATAAGGAAAGTGTTGAATAGCAGATGGGTAAAAATTACTATTCCCACTTGAATGAGTGCATCAGTAGGGAAAGTGTTGGATAGCGGAGAGGTAAAACTTACTATTCCCATTCCAGTCAGTTCAATAGTAGGGAAAGTGTTGGATTGCGTAGGGGTAAAAATTTCTATTCCCACTCCAGTGAGTGTAACAGTAGGCAAAGTGTTGGATAGCAGAGGGGTAAAAATAACTATTCCCACTCCAGTGAGTGTAACAGTAGGGAAAGTTTTGGATACCGGAGAGGTAAAACTTACCATTCCAACTCCAGTAAGTTCAACAGTAGGGAAAGTGTTGGATTGCGTAGGGGTAAAAAACATGTATTCCCTCTCCAATGAGTGCAACAGTAGGGAAAGTGTTGGATAGCGGAGGGGTAAAACTTACTATTCCCACTCCAGTCAATGCAACAGTAGGGAAAGTGTTGGATTGCGTAGGGGTAAAAATAACTATTCCCACTCCAATGAGTGCAACAGTAGGGAAAGTGTTGGATAGCAGAGGGGTAAAACTTACTATTCCCAGTCCAGTGAGTGCAATAGTAGGGAAAGTGTTGGATTGCGTAGGGGTAACAATTACTATTCCCACTCCAGTGAGTGCAAAAGTAGGGAAAGTGTTGGATTGCGTAGGGGTAAAAATTACTATTCCCACTCAAATGAGTGCAACAGTAGGGAAAGTGTTAGATAGCGGAGGGGTAAAACTTACTTATCCCACTCCAGTGACTACAACAGTAGGGAAAGTGTACGACAGCGGAGGGGTAAAACTTACTATTCCCAATCCAGTGAGTGTAACAGTAGGCAAAGTGTTGGATAGCAGAGGGGTAAAAATTACTATTCCCATTCCAGTGAGTGTAACAGTAGGGAAAGTTTTGGATAGCGGAGAGGTAAAACTTACTATTCCCACTCCAGTCAGTTCAACAGTAGGGAAAGTGTTGGATTGCGTAGGGGTAAAAAACATGTATTCCCACTCCAATGAGTGCAACAATAGGGAAAGTATTGGATAGCGGAGGGGTAAAAATTACTATTCCCACTCCAGTCAGTGCAACAGTAGGGAAAGTGTTGGATTGCGTAGCGGTAAAAATAACTATTCCCACTACAATGAGTGCAACAGTAGGGAAAGTGTTGGATAGCGGAGGGGTAAAACTTACTATTCCCAGTCCAGTGAGTGCAATAGTAGGGAAAGTGTTGGATTGCGTAGGGGTAAAAATTACTATTCCCACTCCAGTGAGTGCAACAGTAGGGAAAGTGTTGGATTGCGTAGGGGTAACAATTACTATTCCCACTCAAATGAGTGCACCAGTAGGGAAAGTGGTTGGATAGCGGAGGGGTAAAACTTACTATTCCCACTCTAGTGAGTGTAACAGTAGGGAAAGTGTTTGATAGCAGAGGGGTAAAAATTACAATTCCCACTCGAATGAGTGCACCAGTAGGGAAAGTGTTGGATAGCGGAGAGGTAAAACTTACTATTCCCACTCCAGTCTGTTCAACAGTAGGGAAAGTGTTGAATTGTGTAGGGGTAAAAATTTCTATTCCCACTCCAATGAGTGCAACAGTAGGGAAAGTGTTGGATAGCAGAGGGGTATAAATTACTATTCCAGCTCAAATGAGTGCAACAGTAGGGAAAGTGTTGGATAGCGGAGAGGTAAAACTTACTATTCCCACTCCAGTGAGTGCAACAGGAGGGAAAGTGTTGGATAGCAGAGGGGTAAAACTTACTATTCCCACTCCAGTCAGCGTAACAGTAGAGAAAGTGTTGGATGGCGTAGGGGTAAAAATAACTATTCCCACCCGAATGAGTGCAACAGTAGGGAAAGTGTTGGATAGAGGAGGGGTAAAACTTACTATTCCCACTCCAGTGAGTGCAACAGTAGGGAAAGTGTTGGATTGCGTAGGGGTAAAAGTACTTTTCCCACTCCAGTGAGTGCAACAGTAGGGAAAGTGTTGGATTGCATAGGGGAAAAAATTACTATTCCAACTCAAATGAGTGCAACAGTAGGGAAAGTGTTGGATAGCAGAGAGGTAAAAATTACTATTCCCACTCCAGTGAGTGCAACAGTAGAGAAAGTGTTAGATAGCGGAGGGTAAAACTTACTATTCCAACTCCAGTGAGTGCAACAGTAGGGAAAGTGTTGGATAGTGGAGGGTAAATTTTACCAGTCCCATTCCAGTCAGCGCAACAGTAGGGAAACTGTTGGATTGCGCAGGTGTAAAAATTACTATTCCCACTCCAATGAGTGCAACAGTAGGGAAAGTGTTGGATTGCGGAGGGGTAAAACTTACTATTCCCACTCCAGTGAGTGCAACAGTAGGGAAAGTGTTAGATTGCGTAGGTGTAAAAATGACTATTCCCACTCCAGTGAGTGCAACAGTAGGGAAAGTGTTGGATTGTGTAGAGGTAAAAATTACTATTCCCACTCAAATGAGTGCAGCAGTAGGGAAAGTGTTGGATAGCGGAGGGGTAAAACTTACTATTCCCACTCCAATCAGTGCAACAGTAGGGAAAGTGTTAGATTGAATAGGGGTAAAATTACTATTCCCACTCCAGTGAGTGTAACAGTAGCGAAAGTGTTGAATAGCAGAGGGGTAAAAATCACTATTCCCAATTGAATGAGTCCAACAGTAGGGAAAGTGTTGGATAGCGGAGAGGTAAAACTTACTATTCCCACTCCAGTCAGTTCAACAGTAGGGAAAGTGTTGTATTGTGTACAGGTAAAAATTTCTATTCCCACTCCAATGAGTGCAACAGTAGGGAGAGTGTTGGATAGCGGAGGGGTAAAACTTACTATTCCCGCTCCAGTGAGTACAACAGTCGGGAAAGTGTTCGACAGCGGAGGGGTAAACCTTACTATTCCCACTCCAGTGAGTGTAACAGTAGGGAAGGTGTTGAATAGCAGAGGGTAAAAATTATTATTCCCACTAGAATGAGTGCAACAGTAGGGAAAGTGTTGGATAGCGGAGATGTAAAACTTACTATTCCCACTCCAGTCAGTTCAACAGTAGGGAAAGTGTTGGATTGCTTGGGGTAAACATTTCTATTCCCACGCCAGTGAGTGTAACAGTAGGGAAAGTGTTGGATTGCGTAGGGGTAAAAATTACTATTCCCACTCAAATGAGTGCAACAGTAGGGAAAGTGTTGGATAACGGAGGGATAAAACTTACTTATCCCACTCCAGTGAGTACAACAATAGGGAAAGTGTTCGACAGCGGAGGGGTAAAACTTACTATTCCCACTCCAGTGAGTGTAACAGTAGGCAAAGTGTTGGATAGCAGAGGGGTAAAAATTACTATTCCCACTCGAATGAGTGCAACAGTAGGGAAAGTGTTGGATAGCGGAGAGGTAAAACTTACTATTCCCACTCCAGTCAGTTCAACAGTAGGGAAAGTGTTGGATTGCGTAGGGGTAAAAATTTCTATTGCCACTTCAATGAGTGCAACAGTAGGGAAAGTGTTGGATAGCAGAGGGGTAAAACTTACTAATCCCACTCCAATGAGTGCAACAGTAGGGAAAGTGTTGGATTGCATAGGGGTAAAAATTACTATTCCCACTCAAATGAGTGCAACAGTAGGGAAAGTTTTGGATAGCGGAGGGGTAAAACTTACTTATCCCACTACAGTGAGTACAACAGTAAGGAAAGTGTTCGACAGCGGAGGGGTAAAACTTACTATTTCCACTCCAGTGAGTGCAACAGTAGGCAAAGTGTTGGATAGCAGAGGGGTAAAAATTACTATTCCCACTCGAATGAGTGCAACAGTAGGGAAAGTGTTGGATAGCGGACAGGTAAAACTTACTATTTCCACTCCAGTCAGTTCAACAGTAGGGAAAGTGTTTGATTGCGTAGGGGTAAAAATGTGTATTCCCACTCCAATGAGTGCAACAGTAGGGAAAGTGTTGGATAGCGGAGGGGTAGAAATTACTATTCCCACTCCAATGAGTGCAACAGTAGGGAAAGTGTTGGATAGCGGAGAGGTAAAACTTACTATTCCCACTCCAGTGAGTGCAACAGTAGGGAAAGTGTTGGATAGCAGAGGGGTAAAACTTACTATTCCCACTCCAGTCAGCGTAACAGTAGAGAAAGTGTTGGATGGCGTAGGGGTAAAAATAACTATTCCCACCCGAATGAGTGCAACAGTAGGGAAAGTGTTGGATAGAGGAGGGGTAAAACTTACTATTCCCACTCCAGTGAGTGCAACAGTAGGGAAAGTGTTGGATTGCGTAGGGGTAAAAATTACTTTTCCCACTCCAGTGAATGCAACAGTAGGGAAAGTGTTGGATTGCATAGGGGAAAAAATTACTATTCCAACTCAAATGAGTGCAACAGTAGGGAAAGTGTTGGATAGCAGAGAGGTAAAAATTACTATTCCCACTCCAGTGAGTGCAACAGTAGAGAAAGTGTTAGATAGCGGAGGGGTAAAACTTACTATTCCAACTCCAGTGAGTGCAACAGTAGGGAAAGTGTTGGATAGTGGAGGGGTAAATTTTACCAGTCCCACTCCAGTCAGCGCAACAGTAGGGAAACTGTTGGATTGCGCAGGTGTAAAAATTACTATTCCCACTCCAATGAGTGCAACAGTAGGGAAAGTGTTGGATTGCGGAGGGGTAAAACTTACTATTCCCACTCCAGTGAGTGCAACAGTAGCGAAAGTGTTAGATTGCGTAGGGGTAAAAATGACTATTCCCACTCCAGTGAGTGCAACAGTAGGGAAAGTGTTGGATTGTGTAGAGGTAAAAATTACTATTCCCACTCAAATGAGTGCAGCAGTAGGGAAAGTGTTGGATAGTGGAGGGTAAAACTTACTATTCCCACTCCAATGAGTGCAACAGTAGGGAAAGTGTTAGATTGAATAGGGGTAAAAATGACTATTCCCACTCCAGTGAGTGTAACAGTAGCGAAAGTGTTGAATAGCAGAGGGGTAAAAATCACTATTCCCAATTGAATGAGTCCAACAGTAGGGAAAGTGTTGGATAGCGGAGAGGTAAAACTTACTATTCCCACTCCAGTCAGTTCAACAGTAGGGAAAGTGTTGTATTGTGTACAGGTAAAAATTTCTATTCCCACTCCAATGAGTGCAACAGTAGGGAGAGTGTTGGATAGCGGAGGGGTAAAACTTACTATTCCCGCTCCAGTGAGTACAACAGTCGGGAAAGTGTTCGACAGCGGAGGGGTAAACCTTACTATTCCCACTCCAGTGAGTGTAACAGTAGGGAAGGTGTTGAATAGCAGAGGGGTAAAAATTATTATTCCCACTAGAATGAGTGCAACAGTAGGGAAAGTGTTGGATAGCGGAGAGGTAAAACTTACTATTCCCACTCCAGTCAGTTCAACAGTAGGGAAAGTGTTGGATTGCTTGGGGTAAACATTTCTATACCCACGCCAGTGAGTGTAACAGTAGGGAAAGTGTTGGATTGCGTAGGGGTAAAAATTACTATTCCCACTCAAATGAGTGCAACAGTAGGGAAAGTGTTGGATAACGGAGGGATAAAACTTACTTATCCCACTCCAGTGAGTACAACAGTAGGGAAAGTGTTCGACAGCGGAGGGGTAAAACTTACTATTCCCACTCCAGTGAGTGTAACAGTAGGCAAAGTGTTGGATAGCAGAGGGGTAAAAATTACTATTCCCACTCCAATGAGTGCAACATTAGGGAAAGTGTTGGATAGCGAAGGGGTAAAACGTAATATTCCCACTCCAGTGAGTGCAACAGTAGGGAAAGTGTTAGATTGTGTAGGGGTAAAAATTGCTATTCCCACTCCAGTGAGTGCAACAGTAGGGAAAGTGTTGGATTGTGTAGAGGTAAAAATTACTATTCCCACTCAAATGAGTGCAACAGTAGGGAAAGTGGTGGATAGCGGAGGGGTAAAACTTACTATTTCCACTCCAGTGAGTGCAACAGTAGGGAAAGTGTTCGACAGCGGAGGGGTAAAACTTACTATTTCCACTCCAGTGAGTGTAACAGTAGGGAAAGTGTTGAATATCAGAGGGGTAAAAATTACTATTCCCACTCGAATGAGTGCAACAGTAGGGAAAGTGTTGGATAGCGGAGAGGTAAAACTTACTATTCCCACTCCAGTCAGTTCAACTGTAGGGAAAGCGTTGGATTGCGTAGGGGTAAAAATTTCTATTCCCACTTCAATGAGTGCAACAGTAGGGAAAGTGTTGGATAGCAGAGGGGTAAAACTTACTAATCCCACTCCAATGAGTGCAACAGTAGGGAAAGTGTTGGATTGCATAGGGGTAAAAATTACTATTCCCACTCAAATGAGTGCAACAGTAGGGAAAGTTTTGGATAGCGGAGGGGTTAAACTTACTTATTCCACTACAGTGAGTACAACAGTAAGGAAAGTGTTCGACAGCGGAGGGGTAAAACTTACTATTTCCACTCCAGTGAGTGCAACAGTAGGCAAAGTGTTGGATAGCAGAGGGGTAAAAATTACTATTCCCACTCGAATGAGTGCAACAGTAGGGAAAGTGTTGGATAGCGGACAGGTAAAACTTACTATTTCCACTCCAGTCAGTTCAACAGTAGGGAAAGTGTTTGATTGCGTAGGGGTAAAAATGTGTATTCCCACTCCAATGAGTGAAACAGTAGGGAAAGTGTTAGATAGCGGAGGGGTAAAACTTACTTATCCCACTCCAGTGACTACAACAGTAGGGAAAGTGTACGACAGCGGAGGGGTAAAACTTACTATTCCCAATCCAGAGAGTGTAACAGTAGGGAAGGTGTTGAATAGCAGAGGGGTAAAAATTATTATTCCCACTAGAATGAGTGCAACAGTAGGGAAAGTGTTGGATAGCGGAGAGGTAAAACTTACTATTCCCACTCCAGTCAGTTCAACAGTAGGGAAAGTGTTGGATTGCTTGGGGTAAACATTTCTATTCCCACGCCAGTGAGTGTAACAGTAGGGAAAGTGTTGGATTGCGTAGGGGTAAAAATTACTATTCCCACTCAAATGAGTGCAACAGTAGGGAAAGTGTTGGATAACGGAGGGATAAAACTTACTTATCCCACTCCAGTGAGTACAACAATAGGGAAAGTGTTCGACAGCGGAGGGGTAAAACTTACTATTCCCACTCCAGTGAGTGTAACAGTAGGCAAAGTGTTGGATAGCAGAGGGGTAAAAATTACTATTCCCACTCGAATGAGTGCAACAGTAGGGAAAGTGTTGGATAGCGGAGAGGTAAAACTTACTATTCCCACTCCAGTCAGTTCAACAGTAGGGAAAGTGTTGGATTGCGTAGGGGTAAAAATTTCTATTGCCACTTCAATGAGTGCAACAGTAGGGAAAGTGTTGGATAGCAGAGGGGTAAAACTTACTATTCCCACTCCAGTGAGTGCAACAGTAGCGAAAGTGTTAGATTGCGTAGGGGTAAAAATGACTATTCCCACTCCAGTGAGTGCAACAGTAGGGAAAGTGTTGGATTGTGTAGAGGTAAAAATTACTATTCCCACTCAAATGAGTGCAGCAGTAGGGAAAGTGTTGGATAGTGGAGGGGTAAAACTTACTATTCCCACTCCAATGAGTGCAACAGTAGGGAAAGTGTTAGATTGAATAGGGGTAAAAATGACTATTCCCACTCCAGTGAGTGTAACAGTAGCGAAAGTGTTGAATAGCAGAGGGGTAAAAATCACTATTCCCAATTGAATGAGTCCAACAGTAGGGAAAGTGTTGGATAGCGGAGAGGTAAAACTTACTATTCCCACTCCAGTCAGTTCAACAGTAGGGAAAGTGTTGTATTGTGTACAGGTAAAAATTTCTATTCCCACTCCAATGAGTGCAACAGTAGGGAGAGTGTTGGATAGCGGAGGGGTAAAACTTACTATTCCCGCTCCAGTGAGTACAACAGTCGGGAAAGTGTTCGACAGCGGAGGGGTAAACCTTACTATTCCCACTCCAGTGAGTGTAACAGTAGGGAAGGTGTTGAATAGCAGAGGGGTAAAAATTATTATTCCCACTAGAATGAGTGCAACAGTAGGGAAAGTGTTGGATAGCGGAGAGGTAAAACTTACTATTCCCACTCCAGTCAGTTCAACAGTAGGGAAAGTGTTGGATTGCTTGGGGTAAACATTTCTATACCCACGCCAGTGAGTGTAACAGTAGGGAAAGTGTTGGATTGCGTAGGGGTAAAAATTACTATTCCCACTCAAATGAGTGCAACAGTAGGGAAAGTGTTGGATAACGGAGGGATAAAACTTACTTATCCCACTCCAGTGAGTACAACAGTAGGGAAAGTGTTCGACAGCGGAGGGGTAAAACTTACTATTCCCACTCCAGTGAGTGTAACAGTAGGCAAAGTGTTGGATAGCAGAGGGGTAAAAATTACTATTCCCACTCCAATGAGTGCAACATTAGGGAAAGTGTTGGATAGCGAAGGGGTAAAACGTAATATTCCCACTCCAGTGAGTGCAACAGTAGGGAAAGTGTTAGATTGTGTAGGGGTAAAAATTGCTATTCCCACTCCAGTGAGTGCAACGGTAGGGAAAGTGTTGGATTGTGTAGAGGTAAAAATTACTATTCCCACTCAAATGAGTGCAACAGTAGGGAAAGTGGTGGATAGCGGAGGGGTAAAACTTACTATTTCCACTCCAGTGAGTGCAACAGTAGGGAAAGTGTTCGACAGCGGAGGGGTAAAACTTACTATTTCCACTCCAGTGAGTGTAACAGTAGGGAAAGTGTTGAATATCAGAGGGGTAAAAATTACTATTCCCACTCGAATGAGTGCAACAGTAGGGAAAGTGTTGGATAGCGGAGAGGTAAAACTTACTATTCCCACTCCAGTCAGTTCAACTGTAGGGAAAGTGTTGGATTGCGTAGGGGTAAAAATTTCTATTCCCACTTCAATGAGTGCAACAGTAGGGAAAGTGTTGGATAGCAGAGGGGTAAAACTTACTAATCCCACTCCAATGAGTGCAACAGTAGGGAAAGTGTTGGATTGCATAGGGGTAAAAATTACTATTCCCACTCAAATGAGTGCAACAGTAGGGAAAGTTTTGGATAGCGGAGGGGTAAAACTTACTTATCCCACTACAGTGAGTACAACAGTAAGGAAAGTGTTCGACAGCGGAGGGGTAAAACTTACTATTTCCACTCCAGTGAGTGCAACAGTAGGCAAAGTGTTGGATAGCAGAGGGGTAAAAATTACTATTCCCACTCGAATGAGTGCAACAGTAGGGAAAGTGTTGGATAGCGGACAGGTAAAACTTACTATTTCCACTCCAGTCAGTTCAACAGTAGGGAAAGTGTTTGATTGCGTAGGGGTAAAAATGTGTATTCCCACTCCAATGAGTGAAACAGTAGGGAAAGTGTTAGATAGCGGAGGGGTAAAACTTACTTATCCCACTCCAGTGACTACAACAGTAGGGAAAGTGTACGACAGCGGAGGGGTAAAACTTACTATTCCCAATCCAGTGAGTGTAACAGTAGGGAAGGTGTTGAATAGCAGAGGGGTAAAAATTATTATTCCCACTAGAATGAGTGCAACAGTAGGGAAAGTGTTGGATAGCGGAGAGGTAAAACTTACTATTCCCACTCCAGTCAGTTCAACAGTAGGGAAAGTGTTGGATTGCTTGGGGTAAACATTTCTATTCCCACGCCAGTGAGTGTAACAGTAGGGAAAGTGTTGGATTGCGTAGGGGTAAAAATTACTATTCCCACTCAAATGAGTGCAACAGTAGGGAAAGTGTTGGATAACGGAGGGATAAAACTTACTTATCCCACTCCAGTGAGTACAACAATAGGGAAAGTGTTCGACAGCGGAGGGGTAAAACTTACTATTCCCACTCCAGTGAGTGTAACAGTAGGCAAAGTGTTGGATAGCAGAGGGGTAAAAATTACTATTCCCACTCGAATGAGTGCAACAGTAGGGAAAGTGTTGGATAGCGGAGAGGTAAAACTTACTATTCCCACTCCAGTCAGTTCAGCAGTAGGGAAAGTGTTAGATTGCATAGGGGTAAAAATTACTATTTCCACTCCAGTGAGTGCAACAGTAGGGAAAGTGTTGGATAGCAGAGGGGTAAAACTTACTAATCCCACTCCAATGAGTGCAACAGTAGGGAAAGTGTTGGATTGCATAGGGGTAAAAATTACTATTCCCACTCAAATGAGTGCAACAGTAGGGAAAGTTTTGGATAGCGGAGGGGTAAAACTTACTTATCCCACTACAGTGAGTACAACAGTAAGGAAAGTGTTCGACAGCGGAGGGGTAAAACTTACTATTTCCACTCCAGTGAGTGCAACAGTAGGCAAAGTGTTGGATAGCAGAGGGGTAAAAATTACTATTCCCACTCGAATGAGTGCAACAGTAGGGAAAGTGTTGGATAGCGGACAGGTAAAACTTACTATTTCCACTCCAGTCAGTTCAACAGTAGGGAAAGTGTTTGATTGCGTAGGGGTAAAAATGTGTATTCCCACTCCAATGAGTGCAACAGTAGGGAAAGTGTTGGATAGCGGAGGGGTAGAAATTACTATTCCCACTCCAATGAGTGCAACAGTAGGGAAAGTGTTGGATAGCGGAGAGGTAAAACTTACTATTCCCACTCCAGTGAGTGCAACAGTAGGGAAAGTGTTGGATAGCAGAGGGGTAAAACTTACTATTCCCACTCCAGTCAGCGTAACAGTAGAGAAAGTGTTGGATGGCGTAGGGGTAAAAATAACTATTCCCACCCGAATGAGTGCAACAGTAGGGAAAGTGTTGGATAGAGGAGGGGTAAAACTTACTATTCCCACTCCAGTGAGTGCAACAGTAGGGAAAGTGTTGGATTGCGTAGGGGTAAAAATTACTTTTCCCACTCCAGTGAGTGCAACAGTAGGGAAAGTGTTGGATTGCATAGGGGAAAAAATTACTATTCCAACTCAAATGAGTGCAACAGTAGGGAAAGTGTTGGATAGCAGAGAGGTAAAAATTACTATTCCCACTCCAGTGAGTGCAACAGTAGAGAAAGTGTTAGATAGCGGAGGGGTAAAACTTACTATTCCAACTCCAGTGAGTGCAACAGTAGGGAAAGTGTTGGATAGTGGAGGGGTAAATTTTACCAGTCCCACTCAGTCAGCGCAACAGTAGGGAAACTGTTGGATTGCGCAGGTGTAAAAATTACTATTCCCACTCCAATGAGTGCAACAGTAGGGAAAGTGTTGGATTGCGGAGGGGTAAAACTTAATATTCCCACTCCAGTGAGTGCAACAGTAGGGAAAGTGTTAGATTGCGTAGGGGTAAAAATGACTATTCCCACTCCAGTGAGTGCAACAGTAGGGAAAGTGTTGGATTGTGTAGAGGTAAAAATTACTATTCCCACTCAAATGAGTGCAGCAGTAGGGAAAGTGTTGGATAGCGGAGGGGTAAAACTTACTATTCCCACTCCAATGAGTGCAACAGTAGGGAAAGTGTTAGATTGAATAGGGGTAAAAATTACTATTCCCACTCCAGTGAGTGTAACAGTAGCGAAAGTGTTGAATAGCAGAGGGGTAAAAATCACTATTCCCAATTGAATGAGTCCAACAGTAGGGAAAGTGTTGGATAGCGGAGAGGTAAAACTTACTATTCCCACTCCAGTCAGTTCAACAGTAGGGAAAGTGTTGTATTGTGTACAGGTAAAAATTTCTATTCCCACTCCAATGAGTGCAACAGTAGGGAGAGTGTTGGATAGCGGAGGGGTAAAACTTACTATTCCCGCTCCAGTGAGTACAACAGTCGGGAAAGTGTTCGACAGCGGAGGGGTAAACCTTACTATTCCCACTCCAGTGAGTGTAACAGTAGGGAAGGTGTTGAATAGCAGAGGGGTAAAAATTATTATTCCCACTAGAATGAGTGCAACAGTAGGGAAAGTGTTGGATAGCGGAGAGGTAAAACTTACTATTCCCACTCCAGTCAGTTCAACAGTAGGGAAAGTGTTGGATTGCTTGGGGTAAACATTTCTATACCCACGCCAGTAAGTGTAACAGTAGGGAAAGTGTTGGATTGCGTAGGGGTAAAAATTACTATTCCCACTCAAATGAGTGCAACAGTAGGGAAAGTGTTGGATAACGGAGGGATAAAACTTACTTATCCCACTCCAGTGAGTACAACAGTAGGGAAAGTGTTCGACAGCGGAGGGGTAAAACTTACTATTCCCACTCCAGTGAGTGTAACAGTAGGCAAAGTGTTGGATAGCAGAGGGGTAAAAATTACTATTCCCACTCCAATGAGTGCAACATTAGGGAAAGTGTTGGATAGCGAAGGGGTAAAACGTAATATTCCCACTCCAGTGAGTGCAACAGTAGGGAAAGTGTTAGATTGTGTAGGGGTAAAAATTGCTATTCCCACTCCAGTGAGTGCAACAGTAGGGAAAGTGTTGGATTGTGTAGAGGTAAAAATTACTATTCCCACTCAAATGAGTGCAACAGTAGGGAAAGTGGTGGATAGCGGAGGGGTAAAACTTACTATTTCCACTCCAGTGAGTGCAACAGTAGGGAAAGTGTTCGACAGCGGAGGGGTAAAACTTACTATTTCCACTCCAGTGAGTGTAACAGTAGGGAAAGTGTTGAATATCAGAGGGGTAAAATTACTATTCCCACTCGAATGAGTGCAACAGTAGGGAAAGTGTTGGATAGCGGAGAGATAAAACTTACTATTCCCACTCCAGTCAGTTCAACTGTAGGGAAAGTGTTGGATTGCGTAGGGGTAAAAATTTCTATTCCCACTTCAATGAGTGCAACAGTAGGGAAAGTGTTGGATAGCAGAGGGGTAAAACTTACTAATCCCACTCCAATGAGTGCAACAGTAGGGAAAGTGTTGGATTGCATAGGGGTAAAAATTACTATTCCCACTCAAATGAGTGCAACAGTAGGGAAAGTTTTGGATAGCGGAGGGGTAAAACTTACTTATCCCACTACAGTGAGTACAACAGTAAGGAAAGTGTTCGACAGCGGAGGGGTAAAACTTACTATTTCCACTCCAGGGAGTGCAACAGTAGGCAAAGTGTTGGATAGCAGAGGGGTAAAAATTACTATTCCCACTCGAATGAGTGCAACAGTAGGGAAAGTGTTGGATAGCGGACAGGTAAAACTTACTATTTCCACTCTAGTCAGTTCAACAGTAGGGAAAGTGTTTGATTGCGTAGGGGTAAAAATGTGTATTCCCACTCCAATGAGTGAAACAGTAGGGAAAGTGTTAGATAGCGGAGGGGTAAAACTTACTTATCCCACTCCAGTGACTACAACAGTAGGGAAAGTGTACGACAGCGGAGGGGTAAAACTTACTATTCCCAATCCAGTGAGTGTAACAGTAGGGAAGGTGTTGAATAGCAGAGGGGTAAAAATTATTATTCCCACTAGAATGAGTGCAACAGTAGGGAAAGTGTTGGATAGCGGAGAGGTAAAACTTAGTATTCCCACTCCAGTCAGTTCAACAGTAGGGAAAGTGTTGGATTGCTTGGGGTAAACATTTCTATTCCCACGCCAGTGAGTGTAACAGTAGGGAAAGTGTTGGATTGCGTAGGGGTAAAAATTACTATTCCCACTCAAATGAGTGCAACAGTAGGGAAAGTGTTGGATAACGGAGGGATAAAACTTACTTATCCCACTCCAGTGAGTACAACAATAGGGAAAGTGTTCGACAGCGGAGGGGTAAAACTTACTATTCCCACTCCAGTGAGTGTAACAGTAGGCAAAGTGTTGGATAGCAGAGGGGTAAAAATTACTATTCCCACTCGAATGAGTGCAACAGTAGGGAAAGTGTTGGATAGCGGAGAGGTAAAACTTACTATTCCCACTCCAGTCAGTTCAACAGTAGGGAAAGTGTTGGATTGCGTAGGGGTAAAAATTTCTATTGCCACTTCAATGAGTGCAACAGTAGGGAAAGTGTTGGATAGCAGAGGGGTAAAACTTACTAATCCCACTCCAATGAGTGCAACAGTAGGGAAAGTGTTGGATTGCATAGGGGTAAAAATTACTATTCCCACTCAAATGAGTGCAACAGTAGGGAAAGTTTTGGATAGCGGAGGGGTAAAACTTACTTATCCCACTACAGTGAGTACAACAGTAAGGAAAGTGTTCGACAGCGGAGGGGTAAAACTTACTATTTCCACTCCAGTGAGTGCAACAGTAGGCAAAGTGTTGGATAGCAGAGGGGTAAAAATTACTATTCCCACTCGAATGAGTGCAACAGTAGGGAAAGTGTTGGATAGCGGACAGGTAAAACTTACTATTTCCACTCCAGTCAGTTCAACAGTAGGGAAAGTGTTTGATTGCGTAGGGGTAAAAATGTGTATTCCCACTCCAATGAGTGCAACAGTAGGGAAAGTGTTGGATAGCGGAGGGGTAGAAATTACTATTCCCACTCCAATGAGTGCAACAGTAGGGAAAGTGTTGGATAGCGGAGAGGTAAAACTTACTATTCCCACTCCAGTGAGTGCAACAGTAGGGAAAGTGTTGGATAGCAGAGGGGTAAAACTTACTATTCCCACTCCAGTCAGCGTAACAGTAGAGAAAGTGTTGGATGGCGTAGGGGTAAAAATAACTATTCCCACCCGAATGAGTGCAACAGTAGGGAAAGTGTTGGATAGAGGAGGGGTAAAACTTACTATTCCCACTCCAGTGAGTGCAACAGTAGGGAAAGTGTTGGATTGCGTAGGGGTAAAAATTACTTTTCCCACTCCAGTGAGTGCAACAGTAGGGAAAGTGTTGGATTGCATAGGGGAAAAAATTACTATTCCAACTCAAATGAGTGCAACAGTAGGGAAAGTGTTGGATAGCAGAGAGGTAAAAATTACTATTCCCACTCCAGTGAGTGCAACAGTAGAGAAAGTGTTAGATAGCGGAGGGGTAAAACTTACTATTCCAACTCCAGTGAGTGCAACAGTAGGGAAAGTGTTGGATAGTGGAGGGGTAAATTTTACCAGTCCCACTCCAGTCAGCGCAACAGTAGGGAAACTGTTGGATTGCGCAGGTGTAAAAATTACTATTCCCACTCCAATGAGTGCAACAGTAGGGAAAGTGTTGGATTGCGGAGGGTAAAACTTACTATTCCCACTCCAGTGAGTGCAACAGTAGGGAAAGTGTTAGATTGCGTAGGGGTAAAAATGACTATTCCCACTCCAGTGAGTGCAACAGTAGGGAAAGTGTTGGATTGTGTAGAGGTAAAAATTACTATTCCCACTCAAATGAGTGCAGCAGTAGGGAAAGTGTTGGATAGCGGAGGGGTAAAACTTACTATTCCCACTCCAATGAGTGCAACAGTAGGGAAAGTGTTAGATTGAATAGGGGTAAAAATTACTATTCCCACTCCAGTGAGTGTAACAGTAGCGAAAGTGTTGAATAGCAGAGGGGTAAAAATCACTATTCCCAATTGAATGAGTCCAACAGTAGGGAAAGTGTTGGATAGCGGAGAGGTAAAACTTACTATTCCCACTCCAGTCAGTTCAACAGTAGGGAAAGTGTTGTATTGTGTACAGGTAAACATTTCTATTCCCACTCCAATGAGTGCAACAGTAGGGAGAGTGTTGGATAGCGGAGGGGTAAAACTTACTATTCCCGCTCCAGTGAGTACAACAGTCGGGAAAGTGTTCGACAGCGGAGGGGTAAACCTTACTATTCCCACTCCAGTGAGTGTAACAGTAGGGAAGGTGTTGAATAGCAGAGGGGTAAAAATTATTATTCCCACTAGAATGAGTGCAACAGTAGGGAAAGTGTTGGATAGCGGAGAGGTAAAACTTACTATTCCCACTCCAGTCAGTTCAACAGTAGGGAAAGTGTTGGATTGCTTGGGGTAAACATTTCTATACCCACGCCAGTAAGTGTAACAGTAGGGAAAGTGTTGGATTGCGTAGGGGTAAAAATTACTATTCCCACTCAAATGAGTGCAACAGTAGGGAAAGTGTTGGATAACGGAGGGATAAAACTTACTTATCCCACTCCAGTGAGTACAACAGTAGGGAAAGTGTTCGACAGCGGAGGGGTAAAACTTACTATTCCCACTCCAGTGAGTGTAACAGTAGGCAAAGTGTTGGATAGCAGAGGGGTAAAAATTACTATTCCCACTCGAATGAGTGCAACAGTAGGGAAAGTGTTGGATAGCGGAGAGGTAAAACTTACTATTCCCACTCCAGTCAGTTCAACAGTAGGGAAAGTGTTGAATTGTGTAGGTGTAAAAATTTCTATTCCCACTCCAATGAGTGCAACAGTAGGGAAAGTGTTGGATAGCGAAGGGGTAAAACGTAATATTCCCACTCCAGTGAGTGCAACAGTAGGGAAAGTGTTAGATTGTGTAGGGGTAAAAATTGCTATTCCCACTCCAGTGAGTGCAACAGTAGGGAAAGTGTTGGATTGTGTAGAGGTAAAAATTACTATTCCCACTCAAATGAGTGCAACAGTAGGGAAAGTGGTGGATAGCGGAGGGGTAAAACTTACTATTTCCACTCCTGTGAGTGCAACAGTAGGGAAAGTGTTCGACAGCGGAGGGGTAAAACTTACTATTTCCACTCCAGTGAGTGTAACAGTAGGGAAAGTGTTGAATATCAGAGGGGTAAAAATTACTATTCCCACTCGAATGAGTGCAACAGTAGGGAAAGTGTTGGATAGCGGAGAGGTAAAACTTACTATTCCCACTCCAGTCAGTTCAACTGTAGGGAAAGTGTTGGATTGCGTAGGGGTAAAAATTTCTATTCCCACTTCAATGAGTGCAACAGTAGGGAAAGTGTTGGATAGCAGAGGGGTAAAACTTACTAATCCCACTCCAATGAGTGCAACAGTAGGGAAAGTGTTGGATTGCATAGGGGTAAAATTACTATTCCCACTCAAATGAGTGCAACAGTAGGGAAAGTTTTGGATAGCGGAGGGGTAAAACTTACTTATCCCACTACAGTGAGTACAACAGTAAGGAAAGTGTTCGACAGCGGAGGGGTAAAACTTACTATTTTGACTCCAGTGAGTGTAACAGTAGGGAAAGTGTTGAATATCAGAGGGGTAAAAATTACTATTCCCACTCGAATGAGTGCAACAGTAGGGAAAGTGTTGGATAGCGGACAGGTAAAACTTACTATTTCCACTCCAGTCAGTTCAACAGTAGGGAAAGTGTTTGATTGCGTAGGGGTAAAAATGTGTATTCCCACTCCAATGAGTGCAACAGTAGGGAAAGTGTTAGATAGCGGAGGGGTAAAACTTACTTATCCCACTCCAGTGACTACAACAGTAGGGAAAGTGTACGACAGCGGAGGGGTAAAACTTACTATTCCCAATCCAGTGAGTGTAACAGTAGGCAAAGTGTTGGATAGCAGAGGGGTAAAAATTACTATTCCCATTCCAGTGAGTGTAACAGTAGGGAAAGTTTTGGATATCGGAGAGGTAAAACTTACTATTCCCACTCCAGTCAGTTCAACAGTAGGGAAAGTGTTGGATTGCGTAGGGGTAAAAAACATGTATTCCCACTCCAATGAGTGCAACAATAGGGAAAGTATTGGATAGCGGAGGGGTAAAAATTACTATTCCCACTCCAGTCAGTGCAACAGTAGGGAAAGTGTTGGATTGCGTAGCGGTAAAAATAACTATTCCCACTACAATGAGTGCAACAGTAGGGAAAGTGTTGGATAGCGGAGGGGTAAAACTTACTATTCCCAGTCCAGTGAGTGCAATAGTAGGGAAAGTGTTGGATTGCGTAGGGGTAAAAATTACTATTCCCACTCCAGTGAGTGCAACAGTAGGGAAAGTGTTGGATTGCGTAGGGGTAAAACTTACTATTCCAACTCTAGTGAGTGTAACAGTAGGGAAAGTGTTTGATAGCAGAGGGGTAAAAATTACAATTCCCACTCGAATGAGTGCACCAGTAGGGAAAGTGTTGGATAGCGGAGAGGTAAAACGTACTATTCCCACTCCAGTCTGTTCAACAGTAGGGAAAGTGTTGAATTGTGTAGGGGTAAAAATTTCTATTCCCACTCCAATTAGTGCAACAGTAGGGAAAGTGTTGGATAGCAGAGGGGTATAAATTACTATTCCAGCTCAAATGAGTGCAACAGTAGGGAAAGTGTTGGATAGCGGAGAGGTAAAACTTACTATTCCCACTCCAGTGAGTGCAACAGTAGGGAAAGTGTTGGATAGCAGAGGGGTAAAACTTACTATTCCCACTCCAGTCAGCGTAACAGTAGAGAAAGTGTTGGATGGCGTAGGGGTAAAAATAACTATTCCCACCCGAATGAGTGCAACAGTAGGGAAAGTGTTGGATAGAGGAGGGGTAAAACTTACTATTCCCACTCCAGTGAGTGCAACAGTAGGGAAAGTGTTGGATTGCGTAGGGGTAAAAATTACTTTTCCCACTCCAGTGAGTGCAACAGTAGGGAAAGTGTTGGATTGCATAGGGGAAAAATTACTATTCCAACTCAAATGAGTGCAACAGTAGGGAAAGTGTTGGATAGCAGAGAGGTAAAAATTACTATTCCCACTCCAGTGAGTGCAACAGTAGAGAAAGTGTTAGATAGCGGAGGGGTAAAACTTACTATTCCAACTCCAGTGAGTGCAACAGTAGGGAAAGTGTTGGATAGTGGAGGGGTAAATTTTACCAGTCCCACTCCAGTCAGCGCAACAGTAGGGAAACTGTTGGATTGCGCAGGTGTAAAAATTACTATTCCCAATCCAATGAGTGCAACAGTAGGGAAAGTGTTGGATTGCGGAGGGGTAAAACTTACTATTCCCACTCCAGTGAGTGCAACAGTAGGGAAAGTGTTAGATTGCGTAGGGGTAAAAATGACTATTCCCACTCCAGTGAGTGCAACAGTAGGGAAAGTGTTGGATTGTGTAGAGGTAAAAATTACTATTCCCACTCAAATGAGTGCAGCAGTAGGGAAAGTGTTGGATAGCGGAGAGGTAAAACTTACTATTCCCACTCCAATGAGTGCAACAGTAGGGAAAGTGTTAGATTGAATAGGGGTAAACATTACTATTCCCACTCCAGTGAGTGTAACAGTAGCGAAAGTGTTGAATAGCAGAGGGGTAAAAATCACTATTCCCAATTGAATGAGTCCAACAGTAGGGAAAGTGTTGGATAGCGGAGAGGTAAAACTTACTATTCCCACTCCAGTCAGTTCAACAGTAGGGAAAGTGTTGTATTGTGTACAGGTAAAAATTTCTATTCCCACTCCAATGAGTGCAACAGTAGGGAGAGTGTTGGATAGCGGAGGGGTAAAACTTACTATTCCCGCTCCAGTGAGTACAACAGTCGGGAAAGTGTTTGACAGCGGAGGGGTAAACCTTACTATTCCCACTCCAGTGAGTGTAACAGTAGGGAAGGTGTTGAATAGCAGAGGGGTAAAAATTATTATTCCCACTAGAATGAGTGCAACAGTAGGGAAAGTGTTGGATAGCGGAGAGGTAAAACTTACTATTCCCACTCCAGTCAGTTCAACAGTAGGGAAAGTGTTGGATTGCTTGGGGTAAACATTTCTATTCTCACGCCAATGAGTGTAACAGTAGGGAAAGTGTTGGATTGCGTAGGGGTAAAAATTACTATTCCCACTCAAATGAGTGCAACGGTAGGGAAAGTGTTGGATAACGGAGGGATAAAACTTACTTATCCCACTCCAGTGAGTACAACAATAGGGAAAGTGTTCGACAGCGGAGGGGTAAAACTTACTATTCCCACTCCAGTGAGTGTAACAGTAGGCAAAGTGTTGGATAGCAGAGGGGTAAAAATTACTATTCCCACTCGAATGAGTGCAACAGTAGGGAAAGTGTTGGATAGCGGAGAGGTAAAACGTACTATTCCCACTCCAGTCAGTTCAACAGTAGGGAAAGTGTTTGATTGCGTAGGGGTAAAAATTTCTATTCCCACTTCAATGAGTGCAACAGTAGGGAAAGTGTTGGATAGCAGAGGGGTAAAACTTACTAATCCCACTCGAATGAGTGCAACAGTAGGGAAAGTGTTGGATAGCGGAGAGGTAAAACTTACTATTCCCACTCCAGTCAGTTCAACTGTAGGGAAAGTGTTGGATTGCGTAGGGGTAAAAATTTCTATTCCCACTTCAATGAGTGCAACAGTAGGGAAAGTGTTGGATAGCAGAGGGGTAAAACTTACTAATCCCACTCCAATGAGTGCAACAGTAGGGAAAGTGTTGGATTGCATAGGGGTAAAAATTACTATTCCCACTCAAATGAGTGCAACAGTAGGGAAAGTTTTGGATAGCGGAGGGGTAAAACTTACTTATCCCACTACAGTGAGTACAACAGTAAGGAAAGTGTTCGACAGCGGAGGGGTAAAACTTACTATTTCCACTCCAGTGAGTGCAACATTAGGCAAAGTGTTGGATAGCAGAGGGGTAAAAATTACTATTCCCACTCGAATGAGTGCAACAGTAGGGAAAGTGTTGGATAGCGGACAGGTAAAACTTACTATTTCCACTCCAGTCAGTTCAACAGTAGGGAAAGTGTTTGATTGCGTAGGGGTAAAAATGTGTATTCCCACTCCAATGAGTGCAACAGTAGGGAAAGTGTTAGATAGCGGAGGGGTAAAACTTACTTATCCCACTCCAGTGACTACAACAGTAGGGAAAGTGTACGACAGCGGAGGGGTAAAACTTACTATTCCCAATCCAGTGAGTGTAACAGTAGGCAAAGTGTTGGATAGCAGAGGGTTAAAAATTACTATTCCCATTCCAGTGAGTGTAACAGTAGGGAAAGTTTTGGATAGCGGAGAGGTAAAACTTACTATTCCCACTCCAGTCAGTTCAACAGTAGGGAAAGTGTTGGATTGCGTAGGGGTAAAAAACATGTATTCCCACTCCAATGAGTGCAACAATAGGGAAAGTATTGGATAGCGGAGGGTAAAAATTACTATTCCCACTCCAGTCAGTGCAACAGTAGGGAAAGTGTTGGATTGCGTAGCGGTAAAAATAACTATTCCCACTACAATGAGTGCAACAGTAGGGAAAGTGTTGGATAGCGGAGGGGTAAAACTTACTATTCCCAGTCCAGTGAGTGCAATAGTAGGGAAAGTGTTGGATTGCGTAGGGGTAAAAATTACTATTCCCACTCCAGTGAGTGCAACAGTAGGGAAAGTGTTGGATTGCGTAGGGGTAACAATTACTATTCCCACTCAAATGAGTGCACCAGTAGGGAAAGTGGTTGGATAGCGGAGGGGTAAAACTTACTATTCCCACTCTAGTGAGTGTAACAGTAGGGAAAGTGTTTGATAGCAGAGGGGTAAAAATTACAATTCCCACTCGAATGAGTGCACCAGTAGGGAAAGTGTTGGATAGCGGAGAGGTAAAACTTACTATTCCCACTCCAGTCTGTTCAACAGTAGGGAAAGTGTTGAATTGTGTAGGGGTAAAAATTTCTATTCCCACTCCAATGAGTGCAACAGTAGGGAAAGTGTTGGATAGCAGAGGGGTATAAATTACTATTCCAGCTCAAATGAGTGCAACAGTAGGGAAAGTGTTGGATAGCGGAGAGGTAAAACTTACTATTCCCACTCCAGTGAGTGCAACAGTAGGGAAAGTGTTGGATAGCAGAGGGGTAAAACTTACTATTCCCACTCCAGTCAGCGTAACAGTAGAGAAAGTGTTGGATGGCGTAGGGGTAAAAATAACTATTCCCACCCTAATGAGTGCAACAGTAGGGAAAGTGTTGGATAGAGGAGGGGTAAAACTTACTATTCCCACTCCAGTGAGTGCAACAGTAGGGAAAGTGTTGGATTGCGTAGGGGTAAAAATTACTTTTCCCACTCCAGTGAGTGCAACAGTAGGGGATAAAGTGTTGGATTGCATAGGGGAAAAAATTACTATTCCAACTCAAATGAGTGCAACAGTAGGGAAAGTGTTGGATAGCAGAGAGGTAAAAATTACTATTCCCACTCCAGTGAGTGCAACAGTAGAGAAAGTGTTAGATAGCGGAAGGGTAAAACTTACTATTCCAACTCCAGTGAGTGCAACAGTAGGGAAAGTGTTGGATAGTGGAGGGGTAAATTTTACCAGTCCCACTCCAGTCAGCGCAACAGTAGGGAAACTGTTGGATTGCGCAGGTGTAAAAATTACTATTCCCACTCCAATGAGTGCAACAGTAGGGAAAGTGTTGGATTGCGGAGGGGTAAAACTTACTATTCCCACTCCAGTGAGTACAACAGTAGGGAAAGTGTTAGATTGCGTAGGGGTAAAAATTACTATTCCCACTCCAGTGAGTGCAACAGTAGGGAAAGTGTTGGATTGTGTAGAGGTAAAAATTACTATTCCCACTCAAATGAGTGCAGCAGTAGGGAAAGTGTTGGATAGCGGAGGGGTAAAACTTAATATTCCCACTCCAATGAGTGCAACAGTAGGGAAAGTGTTAGATTGAATAGGGGTAAAAATTACTATTCCCACTCCAGTGAGTGTAACAGTAGCGAAAGTGTTGAATAGCAGAGGGGTAAAAATCACTATTCCCAATTGAATGAGTCCAACAGTAGGGAAAGTGTTGGATAGCGGAGAGGTAAAACTTACTATTCCCACTCCAGTCAGTTCAACAGTAGGGAAAGTGTTGTATTGTGTACAGGTAAAAATTTCTATTCCCACTCCAATGAGTGCAACAGTAGGGAGAGTGTTGGATAGCGGAGGGGTAAAACTTACTATTCCCGCTCCAGTGAGTACAACAGTCGGGAAAGTGTTCGACAGCGGAGGGGTAAACCTTACTATTCCCACTCCAGTGAGTGTAACAGTAGGGAAGGTGTTGAATAGCAGAGGGGTAAAAATTATTATTCCCACTAGAATGAGTGCAACAGTAGGGAAAGTGTTGGATAGCGGAGAGGTAAAACTTACTATTCCCACTCCAGTCAGTTCAACAGTAGGGAAAGTGTTGGATTGCTTGGGGTAAACATTTCTATTCCCACGCCAGTGAGTGTAACAGTAGGGAAAGTGTTGGATTGCGTAGGGGTAAAAATTACTATTCCCACTCAAATGAGTGCAACAGTAGGGAAAGTGTTGGATAACGGAGGGATAAAACTTACTTATCCCACTCCAGTGAGTACAACAATAGGGAAAGTGTTCGACAGCGGAGGGGTAAAACTTACTATTCCCACTCCAGTGAGTGTAACAGTAGGCAAAGTGTTGGATAGCAGAGGGGTAAAAATTACTATTCCCACTCGAATGAGTGCAACAGTAGGGAAAGTGTTGGATAGCGGAGAGGTAAAACGTACTATTCCCACTTCAGTCAGTTCAACAATAGGGAAAGTGTTGGATTGCGTAGGGGTAAAAATTTCTATTCCCACTTCAATGAGTGCAACAGTAGGGAAAGTGTTGGATAGCAGAGGGGTAAAACTTACTAATCCCACTCGAATGAGTGCAACAGTAGGGAAAGTGTTGGATAGCGGAGAGGTAAAACTTACTATTCCCACTCCAGTCAGTTCAACTGTAGGGAAAGTGTTGGATTGCGTAGGGGTAAAAATTTCTATTCCCACTTCAATGAGTGCAACAGTAGGGAAAGTGTTGGATAGCAGAGGGGTAAAACTTACTAATCCCACTCCAATGAGTGCAACAGTAGGGAAAGTGTTGGATTGCATAGGGGTAAAAATTACTATTCCCACTCAAATGAGTGCAACAGTAGGGAAAGTTTTGGATAGCGGAGGGGTAAAACTTACTTATCCCACTACAGTGAGTACAACAGTAAGGAAAGTGTTCGACAGCGGAGGGGTAAAACTTACTATTTCCACTCCAGTGAGTGCAACATTAGGCAAAGTGTTGGATAGTAGAGGGTTAAAAATTACTATTCCCACTCGAATGAGTGGAACAGTAGGGAAAGTGTTGGATAGCGGACAGGTAAAATTTACTATTTCCACTCCAGTCAGTTCAACAGTAGGGAAAGTGTTTGATTGCGTAGGGGTAAAAATGTGTATTCCCACTCCAATGAGTGCAACAGTAGGGAAAGTGTTAGATAGCGGAGGGGTAAAACTTACTTATCCCACTCCAGTGACTACAACAGTAGGGAAAGTGTACGACAGCGGAGGGGTAAAACTTACTATTCCCAATCCAGTGAGTGTAACATTAGGCAAAGTGTTGGATAGCAGAGGGGTAAAAATTACTATTCCCATTCCAGTGAGTGTAACAGTAGGGAAAGTTTTGGATAGCGGAGAGGTAAAACTTACTATTCCCACTCCAGTCAGTTCAACAGTAGGGAAAGTGTTGGATTGCGTAGGGGTAAAAACATGTATTCCCACTCCAATGAGTGCAACAATAGGGAAAGTATTGGATAGCGGAGGGGTAAAAATTACTATTCCCACTCCAGTCAGTGCAACAGTAGGGAAAGTGTTGGATTGCGTAGCGGTAAAAATAACTATTCCCACTACAATGAGTGCAACAGTAGGGAAAGTGTTGGATAGCGGAGGGGTAAAACTTACTATTCCCAGTCCAGTGAGTGCAATAGTAGGGAAAGTGTTGGATTGCGTAGGGGTAAAAATTACTATTCCCACTCAAGTGAGTGCAACAGTAGGGAAAGTGTTGGATTGCGTAGGGGTAACAATTACTATTCCCACTCAAATGAGTGCACCAGTAGGGAAAGTGGTTGGATAGCGGAGGGGTAAAACTTACTATTCCCACTCTAGTGAGTGTAACAGTAGGGAAAGTGTTTGATAGCAGAGGGATAAAAATTACAATTCCCACTCGAATGAGTGCACCAGTAGGGAAAGTGTTGGATAGCGGAGAGGTAAAACGTACTATTCCCACTCCAGTCTGTT
This sequence comes from Calotriton arnoldi, assembly GCA_963921515.1. NCBI lineage: Eukaryota > Metazoa > Chordata > Amphibia > Caudata > Salamandridae > Calotriton > Calotriton arnoldi. Next base: position 2,318,111 of record CAWUFW010000857.1, read on the forward strand.
CAACAGTAGGGAAAGTGTTGAATTGTGTAGGGGTAACAATTTCTATTCCCACTCCAATGAGTGCAACAGTAGGGAAAGTGTTGGATAGCAGAGGGGTATAAATTACTATTCCAGCTCAAATGAGTGCAACAGTAGGGAAAGTGTTGGATAGCGGAGAGGTAAAACTTACTATTCCCACTCCAGTGAGTGCAACAGTAGGGAAAGTGTTGGATAGCAGAGGGGTAAAACTTACTATTCCCACTCCAGTCAGCGTAACAGTAGAGAAAGTGTTGAATGGTTTAGGGGTAAAAATAACTATTCCCACCCGAATGAGTGCAACAGTAGGGAAAGTGTTGGATAGAGGAGGGGTAAAACTTACTATTCCCACTCCAGGGAGTGCAACAGTAGGGAAAGTGTTGGATTGCGTACGGGTAAAAATTACTTTTCCCACTCCAGTGAGTGCAACAGTAGGGAAAGTGTTGGATAGAGGAGGGGTAAAACTTACTATTCCCACTCCAGTGAGTGCAACAGTAGGGAAAGTGTTGGATTGCGTAGGGGTAAAACTTACTATTCCCACTCCAGTCAGCGTAACAGTAGAGAAAGTGTTGGATGGCGTAGGGGTAAAAATAACTATTCCCACCCGAATGAGTGCAACAGTAGGGAAAGAGTTGGATAGAGGAGGGGTAAAACTTACTATTCCCACTCCAGTGAGTGCAACAGTAGGGAAAGTGTAGGATTGCATAGGGGAAAAATTACTATTCCAACTCAAATGAGTGCAACAGTAGGGAAAGTGTTGGATAGCAGAGAGGTAAAAATTACTATTCCCACTCCAGTGAGTGCAACAGTAGAGAAAGTGTTAGATAGCGGAGGGGTAAAACTTACTATTCCAACTCCAGTGAGTGCAACAGTAGGGAAAGTGTTGGATAGTGGAGGGGTAAATTTTACCAGTCCCACTCCAGTCAGCGCAACAGTAGGGAAACTGTTGGATTGCGCAGGTGTAAAAATTACTATTCCAACTCCAATGAGTGCAACAGTAGGGAAAGTGTTGGATTGCGGAGGGGTAAAACTTACTATTCCCACTCCAGTGAGTGCAACAGTAGGGAAAGTGTTAGATTGCGTAGGGGTAAAAATGACTATTCCCACTCCAGTGAGTGCAACAGTAGGGAAAGTGTTGGATTGTGTAGAGGTAAAAATTACTATTCCCACTCAAATGAGTGCAGCAGTAGGGAAAGTGTTGGATAGCGGAGGGGTAAAACTTACTATTCCCACTCCAATGAGTGCAACAGTAGGGAAAGTGTTAGATTGAATAGGGGTAAACATTACTATTCCCACTCCAGTGAGTGTAACAGTAGCGAAAGTGTTGAATAGCAGAGGGGTAAAAATCACTATTCCCAATTGAATGAGTCCAACAGTAGGGAAAGTGTTGGATAGCGGAGAGGTAAAACTTACTATTCCCACTCCAGTCAGTTCAACAGTAGGGAAAGTGTTGTATTGTGTTCAGGTAAAAATTTCTATTCCCACTCCAATGAGTGCAACAGTAGGGAGAGTGTTGGATAGCGGAGGGGTAAAACTTACTATTCCCGCTCCAGTGAGTACAACAGTCGGGAAAGTGTTTGACAGCGGAGGGGTAAACCTTACTATTCCCACTTTAGTGAGTGTAACAGTAGGGAAGGTGTTGAATAGCAGAGGGGTAAAAATAATTATTCCCACTAGAATGAGTGCAACAGTAGGGAAAGTGTTGGATAGCGGAGAGGTAAAACTTACTATTCCCACTCCAGTCAGTTCAACAGTAGGGAAAGTGTTGGATTGCTTGGGGTAAACATTTCTATTCCCACGCCAATGAGTGTAACAGTAGGGAAAGTGTTGGATTGCGTAGGGGTAAAAATTACTATTTCCACTCGAATGAGTGCAACAGTAGGGAAAGTGTTGGATAACGGAGGGATAAAACTTACTTATCCCACTCCAGTGAGTACAACAATAGGGAAAGTGTTCGACAGCGGAGGGGTAAAACTTACTATTCCCACTCCAGTGAGTGTAACAGTAGGCAAAGTGTTGGATAGCAGAGGGGTAAAAATTACTATTCCCACTCGAATGAGTGCAACAGTAGGGAAAGTGTTGGATAGCGGAGAGGTAAAACGTACTATTCCCACTCCAGTCAGTTCAACAGTAGGGAAAGTGTTGGATTGCGTAGGGGTAAAAATTTCTATTCCCACTTCAATGAGTGCAACAGTAGGGAAAGTGTTGGATAGCAGAGGGGTAAAACTTACTAATCCCACTCGAATGAGTGCAACAGTAGGGAAAGTGTTGGATAGCGGAGAGGTAAAACTTACTATTCCCACTCCAGTCAGTTCAACAGTAGGGAAAGTGTTGTATTGTGTACAGGTAAAAATTTCTATTCCCACTCCAATGAGTGCAACAGTAGGGAGAGTGTTGGATAGCGGAGGGGTAAAACTTACTATTCCCGCTCCAGTGAGTACAACAGTCGGGAAAGTGTTCGACAGCGGAGGGGTAAACCTTACTATTCCCACTCCAGTGAGTGTAACAGTAGGGAAGGTGTTGAATAGCAGAGGGGTAAAAATTATTATTTCCACTAGAATGAGTGCAACAGTAGGGAAAGTGTTGGATAGCGGAGAGGTAAAACTTACTATTCCCACTCCAGTCAGTTCAACAGTAGGGAAAGTGTTGGATTGCTTGGGGTAAACATTTCTATTCCCACGCCAGTGAGTGTAACAGTAGGGAAAGTGTTGGATTGCGTAGGGGTAAAATTACTATTCCCACTCAAATGAGTGCAACAGTAGGGAAAGTGTTGGATAACGGAGGGATAAAACTTACTTATCCCACTCCAGTGAGTACAACAATAGGGAAAGTGTTCGACAGCGGAGGGGTAAAACTTACTATTCCCACTCCAGTGAGTGTAACAGTAGGCAAAGTGTTGGATAGCAGAGGGGTAAAATTACTATTCCCACTCGAATGAGTGCAACAGTAGGGAAAGTGTTGGATAGCGGAGAGGTAAAACGTACTATTCCCACTTCAGTCAGTTCAACAGTAGGGAAAGTGTTGGATTGCGTAGGGGTAAAAATTTCTATTCCCACTTCAATGAGTGCAACAGTAGGGAAAGTGTTGGATAGCAGAGGGGTAAAACTTACTAATCCCACTCGAATGAGTGCAACAGTAGGGAAAGTGTTGGATAGCGGAGAGGTAAAACTTACTATTCCCACTCCAGTCAGTTCAACTGTAGGGAAAGTGTTGGATTGCGTAGGGGTAAAAATTTCTATTCCCACTTCAATGAGTGCAACAGTAGGGAAAGTGTTGGATAGCAGAGGGGTAAAACTTACTAATCCCACTCCAATGAGTGCAACAGTAGGGAAAGTGTTGGATTGCATAGGGGTAAAAATTACTATTCCCACTCAAATGAGTGCAACAGTAGGGAAAGTTTTGGATAGCGGAGGGGTAAAACTTACTTATCCCACTACAGTGAGTACAACAGTAAGGAAAGTGTTCGACAGCGGAGGGGTAAAACTTACTATTTCCACTCCAGTGAGTGCAACATTAGGCAAAGTGTTGGATAGCAGAGGGTTAAAATTACTATTCCCACTCGAATGAGTGGAACAGTAGGGAAAGTGTTGGATAGCGGACAGGTAAAATTTACTATTTCCACTCCAGTCAGTTCAACAGTAGGGAAAGTGTTTGATTGCGTAGGGGTAAAAATGTGTATTCCCACTCCAATGAGTGCAACAGTAGGGAAAGTGTTAGATAGCGGAGGGGTAAAACTTACTTATCCCACTCCAGTGACTACAACAGTAGGGAAAGTGTACGACAGCGGAGGGGTAAAACTTACTATTCCCAATCCAGTGAGTGTAACAGTAGGCAAAGTGTTGGATAGCAGAGGGGTAAAAATTACTATTCCCATTCCAGTGAGTGTAACAGTAGGGAAAGTTTTGGATAGCGGAGAGGTAAAACTTACTATTCCCACTCCAGTCAGTTCAACAGTAGGGAAAGTGTTGGATTGCGTAGGGGTAAAAAACATGTATTCCCACTCCAATGAGTGCAACAATAGGGAAAGTATTGGATAGCGGAGGGGTAAAAATTACTATTCCCACTCCAGTCAGTGCAACAGTAGGGAAAGTGTTGGATTGCGTAGCGGTAAAAATAACTATTCCCACTACAATGAGTGCAACAGTAGGGAAAGTGTTGGATAGCGGAGGGGTAAAACTTACTATTCCCAGTCCAGTGAGTGCAATAGTAGGGAAAGTGTTGGATTGCGTAGGGGTAAAAATTACTATTCCCACTCAAGTGAGTGCAACAGTAGGGAAAGTGTTGGATTGCGTAGGGGTAACAATTACTATTCCCACTCAAATGAGTGCACCAGTAGGGAAAGTGGTTGGATAGCGGAGGGGTAAAACTTACTATTCCCACTCTAGTGAGTGTAACAGTAGGGAAAGTGTTTGATAGCAGAGGGATAAAAATTACAATTCCCACTCGAATGAGTGCACCAGTAGGGAAAGTGTTGGATAGCGGAGAGGTAAAACGTACTATTCCCACTCCAGTCTGTTCAACAGTAGGGAAAGTGTTGACTTGTGTAGGGGTAACAATTTCTATTCCCACTCCAATGAGTGCAACAGTAGGGAAAGTGTTGGATAGCAGAGGGGTATAAATTACTATTCCAGCTCAAATGAGTGCAACAGTAGGGAAAGTGTTGGATAGCGGAGAGGTAAAACTTACTATTCCCACTCCAGTGAGTGCAACAGTAGGGAAAGTGTTGGATAGCAGAGGGGTAAAACTTACTATTCCCACTCCAGTCAGCGTAACAGTAGAGAAAGTGTTGAATGGTTTAGGGGTAAAAATAACTATTCCCACCCAAATGAGTGCAACAGTAGGGAAAGTGTTGGATAGAGGAGGGGTAAAACTTACTATTCCCACTCCAGGGAGTGCAACAGTAGGGAAAGTGTTGGATTGCGTACGGGTAAAAATTACTTTTCCCACTCCAGTGAGTGCAACAGTAGGGAAAGTGTTGGATAGAGGAGGGGTAAAACTTACTATTCCCACTCCAGTGAGTGCAACAGTAGGGAAAGTGTTGGATTGCGTAGGGGTAAAACTTACTATTCCCACTCCAGTCAGCGTAACAGTAGAGAAAGTGTTGGATGGCGTAGGGGTAAAAATAACTATTCCCACCCGAATGAGTGCAACAGTAGGGAAAGAGTTGGATAGAGGAGGGGTAAAACTTACTATTCCCACTCCAGTGAGTGCAACAGTAGGGAAAGTGTTGGATTGCATAGGGGAAAAAATTACTATTCCAACTCAAATGAGTGCAACAGTAGGGAAAGTGTTGGATAGCAGAGAGGTAAAAATTACTATTCCCACTCCAGTGAGTGCAACAGTAGAGAAAGTGTTAGATAGCGGAGGGGTAAAACTTACTATTCCAACTCCAGTGAGTGCAACAGTAGGGAAAGTGTTGGATAGTGGAGGGTAAATTTTACCAGTCCCACTCCAGTCAGCGCAACAGTAGGGAAACTGTTGGATTGCGCAGGTGTAAAAATTACTATTCCAACTCCAATGAGTGCAACAGTAGGGAAAGTGTTGGATTGCGGAGGGGTAAAACTTACTATTCCCACTCCAGTGAGTGCAACAGTAGGGAAAGTGTTAGATTGCGTAGGGGTAAAAATGACTATTCCCACTCCAGTGAGTGCAACAGTAGGGAAAGTGTTGGATTGTGTAGAGGTAAAAATTACTATTCCCACTCAAATGAGTGCAGCAGTAGGGAAAGTGTTGGATAGCGGAGGGGTAAAACTTACTATTCCCACTCCAATGAGTGCAACAGTAGGGAAAGTGTTAGATTGAATAGGGGTAAACATTACTATTCCCACTCCAGTGAGTGTAACAGTAGCGAAAGTGTTGAATAGCAGAGGGGTAAAAATCACTATTCCCAATTGAATGAGTCCAACAGTAGGGAAAGTGTTGGATAGCGGAGAGGTAAAACTTACTATTCCCACTCCAGTCAGTTCAACAGTAGGGAAAGTGTTGTATTGTGTTCAGGTAAAAATTTCTATTCCCACTCCAATGAGTGCAACAGTAGGGAGAGTGTTGGATAGCGGAGGGGTAAAACTTACTATTCCCGCTCCAGTGAGTACAACAGTCGGGAAAGTGTTTGACAGCGGAGGGGTAAACCTTACTATTCCCACTTTAGTGAGTGTAACAGTAGGGAAGGTGTTGAATAGCAGAGGGGTAAAAATAATTATTCCCACTAGAATGAGTGCAACAGTAGGGAAAGTGTTGGATAGCGGAGAGGTAAAACTTACTATTCCCACTCCAGTCAGTTCAACAGTAGGGAAAGTGTTGGATTGCTTGGGGTAAACATTTCTATTCCCACGCCAATGAGTGTAACAGTAGGGAAAGTGTTGGATTGCGTAGGGGTAAAAATTACTATTTCCACTCAAATGAGTGCAACAGTAGGGAAAGTGTTGGATAACGGAGGGATAAAACTTACTTATCCCACTCCAGTGAGTACAACAATAGGGAAAGTGTTCGACAGCGGAGGGGTAAAACTTACTATTCCCACTCCAGTGAGTGTAACAGTAGGCAAAGTGTTGGATAGCAGAGGGGTAAAAATTACTATTCCCACTCGAATGAGTGCAACAGTAGGGAAAGTGTTGGATAGCGGAGAGGTAAAACGTACTATTCCCACTCCAGTCAGTTCAACAGTAGGGAAAGTGTTGGATTGCGTAGGGGTAAAAATTTCTATTCCCAATTCAATGAGTGCAACAGTAGGGAAAGTGTTGGATAGCAGAGGGGTAAAACTTACTAATCCCACTCGAATGAGTGCAACAGTAGGGAAAGTGTTGGATAGCGGAGAGGTAAAACTTACTATTCCCACTCCAGTCAGTTCAACTGTAGGGAAAGTGTTGGATTGCGTAGGGGTAAAAATTTCTATTCCCACTTCAATGAGTGCAACAGTAGGGAAAGTGTTGGATAGCAGAGGGGTAAAACTTACTAATCCCACTCCAATGAGTGCAACAGTAGGGAAAGTGTTGGATTGCATAGGGGTAAAAATTACTATTCCCACTCAAATGAGTGCAACAGTAGGGAAAGTTTTGGATAGCGGAGGGGTAAAACTTACTTATCCCACTACAGTGAGTACAACAGTAAGGAAAGTGTTCGACAGCGGAGGGGTAAAACTTACTATTTCCACTCCAGTCAGTGCAACAGTAGGCAAAGTGTTGGATAGCAGAGGGGTAAAAATTACTATTCCCACTCGAATGAGTGCAACAGTAGGGAAAGTGTTGGATAGCGGACAGGTAAAACTTACTATTTCCACTCCAGGCAGTTCAACAGTAGGGAAAGTGTTTGATTGCGTAGGGTTAAAAATGTGTATTCCCACTCCAATGAGTGCAACAGTAGGGAAAGTGTTAGATAGCGGAGGGGTAAAACTTACTTATCCCACTCCAGTGACTACAACAGTAGGGAAAGTGTACGACAGCGGAGGGGTAAAACGTACTATTCCCAATCCAGTGAGTGTAACAGTAGGCAAAGTGTTGGATAGCAGAGGGGTAAAAATTACTATTCCCATTCCAGTGAGTGTAACAGTAGGGAAAGTTTTGGACAGCGGAGAGGTAAAACTTACTATTCCCACTCCAGTCAGTTCAACAGTAGGGAAAGTGTTGGATTGCGTAGGGGTAAAAAACATGTATTCCCACTCCAATGAGTGCAACAATAGGGAAAGTATTGGATAGCGGAGGGGTAAAAATTACTATTCCCACTCCAGTCAGTGCAACAGTAGGGAAAGTGTTGGATTGCGTAGCGGTAAAAATAACTATTCCCACTACAATGAGTGCAACAGTAGGGAAAGTGTTGGATAGCGGAGGGGTAAAACTTACTATTCCCAGTCCAGTGAGTGCAATAGTAGGGAAAGTGTTGGATTGCGTAGGGGTAAAAATTACTATTCCCACTCCAGTGAGTGCAACAGTAGGGAAAGTGTTGGATTGCGTAGGGGTAACAATTACTATTCCCACTCAAATGAGTGCACCAGTAGGGAAAGTGGTTGGATAGCGGAGGGGTAAAACTTACTATTCCCACTCCAGTGAGTGTAACAGTAGCGAAAGTGTTGAATAGCAGAGGGGTAAAAATCACTATTCCCAATTGAATGAGTCCAACAGTAGGGAAAGTGTTGGATAGCGGAGAGGTAAAACTTACTATTCCCACTCCAGTCAGTTCAACAGTAGGGAAAGTGTTGTATTGTGTACAGGTAAAAATTTCTATTCCCACTCCAATGAGTGCAACAGTAGGGAGAGTGTTGGATAGCGGAGGGGTAAAACTTACTATTCCCGCTCCAGTGAGTACAACAGTCGGGAAAGTGTTTGACAGCGGAGGGGTAAACCTTACTATTCCCACTCCAGTGAGTGTAACAGTAGGGAAGGTGTTGAATAGCAGAGGGGTAAAAATTATTATTCCCACTAGAATGAGTGCAACAGTAGGGAAAGTGTTGGATAGCGGAGAGGTAAAACTTACTATTCCCACTCCAGTCAGTTCAACAGTAGGGAAAGTGTTGGATTGCTTGGGGTAAACATTTCTATTCCCACGCCAATGAGTGTAACAGTAGGGAAAGTGTTGGATTGCGTAGGGGTAAAAATTACTATTCCCACTCAAATGAGTGCAACAGTATGGAAAGTGTTGGATAACGGAGGGATAAAACTTACTTATCCCACTCCAGTGAGTACAACAATAGGGAAAGTGTTCGACAGCGGAGGGGTAAAACTTACTATTCCCACTCCAGTGAGTGTAACAGTAGGCAAAGTGTTGGATAGCAGAGGGGTAAAAATTACTATTCCCACTCGAATGAGTGCAACAGTAGGGAAAGTGTTGGATAGCGGAGAGGTAAAACGTACTATTCCCACTCCAGTCAGTTCAACATTAGGGAAAGTGTTGGATTGCGTAGGGGTAAAAATTTCTATTCCCACTTCAATGAGTGCAACAGTAGGGAAAGTGTTGGATAGCAGAGGGGTAAAACTTACTAATCCCACTCGAATGAGTGCAACAGTAGGGAAAGTGTTGGATTGCATAGGGGTAAAAATTACTATTCCCACTCAAATGAGTGCAACAGTAGGGAAAGTTTTGGATAGCGGAGGGTAAAACTTACTTATCCCACTACAGTGAGTACAACAGTAAGGAAAGTGTTCGACAGCGGAGGGGTAAAACTTACTATTTCCACTCCAGTGAGTGCAACAGTAGGCAAAGTGTTGGATAGCAGAGGGGTAAAAATTACTATTCCCACTCGAATGAGTGCAACAATAGGGAAAGTGTTGGATAGCGGACAGGTAAAACTTACTATTTCCACTCCAGTCAGTTCAACAGTAGGGAAAGTGTTTGATTGCGTAGGGGTAAAAATGTGTATTCCCACTCCAATGAGTGCAACAGTAGGGAAAGTGTTAGATAGCGGATGGGTAAAACTTACTTATCCCACTCCAGTGACTACAACAGTAGGGAAAGTGTACGACAGCGGAGGGGTAAAACTTACTATTCCCAATCCAGTGAGTGTAACAGTAGGCAAAGTGTTGGATAGCAGAGGGTTAAAAATTACTATTCCCATTCCAGTGAGTGTAACAGTAGGGAAAGTTTTGGATAGCGGAGAGGTAAAACTTACTATTCCCACTCCAGTCAGTTCAACAGTAGGGAAAGTGTTGGATTGCGTAGGGGTAAAAAACATGTATTCCCACTCCAATGAGTGCAACAATAGGGAAAGTATTGGATAGCGGAGGGGTAAAAATTACTATTCCCACTCCAGTCCATTCCCATTCCAGTGAGTGTAACAGTAGGGAAAGTTTTGGATAGCGGAGAGGTAAAACTTACTATTCCCACTCCAGTCAGTGCAACAGTAGGGAAAGTGTTGGATTGCGTAGCGGTAAAAATAACTATTCCCACTACAATGAGTGCAACAGTAGGGAAAGTGTTGGATAGCGGAGGGGTAAAACTTACTATTCAAAGTCCAGTGAGTGCAATAGTAGGGAAAGTGTTGGATTGCGTAGGGGTAAAAATTACTATTCCCACTCCAGTGAGTGCAACAGTAGGGAAAGTGTTGGATTGCGTAGGGGTAACAATTACTATTCCCACTCAAATGAGTGCACCAGTAGGGAAAGTGGTTGGATAGCGGAGGGGTAAAACTTACTATTCCCACTCTAGTGAGTGTAACAGTAGGGAAAGTGTTTGATAGCAGAGGGGTAAAAATTACAATTCCCACTCGAATGAGTGCACCAGTAGGGAAAGTGTTGGATAGCGGAGAGGTAAAACTTACTATTCCCACTCCAGTCTGTTCAACAGTAGGGAAAGTGTTGAATTGTGTAGGGGTAAAAATTTCTATTCCCACTCCAATGAGTGCAACAGTAGGGAAAGTGTTGGATAGCAGAGGGGTATAAATTACTATTCCAGCTCAAATGAGTGCAACAGTAGGGAAAGTGTTGGATAGCGGAGAGGTAAAACTTACTATTCCCACTCCAGTGAGTGCAACAGTAGGGAAAGTGTTGGATAGCAGAGGGGTAAAACTTACTATTCCCACTCCAGTCAGCGTAACAGTAGAGAAAGCGTTGGATGGCGTAGGGGTAAAAATAACTATTCCCACCCGAATGAGTGCAACAGTAGGGAAAGTGTTGGATAGAGGAGGGGTAAAACTTACTATTCCCACTCCAGTGAGTGCAACAGTAGGGAAAGTGTTGGATTGCGTAGGGGTAAAAATTACTTTTCCCACTCCAGTGAGTGCAACAGTAGGGAAAGTGTTGGATTGCATAGGGGAAAAAATTACTATTCCAACTCAAATGAGTGCAACAGTAGGGAAAGTGTTGGATAGCAGAGAGGTAAAAATTACTATTCCCACTCCAGTGAGTGCAACAGTAGAGAAAGTGTTAGATAGCGGAGGGGTAAAACTTACTATTCCAACTCCAGTGAGTGCAACAGTAGGGAAAGTGTTGGATAGTGGAGGGGTAAATTTTACCAGTCCCACTCCAGTCAGCGCAACAGTAGGGAAACTGTTGGATTGCGCAGGTGTAAAAATTACTATTCCCACTCCAATGAGTGCAACAGTAGGGAAAGTGTTGGATTGCGGAGGGGTAAAACTTACTATTCCCACTCCAGTGAGTGCAACAGTAGGGAAAGTGTTAGATTGCGTAGGGGTAAAAATGACTATTCCCACTCCAGTGAGTGCAACAGTAGGGAAAGTGTTGGATTGTGTATAGGTAAAAATTACTATTCCCACTCAAATGAGTGCAGCAGTAGGGAAAGTGTTGGATAGCGGAGGGGTAAAACTTACTATTCCCACTCCAATGAGTGCAACAGTAGGGAAAGTGTTAGATTGAATAGGGGTAAAAATTACTATTCCCACTCCAGTGAGTGTAACAGTAGCGAAAGTGTTGAATAGCAGAGGGGTAAAAATCACTATTCCCAATTGAATGAGTCCAACAGTAGGGAAAGTGTTGGATAGCGGAGAGGTAAAACTTACTATTCCCACTCCAGTCAGTTCAACAGTAGGGAAAGTGTTGTATTGTGTACAGGTAAAAATTTCTATTCCCACTCCAATGAGTGCAACAGTAGGGAGAGTGTTGGATAGCGGAGGGGTAAAACTTACTATTCCCGCTCCAGTGAGTACAACAGTCGGGAAAGTGTTCGACAGCGGAGGGTTAAACCTTACTATTCCCACTCCAGTGAGTGTAACAGTAGGGAAGGTGTTGAATAGCAGAGGGGTAAAAATTATTATTCCCACTAGAATGAGTGCAACAGTAGGGAAAGTGTTGGATAGCGGAGAGGTAAAACTTACTATTCCCACTCCAGTCAGTTCAACAGTAGGGAAAGTGTTGTATTGTGTACAGGTAAACATTTCTATTCCCACTCCAATGAGTGCAACAGTAGGGAAAGTGTTGGATTGCTTGGGGTAAACATTTCTATTCCCACGCCAGTGAGTGTAACAGTAGGGAAAGTGTTGGATTGCGTAGGGGTAAAAATTACTATTCCCACTCAAATGAGTGCAACAGTAGGGAAAGTGTTGGATAACGGAGGGATAAAACTTACTTATCCCACTCCAGTGAGTACAACAATAGGGAAAGTGTTCGACAGCGGAGGGGTAAAACTTACTATTCCCACTCCAGTGAGTGTAACAGTAGGCAAAGTGTTGGATAGCAGAGGGGTAAAAATTACTATTCCCACTCGAATGAGTGCAACAGTAGGGAAAGTGTTGGATAGCGGAGAGGTAAAACGTACTATTCCCACTCCAGTCAGTTCAACATTAGGGAAAGTGTTGGATTGCGTAGGGGTAAAAATTTCTATTCCCACTTCAATGAGTGCAACAGTAGGGAAAGTGTTGGATAGCAGAGGGGTAAAACTTACTAATCCCACTCCAATGAGTGCAACAGTAGGGAAAGTGTTGGATTGCATAGGGGTAAAAATTACTATTCCCACTCAAATGAGTGCAACAGTAGGGAAAGTTTTGGATAGCGGAGGGGTAAAACTTACTTATCCCACTACAGTGAGTACAACAGTAAGGAAAGTGTTCGACAGCGGAGGGGTAAAACTTACTATTTCCACTCCAGTCAGTGCAACAGTAGGCAAAGTGTTGGATAGCAGAGGGTAAAAATTACTATTCCCACTCGAATGAGTGCAACAGTAGGGAAAGTGTTGGATAGCGGACAGGTAAAACTTACTATTTCCACTCCAGTCAGTTCAACAGTAGGGAAAGTGTTTGATTGCGTAGGGGTAAAAATGTGTATTCCCACTCCAATGAGTGCAACAGTAGGGAAAGTGTTAGATAGCGGAGGGGTAAAACTTACTTATCCCACTCCAGTGACTACAACAGTAGGGAAAGTGTACGACAGCGGAGGGGTAAAACTTACTATTCCCAATCCAGTGAGTGTAACAGTAGGCAAAGTGTTGGATAGCAGAGGGGTAAAAATTACTATTCCCATTCCAGTGAGTGTAACAGTAGGGAAAGTTTTGGATAGCGGAGAGGTAAAACTTACTATTCCCACTCCAGTCAGTTCAACAGTAGGGAAAGTGTTGGATTGCGTAGGGGTAAAAAACATGTATTCCCACTCCAATGAGTGCAACAATAGGGAAAGTATTGGATAGCGGAGGGGTAAAAATTACTATTCCCACTCCAGTCAGTGCAACAGTAGGGAAAGTGTTGGATTGCGTAGCGGTAAAAATAACTATTCCCACTACAATGAGTGCAACAGTAGGGAAAGTGTTGGATAGCGGAGGGGTAAAACTTACTATTCCCAGTCCAGTGAGTGCAATAGTAGGGAAAGTGTTGGATTGCGTAGGGGTAAAAATTACTATTCCCACTCAAGTGAGTGCAACAGTAGGGAAAGTGTTGGATTGCGTAGGGGTAACAATTACTATTCCCACTCAAATGAGTGCACCAGTAGGGAAAGTGGTTGGATAGCGGAGGGGTAAAACTTACTATTCCCACTCTAGTGAGTGTAACAGTAGGGAAGGTGTTGAATAGCAGAGGGGTAAAAATTATTATTCCCACTAGAATGAGTGCAACAGTAGGGAAAGTGTTGGATAGCGGAGAGGTAAAACTTACTATTCCCACTCCAGTCAGTTCAACAGTAGGGAAAGTGTTGGATTGCTTGGGGTAAACATTTCTATTCCCACGCCAATGAGTGTAACAGTAGGGAAAGTGTTGGATTGCGTAGGGGTAAAAATTACTATTCCCACTCAAATGAGTGCAACAGTAGGGAAAGTGTTGGATAACGGAGGGATAAAACTTACTTATCCCACTCCAGTGAGTACAACAATAGGGAAAGCGTTCGACAGCGGAGGGGTAAAACTTACTATTCCCACTCCAGTGAGTGTAACAGTAGGCAAAGTGTTGGATAGCAGAGGGGTAAAAATTACTATTCCCACTCGAATGAGTGCAACAGTAGGGAAAGTGTTGGATAGCGGAGAGGTAAAACGTACTATTCCCACTCCAGTCAGTTCAACATTAGGGAAAGTGTTGGATTGCGTAGGGGTAAAAATTTCTATTCCCACTTCAATGAGTGCAACAGTAGGGAAAGTGTTGGATAGCAGAGGGGTAAAACTTACTAATCCCACTCGAATGAGTGCAACAGTAGGGAAAGTGTTGGATAGCGGAGAGGTAAAACTTACTATTCCCACTCTAGTCAGTTCAACTGTAGGGAAAGTGTTGGATTGCGTAGGGGTAAAAATTTCTATTCCCACTTCAATGATTGCAACAGTAGGGAAAGTGTTGGATAGCAGAGGGGTAAAACTTACTAATCCCACTCCAATGAGTGCAACAGTAGGGAAAGTGTTGGATTGCATAGGGGTAAAAATTACTATTCCCACTCAAATGAGTGCAACAGTAGGGAAAGTTTTGGATAGCGGAGGGGTAAAACTTACTTATCCCACTACAGTGAGTACAACAGTAAGGAAAGTGTTCGACAGCGGAGGGGTAAAACTTACTATTTCCACTCCAGTGAGTGCAACAGTAGGCAAAGTGTTGGATAGCAGAGGGGTAAAAATTACTATTCCCACTCGAATGAGTGCAACAGTAGGGAAAGTGTTGGATAGCGGACAGGTAAAACTTACTATTTCCACTCCAGTCAGTTCAACAGTAGGGAAAGTGTTTGATTGCGTAGGGGTAAAAATGTGTATTCCCACTCCAATGAGTGCAACAGTAGGGAAAGTGTTAGATAGCGGATGGGTAAAACTTACTTATCCCACTCCAGTGACTACAACAGTAGGGAAAGTGTACGACAGCGGAGGGGTAAAACTTACTATTCCCAATCCAGTGAGTGTAACAGTAGGCAAAGTGTTGGATAGCAGAGGGTTAAAAATTACTATTCCCATTCCAGTGAGTGTAACAGTAGGGAAAGTTTTGGATAGCGGAGAGGTAAAACTTACTATTCCCACTCCAGTCAGTTCAACAGTAGGGAAAGTGTTGGATTGCGTAGGGGTAAAAAACATGTATTCCCACTCCAATGAGTGCAACAATAGGGAAAGTATTGGATAGCGGAGGGGTAAAAATTACTATTCCCACTCCAGTCAGTGCAACAGTAGGGAAAGTGTTGGATTGCGTAGCGGTAAAAATAACTATTCCCACTACAATGAGTGCAACAGTAGGGAAAGTGTTGGATAGCGGAGGGGTAAAACTTACTATTCAAAGTCCAGTGAGTGCAATAGTAGGGAAAGTGTTGGATTGCGTAGGGGTAAAAATTACTATTCCCACTCCAGTGAGTGCAACAGTAGGGAAAGTGTTGGATTGCGTAGGGGTAACAATTACTATTCCCACTCAAATGAGTGCACCAGTAGGGAAAGTGGTTGGATAGCGGAGGGGTAAAACTTACTATTCCCACTCTAGTGAGTGTAACAGTAGGGAAAGTGTTTGATAGCAGAGGGGTAAAAATTACAATTCCCACTCGAATAAGTGCACCAGTAGGGAAAGTGTTGGATAGCGGAGAGGTAAAACTTACTATTCCCACTCCAGTCTGTTCAACAGTAGGGAAAGTGTTGAATTGTGTAGGGGTAAAAATTTCTATTCCCACTCCAATGAGTGCAACAGTAGGGAAAGTGTTGGATAGCAGAGGGGTATAAATTACTATTCCAGCTCAAATGAGTGCAACAGTAGGGAAAGTGTTGGATAGCGGAGAGGTAAAACTTACTATTCCCACTCCAGTGAGTGCAACAGTAGGGAAAGTGTTGGATAGCAGAGGGGTAAAACTTACTATTCCCACTCCAGTCAGCGTAACAGTAGAGAAAGCGTTGGATGGCGTAGGGGTAAAAATAACTATTCCCACCCGAATGAGTGCAACAGTAGGGAAAGTGTTGGATAGAGGAGGGGTAAAACTTACTATTCCCACTCCAGTGAGTGCAACAGTAGGGAAAGTGTTGGATTGCGTAGGGGTAAAAATTACTTTTCCCACTCCAGTGAGTGCAACAGTAGGGAAAGTGTTGGATTGCATAGGGGAAAAAATTACTATTCCAACTCAAATGAGTGCAACAGTAGGGAAAGTGTTGGATAGCAGAGAGGTAAAAATTACTATTCCCACTCCAGTGAGTGCAACAGTAGAGAAAGTGTTAGATAGCGGAGGGGTAAAACTTACTATTCCAACTCCAGTGAGTGCAACAGTAGGGAAAGTGTTGGATAGTGGAGGGTAAATTTTACCAGTCCCACTCCAGTCAGCGCAACAGTAGGGAAACTGTTGGATTGCGCAGGTGTAAAAATTACTATTCCCACTCCAATGAGTGCAACAGTAGGGAAAGTGTTGGATTGCGGAGGGGTAAAACTTACTATTCCCACTCCAGTGAGTGCAACAGTAGGGAAAGTGTTAGATTGCGTAGGGGTAAAAAGGACTATTCCCACTCCAGTGAGTGCAACAGTAGGGAAAGTGTTGGATTGAGTATAGGTAAAAATTACTATTCCCACTCAAATGAGTGCAGCAGTAGGGAAAGTGTTGGATAGCGGAGGGGTAAAACTTACTATTCCCACTCCAATGAGTGCAACAGTAGGGAAAGTGTTAGATTGAATAGGGGTAAAAATTACTATTCCCACTCCAGTGAGTGTAACAGTAGCGAAAGTGTTGAATAGCAGAGGGGTAAAAATCACTATTCCCAATTGAATGAGTCCAACAGTAGGGAAAGTGTTGGATAGCGGAGAGGTAAAACTTACTATTCCCACTCCAGTCAGTTCAACAGTAGGGAAAGTGTTGTATTGTGTACAGGTAAAAATTTCTATTCCCACTCCAATGAGTGCAACAGTAGGGAGAGTGTTGGATAGCGGAGGGGTAAAACTTACTATTCCCGCTCCAGTGAGTACAACAGTCGGGAAAGTGTTCGACAGCGGAGGGTTAAACCTTACTATTCCCACTCCAGTGAGTGTAACAGTAGGGAAGGTGTTGAATAGCAGAGGGGTAAAAATTATTATTCCCACTAGAATGAGTGCAACAGTAGGGAAAGTGTTGGATAGCGGAGAGGTAAAACTTACTATTCCCACTCCAGTCAGTTCAACAGTAGGGAAAGTGTTGTATTGTGTACAGGTAAAAATTTCTATTCCAACTCCAATGAGTGCAACAGTAGGGAAAGTGTTGGATTGCTTGGGGTAAACATTTCTATTCCCACGCCAGTGAGTGTAACAGTAGGGAAAGTGTTGGATTGCGTAGGGGTAAAAATTACTATTCCCACTCAAATGAGTGCAACAGTAGGGAAAGTGTTGGATAACGGAGGGATAAAACTTACTTATCCCACTCCAGTGAGTACAACAATAGGGAAAGTGTTCGACAGCGGAGGGGTAAAACTTACTATTCCCACTCCAGTGAGTGTAACAGTAGGCAAAGTGTTGGATAGCAGAGGGGTAAAAATTACTATTCCCACTCGAATGAGTGCAACAGTAGGGAAAGTGTTGGATAGCGGAGAGGTAAAACGTACTATTCCCACTCCAGTCAGTTCAACAGTAGGGAAAGAGCTGGATTGCGTAGGGGTAAAAATTTCTATTCCCACTTCAATGAGTGCAACAGTAGGGAAAGTGTTGGATAGCAGAGGGGTAAAACTTACTAATCCCACTCGAATGAGTGCAACAGTAGGGAAAGTGTTGGATAGCGGAGAGGTAAAACTTACTATTCCCACTCCAGTCAGTTCAACTGTAGGGAAAGTGTTGGATTGCGTAGGGGTAAAAATTTCTATTCCCACTTCAATGAGTGCAACAGTAGGGAAAGTGTTGGATAGCAGAGGGGTAAAACTTATTAATCCCACTCCAATGAGTGCAACAGTAGGGAAAGTGTTGGATTGTATAGGGGTAAAAATTACTATTCCCACTCAAATGAGTGCAACAGTAGGGAAAGTTTTGGATAGCGGAGGGGTAAAACTTACTTATCCCACTACAGTGAGTACAACAGTAAGGAAAGTGTTCGACAGCGGAGGGGTAAAACTTACTATTTCCACTCCAGTGAGTGCAACATTAGGCAAAGTGTTGGATAGCAGAGGGGTAAAAATTACTATTCCCACTCGAATGAGTGCAACAGTAGGGAAAGTGTTGGATAGCGGACAGGTAAAACTTACTATTTCCACTCCAGTCAGTTCAACAGTAGGGAAAGTGTTTGATTGCGTAGGGGTAAAAATGTGTATTCCCACTCCAATGAGTGCAACAGTAGGGAAAGTGTTAGATAGCGGAGGGGTAAAACTTACTTATCCCACTCCAGTGACTACAACAGTAGGGAAAGTGTACGACAGCGGAGGGGTAAAACTTACTATTCCCAATCCAGTGAGTGTAACAGTAGGCAAAGTGTTGGATAGCAGAGGGGTAAAAATTACTATTCCCATTCCAGTGAGTGTAACAGTAGGGAAAGTTTTGGATAGCGGAGAGGTAAAACTTACTATTCTCACTCCAGTCAGTTCAACAGTAGGGAAAGTGTTGGATTGCGTAGGGGTAAAAAACATGTATTCCCACTCCAATGAGTGCAACAATAGGGAAAGTATTGGATAGCAGAGGTGTAAAAATTACTATTCCCACTCCAGTCAGTGCAACAGTAGGGAAAGTGTTGGATTGCGTAGCGGTAAAAATAACTATTCCCACTACAATGAGTGCAACAGTAGGGAAAGTGTTGGATAGCGGAGGGGTAAAACTTACTATTCCCACTACAATGAGTGCAACAGTCGGGAAAGTGTTCGACAGCGGAGGGGTAAACCTTACTATTCCCACTCCAGTGAGTGTAACAGTAGGGAAGGTGTTGAATAGCAGAGAGGTAAAAATTATTATTCCCACTAGAATGAGTGCAACAGTAGGGAAAGTGTTGGATAGCGGAGAGGTAAAACTTACTATTCCCACTCCAGTCAGTTCAACAGTAGGGAAAGTGTTGGATTGCTTGGGGTAAACATTTCTATTCCCACGCCAGTGAGTGTAACAGTAGGGAAAGTGTTGGATTGCGTAGGGGTAAAAATTACTATTCCCACTCAAATGAGTGCAACAGTAGGGAAAGTGTTGGATAACGGAGGGATAAAACTTACTTATCCCACTCCAGTGAGTACAACAATAGGGAAAGTGTTCGACAGCGGAGGGGTAAAACTTACTATTCCCACTCCAGTGAGTGTAACAGTAGGCAAAGTGTTGGATAGCAGAGGGGTAAAAATTACTATTCCCACTCGAATGAGTGCAACAGTAGGGAAAGTGTTGGATAGCGGAGAGGTAAAACGTACTATTCCCACTCCAGTCAGTTCAACAGTAGGGAAAGTGTTGGATTGCGTAGGGGTAAAAATTTCTATTCCCACTTCAATGAGTGCAACAGTAGGGAAAGTGTTGGATAGCAGAGGGGTAAAACTTACTAATCCCACTCGAATGAGTGCAACAGTAGGGAAAGTGTTGGATAGCGGAGAGGTAAAACTTACTATTCCCACTCCAGTCAGTTCAACTGTAGGGAAAGTGTTGGATTGCGTAGGGGTAAAAATTTCTATTCCCACTTCAATGAGTGCAACAGTAGGGAAAGTGTTGGATAGCAGAGGGTAAAACTTACTAATCCCACTCCAATGAGTGCAACAGTAGGGAAAGTGTTGGATTGCATAGGGGTAAAAATTACTATTCCCACTCAAATGAGTGCAACAGTAGGGAAAGTTTTGGATAGCGGAGGGGTAAAACTTACTTATCCCACTACAGTGAGTACAACAGTAAGGAAAGTGTTCGACAGCGGAGGGGTAAAACTTACTATTTCCACTCCAGTGAGTGCAACATTAGGCAAAGTGTTGGATAGCAGAGGGGTAAAAATTACTATTCCCACTCGAATGAGTGCAACAGTAGGGAAAGTGTTGGATAGCGGACAGGTAAAACTTACTATTTCCACTCCAGTCAGTTCAACAGTAGGGAAAGTGTTTGATTGCGTAGGGGTAAAAATGTGTATTCCCACTCCAATGAGTGCAACAGTAGGGAAAGTGTTAGATAGCGGAGGGGTAAAACTTACTTATCCCACTCCAGTGACTACAACAGTAGGGAAAGTGTACGACAGCGGAGGGGTAAAACTTACTATTCCCAATCCAGTGAGTGTAACAGTAGGCAAAGTGTTGGATAGCAGAGGGGTAAAAATTACTATTCCCATTCCAGTGAGTGTAACAGTAGGGAAAGTTTTGGATAGCGGAGAGGTAAAACTTACTATTCCCACTCCAGTCAGTTCAACAGTAGGGAAAGTGTTGGATTGCGTAGGGGTAAAAAACATGTATTCCCACTCCAATGAGTGCAACAATAGGGAAAGTATTGGATAGCGGAGGGGTAAAAATTACTATTCCCACTCCAGTCAGTGCAACAGTAGGGAAAGTGTTGGATTGCGTAGCGGTAAAAATAACTATTCCCACTACAATGAGTGCAACAGTAGGGAAAGTGTTGGATAACGGAGGGGTAAAACTTACTATTCCCAGTCCAGTGAGTGCAATAGTAGGGAAAGTGTTGGATTGCGTAGGGGTAAAAATTACTATTCCCACTCCAGTGAGTGCAACAGTAGGGAAAGTGTTGGATTGTGTAGGGGTAACAATTACTATTCCCACTCAAATGAGTGCACCAGTAGGGAAAGTGGTTGGATAGCGGAGGGGTAAAACTTACTATTCCCACTCTAGTGAGTGTAACAGTAGGGAAAGTGTTTGATAGCAGAGGGGTAAAAACTTACAATTCCCACTCGAATGAGTGCACCAGTAGGGAAAGTGTTGCATAGCGGAGAGGTAAAACTTACTATTCCCACTCCAGTCTGTTCAACAGTAGGGAAAGTGTTGAATTGTGTAGGGGTAAAAATTTCTATTCCCACTCCAATGAGTGCAACAGTAGGGAAAGTGTTGGATAGCAGAGGGGTATAAATTACTATTCCAGCTCAAATGAGTGCAACAGTAGGGAAAGTGTTGGATAGCGGAGAGGTAAAACTTACAATTCCCACTCCAGTGAGTGCAACAGTAGGGAAAGTGTTGGATAGCAGAGGGGTAAAACTTACTATTCCCACTCCAGTCAGCGTAACAGTAGAGAAAGTGTTGGATGGCGTAGGGGTAAAAATAACTATTCCCACCCGAATGAGTGCAACAGTAGGGAAAGTGTTGGATAGAGGAGGGGTAAAACTTACTATTCCCACTCCAGTGAGTGCAACAGTAGGGAAAGTGTTGGATTGCGTAGGGGTAAAAATTACTTTTCCCACTCCAGTGAGTGCAACAGTAGGGAAAGTGTTGGATTGCATAGGGGAAAAAATTACTATTCCAACTCAAATGAGTGCAACAGTAGGGAAAGTGTTGGATAGCAGAGAGGTAAAAATGACTATTCCCACTCCAGTGAGTGCAACAGTAGAGAAAGTGTTAGATAGCGGAGGGGTAAAACTTACTATTCCAACTCCAGTGAGTGCAACAGTAGGGAAAGTGTTGGATAGTGGAGGGGTAAATTTTACCAGTCCCACTCCAGTCAGCGCAACAGTAGGGAAACTGTTGGATTGCGCAGGTGTAAAAATTACTATTCCCACTCCAATGAGTGCAACAGTAGGGAAAGTGTTGGATTGCGGAGGGGTAAAACTTACTATTCCCACTCCAGTGAGTGCAACAGTAGGGAAAGTGTTAGATTGCGTAGGGGTAAAAATGACTATTCCCACTCCAGTGAGTGCAACAGTAGGGAAAGTGTTGGATTGTGTAGAGGTAAAAATTACTATTCCCACTCAAATGAGTGCAGCAGTAGGGAAAGTGTTGGATAGCGGAGGGGTAAAACTTACTATTCCCACTCCAATGAGTGCAACAGTAGGGAAAGTGTTAGATTGAATAGGGGTAAAAATTACTATTCCCACTCCAGTGAGTGTAACAGTAGCGAAAGTGTTGAATAGCAGAGGGGTAAAAATCACTATTCCCAATTGAATGAGTCCAACAGTAGGGAAAGTGTTGGATAGCGGAGAGGTAAAACTTACTATTCCCACTCCAGTCAGTTCAACAGTAGGGAAAGTGTTGTATTGTGTACAGGTAAAAATTTCTATTCCCACTCCAATGAGTGCAACAGTAGGGAGAGTGTTGGATAGCGGAGGGGTAAAACTTACTATTCCCGCTCCAGTGAGTACAACAGTCGGGAAAGTGTTCGACAGCGGAGGGGTAAACCTTACTATTCCCACTCCAGTGAGTGTAACAGTAGGGAAGGTGTTGAATAGCAGAGGGGTAAAAATTATTATTCCCACTAGAATGAGTGCAACAGTAGGGAAAGTGTTGGATAGCGGAGAGGTAAAACTTACTATTCCCACTCCAGTCAGTTCAACAGTAGGGAAAGTGTTGGATTGCTTGGGGTAAACATTTCTATTCCCACGCCAGTGAGTGTAACAGTAGGGAAAGTGTTGGATTGCGTAGGGGTAAAAATTACTATTCCCACTCAAATGAGTGCAACAGTAGGGAAAGTGTTGGATAACGGAGGGATAAAACTTACTTATCCCACTCCAGTGAGTACAACAATAGGGAAAGTGTTCGACAGCGGAGGGGTAAAACTTACTATTCCCACTCCAGTGAGTGTAACAGTAGGCAAAGTGTTGGATAGCAGAGGGGTAAAAATTACTATTCCCACTCGAATGAGTGCAACAGTAGGGAAAGTGTTGGATAGCGGAGAGGTAAAACGTACTATTCCCACTCCAGTCAGTTCAACAGTAGGGAAAGTGTTGGATTGCGTAGGGGTAAAAATTTCTATTCCCACTTCAATGAGTGCAACAGTAGGGAAAGTGTTGGATAGCAGAGGGGTAAAACTTACTAATCCCACTCCAATGAGTGCAACAGTAGGGAAAGTGTTGGATTGCATAGGGGTAAAAATTACTATTCCCACTCAAATGAGTGCAACAGTAGGGAAAGTTTTGGATAGCGGAGGGGTAAAACTTACTTATCCCACTACAGTGAGTACAACAGTAAGGAAAGTGTTCGACAGCGGAGGGGTAAAACTTACTATTTCCACTCCAGTGAGTGCAACAGTAGGCAAAGTGTTGGATAGCAGAGGGGTAAAAATTACTATTCCCACTCGAATGAGTGCAACAGTAGGGAAAGTGTTGGATAGCGGACAGGTAAAACTTACTATTTCCACTCCAGTCAGTTCAACAGTAGGGAAAGTGTTTGATTGCGTAGGGGTAAAAATGTGTATTCCCACTCCAATGAGTGCAACAGTAGGGAAAGTGTTGGATAGCGGAGGGGTAGAAATTACTATTCCCACTCCAATGAGTGCAACAGTAGGGAAAGTGTTGGATAGCGGAGAGGTAAAACTTACTATTCCCACTCCAGTGAGTGCAACAGTAGGGAAAGTTTTGGATAGCGGAGAGGTAAAACTTACTATTCCCACTCCAGTCAGTTCAACAGTAGGGAAAGTGTTGGATTGCGTAGGGGTAAAAAACATGTATTACCACTGCAATGAGTGCAACAATAGGGAAAGTATTGGATAGCGGAGGGGTAAAAATTACTATTCCCACTCCAGTCAGTGCAACAGTAGGGAAAGTGTTGGATTGCGTAGCGGTAAAAATAACTATTCCCACTACAATGAGTGCAACAGTAGGGAAAGTGTTGGATAGCGGAGGGGTAAAACTTACTATTCCCAGTCCAGTGAGTGCAATAGTAGGGAAAGTGTTGGATTGCATAGGGGTAAAAATTACTATTCCCACTCCAGTGAGTGCAACAGTAGGGAAAGTGTTGGATTGGGTAGGGGTAACAATTACTATTCCCACTCAAATGAGTGCACCAGTAGGGAAAGTGGTTGGATAGCGGAGGGGTAAAACTTACTATTCCCACTCTAGTGAGTGTAACAGTAGGGAAAGTGTTTGATAGCAGAGGGGTAAAAACTTACAATTCCCACTCGAATGAGTGCACCAGTAGGGAAAGTGTTGCATAGCGGAGAGGTAAAACTTACTATTCCCACTCCAGTCTGTTCAACAGTAGGGAAAGTGTTGAATTGTGTAGGGGTAAAAATTTCTATTCCCACTCCAATGAGTGCAACAGTAGGGAAAGTGTTGGATAGCAGAGGGGTATAAATTACTATTCCAGCTCAAATGAGTGCAACAGTAGGGAAAGTGTTGGATAGCGGAGAGGTAAAACTTACAATTCCCACTCCAGTGAGTGCAACAGTAGGGAAAGTGTTGGATAGCAGAGGGGTAAAACTTACTATTCCCACTCCAGTCAGCGTAACAGTAGAGAAAGTGTTGGATGGCGTAGGGGTAAAAATAACTATTCCCACCCGAATGAGTGCAACAGTAGGGAAAGTGTTGGATAGAGGAGGGGTAAAACTTACTTTTCCCACTCCAGTGAGTGCAACAGTAGGGAAAGTGTTGGATTGCGTAGGGGTAAAAATTACTTTTCCCACTCCAGTGAGTGCAACAGTAGGGAAAGTGTTGGATTGCATAGGGGAAAAAATTACTATTCCAACTCAAATGAGTGCAACAGTAGGGAAAGTGTTGGATAGCAGAGAGGTAAAATTACTATTCCCACTCCAGTGAGTGCAACAGTAGAGAAAGTGTTAGATAGCGGAGGGGTAAAACTTACTATTCCAACTCCAGTGAGTGCAACAGTAGGGAAAGTGTTGGATAGTGGAGGGGTAAATTTTACCAGTCCCACTCCAGTCAGCGCAACAGTAGGGAAACTGTTGGATTGCGCAGGTGTAAAAATTACTATTCCCACTCCAATGAGTGCAACAGTAGGGAAAGTGTTGGATTGCGGAGGGGTAAAACTTACTATTCCCACTCCAGTGAGTGCAACAGTAGGGAAAGTGTTAGATTGCGTAGGGGTAAAAATGACTATTCCCACTCCAGTGAGTGCAACAGTAGGGAAAGTGTTGGATTGTGTAGAGGTAAAAATTACTATTCCCACTCAAATGAGTGCAGCAGTAGGGAAAGTGTTGGATAGCGGAGGGGTAAAACTTACTATTCCCACTCCAATGAGTGCAACAGTAGGGAAAGTGTTAGATTGAATAGGGGTAAAAATTACTATTCCCACTCCAGTGAGTGTAACAGTAGCGAAAGTGTTGAATAGCAGAGGGGTAAAAATCACTATTCCCAATTGAATGAGTCCAACAGTAGGGAAAGTGTTGGATAGCGGAGAGGTAAAACTTACTATTCCCACTCCAGTCAGTTCAACAGTAGGGAAAGTGTTGTATTGTGTACAGGTAAAAATTTCTATTCCCACTCCAATGAGTGCAACAGTAGGGAGAGTGTTGGATAGCGGAGGGGTAAAACTTACTATTCCCGCTCCAGTGAGTACAACAGTCGGGAAAGTGTTCGACAGCGGAGGGGTAAACCTTACTATTCCCACTCCAGTGAGTGTAACAGTAGGGAAGGTGCTGAATAGCAGAGGGGTAAAAATTATTATTCCCACTAGAATGAGTGCAACAGTAGGGAAAGTGTTGGATAGCGGAGAGGTAAAACTTACTATTCCCACTCCAGTCAGTTCAACAGTAGGGAAAGTGTTGGATTGCTTGGGGTAAACATTTCTATTCCCACGCCAGTGAGTGTAACAGTAGGGAAAGTGTTGGATTGCGTAGGGGTAAAAATTACTATTCCCACTCAAATGAGTGCAACAGTAGGGAAAGTGTTGGATAACGGAGGGATAAAACTTACTTATCCCACTCCAGTGAGTACAACAATAGGGAAAGTGTTCGACAGCGGAGGGGTAAAACTTACTATTCCCACTCCAGTGAGTGTAACAGTAGGCAAAGTGTTGGATAGCAGAGGGGTAAAAATTACTATTCCCACTCGAATGAGTGCAACAGTAGGGAAAGTGTTGGATAGCGGAGAGGTAAAACGTACTATTCCCACTCCAGTCAGTTCAACAGTAGGGAAAGTGTTGGATTGCGTAGGGGTAAAAATTTCTATTCCCACTTCAATGAGTGCAACAGTAGGGAAAGTGTTGGATAGCAGAGGGGTAAAACTTACTAATCCCACTCCAATGAGTGCAACAGTAGGGAAAGTGTTGGATTGCATAGGGGTAAAATTACTATTCCCACTCAAATGAGTGCAACAGTAGGGAAAGTTTTGGATAGCGGAGGGGTAAAACTTACTTATCCCACTACAGTGAGTACAACAGTAAGGAAAGTGTTCGACAGCGGAGGGGTAAAACTTACTATTTCCACTCCAGTGAGTGCAACAGTAGGCAAAGTGTTGGATAGCAGAGGGGTAAAAATTACTATTCCCACTCGAATGAGTGCAACAGTAGGGAAAGTGTTGGATAGCGGACAGGTAAAACTTACTATTTCCACTCCAGTCAGTTCAACAGTAGGGAAAGTGTTTGATTGCGTAGGGGTAAAAATGTGTATTCCCACTCCAATGAGTGCAACAGTAGGGAAAGTGTTGGATAGCGGAGGGGTAGAAATTACTATTCCCACTCCAATGAGTGCAACAGTAGGGAAAGTGTTGGATAGCGGAGAGGTAAAACGTACTATTCCCACTCCAGTGAGTGCAACAGTAGGGAAAGTTTTGGATAGCGGAGAGGTAAAACTTACTATTCCCACTCCAGTCAGTTCAACAGTAGGGAAAGTGTTGGATTGCGTAGGGGTAAAAAACATGTATTACCACTGCAATGAGTGCAACAATAGGGAAAGTATTGGATAGCGGAGGGGTAAAAATTACTATTCCCACTCCAGTCAGTGCAACAGTAGGGAAAGTGTTGGATTGCGTAGCGGTAAAAATAAATATTCCCACTACAATGAGTGCAACAGTAGGGAAAGTGTTGGATAGCGGAGGGGTAAAACTTACTATTCCCAGTCCAGTGAGTGCAATAGTAGGGAAAGTGTTGGATTGCATAGGGGTAAAAATTACTATTCCCACTCCAGTGAGTGCAACAGTAGGGAAAGTGTTGGATTGGGTAGGGGTAACAATTACTATTCCCACTCAAATGAGTGCACCAGTAGGGAAAGTGGTTGGATAGCGGAGGGGTAAAACTTACTATTCCCACTCTAGTGAGTGTAACAGTAGGGAAAGTGTTTGATAGCAGAGGGGTAAAAACTTACAATTCCCACTCGAATGAGTGCACCAGTAGGGAAAGTGTTGCATAGCGGAGAGGTAAAACTTACTATTCCCACTCCAGTCTGTTCAACAGTAGGGAAAGTGTTGAATTGTGTAGGGGTAAAAATTTCTATTCCCACTCCAATGAGTGCAACAGTAGGGAAAGTGTTGGATAGCAGAGGGGTATAAATTACTATTCCAGCTCAAATGAGTGCAACAGTAGGGAAAGTGTTGGATAGCGGAGAGGTAAAACTTACAATTCCCACTCCAGTGAGTGCAACAGTAGGGAAAGTGTTGGATAACAGAGGGGTAAAACTTACTATTCCCACTCCAGTCAGCGTAACAGTAGAGAAAGTGTTGGATGGCGTAGGGGTAAAAATAACTATTCCCACCCGAATGAGTGCAACAGTAGGGAAAGTGTTGGATAGAGGAGGGGTAAAACTTACTTTTCCCACTCCAGTGAGTGCAACAGTAGGGAAAGTGTTGGATTGCGTAGGGGTAAAAATTACTTTTCCCACTCCAGTGAGTGCAACAGTAGGGAAAGTGTTGGATTGCATAGGGGAAAAAATTACTATTCCAACTCAAATGAGTGCAACAGTAGGGAAAGTGTTGGATAGCAGAGAGGTAAAAATTACTATTCCCACTCCAGTGAGTGCAACAGTAGAGAAAGTGTTAGATAGCGGAGGGGTAAAACTTACTATTCCAACTCCAGTGAGTGCAACAGTAGGGAAAGTGTTGGATAGTGGAGGGGTAAATTTTACCAGTCCCACTCCAGTCAGCGCAACAGTAGGGAAACTGTTGGATTGCGCAGGTGTAAAAATTACTATTCCCACTCCAATGAGTGCAACAGTAGGGAAAGTGTTGGATTGCGGAGGGGTAAAACTTACTATTCCCACTCCAGTGAGTGCAACAGTAGGGAAAGTGTTAGATTGCGTAGGGGTAAAAATGACTATTCCCACTCCAGTGAGTGCAACAGTAGGGAAAGTGTTGGATTGTGTAGAGGTAAAAATTACTATTCCCACTCAAATGAGTGCAGCAGTAGGGAAAGTGTTGGATAGCGGAGGGGTAAAACTTACTATTCCCACTCCAATGAGTGCAACAGTAGGGAAAGTGTTAGATTGAATAGGGGTAAAAATTACTATTCCCACTCCAGTGAGTGTAACAGTAGCGAAAGTGTTGAATAGCAGAGGGGTAAAAATCACTATTCCCAATTGAATGAGTCCAACAGTAGGGAAAGTGTTGGATAGCGGAGAGGTAAAACTTACTATTCCCACTCCAGTCAGTTCAACAGTAGGGAAAGTGTTGTATTGTGTACAGGTAAAAATTTCTATTCCCACTCCAATGAGTGCAACAGTAGGGAGAGTGTTGGATAGCGGAGGGGTAAAACTTACTATTCCCGCTCCAGTGAGTACAACAGTCGGGAAAGTGTTCGACAGCGGAGGGGTAAACCTTACTATTCCCACTCCAGTGAGTGTAACAGTAGGGAAGGTGCTGAATAGCAGAGGGGTAAAAATTATTATTCCCACTAGAATGAGTGCAACAGTAGGGAAAGTGTTGGATAGCGGAGAGGTAAAACTTACTATTCCCACTCCAGTCAGTTCAACAGTAGGGAAAGTGTTGGATTGCTTGGGGTAAACATTTCTATTCCCACGCCAGTGAGTGTAACAGTAGGGAAAGTGTTGGATTGCGTAGGGGTAAAAATTACTATTCCCACTCAAATGAGTGCAACAGTAGGGAAAGTGTTGGATAACGGAGGGATAAAACTTACTTATCCCACTCCAGTGAGTACAACAATAGGGAAAGTGTTCGACAGCGGAGGGGTAAAACTTACTATTCCCACTCCAGTGAGTGTAACAGTAGGCAAAGTGTTGGATAGCAGAGGGGTAAAAATTACTATTCCCACTCGAATGAGTGCAACAGTAGGGAAAGTGTTGGATAGCGGAGAGGTAAAACGTACTATTCCCACTCCAGTCAGTTCAACAGTAGGGAAAGTGTTGGATTGCGTAGGGGTAAAAATTTCTATTCCCACTTCAATGAGTGCAACAGTAGGGAAAGTGTTGGATAGCAGAGGGGTAAAACTTACTAATCCCACTCCAATGAGTGCAACAGTAGGGAAAGTGTTGGATTGCATAGGGGTAAAAATTACTATTCCCACTCAAATGAGTGCAACAGTAGGGAAAGTTTTGGATAGCGGAGGGGTAAAACTTACTTATCCCACTACAGTGAGTACAACAGTAAGGAAAGTGTTCGACAGCGGAGGGGTAAAACTTACTATTTCCACTCCAGTGAGTGCAACAGTAGGCAAAGTGTTGGATAGCAGAGGGGTAAAAATTACTATTCCCACTCGAATGAGTGCAACAGTAGGGAAAGTGTTGGATAGCGGACAGGTAAAACTTACTATTTCCACTCCAGTCAGTTCAACAGTAGGGAAAGTGTTTGATTGCGTAGGGGTAAAAATGTGTATTCCCACTCCAATGAGTGCAACAGTAGGGAAAGTGTTGGATAGCGGAGGGGTAGAAATTACTATTCCCACTCCAATGAGTGCAACAGTAGGGAAAGTGTTGGATAGCGGAGAGGTAAAACTTACTATTCCCACTCCAGTGAGTGCAACAGTAGGGAAAGTGTTGGATAGCAGAGGGGTAAAACTTACTATTCCCACTCCAGTCAGCGTAACAGTAGAGAAAGTGTTGGATGGCGTAGGGGTAAAAATAACTATTCCCACCCGAATGAGTGCAACAGTAGGGAAAGTGTTGGATAGAGGAGGGGTAAAACTTACTATTCCCACTCCAGTGAGTGCAACAGTAGGGAAAGTGTTGGATTGCGTAGGGGTAAAAATTACTTTTCCCACTCCAGTGAGTGCAACAGTAGGGAAAGTGTTGGATTGCATAGGGGAAAAAATTACTATTCCAACTCAAATGAGTGCAACAGTAGGGAAAGTGTTGGATAGCAGAGAGGTAAAAATTACTATTCCCACTCCAGTGAGTGCAACAGTAGAGAAAGTGTTAGATAGCGGAGGGGTAAAACTTACTATTCCAACTCCAGTGAGTGCAACAGTAGGGAAAGTGTTGGATAGTGGAGGGGTAAATTTTACCAGTCCCACTCCAGTCAGCGCAACAGTAGGGAAACTGTTGGACTGCGCAGGTGTAAAAATTACTATTCCCACTCCAATGAGTGCAACAGTAGGGAAAGTGTTGGATTGCGGAGGGGTAAAACTTACTATTCCCACTCCAGTGAGTGCAACAGTAGGGAAAGTGTTATATTGCGTAGGGGTAAAAATGACTATTCCCACTCCAGTGAGTGCAACAGTAGGGAAAGTGTTGGATTGTGTAGAGGTAAAACTTACTATTCCCACTCCAGTCTGTTCAACAGTAGGGAAAGTGTTGAATTGTGTAGGGGTAAAAATTTCTATTCCCACTCCAATGAGTGCAACAGTAGGGAAAGTGTTGGATAGCAGAGGGGTATAAATTACTATTCCAGCTCAAATGAGTGCAACAGTAGGGAAAGTGTTGGATAGCGGAGAGGTAAAACTTACAATTCCCACTCCAGTGAGTGCAACAGTAGGGAAAGTGTTGGATAGCAGAGGGGTAAAACTTACTATTCCCACTCCAGTCAGCGTAACAGTAGAGAAAGTGTTGGATGGCGTAGGGGTAAAAATAACTATTCCCACCCGAATGAGTGCAACAGTAGGGAAAGTGTTGGATAGAGGAGGGGTAAAACTTACTTTTCCCACTCCAGTGAGTGCAACAGTAGGGAAAGTGTTGGATTGCGTAGGGGTAAAAATTACTTTTCCCACTCCAGTGAGTGCAACAGTAGGGAAAGTGTTGGATTGCATAGGGGAAAAATTACTATTCCAACTCAAATGAGTGCAACAGTAGGGAAAGTGTTGGATAGCAGAGAGGTAAAAATTACTATTCCCACTCCAGTGAGTGCAACAGTAGAGAAAGTGTTAGATAGCGGAGGGGTAAAACTTACTATTCCAACTCCAGTGAGTGCAACAGTAGGGAAAGTGTTGGATAGTGGAGGGGTAAATTTTACCAGTCCCACTCCAGTCAGCGCAACAGTAGGGAAACTGTTGGATTGCGCAGGTGTAAAAATTACTATTCCCACTCCAATGAGTGCAACAGTAGGGAAAGTGTTGGATTGCGGAGGGGTAAAACTTACTATTCCCACTCCAGTGAGTGCAACAGTAGGGAAAGTGTTAGATTGCGTAGGGGTAAAAATGACTATTCCCACTCCAGTGAGTGCAACAGTAGGGAAAGTGTTGGATTGTGTAGAGGTAAAAATTACTATTCCCACTCAAATGAGTGCAGCAGTAGGGAAAGTGTTGGATAGCGGAGGGGTAAAACTTACTATTCCCACTCCAATGAGTGCAACAGTAGGGAAAGTGTTAGATTGAATAGGGGTAAAAATTACTATTCCCACTCCAGTGAGTGTAACAGTAGCGAAAGTGTTGAATAGCAGAGGGGTAAAAATCACTATTCCCAATTGAATGAGTCCAACAGTAGGGAAAGTGTTGGATAGCGGAGAGGTAAAACTTACTATTCCCACTCCAGTCAGTTCAACAGTAGGGAAAGTGTTGTATTGTGTACAGGTAAAAATTTCTATTCCCACTCCAATGAGTGCAACAGTAGGGAGAGTGTTGGATAGCGGAGGGGTAAAACTTACTATTCCCGCTCCAGTGAGTACAACAGTCGGGAAAGTGTTCGACAGCGGAGGGGTAAACCTTACTATTCCCACTCCAGTGAGTGTAACAGTAGGGAAGGTGTTGAATAGCAGAGGGGTAAAAATTATTATTCCCACTAGAATGAGTGCAACAGTAGGGAAAGTGTTGGATAGCGGAGAGGTAAAACTTACTATTCCCACTCCAGTCAGTTCAACAGTAGGGAAAGTGTTGGATTGCTTGGGGTAAACATTTCTATTCCCACGCCAGTGAGTGTAACAGTAGGGAAAGTGTTGGATTGCGTAGGGGTAAAAATTACTATTCCCACTCAAATGAGTGCAACAGTAGGGAAAGTGTTGGATAACGGAGGGATAAAACTTACTTATCCCACTCCAGTGAGTACAACAATAGGGAAAGTGTTCGACAGCGGAGGGGTAAAACTTACTATTCCCACTCCAGTGAGTGTAACAGTAGGCAAAGTGTTGGATAGCAGAGGGGTAAAAATTACTATTCCCACTCGAATGAGTGCAACAGTAGGGAAAGTGTTGGATAGCGGAGAGGTAAAACGTACTATTCCCACTCCAGTCAGTTCAACAGTAGGGAAAGTGTTGGATTGCGTAGGGGTAAAAATTTCTATTCCCACTTCAATGAGTGCAACAGTAGGGAAAGTGTTGGATAGCAGAGGGGTAAAACTTACTAATCCCACTCCAATGAGTGCAACAGTAGGGAAAGTGTTGGATTGCATAAGGGGTAAAAATTACTATTCCCACTCAAATGAGTGCAACAGTAGGGAAAGTTTTGGATAGCGGAGGGGTAAAACTTACTTATCCCACTACAGTGAGTACAACAGTAAGGAAAGTGTTCGACAGCGGAGGGGTAAAACTTACTATTTCCACTCCAGTGAGTGCAACAGTAGGCAAAGTGTTGGATAGCAGAGGGGTAAAAATTACTATTCCCACTCGAATGAGTGCAACAGTAGGGAAAGTGTTGGATAGCGGACAGGTAAAACTTACTATTTCCACTCCAGTCAGTTCAACAGTAGGGAAAGTGTTTGATTGCGTAGGGGTAAAAATGTGTATTCCCACTCCAATGAGTGCAACAGTAGGGAAAGTGTTGGATAGCGGAGGGGTAGAAATTACTATTCCCACTCCAATGAGTGTAACAGTAGGGAAAGTGTTGGATAGCGGAGAGGTAAAACTTACTATTCCCACTCCAGTGAGTGCAACAGTAGGGAAAGTGTTGGATAGCAGAGGGGTAAAACTTACTATTCCCACTCCAGTCAGCGTAACAGTAGAGAAAGTGTTGGATGGCGTAGGGGTAAAAATAACTATTCCCACCCGAATGAGTGCAACAGTAGGGAAAGTGTTGGATAGAGGAGGGGTAAAACTTACTATTCCCACTCCAGTGAGTGCAACAGTAGGGAAAGTGTTGGATTGCGTAGGGGTAAAATTACTTTTCCCACTCCAGTGAGTGCAACAGTAGGGAAAGTGTTGGATTGCATAGGGGAAAAAATTACTATTCCAACTCAAATGAGTGCAACAGTAGGGAAAGTGTTGGATAGCAGAGAGGTAAAAATTACTATTCCCACTCCAGTGAGTGCAACAGTAGAGAAAGTGTTAGATAGCGGAGGGGTAAAACTTACTATTCCAACTCCAGTGAGTGCAACAGTAGGGAAAGTGTTGGATAGTGGAGGGGTAAATTTTACCAGTCCCACTCCAGTCAGCGCAACAGTAGGGAAACTGTTGGACTGCGCAGGTGTAAAAATTACTATTCCCACTCCAATGAGTGCAACAGTAGGGA
Source organism: Calotriton arnoldi (assembly GCA_963921515.1). Classification (NCBI taxonomy): domain Eukaryota; kingdom Metazoa; phylum Chordata; class Amphibia; order Caudata; family Salamandridae; genus Calotriton; species Calotriton arnoldi. Next base: position 2,351,462 of record CAWUFW010000857.1, read on the forward strand.
AAGTGTTGGATTGCGGAGGGGTAAAACTTACTATTCCCACTCCAGTGAGTGCAACAGTAGGGAAAGTGTTATATTGCGTAGGGGTAAAAATGACTATTCCCACTCCAGTGAGTGCAACAGTAGGGAAAGTGTTGGATTGTGTAGAGGTAAAAATTACTATTCCCACTCAAATGAGTGCAGCAGTAGGGAAAGTGTTGGATAGCGGAGGGTAAAACTTACTGTTCCCACTCCAATGAGTGCAACAGTAGGGAAAGTGTTAGATTGAATAGGGGTAAAAATTACTATTCCCACTCCAGTGAGTGTAACAGTAGCGAAAGTGTTGAATAGCAGAGGGGTAAAAATCACTATTCCCAATTGAATGAGTCCAACAGTAGGGAAAGTGTTGGATAGCGGAGAGGTAAAACTTACTATTCCCACTCCAGTCAGTTCAACAGTAGGGAAAGTGTTGTATTGTGTACAGGTAAAAATTTCTATTCCCACTCCAATGAGTGCAACAGTAGGGAGAGTGTTGGATAGCGGAGGGGTAAAACTTACTATTCCCGCTCCAGTGAGTACAACAGTTGGGAAAGTGTTCGACAGCGGAGGGGTAAACCTTACTATTCCCACTCCAGTGAGTGTAACAGTAGGGAAGGTGTTGAATAGCAGAGGGGTAAAAATTATTATTCCCACTAGAATGAGTGCAACAGTAGGAAAGTGTTGGATAGCGGAGAGGTAAAACTTACTATTCCCACTCCAGTCAGTTCAACAGTAGGGAAAGTGTTGGATTGCTTGGGGTAAACATTTCTATTCCCACGCCAGTGAGTGTAACAGTAGGGAAAGTGTTGGATTGCGTAGGGGTAAAAATTACTATTCCCACTCAAATGAGTGCAACAGTAGGGAAAGTGTTGGATAACGGAGGGATAAAACTTACTTATCCCACTCCAGTGAGTACAACAGTAGGGAAAGTGTTCGACAGCGGAGGGGTAAAACTTACTATTCCCACTCCAGTGAGTGTAACAGTAGGCAAAGTGTTGGATAGCAGAGGGGTAAAAATTACTATTCCCACTCGAATGAGTGCAACAGTAGGGAAAGTGTTGGATAGCGGAGAGGTAAAACTTACTATTCCCACTCCAGTCAGTTCAACAGTAGGGAAAGTGTTGAATTGTGTAGGTGTAAAAATTTCTATTCCCACTACAATGAGTGCAACAGTAGGGAAAGTGTTGGATAGCAAAGGGGTAAAACGTAATATTCCCACTCCAGTGAGTGCAACAGTAGGGAAAGTGTTAGATTGTGTAGGGGTAAAAATTGCTATTCCCACTCCAGTGAGTGCAACAGTAGGGAAAGTGTTGGATTGTGTAGAGGTAAAAATTACTATTCCCACTCAAATGAGTGCAACAGTAGGGAAAGTGGTGGATAGCGGAGGGGTAAAACTTACTATTTCCACTCCAGTGAGTGCAACAGTAGGGAAAGTGTTCGACAGCGGAGGGGTAAAACTTACTATTTCCACTCCAGTGAGTGTAACAGTAGGGAAAGTGTTGAATATCAGAGGGGTAAAAATTACTATTCCCACTCGAATGAGTGCAACAGTAGGGAAAGTGTTGGATAGCGGAGAGGTAAAACTTACTATTCCCACTCCAGTCAGTTCAACTGTAGGGAAAGTGTTGGATTGCGTAGGGGTAAAAATTTCTATTCCCACTTCAATGAGTGCAACAGTAGGGAAAGTGTTGGATAGCAGAGGGGTAAAACTTACTAATCCCACTCCAATGAGTGCAACAGTAGGGAAAGTGTTGGATTGCATAGGGGTAAAAATTACTATTCCCACTCAAATGAGTGCAACAGTAGGGAAAGTTTTGGATAGCGGAGGGGTAAAACTTACTTATCCCACTACAGTGAGTACAACAGTAAGGAAAGTGTTCGACAGCGGAGGGGTAAAACTTACTATTTCCACTCCAGTGAGTGCAACAGTAGGCAAAGTGTTGGATAGCAGAGGGGTAAAAATTACTATTCCCACTCGAATGAGTGCAACAGTAGGGAAAGTGTTGGATGGCGGACAGGTAAAACTTACTATTTCCATTCCAGTCAGTTCAACAGTAGGGAAAGTGTTTGATTGCGTAGGGGTAAAAATGTGTATTCCCACTCCAATGAGTGCAACAGTAGGGAAAGTGTTGGATAGCGGAGGGGTAGAAATTACTATTCCCACTCCAATGAGTGCAACAGTAGGGAAAGCGTTGGATAGCAGAGAGGTAAAACTTACTATGCCCACTCCAGTGAGTGCAACAGTAGGGAAAGTGTTGGATAGCGGAGAGGTAAAACTTACTATTCCCACTCCAGTCAGTTCAACAGTAGGGAAAGTGTTGTATTGTGTACAGGTAAAAATTTCTATTCCCACTCCAATGAGTGCAACAGTAGGGAGAGTGTTGGATAGCGGAGGGGTAAAACTTACTATTCCCGCTCCAGTGAGTACAACAGTCGGGAAAGTGTTCGACAGCGGAGGGGTAAACCTTACTATTCCCACTCCAGTGAGTGTAACAGTAGGGAAGGTGTTGAATAGCAGAGGGGTAAAAATTACTATTCCCACTAGAATGAGTGCAACAGTAGGGAAAGTGTTGGATAGCGGAGAGGTAAAACTTACTATTCCCACTCCAGTCAGTTCAACAGTAGGGAAAGTGTTGGATTGCTTGGGGTAAACATTTCTATTCCCACGCCAGTGAGTGTAACAGTAGGGAAAGTGTTGGATTGCGTAGGGGTAAAAATTACTATTCCCACTCAAATGAGTGCAACAGTAGGGAAAGTGTTGGATAACGGAGGGATAAAACTTACTTATCCCACTCCAGTGAGTACAACAATAGGGAAAGTGTTCGACAGCGGAGGGGTAAAACTTACTATTCCCACTCCAGTGAGTGTAACAGTAGGCAAAGTGTTGGATAGCAGAGGGGTAAAAATTACTATTCCTACTCGAATGAGTGCAACAGTAGGGAAAGTGTTGGATAGCGGAGAGGTAAAACTTACTATTCCCACTCCAGTCAGTTCAACAGTAGGGAAAGTGTTGGATTGCGTAGGGGTAAAAATTTCTATTCCCACTTCAATGAGTGCAACAGTAGGGAAAGTGTTGGATAGCAGAGGGTAAAACTTATTAATCCCACTCCAATGAGTGCAACAGTAGGGAAAGTGTTGGATTGTATAGGGGTAAAAATTACTATTCCCACTCAAATGAGTGCAACAGTAGGGAAAGTTTTGGATAGCGGAGGGGTAAAACTTACTTATCCCACTACAGTGAGTACAACAGTAAGGAAAGTGTTCGACAGTGGAGGGGTAAAACTTACTATTTCCACTCCAGTGAGTGCAACAGTAGGCAAAGTGTTGGATAGCAGAGGGGTAAAAATTACTATTCCCACTCGAATGAGTGCAACAGTAGGGAAAGTGTTGGATAGCGGACAGGTAAAACTTACTATTTCCACTCCAGTCAGTTCAACAGTAGGGAAAGTGTTTGATTGCGTAGGGGTAAAAATGTGTATTCCCACTCCAATGAGTGCAACAGTAGGGAAAGTGTTGGATAGCGGAGGGGTAGAAATTACTATTCCCACTCCAATGAGTGCAACAGTAGGGAAAGTGTTGGATAGCGGAGAGGTAAAACTTACTATTCCCACTCCAGTGAGTGCAACAGTAGGGAAAGTGTTGGATAGCAGAGGGGTAAAACTTACTATTCCCACTCCAGTCAGCGTAACAGTAGAGAAAGTGTTGGATGGCGTAGGGGTAAAAATAACTATTCCTACCCGAATGAGTGCAACAGTAGGGAAAGTGTTGGATAGAGGAGGGGTAAAACTTACTATTCCCACTCCAGTGAGTGCAACAGTAGGGAAAGTGTTGGATTGTGTAGGGGTAAAAATTACTTTTCCCACTCCAGTGAGTGCAACAGTAGGGAAAGTGTTGGATAGCAGAGAGGTAAAAATTACTATTCCCACTCCAGTGAGTGCAACAGTAGAGAAAGTGTTAGATAGCGGAGGGGTAAAACTTACTATTCCAACTCCAGTGAGTGCAACAGTAGGGAAAGTGTTGGATAGTGGAGGGGTAAATTTTACCAGTCCCACTCCAGTCAGCGCAACAGTAGGGAAACTGTTGGATTGCGCAGGTGTAAAAATTACTATTCCCACTCCAATGAGTGCAACAGTAGGGAAAGTGTTGGATTGCGGCGGGGTAAAACTTACTATTCCCACTCCAGTGAGTGCAACAGTAGGGAAAGTGTTAGATTGCGTAGGGGTAAAAATGACTAATCCCACTCCAGTGAGTGCAACAGTAGGGAAAGTGTTGGATTGTGTAGAGGTAAAAATTACTATTCCCACTCAAATGAGTGCAGCAGTAGGGAAAGTGTTGGATAGCGGAGGGGTAAAACTTACTATTCCCACTCCAATGAGTGCAACAGTAGGGAAAGTGTTAGATTGAATAGGGGTAAAAATTACTATTCCCACTCCAGTGAGTGTAACAGTAGCGAAAGTGTTGAATAGCAGAGGGGTAAAAATCACTATTCCCAATTGAATGAGTCCAACAGTAGGGAAAGTGTTGGATAGCGGAGAGGTAAAACTTACTATTCCCACTCCAGTCAGTTCAACAGTAGGGAAAGTGTTGTATTGTGTACAGGTAAAAATTTCTATTCCCACTCCAATGAGTGCAACAGTAGGGAGAGTGTTGGATAGCGGAGGGGTAAAACTTACTATTCCCGCTCCAGTGAGTACAACAGTCGGGAAAGTGTTCGACAGCGGAGGGGTAAACCTTACTATTCCCACTCCAGTGAGTGTAACAGTAGGGAAGGTGTTGAATAGCAGAGGGGTAAAAATTATTATTCCCACTAGAATGAGTGCAACAGTAGGGAAAGTGTTGGATAGCGGAGAGGTAAAACTTACTATTCCCACTCCAGTCAGTTCAACAGTAGGGAAAGTGTTGGATTGCTTGGGGTAAACATTTCTATTCCCACGCCAGTGAGTGTAACAGTAGGGAAAGTGTTGGATTGCGTAGGGGTAAAAATTACTATTCCCACTCAAATGAGTGCAACAGTAGGGAAAGTGTTGGATAACGGAGGGATAAAACTTACTTATCCCACTCCAGTGAGTACAACAGTAGGGAAAGTGTTCAACAGCGGAGGGGTAAAACTTACTATTCCCACTCCAGTGAGTGTAACAGTAGGCAAAGTGTTGGATAGCAGAGGGGTAAAAATTACTATTCCCACTCGAATGAGTGCAACAGTAGGGAAAGTGTTGGATAGCGGAGAGGTAAAACTTACTATTCCCACTCCAGTCAGTTCAACAGTAGGGAAAGTGTTGAATTGTGTAGGTGTAAACATTTCTATTCCCACTCCAATGAGTGCAACAGTAGGGAAAGTGTTGGATAGCGAAGGGGTAAAACGTAATATTCCCACTCCAGTGAGTGCAACAGTAGGGAAAGTGTTGGATTGTGTAGAGGTAAAAATTACTATTCCCACTCAAATGAGTGCAACAGTAGGGAAAGTGGTGGATAGCGGAGGGGTAAAACTTACTATTTCCACTCCAGTGAGTGCAACAGTAGAGAAAGTGTTCGACAGCGGAGGGGTAAAACTTACTATTTCCACTCCAGTGAGTGTAACAGTAGGGAAAGTGTTGAATATCAGAGGGGTAAAAATTACTATTCCCACTCGAATGAGTGCAACAGTAGGGAAAGTGTTGGATAGCGGAGAGGTAAAACTTACTATTCCCACTCCAGTCAGTTCAACTGTAGGGAAAGTGTTGGATTGCGTAGGGGTAAAAATTTCTATTCCCACTTCAATGAGTGCAACAGTAGGGAAAGTGTTGGATAGCAGAGGGGTAAAACTTACTAATCCCACTCCAATGAGTGCAACAGTAGGGAAAGTGTTGGATTGCATAGGGGTAAAAATTACTATTCCCACTCAAATGAGTGCAACAGTAGGGAAAGTTTTGGATAGCGGAGGGGTAAAACTTACTTATCCCACTACAGTGAGTACAACAGTAAGGAAAGTGTTCGACAGCGGAGGGGTAAAACTTACTATTTCCACTCCAGTGAGTGCAACAGTAGGCAAAGTGTTGGATAGCAGAGGGGTAAAAATTACTATTCCCACTCGAATGAGTGCAACAATAGGGAAAGTGTTGGATAGCGGACAGGTAAAACTTACTATTTCCACTCCAGTCAGTTCAACAGTAGGGAAAGTGTTTGATTGCGTAGGGGTAAAAATGTGTATACCCACTCCAATGAGTGCAACAGTAGGGAAAGTGTTGGATAGCGGAGGGGTAGAAATTACTATTCCCACTCCAATGAGTGCAACAGTAGGGAAAGCGTTGGATAGCAGAGAGGTAAAACTTACTATGCCCACTCCAGTGAGTGCAACAGTAGGGAAAGTGTTCGGTTAGCGGAGGGGTAAAACTTACTATTCCCACTCCAGTCAGGGCAACAGTAGGGAAAGTGTTGGATTGCGTAGGGGTAAAAATAACTATTCCCACTCCAATGAGTGCAACAGTAGGGAAAGTGTTGGATAGCGGAGGGGTAAAACTTACTATTCCCACTCCAGTGAGTGTAACAGTAGAGAAAGTGTTGAATAGCAGAGGGGTAAAAATTACTATTCCCACTCGAATGAGTGCAACAGTAGGGAAAGTGTTAGATAGCGGAGAGGTAAAACTTACTATTCCCGCTCCAGTCAGTTCAACCGTAGGGAAAGTGTTGGATTGCGTAGGGGGAAAAATTTCTATTCCCACTTCATTGAGTGCAACAGTAGGGAAAGTGTTGGATAGCGGAGGGGTAAAACTTACTATTCCCACTCCAGTGAGTGCAACAGTAGGGAAAGTGTTGGATTGCGTAGGGGTAAAAAAATGTATTCCCACTCCAATGAGTGCAACAGTAGGGAAAGTGTTGGATAGCAGAGGGGTAAAAATTACTATTCCCACTCCAATGAGTGCAACAGTAGGGAAAGCGTTGGATAGCAGAGAGGTAAAACTTACTATTCCCTCTCCAGTGAGTGCAACAGTAGGGAAAGTGTTAGATAGCGGAACGGTAAAACTTACTATTCCCACTTCAGTCAGTGCAACAGTAGGGAACGTGTTGGATTGCATAGGGGTAAAAATAACTATTCCCACTCCAATGAGTGCAACAGTAGGGAAAGTGTTGGATAGCGGAGGGGTAAAACTTACTATTCCCAGTCCAGTGAGTGCAACAGTAGGGAAAGTGTTGGATTGCGTAGGGGTAAAAATTACTATTCCCACTCCATTGAGTGCAACAGTAGGGAAAGTGTTGGATTGAGTAGGGGTAAAAATTACTATTCCCACCCAAATGAGTGCAACAGTAGGGAAAGTGTTGGATAGCGGATGGGTAAAACTTACTAGTCCCACTCCAGTGAGTACAACAGTAGGGAAAGTGTTCGACAGCGGAGGGGTAATACTTACTATTCCCACTCTAGTTAGTGTAACAGTAGGGAAAGTGTTTGATAGCAGAGGGGTAAAAATTACTATTCCCACTCGAATGAGTGCAACAGTAAGGAAAGTGTTGGATAGCGGAGAGGTAAAACTTACTATTCCCACTCCAGTCAGTTCAACGGTAGGGAAAGTGTTGGATTGCCTAGGGGTACAAATTTCTATTCCCACTCCAATGAGTGCAACAGTTGGGAAAGTGTTTGATAGCGGAGGGGTAAAAATTTCTATTCCCTCTCCAATGAGTGCAACAGTTGGGAAAGTGGTGGATAGCGGAGGGGTAAAAATTACTATTCCCACTTCAATGAGTGCAACAGTAGGGAAAGTCTTGGATGGCGGAGGTGTAAAACTTACTATTTCCACTTCAGTGAGTGCAACAGTAGGGAAAGTTTTGAATTGTGGCAAGATAAAACTTACTCTTCCCACTCCAATCAGTGCAACAGTAGGGAAAATGTAGGATTGCAAAGGGGTAATAATTAATATTCTCACTCCAGTCAGTCCAAAAGTAAAAACAAACAAAATATTAACAACAAAAATATTGAAAATATTTTTAAAACAAAATAAATACATATATAGATATATTAAAAATTAAAAATTCAAATGCAAATATATTTAATATTACAGATTAAAAAAACATATTATAATGTTAAATGCATATGACAAATAACTACAAATATTATATTAAATAAAGTACAAAATAATTTTCAAACCAATACATATTTTTAATTCGAAATTATATAGATTCAAAAACATTAATTATTACATAAATTTACTTTTTTTAATTCCTACCCTATAACACCACACAATTCACAACCCACATTCAAATTTGATTAAAAAAATTACTTACATAATTAACATAATTAATTACCAATTGAAGAAATATTATTAATTAAAAAACAAATTAAAACTCATAATAATTGATAAACTTCCCACACTTTACCCCTATAATCCCCACAAACCACTGGTAAAATTAAACTGTAACAAAATTAATTACACAATTAAAACTTATTTTCAATTAAAAAACTAATAATATATAAAAACTATTTATAAAGTAAGTAAAATTAATTTACTCCCCACCCTTCACCCCTAAAAAAGTAAAACTCACACACAAAAAAAATATAAACAACTACCCTAATTAAATATCAATTAATTAATCGACATTAATGATCAACCAATTAAATGAATTAAACATAAATTACTTCCCACACTTTACCCCTATAAACCCCATAACCCATTATGCAAATTCCATATTTAATTTTCAATTAATTAATCAATATTAATTAAGAACTAATTATTAACTAATTAAAAATAAATTACTTCCCACCCTTTACCCCATAAACCCCACAACCCACACCTAAAAAAAATCACAAAATTACCATAATTAATTATCATTTAATTAGCTAGTGTTACACCTCAGGCTTCCTGTACTGGGTCCTTCTGTTCTAGTATAGCACTACCTCTCCCATAATGCACTGGGTGGTAGGATCAGGTTGTGTGCTATCCCAGGCTGCACCAAGGGAGTATCAGCTGACTCCACTGCCTTAAAAGAAGACCGCCCCGCTCCCAGGTGCTTGGCTAACTTCCTCTGGATGACCACGCCTCCCTGTTCCGTTCCCTTCCTGGCTGGAGCCTTGTGTTACCTGTGATTCCTTCCATTCCTTTTTCCTCCTTGTGGGGAAGAAAATATTCTGGTTACTGAGTTCATTTCCTGCTCTCCGTTTGTAGCGCGAGGACGCGCTGCATGTGTTTTAATCTTTTCCTGACTCCTGGAACTCAGCGCGAGGTCGCGCTGGTGTACGATTGCTTTCCTTAATGAGCTTTCGGGAAAGCAGCTGGTGGCAGCGCTGCCTTTCCTTCCCGCTCTCCGCCTGTTTTGTTTTTTAGCGCGAGGTCGCGCTGTCTCAGTGTTCCGTGGCTAAAGATTTAGCGCGAGGACGCGCTGCCTTTTTTGCATCTGCCTTTAAATGAAAGCAGCGCAAGGTCGCGCTGCCGATAGTGACTCTCTCCCGGCCTTAATTGTTTTGTTTTTCTTTAGCGCGAGAACGCGCTCTCACCAAACTTGTTTCCACCAACAATTGTTGCCTGAACCTGGCTACAAATCCCCTCATTAGCGCGCTGTAGCGCTGTTGTTGTCTTCACTTGTACTTTTGGCCCCTGCTGAACAGAGTGGTGATTATTTCGTTTCGTTTTACTTGGAGCCAGCTCAGAAGCTATTGGACAATTTCGTGGCCTCATGTATCGAGCTCCTTTGGAGATAATTGTTCACGGAGGGAATTCGAACTCTACACATATACTGGTAGGGGCTGGACTTCTATAAATCCCCCTCAGCAGTTGCTGTTACTGTGTTTCTACCTCCTGGGCAGACGTATGCCTCTCTATTATTTCAACACTACTCAAAACGGACCAAAGCTATGCCAGTTCCCTGATCTGGTGTTTATGAAGACAGAGACCTCTCTTTACCCTGGGACACTTCTTACATATGGTGAGTCTGGGAGTGTACACAACCTGCCCTCTGCTATTTGGTCAAAGTTAGTATACTGTTGAAAGAAGGGAATCTTGCATTAACTTTTTTCTTTCTTTTCCTTTCTTGGTTTATTGTTTTCATTGCTATACTGCAGAGCCGGGAACAAGCATTCCTTGGTTTCACTTCTTCCCTTGACCGACCCCGCTGCGCTTCTTCCTGGTGGTCCGGAAGTGTCTCTTCTCTCCCTGGGGGTAGTAGTCAGTATTCTGTTGTTCCTTGCTTGGCTGGAGCTGGCTGTACCCTATGGGAGAGTTGGTGCTCTCTCTTCGCTCCTGAGGATATCTGTTTATCTGTGACGCGGACCTGAATCCTGACAGATAGCCAAGCCCACGTACATTCCTATCCCCCGAGCGAAGATGGATAAGAGTGCCGCATTTGATGCACTCATGGAAGGTGCCCAATCTCTTGAGACACCGGAAACCACCATGAATGAGTTAGCGGCAGCTGTAGTTAATTTACAGACAGAGCTTAGAGTATTAAGAGGGGAAAATCAACGCTTAGTAGCCGAGTTGGACCTCTTAAAGACACAGAAGCAACTGGAGGCTAGAGTGGCAGATAGCACCCCTAAGTATAAGAGATGCTATATACAGCCCGCTCATTTCCAAGTGCCTTCCTCTTCTGCTACCACTACTTCTCCTATAGCTGCCTCCTCTCCAGTGAACGTGACTGTCGTGACCCCTCCGCAAACACCCTTAGCGATGCAAGAGAGGTTCACGGGGGATAGTAGCAAATATGGGGTGTTTATGAATCAGTGTCACCTACAATTTTTCTGTAGATCAGCCTCTTTCCCGGACGATGCCGCCAAGGTAGCCTTTATAATATCTTATTTGAGTGGAAATGCAGCACTATGGGCTGTGCCTCTAGTGGAGAACAATGATCCCATTTTGTACAATCTGTCACAGTTTAAAGATAGGATGAGGAGTCTGTTCGCACGTCACTCGTATATGCAGGCTAGTGATAATGAATTATTAGGTCTTAAACAGGGCTCAAAGGATCTGATAACCTACATTACCACTTTTAATCGGCTGGTTACAGAAACCCAATGGCCTGAAGAAAAGAGAACTTCCTTGTTCTACAGGGGTTAGAGGGATGAGCTAAAACACATCTTATCTCAAATAGTTGATCCTCCTGAGGACTGCCCGTCGTTCATAGATTTGGTAGTCAAAATAGATCACCGTCTGACTGAACAAAAAGGAGAAAAGACCAAAGGAGAGTACTCCCATCTCTTTTTAGTACGGAGTGAGAAGAAAGAAGCGAAAGATGTTAGTGAGCCTATGCAGATAAGTGGTGTGAGAGGCCCCTTATCTAGTGAAGAACGCGAAAAGCGTAGAAAACTGAACCTCTGCCTTTATTGTGGCAAAGGAGGTCATTATGCCAAAGACTGTCCCGTCAAACCAAAGGCGGTCATGAGAGCCCCTGCAGTAAGGAGCGGGGCTGCTGTCCACTCGGAAAACTAGGAGACTTGGAAGACACAGAGGTCGATCTTCCAAGTCCATCTCTCCTACAGATCTCACAGTTTTTAGCTAACACCTTAGCTCCGGTACCTAAGCATTTTACCATAAATATTGCACTTGTTCTGCCATCTCAACACCGAAAGACGATGTCAATACTACTGGATTCTGGTGCAACCGGTAATTTCCTAGATATTACCTTAGCCAAAGCATTGGGTATAGAATTCGTTCCAAAACCCCAACCTGAAAAGGTGAGAGCGGTTGATGGAACGGAATTATCATCAGGCTTTTTAGCCTTCCATACTCCTGAACTTATTATGCTATGTGATAACGGACATTCGGAAATCATCCAGTTTGATTTGATAGACACCCCAAACTTTGGTGCCATTCTAGGAGTGCCTTGGTTACAGGTGCATAACCCTCATATCGATTGGGTTTCTAGGAAAGTCACTTTAAGGTCTCATTATTGCATGTTGCATTGTTATCAGGAGACTTCTCATTGGCAAACCCCCATAAGTTGTGCCCTAGCAATAAACACACCCTTCACTTTACCGGCAGAGGACCAAGAATACGCAGACGTTTTTGATGAAATAAAAGCTGTGGCCCTGCCTCCGCACAGATCCTATGATTGCAGAATCAATTTAATACCTGGTGCGGATCTACCTGTCAGTAGGGTATATGCCCTTACTGAACCTGAGTCCAAGTACCTATATGAATACCTTCAAGACATCCTCAAGAAAGGGTTTATTCATTACTCAACTTCTCCTGTCTCATCCCCTATCTTCTTTATCCCCAAACGAGAAGGGGGTTTGAGAGCCTGCCTGGACTATCGTGCTTTGAACAAAGTTACCATAAAAAACAAGTACCCTCTTCCGCTCATCTCCAACCTCCTGGATCAGGTGCGCAAGGCCAAGATTTTAACCAAACTCGATCTACAAGGAGCTTATCACTTGATTCGAGTCAGAGAAGGAGATGAGTGGAAGACGGCTTTTCGCACTAAATTTGGGCTGTATGAGTATTGCGTGTTGCCTTTTGGCTTGTGCAATGCGCCTGCAGCCTTTCAATTCTTTGTAAACAAAATCCTGAGGGATTACCTGGAATTATTCGTGATCGTCTACATTGACGACATACTGATTTTTTCCAAAACAGAACAGGAACATGTGAAACTTGTCAAATTAATACTCCAGCGATTGCAAGATAATCATCTCTTTGCAAAACTAGACAAATGCCTCTTCCATACCACAAAAGTCGATTTTCTAGGGTTTGTTATCTCCCCAGAGGGGATCCACATGGATCCTTCCAAGGTATCTGCCATAACCAACTGGTCTAGTCCTACTACGGTGAAGGAGGTGCAATCCTTTTAGGGTTCGCCAACTTTTATAGGAGGTTTATAGATCATTTCTCCGACCTCATTACCCCCATTACACGTTTCCTTAAAAAAGAGGTGGTATTTGATTGGGATGATGCTGCAGAACAAGCCTTCCAGGCATTAAAGAACAGGTTTATTTCCGCCCCCATCATACGACATGCAGATGAAACACAGCCCTATTATGTAGAGGCTGATGCCTCTCAGTACGCAGTGGGTGGAGTTTTGTCACAGCGAGACCTGAAGACAGGGACCCTCCATCCAGTGGCTTACTTTTCCAAGACCCTTTCACCGGCCGAACAAAACTACACCATCGGCGAGAGGGAGCTCTTAGCCATTAAACTAGCCTTCCAGGAGTGGCGACATTACCTTCTTGGTTCCTCACATGTCATTACCATTTATTCGGACCATCGGAACCTCCAGTTTTTCAAGTCAGCTAGAGCTCTCACTCCTAGGCAGATGAGGTGGGTCTCCTTCTTTTGCAAGTATGATTTCGTCATCACTTTCCGCCCCGGAACAAAACAAGGAAAGGCTGATGCCTTGTCCCGTCTGGGAAAGGATCAGAAACATGTAGTGGACACTCCCTTGCCCATTATTCCAGAAAGTAAGATACTAGCTGTAGGGGAATTGCAGAAAACTGACTCAGCTTCCTTTCTTGAAAAATTAACTCTTGCTTATGCTACTCTTACTCCTGAGGAGTGGTTGGTAGACCCTTTGAACACAATAGTAAACGACTTGTACTACCACGACAATCGCCTATATTTACCCTCGGAGGAACTCCAGGTTTTGATTATGAGGTGGTGTCATACTCTACCTTTGGCTGGACATCCTGGAGGGGAAAAGACCCTGCAAACCTGTATGAGATGGTTCTGGTGGAAGGGTATGAACCAAGACGTCCATAACTTTGTTAAGGCCTTCCCTACATGTGTGCGACAAAAATCCCTACATTGCGCGCCTGCTGGTTTATTACGTCCTTTACCCATCCCTCACATCCCCTGGTTTTCCATTAGTATAGATTTCATCACAGACCTGCCCATCACAGGAGGTTTTACCACGATATTGGTGGTGGTAGACATGCTATCTAAAATGTCTCATTTTATACCTCTTAAAAAACTGCCAAGAGCCAAGGAACTCACAGACGTCTTTATAGAACAGATAGTGCAGCTGCATGGCTTACCCTCTGTCATTGTTTCAGATAGGGGCCCACAGTTCGTGTCCAACGTTTGGCAGGGTATATGCAAGGCTCTACAAATAGATCACCGACTCTCCTCAGCATACCATCCTCAAACGGATGGCCAAACTGAAAGGACCAATCAGACCTTGGAACAATACCTAAGATGTCTTTTAAGCACAATCACCAGCGATTGGGTTCAAGCTCTCCCTTTAGCGGAATTCGCATACAATAACTCAACACATTCATCCTCCAAGGTCTCTCCTTTTTAATTTACTAATGGTTATCACCCTAAATTCCTACCTCTTCATCTTCCCCCCTCTTCCTCTGAGATACCTGCAGTCACTGAACACCACACTCAGCTCATGTCAATATGGGACCAAGCTAGACAAGAACTACGAGAAGCTAAAGGACACATGAAAACTCAAGCAGGTAAACATAGAAGCCCTGCTCCTAACTACACAGTGGGAGACCAAGTATGGTTAGCCACTAAGAACCTCCGTCTGTCAGATCCCAGGAAATTACAACCCAGATACATAGGACCCTTTAAAATCCTACACCTCATTAACCCTGTAGCAGTAAAACTAGAACTGCCCCCTGAGATACAAGTGCACCCCGTTTTTCACACGTCCTTACTTAAAAGATATGAGGCTCCTTCATGTCCTGAGCTTCCTCCCCCTCCCATCAATATAGAAGGAGAGCTAGAATACGAAGTCAGACGTATCGCTGATTCAAGAAGGCATAGGGGTAAATTACAATACCTAATTCATTGGGTGGGTTACGCACCTGAGGATAGGTCATGGGAACCTTCTGAGCATGTGCATGCCCCTTTGTTGATACGGAGGTTTCATGCATTACATCCTGATAAACCTCTACCTGTTAGAAGACCATTGAGGGGGAGAACTGTTACACCTCAGGCTTCCTGTACTGGGTCCTTCTGTTCTAGTATAGCACTACCTCTCCCATAATGCACTGGGTGGGAGGATCAGGTTGCGTGCTATCCCAGGCTGCACTGAGGGAGTATCAGCTGACTCCACTGCCTTAAAAGAAGACCGCCCCCGCTCCCAGGTGCTTGGCTAACTTCCTCTGGATGACCATGCCTCCCTGTTCCGTTCCCTTCCTGGCTGGAGCCTTGTGTTACCTGTGATTCCTTCCATTCCTTTTTCCTCCTTGTGGGGAAGAAAATATTCTGGTTACTGAGTTCATTTCCTGCTCTCCGTTTGTAGCGCGAGGACGCGCTGCATGTGTTTTAATCTTTTCCTGACTCCTGGAACTCAGCGCGAGGTCGCGCTGGTGTACGATTGCTTTCCTTAATGAGCTTTCGGGAAAGCAGCTGGTGGCAGCGCTGCCTTTCCTTCCCGCTCTCAGCCTGTTTTGTTTTTTAGCGCGAGGTCGCGCTGTCTCAGTGTTCCGTGGCTAAAGATTTAGCGCGAGGACGCGCTGCCTTTTTTGCATCTGCCTTTAAATGAAAGCAGCGCGAGGTCGCGCTGCCGATAGTGACTCTCTCCCGGCCTTATTTGTTTTGTTTTTCTTTAGCGCGAGAACGCGCTCTCACCAAACTTGTTTCCACCAACAATTGTTGCCTGAACCTGGCTACAAATCCCCTCATTAGCGCGCTGTAGCGCTGTTGTTGCCTTCACTTGTACTTTTGGCCCCTGCTGAACAGAGTGGTGATTATTTCGTTTCGTTTTACTTGGAGCCAGCTCAGAAGCTATTGGACAATTTCGTGGCCTCATGTATCGAGCTCCTTTGGAGATAATTGTTCACGGAGGGAATTCGAACTCTACACATATACTGGTAGGGGCTGGACTTCTATAAATCCCCCTCAGCAGTTGCTGTTACTGTGTTTCTACCTCCTGGGCAGACGTATGCCTCTCTATTATTTCAACACTACTCAAAACGGACCAAAGCTATGCCAGTTCCCTGATTTGGTGTTTATGAAGACAGAGACTTCTCTTTACCCTGGGACACTTCTTACATATGGTGAGTCTGGGAGTGTACACAACCTGCCCTCTGCTATTTGGTCAAAGTTAGTATACTGTTGAAATTAGGGAATCGTGCATTAACTTTTTTCTTTCTTTTCTTCTTGGTTTATTGTTTTCATTGCTATACTGCAGAGCCGGGAACAAGCCTTCCTTGGTTTCACTTCTTCCCTTGACCGACCACGCTGCGCTTCTTCCTGGTGGTCCGGAAGTGTCTCTTCTCTCCCTGGGGGTAGTAGTCAGTATTCTTTTGTTCCTTGCTTGGCTGGAGCTGGCTGTACCCTATGGGAGAGTTGGGGCTCTCTCTTCGCTCCTGAGGATATCTGTTTATCCGTGACGCGGACCTGAATCCCGACAGCTAATATAAATTAACAACTAATTATTAATTAATTAAACATAAATTACTTCATCCCTTTACCCCTATAAACGCCTCAACCAGCACCTAAAATTAATTACACAATTTCCATAATTAATTTTCAATCAATTAATTAATATTAATTAACAACCATCTAATAATTAATTACAAATAAATTAAATCCCACAATTAACATTATAAAATCTAAATTAAATAAATACAAAATAATCATTAATTTATTATAATTAAATTACTTCCCACCCTATTCCCCTATAAACACACAACCCGCAAACACAACTACAAAACACAAAATGTAAATAAAATAAAACTGATAACTACTACAAATTTAACACATATATTAAAAAACATAAACAATACACACACAAAAATACATACATCACATACATTTAAAATATAAACTAAAATACATAACACTAATTTAAAAATCGATATTATAAACAACTATATTTTTTTCAAACAATATTAATGTCTTCTATATTTTTAAAAACGATATTGCTTACCTTAAATTCGATATTCTTGACCACGATATTCTTGCTGTCGATATTTCTGAATCACGATATTTCCAACTCGATATTTGTGTAAGTCGACATTTCCAACTCGATATTCTGTCTCAACACCCCTCTGAAACTTGATGAGGAGCCAAAATTTGTGTGTACAGTTATATTCTTTTCTCATTGGATTGCTGTGTAGATATTACAGAGAATTTAAAATGATCTGTTATGAATTTTTCCCAATTTTCTTCAGTAAGATCTGAGCTTGTTACTCAGGATGGTGGTCGATTCAGGCCGTTAATTAATTGCCAAAAATCTCTTTTTTTATTCTTGGAGAGGAATAGGACTTGTGCCCAAAAATGTTGTTTTCGCCTCAAGTTTTCTTCCCACACTATCCTTCTGTAGTTTTTATTTATAGCATTAAGGGTCCTGTGATACTCTTGATTTTCAGGAAATCTCCTAGCTAGTCTTCTCAGTCGATTGCGCTCAGATTTAATTACACAGCAGTGTGACATTTTAATTTTTCTTTGTTCATTAGAGTTGGATATGTTACTTCTTAACTTTACATTCCTGGTAATTTGATGATTGCCCGTTATTTTTTCAGTGAAATTTTAGCACTTCACTATTGGGTTTGATAAATATTTACTAAAACTGTTAGTCGCTATAGTTTCTGCTGTATCTTTTATTTTTTACTTGTGTATGTTCTGACCATATCAGCTTCCCGTAGTTGATTGTTATATGTTTTCCAGGAATAGAAGGCACTTTTTGATGGAAGCGGTTTTGAACCCTTATTTCTATTATCTGTTGTCCGTGATAACTTTTGCTTGTCTCCAGTATTCTGAAAGATGCCACTTGATGTAAAAGCGGAAGAGATACTAACGTATAATCTAAGATGGAGTTCAAACAGGTGGTGAAGTGGGTCCGTTCTGGAGGAGAGTCTTGCTGATATCTCCCGTTGAGGATTCTTAATCCAAGGGATTCAAGATCTTTTACTAAAGAAATAGCTTTTACATCACAGGATCTTTTGGTTGTGTCTCTCGCGATCTGTGTTGGCACTGACCACGTATAGTCCTGTTGGGTTATCAGCTCGTCACGGGAAAAAGACTTTAATAGATTCATATTGAAGTCCCCTGTTATTAAAACATCTGGAAGCGAACCCTCCTGTGGGCTTTCAAGGATTATTTTCAGTATCTTGTTGATCATTGTTGATCTTGTTCTTGAGCTGGTGAAATGCAGAGATTTACCAAAAAAAGAGGAATTTTTGCATTTTCATGCCACTTTTTGAGTTTTATTGCTAAAATATTTTCATCCTGTATATTAATCGGTTCTATTTCAATTTGTAAGATTACTGCTCCAAATATGGCTAGACCTCCCTTTGGGTGACCTGCTTTCTTCATTTTTACTGCTAGAGAATAGAAACCTACATAGCCTTTAATAGGGAATATTTGTAATGCCCAGGTCTCTTGTAGGCATATTATATGATTATTTTCCAAAAGTTGCGTCAGATTTTTGTCCATGGCTTTTGGATAGAGCGCCATTAATATTCCAAGAGCAAATTGCTAGTGCAACTTTTTTATTCTAAATTTTGGATCCTTAAAGTTTGACGCACTTTCGAAATCATGAGCCACTCTTCCCATGCAGAGCTTCAGTTAGCCAGCCTATATTTAATGTTATCTTTCCCATTTCGTCTGATGGTGGCTTACTTTTTTGATGTGAGGATAAGATGGTTAAAGTATTTCCTACTGGGTTAGCCAGTATTGAATAAGGGTGTCTTTAATTCTCATAATTATTCATCCTTCGTTCAGTGTTTTCTAAGACAAATGGGGCTGGATAAACCAAAGGGGGGACCATTTTGGCTTGGATCCCCCGGGACTGTAACTGATCTTTTCCCAGGAGTACCTTTTTCGCCATAGCAGTACATGCCCAAGTGACTATGGTCGATTCTGGAGAGATTTTATCTGGCGTTTCTATAAATTCAATAGAGTCTATATCAGCTGAAGTGATTTCTGTTAGTTGGGGAACAGCCTGCAAGAGTTTAATGATATTGCCTCTGTTCAAGATATCGCGTCTTCCTCTCGGCTGATATTTAGGAGTAAAGATTATTTTTGATGTAAATTTGTCCTCGGAAAGAAGGATTTTATCTTGGTCATTCATCTCGTCCCTTTTTGGGCATTGTGTTATCCACGTAGATTTTATATTTAGGATTTTTCCAGATTCAGTCTGAATGTTACACATGAAATCCTGGTTTTCATGTTTGTTCCCGTTGTCTACTACTCCGTCGGCACCATAACGTTTTTCTGCTCAATCTCTGCCGCCTTTTGTTCTTTTACTTTACCTAATGATTTATTTTTTGTACTATTCTTTATTTGTGAGGATGGCATATATTGAACATTCCCACTATCCAGATTTTAATTTATCTCCTTCTTTTTCTGAGGTCATTTTATTTTCTCAAATATTTGGAATGACTTAGCTAATTTTACTGTCATTTTATCACTATTATCCAACTTTTCATCCTCTTCGATCCTTATACTTGTATTGCCTCACTGGTTTGTTACAGAGAGACCGAGTGACTTTCCAGTAATTGCTTTTTGTTTATTTTGTGCTTTACGCATCTTTTTCTGTTGTTTCTTAGTTATTTTGAATTCAGATTGTAATAAATTAACAGTTTGAGATTCATTTATTTCCTGGTCTATTTGTGATGAAAGGGATGATACAGCGTTCGGGTTGAGTTTGGCTGCTAAAGTTTCTGTATTTTGCGGGGAAATTTCACCCGTGGTAGCTGCTTTAGGTATATGCCTGCTTTGCATGTGATCTCCTTTTTATCCTCTTCTTTCTTTCATTTACTTTGAGTATGAGAGATTTGCTGTTCGCTGATTTTGTTGCCTGTTCAGGCAAAGGGCTTTCTTGTTCCACGGGGTGATTAAATTTGTTGTTAGGTTTGTTTTTAGCTCTTCTGTTAATGCAGTCATTGCTTCTGGTATTACAGCCAATTTATTTACCACTGGAGCGCATGTACAATGTATTATGGCTGTGGAAGCATATTTTTGTGCGCGATTCATCAAATTATTTAATTCAGTCATTTTCTGGTCAATTCCAGATACTGCAGTTGCCATTATGTTTAGTAAATCAATTTGAACATCCATTTTCTCTGACTGATAGGCCAGGGTGCCCAGTGTTAGCTGAGAAGTCCTTAATATAATGTCCCGTACAGTAGCTAAGTTTTTCATTTCCACTGTGATCTGTTGAAAAGAGTAGCCCATTTGGTTTTCTCTTAGGTCTTCCTTGTTTTTTCCAGTAAGCAGAGGGACAACCCCTGCAGTTCTAGAATTCACATTATGCAGTGCTAGTTTCTCTGATCTTTCAGAAGTTGTTGGTTCTGCTATAGCTGGAGTTATTCTTTTGTTTATTTCAGGTTAAATTTCTATTGGAAGTGGATTTCCATTTGTTAGAAAGTGTGTTGTCAGATCCATATATGTTTGATCATGTTCTTGCTTATACTGATTAGGTGATATTGGAATAATTGACATGAGTTCCATATCACTAACTGGGCCCCATATGGTCTCCTTACCTTCTCCTCATTTCCATTTTTAGGTTTGATCCATTATATCTTCCACAGCAAGTGGGTTAGTTTTGGAAGTCTGAAATTAACAATTTACAGTTTTTAATGATATTATTGGGTCTGGTAAGTTGTTTGAATTACTAGGCATGGAAAACAGAATACTACTCGGATCTTTTGTGGAGATCTTTCAAACATACGGGCTACCTGTGAAATTAGTGATTGATTATCCCTTGCTGATTTAACTTTTATAGCAGATTGCGACGTTTGAAGCCTTTTTTTTTTCATTTTTGTTGCATTATGTGGGATCCTTTCTCTTCCAGACCTCGTGACTTGATTTTTGTATTGACAAAAGCGAGGTGAGTATAGCAGTTTTTGTCTTCCTCGTAGTGATAGTGAAGGTTGCAATTAAGGACATTTTGTGATATATATATGAGCTGCTGCCTGGCTGCCTCCAGTTGGGATCTGCAGCGGTCTAACAGAGTGTTAATTACCTCCAGTCAATTTTATTCCAAATTTGTTTCCGATAGTTTCTTGGTCAAAATTTCAAAAGGGCTATATTAGTGCCACCTCCTCTTGGGGAGGGGGTTAAGGGAGGCACAAGCACACCTCCAACTTTTCTGAAATCAGAGATTGCTACCTGACATCCGGGCAGAATTTGCATCCATTGTGTCCAATGATGATTTTTGTTTCGGGAACTTCAGTGTAGAGCTTTCCACTTCCTGTCGACTTGGGGTCGCAGCAAGCGGTATGCCAAGGTGGAGCCCAGGTGCCTCTGTCCCTGTTCTTGAAGTCCCTATGGCTGTATATTGTTAGTTGTTGTTATTGCTTGGTTATTGTTGGCTGTAGTAGGGCAGGCAAGCAAGAGGACACCAAAACCCCTCAGCAAGCCGCACCCAGACCTAGCTGGACCGCTTCCGCCGGGGGTTGGGCTCACACTCTGAATGGATGAGTACAGCCCTGTGTTTACCAAAGCCCCACTGTTATGCCCACTATTCACCACTGACTCCAATTGATATCCCCCAGTGGAGGGGCTGGCCAGAAAGATGCACCCTCTCGCTTCTCAGTGGGGCTGGAGAAACAAGGCGCCGAGGTGCTGAGGCGGTGAGACGCTGTGGCACTAAGGCCAAAGGATCAGGAAAGCAGCACAGAGCTGCAAGCATGCAAACAAGAGGGTGGTCTGGACATCTAGGCATGGTGGAAAAACAGCAGACCATGCTCTCCCAACCTCTCCCGGCCACAGCAACAATTGTGCTGGCTCCCCGCTCCGACCGATGTGCCGAGCAGTGCACACCCCAGTGGGGGAGGGACAGCAAGCCGCAACAGCCATCCTGAGCTTACCAGACTCCCCGTATCGAGGCACGCACCCTCACGGCACCGGGCCAGACGGTATCAGCCAGCTCCAAAACAGCAATCGGGCCTGCACCCAGTTCGAGTACTGCGCATCTCCCTCCGGCTCCCTCTGGCTGTAGTGGCTGTCATGTGGAAAGAACAGGAAACAGCTGAGGGTTTGAGCCAATTTTGCCTAAACAGCCTAACCATTGTGTCCCTTCCACTGTGTGCAGGGCCATGGAAATGTTGTGTCATGGGAAACAGCAAGCCTTCTGGCAACACTGGTTCTCCATCTCTTGGAAACCAAATGTCATTTGCATTTTTAACATATCCAACTCTGATCCACCCTTGCTGTTCTGCCTCTGAAACTTCTCCCCGGAATCTTTTGATTTCTTCACATGTGTCAGCTACTGACATCAACATTGTAAAGGTACTGTCTTCTTTGGATTTATTTGCACAGACTCCGTTAAATGTGCATACCACAAGTGCATAATATTGTAAACTTCATCAGCATAGCGATTTCCAACAGTGACATAGTCATGCTACGTCTGTGAGCTGCACATTTAGCTACTGCAATTTACTGGGGTAACTGCAACGCTTCCATTAGTTTTATTACATATTCCCCATTTCTAATGGGGGAACCTGATGATGTCATGAATCCCCTTTGCCACCATAACTGTCCAAAGTCATGGACCACACCAAAGCCATATTGACTATCGGTAAGTATAGTCACTCTAAATTGAGCTGAAAGACAACAATCTCTTGCAAGGGCAATCAATTCTGCTACTTGTGCAGAAGTAACACCTTGAAGCCAGGAGGCTGCTACCACTTCTTGGATTGTGCAAACTGCATAAGCTGCTCTTAAATTTCCTTTATTGTCTCTTACACATGAGCCATCCACAAAGATTACATAGTCGGACTCATCAACAGGTTTGTATTTAATGTGTGGCCTTGGCTTGGTGTATAAATCCATAACATTGAGACAGTCATGTTCAATTTCATCCCCATCAATGTCATTCTGAGGTAATGATAAAAGTGGTGCTGGCTTCAGTGTCCAACAACATTTCAACACAACATTTTCCGCTGCAAATATTTTTTGTTCATACTTTGTAAGGCTGCTGTTTGTCAAATACTGTGTTTTGGCACGGGTGGGCACTATTTCAACCGAGTGAGGGACCATGACTGTAAGTGGATATCCCATTACTATGCTCTCACATCTCTCAATATTGACATCAACTGCTGCAATTGCTTTAAGGCTGCCAGGCAGTCCTGCGGCAACAATGTCAAGTGTTGTTGAAAAATATGTCACAGGTCTTCGAGTTTCTCCATGCATCTGAGCAAGCACTGAGAAAGCGCAGCCCTCCCTCTCACTGCAAAACAATGTGAATATCTTATTGTAATCTGGTATTCCTAGAGTAGGGGCATGACAGAGACTTTCTCTCAGCTCTAGGAAAGCTTTCAAACAATTGTTGTCCGATAGAAGTGGATCAGGCACATCTTTGTGCCTTAGCCTCAGTAAAGACTTGGCCACTAGGGAAAACTTGATTATCCACTGTCTACAGTAGCCAACCATTCCCAAGAACATTCTGTCCTCTCTCTGGGTTCTGGGTGGGAAAGGGCAGACTCCAGAAAGGCCATGGTCGTGCAGGTCATTGCTTCCCAAGCCTGGGACAAATAGGCTTTAGCACCAACACCTCCTGACCTTCCTGATACCCAGTCAATGTAGTTTTCTGGTTGTACCATTCCTTCATTAGCGCTTTGCTGGTCAGAAGATTTTCCTTTGCTGGACTCATGTATTGCACCATCAACTTCCTGAGGCCAATCACATAGTCCACCACATCCTTCTGTGGGGACTCTGAGGTTCCTTTCCACCCTTCTGTGACTAAGGTAAGGGAACCCACACCGAGTGTCCTTATAGAAGCTCAAAGGACTAGGAGTAGGCTTAACTGGCATAACTCTGTCTAGAGTAATTAATCATAATTCCCACAAAATTACTCATAATTATGCGTAATTGTGTGGGAAGTGATGTGAACCATGTAATCGTAGGGCTGGTAGAGTTCTGAGTGGCATTGCATTGTCCAGCAATTCATGGCAGGACCACCTGAGGCACCTAGGACAGGTGATGTCAAGGATACAGAAGGCAAAACTGACCATCAAGGCAACCAAGTGTCAGGTGGGGCAGTCCTCTGTAGTCTACCCTGGGCATGAAGTGGTGAACAGAAAGATCCGCCCGTTGGATGCCAAGATTCAGCCTGTGATGGAGTGGAAACTGCCTACTACCCTGACTGAAGTGAGGGCCTTTTTAGTACTCACCGTGTATTACAGGAACTTTGTGGCAAACTATGGAAGTATAGTTGCCCCATTGAGGAGATTATTACCCAGAGAAGAAAGCTGGGTGGCTATTGAGGAGGAGTACTTGTACTGTGTGGGCCTTGCGTAAGTTCAGCCCTCATTTGTTTGGCACTAAGGTTGTGGTGCAAATGGATCATGAGCCACTGAATTGGTTGATGGCTGTGATGTGAGAGGATCCCAAGTTATTGAAATTATCTACTTCTTTGCAAGGGTTAGACTTTGTGGAAGAGCACAAAGCCGATTTGACCACCCAACCTTTCCAGGTTAGGAGTTGGTTGGTGTCCTGATGTGGGTGGGACGACTATTGGGACGGAAAAGTCCTCTGCATTGTAACAGACGAGCCTTGGGATGGAAAGCTGGCCTCCCAAGCTTCCTTGATTCTCCAGGTAGCTTAATCCAGCAGGCAAAGTCTAACTCAAAGGAGGTGATTTGAAGATGGAGTTGAGGTACAGTATAACACAATTATCACAATCACAATAGAAATCAAAGATTCATTAATAATACCTTAAAATAATATGTGTATGTTAGAAACTGGTTTAGTGTTTGAGGGTGTTAAAACCCTACTCAAGCAGCAACCAGGATTTTGGTCAGGGTGAAACACAAGCAAACCTCAAATTAATCTGTGCTTAACCCTCTGGTAGCTTGGTACAAACGCAGTCAGGCTTAACTTAGAGACAATGTATAAAGTGTTTATAGAGCACACAAACAGTAATAAAGTGAAAACACAAGACAAGAAAAATCACACACCAATTTAGAAATATTGAGTAAAATGTAATACATTATTTGACACTAAAACAGCAAACATCCAACTAGTAGAACTGGAGATATGCAATTTCAAAGGTTTTGTGAAAATTAAGCGCTAACAATCTAAAAGAGCCAGCCATTGTTATCTAGTCAAAGTGGACTTGGTCCAAGTTACAAGTTCAGGCTGACTGTGATGGAGCGCGGGCCGGGTACAGGACTGAGTAGGACTGGGTTTCGAGATGCGAAGTCCTTGCTTCGAGCTGTACTGGCTGGTGTCGAGGAACCATCAACAAGGAGCTGCAATGTGAGGTCCGGTATCGAGATGCGTTGAGCAGCGGTGGAGTCAGTGACCATCAACGAAGAGCTATGATGTGAGGTCCTGCGTAGTTGACGAGGAAGCTAGTGGGGTTTGCGGAGACTTGTGTTGTGAAGCGTTGGTGCAGAGGATGAGATGTGTTGCGCTGTGCCGGTGTTGGCAGCATCGGCGTCGAAGAAGCCACTAGGGCTTGCGAGCACTTGTGTTAAGATACTTTGTTGTCAAGGACAAACTGCGGGGTGCTGGCCCAGAGTCAATGGGAGGCTGTGTCACGCTGCGTTGAGTTTTGGGTAGATGAGTTGACATCGAATAAGTCTGTTATGTACTTGCGGCTTGAACAGGGGGCCAGTCAACTTAACCTTAGAGATTTCCTGGTGTTCTGGGTCCACACAGGCAGACTGGATTTAACTGGGCAGCTCACAGCAACAGACGAGTCCTGGGCATCAAAGCAGTCCTTGGTCAGCAAGCAGGTCAGCAGGGCAAACTTCACAGCTGGGCAGTTGTTCTGCCTGGCAGGGGCCATAGGTCCAGAAGAGATCTCAAGAGTTGTGTCTAAGGGTCAAATATTTATAGTTGGTGCCCAGTCTGAAGTAGAAGAAGCTTCTAGATTCCTACCCCTATAGAGGTGTCTGGAATTTCCTGCTTCCCTGCCTGGCATCACCTTGTCTGGGACACAGCTGACTAGTGTGGAGCCCTATGCAAGTGTGCCGGGCAGGGTCTTTGTGATGTGCAAGTGTGGAAGGTGACAGCACCGATTCCCTATCGAGTCAGAGACAGCCCATCTTGCCAAAAGCTATTCCCCATTTTTCTCAGTGTCTGGGAATAATACACAAAGACTAATTGCCAGCTACACCTAGTATTGTGACCCAGGATACAGGCTACAGGCACCAAATGGGTAGGACAAGAAACTGCCATCTTTCTTAAAGTGGAATGTTCAGAATTGAGACTTAAAATCCAACTTTAGCATTAAAGAAGGTTTTAAATTGCAATCCTGTAGACACTAAAACTTGACATTCCCACCTACTCCCAATTGAAAACTATCACTTATTAAATGCAATAAGGTAACCTAATGTTATTCTATGGGAGAGGTAGGCCTCACAGTAGTGAAAAACGAATGTAGGAGTTTTTCAATACAAAGACATGTAAAACTTAAAAGTGTAGGTCCATCATTTTAAATACCCTCACCCTTCCCTATAGGCTGTGTAGGGCCTATCGCAGGGGTGACATATATGTATTAAAAAAGGGAGGTTTAGGCCTAGCAGAAAGTTTCTTTTGGCAGGTTTAAATGGCATTTCAAAAGTGCACACACAGGCTGCAATAGCAGTCCTAAGACATGTTTAAAAAGCTGCCTAAGTGGGTGGCATAATCAGTGCTGAAAGCCTACTAGTACTATTTAAATTACAGGTCCTGGGTACATGGTGTACCACTTTAGTAGGGACTTAATAATAAATTAAATGTGCCAACTGGGTGTAAGCCAGGTTCACCATATTTAACCCCTTCCCTGCGCATGACGGAACCACGCCGTCATGAGCCACGGGCGGCGTGTGCTCATGACGGCGTGGTTCCGTCATGCTGCAGCCGCTCCACCCACGCGGGACTGATTCCCCGCCTGTGCGGGCGAATTAGTGAGTGGGCGGGGTCGTGATGGAACCACGCCGTCATGAGCACAGCTCGCCCGTGACTCATGACGGCGTGGTTCCGTCATGAGCATGGCGGCGCCGCGCTCACCCCCCACCCCCCCGCGCCGCAGTGGAATTACCGCCGCGGCCAAGGGGTTAAAGGCGAGAGCACAAGTGCTTTAGCACTGGTTAGCAGTGGTAAATTGCACAGAGTTTTAAAGCCAACGAAAACGAATTCAGCAAAAAAAAAGAGGAGTAGGGAAAAAGTTAGGATACATGTGTTGGTGTGTACAGTACCAGAAAATGAAAACCAGCAAATTAAATACATTAAAATAAAACTGACAAATCCAGTGGTGAAATAGGAGATCTGCATTGCGCCTAGTAGACCTTGCTCACAATCACTATATGACACCAAATACACACACACCAAAGTAAAACTATGCAGATGCTGTTACAACAAAGGGCAACAAATGATGCAAAGTACATTGTAATTGAAACTATACTGTTCACGAGCACTGCTTGATCGTGGACACTGTGCTATTTATAGAACAATTACACAAACAAATTGTGATCCCCCTTCCAAAACTTGATAACTTCATAGCTTTGGCTAACAATGCGATCAGTAGTTGATCTGGAGTGCTGGAGAGCCATCAAAATCAAGAAAAACACAATATCAAAACTTGCCAAGTATTGAATCTTTATCACGGACTAACAAAACAGAAGTGCCTCAATGTTCAGTGCTGTGGAACTGGGAAGGTGTGAAACCTCCCAGTTTGGATCAGCATTAAATGGCCCCTTAAAGGTTTTACTTATTGTGGCTTGTGGCATTAGTGTCACAAGGTCAGATGCCCTAGACTCAGGGGAGAGCAGCCTCTAAACTGATGGGAGGCAGATAATTGTCTGAATCACAAGGGAACTCACTGGCACCACCCAGTTAATCCTCCCAGAGTCTCAATCTGGATAGTCAAAAGGCCAACGGGGTGCATGGCCTTTTCATGAGGGAGTGTGCTTCCCATCCGCAATCGCCACTCACCTTTCATCTACTTTTAAATGGTAGTATTTTTATATAGTCCTTCACTGGTGAGGAGTTGAGAGGGCTTCTTAGCATGCTGTGCTTCCATTCCTGGGCTCCCTGTGCTGGCATGGGGTCTCCATGTGTGCAAGGTCAGCAGCACAGCGTCTGCCTTAATCCTAGAATTGAGGAAACAGCCAGTATGCACCCCCACATTCAGGAAGCCCCACTGAAAGGTCAATGAAAGTCTGGACCAGTCTAGCTGTAGTAAATATTCAGGTTATATTTCCATTCCTTGGGATTTGAGCAGTAGCCCATTGCCAAGCAGCACCTGGACATTTTCCAAGTTTGTATTTGCATATAACCTTCTTAGTGGGGCTTCTGGCAATGATAGGTCTTCCACTCTTCATGCTATGTTCTCGGCGGGGTGGTGCTTATCTGACAACAGACTAGTACAGTCTCCAGGGGTCTGCTCTATGGGTGTATGTTTCTCAATCAGAACCTGGAGACAAAGGATTTAGAGAAGAAGAACAACTGTGCAAAGGGGATCTTGTTTCTCTGTTGGTGGTCAACATTCATCTTGCTAATACAGTTTATTACTAAAAAATATATTTGGGATCAGGCGACAGTAACCTGAAAGACAGGTGCACAGATGGTGATTAAGATCCATTTTCTGTACACACTTATTCCGATATCCACGATCTTCATTCCTAAAACCATACATATTAAAAAATAAATAAACACAAAGGTGTCCAATGTCACCAGACTTAATTCATAATGGGAGGCTAGTATGCTTTACTCCTGGTTGCAGCTACTGCACCACAAAAACTGTAATCTTCTGCCACCAGCAAGAACTTGGACAAAGTGTTCTAGAAGGGCTACTCACTAGACGCGAATGTAGGGTCACCCCAATCTTAGGGAACTCTAGGTGTGCCAATGAAGACCATCAGATCTGCAATTTAGTGTACGTTGAGAAAAGTGACACCCTCTAACTGTGCCAAAAGGGAACATAAAAGGTTACCTTGAAGTGGGATGGACCTGTTGCATGGATGGTCAGGGTTTTCATCCTTACAGCAGCTATTGTCAATGAATAATATACTGACGTAGAGTTTTGAGTTTGGTTTAGAGATTTCTTTTACACAGTGTGACCATTGCTTTGAAAAATAGGTTTTAGAGTTAGGCTGTCTTTTCTCATGCTAGCCATGGACTTCATTTCACCGAAATGTCAGGTGTAGCAAAAGTAACATCACACACCCTTTGACCTTAGTGATATCAAAGGAAGCGTTGCCATATTACCTTTGACCCTGAATCTTCTCAGGAAGTGCTTTCACTTGACCTTCACCTGGATGACATCACAATAATTGACTTTGCTGAAGTTCCATAGTTACTGTGTGAGTAATATAAAAATGCAACACAAATGTCTATTTTAGATAGGTCGATATTAGAGTGCTGCTGTAATGATCTTTGAAAGTGGTGGGGTGTAATACAATACTTGCCCTAAATTGTACCAAGCAGAGTGAATGAGCCAGACTTCTTCTAGAAGGCAGGGAGTTCTTCCCGGAGAAAAGTTTAGAATAAATTGAGTCAAATAGTGCATCTTTGGACAAAATCTTCACACAAATCCTTTAAAAAACATATGGGCTTTGAAAGGACACGTATTTAATATACATGTCCTATCATGGTGCACCAAGCCAGTGAAACCTGACATTTTCTCATTTCAAAATTTGTTGTGGGTGCCCCTATGTGCCAAAAATAACCTCTATTGTTCTAGAGCCAGCATTTTGCCATGGATGCCCCGAATATGACATGGTTATTCCCTTAAGCCAAAAATTGCATACAATATGCCAGTCTCAGAATTCTGCATTTAATGTCATCCATATACTGCGGGCGACCTCAAAGACAGCATTTACCTCTTGTATGTTAGGATCAGCATTTTGTGATGTTGCCTCTCTCCTATATGCCACAGCTGTTCCACTTTATGTCAAGAATTCCCTCCAATATCCTAGCCCCAGCATTTTGCCATGGGTGCTCCATATGCCAGAAATTACCGCTAGTATGCAAGTAAAAGTATTCCATCATGGATGCCCCTATACCAAGAATTATTTCTCGTATGACAGCGTCAGGCTTTTGCCATGGATGACCCATATGCCAAGTATTTCATCTGGCATGCTAGTGCCAGTATTTTGTTACAGGTGCCTGTCATTATAGGAATTGCCTATTGTATGCAAACACCAGTATATTACCATGGGTAAAGCCAATAATTACCTTTGGTGTGCAAGGGGCATCTGCAGACTTGCAAATGCAACACCACATTCTCACTCATGCTTACCTACATTCACTCAATCACATTCATTCTCACCTACCCACTCCCAGTCAATCATTCTCACTCACCTGAACTTCCTCATTCCTTCTAACTCAGTGTCTTGAACTCAGTCTTTCTCTCACTCACTCATTGGCACTCACTCTCACTTATTCTTACTCTGATTCACTCATACTATCTCAATCACACTGACTTTCACTCACTAATTCTCAAAGACTTGCTCACACTCACTCATTCTCACTCCTAGTTACACTCACTCAGTGTCACTCATTCTCACTCATTTTCCCACACAATCTCACACTCTCTCACACTCATTCTTACTCATTTCTTCTCGCTTATCCACTCTCAATCACACGCAGTTATTCTTAGTCTCACTCACTAATTCTTACTCAATCTGATTTACTGACATTCAATTTCATCTATTGTCACTCACTACCTGTCACTGTCACTCACACACAGACAATCATGCACACACTCACACATAAATATGCCCTCTCTCACATAAACACAATCTCATCCACAAGCATGCACAAAAATACCTTTACAAGTACTTTTTATACTTTCCTCAGCTGCCAGCAATGGTTCCACTATAGCTCCTGGTGCTCCAATTTTTATTAAACTAATAGTGAATAATACATTTTTACTCACTATTAGCATACTAAAAATGGGCAGAAAATAAGGAGGGCGGAGCGGCCCCTTTATTCTTGGCATTGATGTTGCCATCTCTGAGGCCAGGAGTCACAGAGGCAGTGCCAGTAGGGGGGCCAGCCAGGAAGCACTTTTGTGACCTCTGGTGACCCCTAGATGACGTCCATGATAATAGAGCTGACTTGGTGTGGCTTTGGACCATGTTTGCATCTCTGTTGGCCTCCTCAACAGTGACCGCAGAGTGCGTTTATTTGCAAACACTACATTCTCTTCTTATGTTTGACGATCATGAGACACCAAAAATAGTTGCTTCTTGTCTTCCTTCCCTTTAAGGTCTGCACTGATAGTGCAGCTACTTGAAAAAACTATTATTACTATATACAAAGTTGGAATTTTGGTGGTAAATGTAGTTTATGATTGAATTGAACTATTTTTATGGTTGCCAGGATTTTGTAAGTCACCACAGTCATAGGTTCCACTCAAAGGGTGGGAATATGGCATTTCCAAACACGGTTAGCCTTGGAAATTGGTGAACACTCACTAGCAACTACATTTGTGGGGCTTTACAAACTCCTTGCAATCCCCTGTAGGATTCTACTCCAGTACAACGCAGGCATCACTGTCCCTTTCAGGGTGAGAAGGGGAATAAATCCCCACCAAATTTGAGGAGAGATTTAGGAGAAGGGGTTTATTCTTGGGAATTATTTCCTGGAGAAATAAAATGTGCATTTGTTCAGAGGATCCAATTCTCCCTGGGTGGAATTAACTGCTACGGAGAACTCCCCTCAGAGTGAGTTGGACTGATATGAGAATGTCACTTGATCTTCCCAGGAATCTGCTTCGGAACCTGCTCCTGGTACAGCTGTCCATGTGGATTCCCAGACATTTTTGTGAATCCCAGAAAGTGGTAAATCTACGCTCACATGTAGGCAATATGCAAGTGTGGATTCACTACTTTCTTTGTGAATCATGTGCATAGAGTGGGCCTTGGCTCCGCCAAGAGAAGTATTGCTCTCACATCATTCTATTGGCTGTTTGATGAGTCAGTCTGCCTAATATGGAGTGCTTGACCTACAGTGCACAAGGGACTATTTTACATCTAAAAAGTACATTGAATCATCACACGTCATTATTCTTAGTTCATTGTATAACGAAAGCAATACTGTTTTTGTTTATTACTGTAGCATAGTTTTTTAGTCAGGGCCTATATGCATGTTGCTCTCTCTCTTACCCATTGTTCTTTTACTTCTGAATATTTCTTGTTGACTTTGTGTGTATATTTCCTTTAAGTTTGTCCCTGTATGAATTACCCCATTGCTTATTTTTTCCCTGTATGAATTACCCCATTGCTTCCTTCATCTGTCTCTTTTCATATGCTCATCCTCGTCCATGTTTTCATAAGTCTTATCGATTGCTCTTTCTTGTCTATTGTTTCATGTGAAAAGAATGCTTTGCCAAAGCCAACAGGTGTGACCTTAAAGAGCTAGCACACACAAATACAGAAATGCACAAATGTTGTTTCCATTCTTTGGTACATTAAAGCCAGACCTACTGCCTTTGCAAGCGTTTGTTATGTTTATGATTGAGCGCTTTCTGGAAATGACTAGCTGTTGTAATAGTGTTAAAAGCATTCCTCTCAGACAACACAAGGTTAAGGTTTCTGCAAATGCTGATGATTTAAATATAAAATGTGCATGATCCCAGTGCTTCTTTTATATCCATCCTCATCAACATTGATGCCTATTCAGCAATCCCAGGGTACATGTTGATTAGAGAAAAGGCTCAGCAGATGCATTTAATGATATCTTGCAAAAATAAAGACACAGCATGCACTAGTTTAGAATAGCAGCAGTAACATTTTAAATATTTGGATTCGTACTTCTCATGGATCTGTGAAAAAAAAACACCTAGGGAAAAAGTAGAGTTTTCAGGTTTTCAAAGAAATCAGATGGAGACGCTTTGGGGCTGATTACGATGTCAGTCAAAGCCTCCAAATGCTTGTCGGTAGCTTTCCGAACACGGTCGGAGGATTTCCGACCGACACTGTCAGTTTGCGGTCTGACCGCCCGATTACGATGTCAGCGGTCGGAATGTAAACCGGCCAGTCATTCTGACTCGGTCCTGACCGGCTCTTGGAGTCTTCTTACTGGTCGGAACTGCACCATAATCCCCTGTGGACGGTGTTTCTGCAGTCGGGATTACAATGTTGGTTTCCCACAACCTTTCCGTGCCGGCCTATGGTTGGTGGTCGAGGGGGTACCTAAGGTGCCCCCCTGTAAAACCCTGCACTGTGTGGCAAAGACCACGGGGTGCATGCCACAGGGTGCAGGGTTTTACATACCCCCCCATTTCTCTATAAGAGCCTGTATTACGGCCGATTTACGGCCATAACACAAGCTCCCATAGAGAAAAGGGAGTATCCGACCGAACAGAGTTCAATCGCATCGTAATAAGGTGGTCAGAACCGCTGACCGGAGGTCAGTCGGTCCCGAGACCGAGACGGTGTCGGTCGGCGGCAACTTCGATTAACATCATAATAAGCCCCATTGTGTGATTTGTAGGATGGAGCACTCCACATTTGTATCCAGTAGACCAATGGTTTGAGGGTGATTTCTAAAAAAAGATTTACAGCCCAAGTCCACATTGGGTTAGGAGCCCTGGCCACGTGACCCGATAGTGAATTCCAAAAATTCGACTAGCAAATCCTCATTTACTTAAAGTATTCTGATTCTATCAATTCGCCAAACCAATTTCCTATTTGTCACTTTGGTATAAATACAAAAACGCAAGGGGACATGAGGGCTTAATATACTCGAGTTTACCATGTACGTTGTATTTATGTTGTAAATTCTTTTTATAGTATTTATCCACGGTAATTTTGCAAAGTAAAGGTAACAACAGTGAATTGTGCATGAGGCAAGATTGACTTACGTATTTTTGCAAGACTTTGTTTAACCACATCAATACAGGTTGTTGCTTCCTTGTTTACTTGGTGCTTTACCTTGTCAAAGAAATATTTGTTTGTTTTAAAATTTCTGTGTGGAAGTGGAGTGCAATAGAAGGGAAAAGTTTCTGTTGTAATTGTCCGAGGTATGGTGTATATTTATTGGAAAGTAAGTGATATTTTATATGACTATCTAAAATCCAGTTGAACCTTTCACGTGAGTAACGAATATTGTATATGCTGTGCTGTAAACTGTATCGTTTTCATGGTACATGAATTTCACCCTCTTTAACGTTCATTTAAATTACAGGCGAAAGCCCATTTAACAATGTGTGGGTGTTTTTTGGCTGGTTTGCTTTTGCTGCTGTGATTTGATCTTGTTACATAGCAATTGCGTTTAAAATCGTGCTCATTTTTGAAATTTTGTGATTTACTTATATGTTTAGTCTGTTGCAGTACATGGCTCTGTTCTGTGATGTAGGTTAGCACATATTCTACTTGGTTTTAATATATCCCTTAAGCAAAAGTTGCACATTGTCTCTCTGAAAGTTTGCGTAGTTGAACTTATTTCTTTCACTCTCTCGATTTAAAAAATACATAAATATAAGAACATCTGTACGCCTGGTGTCTTTTTTAGTTTAAAAATGTAAGACACATCATTAGTTTTTGTCTATATGAGTGTTCACCCTTACCACATTGATCTTGTTTGTGCGAGCCCTGGTACTTGAGCTGCCTTCTGCGTCTCCTGTCAGGAATGACATTTGAACTGCTACGTCACACCTTCCAGGTTATT
The DNA here is from genome assembly GCA_963921515.1 of Calotriton arnoldi. Lineage (NCBI taxonomy): Eukaryota > Metazoa > Chordata > Amphibia > Caudata > Salamandridae > Calotriton > Calotriton arnoldi. The sequence goes on from CAWUFW010000857.1 coordinate 2,385,880, forward strand.
TGTGCACGTGCTTGTAACTGCCAACAAACGGGGCCTTAGAGTTCAGTCTATGGTAATGTGTTTTAACAAGCATTTAAACAAGTTCCAGTGGCTGCTTACATTGATTTTCGTCAACAATATGATTGGTAGTTTTTTTTTCGTCGAGATAGGCAAGCACATGACAAATTACTTTTCGTCAAAATAGGATTGTGAGTCAGGGGATTCCTAATTCGGCATTTCGGTGTTTTAACCTCGAGAATTCCTTTTGTAGGAGAAAATGCTTTCTTCACTTTTCCCGAGGCAGCGATCAAAAGGAGCCGGGTCTACCCATGAGAATATTTTTTATAGAACATACCATCTGTTTGGCTGCACTGAATAAATGCCAGGTTTTTAAAATCTACCCTAGTGAACATTGCGTCTTTAACATCTGGCTAAAGATGTACAAGTATGCGGGAACTCAAAAGATTCTAGAAAAAAAATCACATTTGCCATGAGATTATCTCTTCACATTCAAAGCAATTAAAGCTACTGAGATAATTTCCTTAACTTGGCACTCGATTTCTGTGGGAAGGTTCCTTTACATAATTCCGGCTGTTCTTTGCCAAACCCACGATAATCCATTTTCGCTGCTTAAAAAGACTGAGAAAAGTTGTGAAGCTGACTGTTTCCATATTAGCGCCGTCTGCCCAGGTCACCTGGCACTTTGCTGCCAGTCTTGTACTTGTGGCAAGCTGGCTCGCGCACTCTGTATCTCGATGCCTCTCTGCCCTGCAAAAGAGCTCACGCAGTCGGTATAATACACTTCGTAAAACATGAACAGTTAGTCGGCTGGGCACGGCAGCATGTCCAGCTTTTCCATTTACAACTCGGGGGTGAGGGTAAAATGGTTGATGGTCACTAATTAATGACAGAAATATTGGCCTGCATCCCCTCTATAGACTGCCATATTTCGTCATCAAGGTGGTCTATATATAAAGGTATTGGATTGTATATAATTTGTAAAGCGCTGCTGAGACCTCAAAGGCACCCTTGCGTTGGCACTCTAAAGAAGAGACCCTGATCATGAGAGCACTGGCATTAGACCACCAGGCAGAGAAGAGCCAGGTCTTCAGTGCTTTCCAGAATGACAGCAGGTTCTGACAGGAGCTTAGGGGCCTATTACGATGGCGGTCGGACATCCGCCCGCGATCGCAACCAAGAAAACCGCTGGTCAAATTAGGATGGCGGTGGTGACCGCGGCGGTGGGAAATTCCGACCGCCGCTTTTCCGCTGGTTGCCTTCCGCACTCCTGCCTGGAGGACGGAGCAGGACCAAGATAATGGTGGCGGTGCAGAGCAGGCACCGCTGGCAGGATTATGATGCCGGCGGTAGCCAGCCTTTCCTCAGCGGTCAGACCTCCATGGAAAGGCATGCGGAGATTGTCCCCCCGATGTTTTGGGGGGGTTGTGGGTGCACTGGGTGGGTACCCATGGTCCCCCCCTACATTCCCCTGTACCAGGTGGCAGGCACTGTGCTGTGCCTGCCACGCAGTGCAGGGAAATGCAGGACATGCACCTTTGGACATCGCGGCGGTGCTGCGGGCAGCAGCGTTCGCCGCAATGTTAAGGCCTGTGAACCGACCGCCGCGGTCGGATTTCGACCAAGGATCATCGTAATTCGACCGGCGGTGATGTCGCGGTCCATGCGGGCGGTCTTTTCCTGCTACCATGGCGGTCGGGGAGGTTTTCCGACCGCCATCGTAATAGGCCCCTTAGTGAGGAGATGCAGCATTTTGGGCCAACCTCTTACCATTCGTCCTCTAATGGGCCTTTTATTAGATGACTGAGAGGTGATGGGAGATAACATTTCATCAATCAATTTCAATTAACAGTGTAATCCATTTGGCTACACAATAAGGACCAAAAATCGGTAACTATGGTTAAGAAGGTTTATTACAAATTAGCAATCAAGTTAAGTTACACGACTCTCAGCACCATGCTATAGAGATACAGAATAACAACTGAGAAACCCAACCTCCAAAAGAAGTTTAGGCGTTCCAGCATCAGTGTTGGACTTGGCACTTTTTGCAGGGTCATCCCTGAACTTTTTGCTTTCCTCCTAGCCTTTTTTCTGACATGGTGTTGGTGGTTTTAGGACTCTGGGCACTTTAGCACTGCTGTCCAGTGTAAAGTGCGTGTGCTCTCTGTGGTAAACATGGTAAGATTGATCTACACCTGTTTGGCATATTTAATTTAACTGTCAGTCCCTTGTAAAGTGGTTTCTCAGATACCCAGGGCCAGTAAATTAAATGCTACTGGTGGGCTTGCAGCGCTGATTGCGCCACTCACCAAAGTAGCCTTTCAAACCTGTCTCAGGCCTCTGCCATTGCAGGGCCTGTGCGTGCAGTGTTACTGCCGCTGTGATGTGACACCTAAAGTGTGTGCCATGTCTGTGACCCCCCTTTTACTGCATGTCAGTCACCCCTAAGGTAGGCCCTAGCTAGCCCTACGGGCAGGGTGCATTGTAGGTAAAAGGGAGGACATGTACCTTAAGTGGGTGACATGTCCTGGTAGTGACAAACAACCATTTTGGTTTCTCACTGCTGTGAGGCTGCCCTCTCATAGGAATGCATTGGGGATTCCCTGATAAGTGTTTCAGTGGTAATTCCTGATATGAGAGGAGCAACGTGGTCAAGTTTGGTATGTTTGGAATAGTGATAATAAATGCTGCGCAATGGTGTGCGCAGATTTATTATACCTATTTTAGAAGTGCCACTTTTAGAAGTTGGCATTTCTGTGTGCTATGTGTCTGCCTGCCTGATGTGGATTGCATGTCTGGCTTTGGAGTGACAGGGGCTGGTGAGGTGTGTGCGGCTCCAGGGAGGGCAGGGTGAGTCAGCGCTAGGCTGAATAGGGGATCTGCATTTGGAGTAGTGGGAGGAGTAGTCCCCTGACCCTGAATAGGTCTGTGCCTGCCTAGGTGAATGCTGGCTCCGCCCCCCTGTGGTGTGTCTGATGACAGAGCCCCAACCTGACATAGGAGGGTGGGAGCCCTGTAAACAAAGTGCTCCACACCCCCCAGAACCAGTTGGGGCTGGATTTCCCCAAGCCCTGTGCCAGGGCAGACAAAGAAAATGCTGTATAAATATTGGGGCTGTGACCCCATGAAAGGGTTGTGCATTTTGTGCTTCCTTGTGACAGGGGGATACTGCTGCTGCTGGGCCCCAGGAGGAACCACCACAAGGGACTGCCTCCCTGCTGGAGGGCCCTCTGTGCTGGCCTGCCTGGGCTCAGCTTTGCCCCTCTGAACTCTGGGGGTCTAGCGCCTCGTGAGCGCTGCATTTTTCTGGCCGCTGCTGCGCTGATCCAGGTCGAGAGGAGCATTTATGCTCTACAACACTGAGCTGCAGAAGTCTCTGGGGGAGATCCCGACGTGGGGATCCCCTGCATTGCCAAGAAGGAAGCAGGAGCCCACCCCGCACTGCGGCGTTCCACGAAGGAAGCGGGAGCCCACCCCGCACTGTGGCGTTCCAAGAAGAAAGCGGGAGCCCACCCCGCACTGCGGCGTTCCAAGAAAGAAGCAGGAGCCTACCCCGCATTGTGGTGCCGCCGGGCCGCTGCCAACGCGACCCGGAAGTCAGGCAAAGCTGGATGGTTGTGGGCGGAGTTGCGGCAGAGAGGAAGTGCCGGTAGAAAGTCAGGCGTCTCGTCCCTGAGTGTGGGCAGGGCTCCTGGGCACCGTGGAGAGCCCTGCACGCCGGCCAGAGGAGGACGGAGCTTCCCAGGTTGCTCTGACGCCGGAGAAAGGGACTGGAGCCTCGCAAAGCTCCACTTGGCTGATTCCTGCAGCCTCTCCCTCCGTGAGCAGAGCCGACGCGAGGAGACGGGGCCGGTCGAGGCACATTGTCGGTACCTTTCCCCAGAGGTTGAGGAGACCGGAGAAGACCTAGCAGAGCCCCGGTGAGTGGGGCTCAACTTGGTTGGTACCAGTGCTGTTGGGGGCCGATTTCCTTTCCCAGCTGACCCGCCCGTTGGAGGGCAGCTGCAACGTGAGGGCATTTTCATCATAGGAGTCCCCGAGTGGGGCTCCAGAGGCACAGTGGTGCCAAAGCCAATCCCCCCAGCTGCACCGCGAGAGCGCGGGCAGCTGCACCGAGTGGGCATTTTTGTGCAGTAGTCCCAGAGTGGGGCCCCAGAGGCACGGTAGTGCCAGTGCTTATTTCTCTTTTGGGCAATATTGTTTTAGAGTCCCAGTGGGGGCTCAGGAGGCACGGCAGTGACAAAGGTCATTCTCTCAGCTGCACCGCGAGAGCGCGGGCAGCTGCAACAAGGGGGCATTCTGTTTTCCTGATGAGGAGGGGGTGAGTTGCACCCCACGCCCCCAGCGCATTGCGCAGTATCTTCGCTGCATTGGCAGCCAGAGGGCTACTTGAGAGGTCCTACATTTACGCCCTGACATTTGGGACAAAGGGCATTTGAGCCCCACAGAAGGCCAGTTGGCCTGGGGTCAGGTCTGGTACCTGTGTGTACTGGGAGGGCGCAAGGCCCTAAAAGAAGGTGACGTATGCACCTAGGGAGTGTCACTAAGGTGCCCTCCTAAATGTGATTTGTGCACCCTGATTTTGCGCATAATGTGTTTATGCTGATGAGGCCTATTGCATAATGTGTTTATGCTTATGAGGTTTGGGCCTAATGTGTTTTATGCCTAAATGTGGTTTCATAATATGGTTCTTACCTAATGTGATGGATGCATAATGTGTTTATGCTAGTTGTGCCTTTACCAGTAGTTACTGGTGGTTTTATCTCTTATTACTGATCCTAATGGTTCTGACCGTGGCCCGATTGGCCCTGTCATGTATATAATCCCCTGTAAATTATGACCTGGTGCCAGTTGGCACAGTGTATATGTGTGATTGTGATTCTAATGTGTTTTGGATAATACAAAGGCTATTTTTTATATAACCTTATGTGGAATTTCTTTTGTGGTGTACCTAGTGTGTTGCTGCTTTGTGTGTGTGTGCGGCGCAAACGCTTTACACATTGCCTCTGGGATAAGCCTGACTGCTTGTGCCAAGCTACCAAGGGGGTGAGCAGGGGTTATCTTCAGTGTGTAACTCCCTTGCCCTGACTAGAGTGTTGGTTTCTGCCTGGCTTAGGCGCTTGCCCTAGCCAATCAGAAATCCCATTTCTAACAGTCAGGCAAACAAGGAGTTCTGTCACAGCAATACAGAAGATTAACAAAAGTATCTGATGCTCAGAAAAGAGTCTCAGATTTTCTCGTCTATACATGAGTAAATCTAGAATCACCTAAATTAGAGCCCAACCTTAGCGGATGGTTTTGAAACCTAAAGGAACTCAAAAATCCCAGAACTGCAGAAAAATTTGGGAATACGGAAAAGTTTGAGAAGTAGAGGGAAGGTGTCAGTATTTCAGAAGCTCAGTCAAGAGAGTTAATTTAAGCCACACTTAACAAAGAATCAAAGGGAAGCATTGAGGTTTCTCAAAGGCCAAAGGAAAATGCAGTAACCTCAGACGGTGTGAACAACAGTTATTTCCATCAGGATCCTGAGAGCAACACCCCTCTTTGCGCGTCATCTGAGGTACCATTGTCCTTTTCCATTCTCACGTTGTAGACTGCAACATAAACGAAAGATCCCACACTGGACACGGAAACAACATCATCCTTCCTCACACAGGTTGTATTGTAACATTGCTGAATAAGCTTTTCAGTTAACATTCTGGCACTCCATGTTCTTTCATCAAGGTCAGCTTCCCAGGCTCTCACTATCGCTAATACAGTCGCTAATACAATATTGTATCTATTGTACAACTAACAATGCTTGAGAATTATACCTGCAAGAAAAGTCATGTAAGCAGAAAATGAAAAACAGTATTTTATGCAACATGGAAAACAGGCCCACTTTGGGCAACTTAAGGTATTAACTCAATGGTGCACATTTAATATGGGTGCGCACATTTAAACACAAATGAACGTAAACGGTCAGTACATTAGACTAATATTACATGTGGCATACAGTAATATATATACATGTAAGTATGTCTAGGAAGTACATTTAAATGCAATATATGAAACATTAGTGCACACATTGCATAATTCGTTATCGTTTCTAGAGAAAACACATGTTAAATAACTAAGGATGGTTCATTCTTCAAGTCTCTAAAGAATATATCATTTAATATGCTCAAGGCACACAGTATAAGTAAATTCTCTAGTCCTAGAGTAAATGCACTTTAGTAATGATAAGTGCAACTCTTACTTTAATGTTGTTAGACCACACGAGAAACATGTGCTAAGTGCACGTTCATGTTATGTATTTGTAACGTGTAAGGGGATAGCCAAAATTGTGCTGCACCAGACTGTTCCACAGTTGTGCAGCTCAGACCAAAATGGCCCGTCCCCCAGTCCTAGCTTTATTGAACTTGGGGACACAAACAAGATTGAGGGGCATATTTATGAGAATGTCATGCAGCGCAGCGAGTCATCTTGCTGTGCTGCACTGTGTGACAAGGAAAAGGCAGGAATGCGTCATATTAAAAAGAATATGGGGCATTCTTGCCTTTCTCCCTGCTCTGGAGCCGTTTTGGCTGCCTAGAGCCAATTCAGGCACCCTTGCACCATGGTGCAAGGTTGCTGGGTTGCATGCAGGATTGTTGTTGTGCAGAAAAGGGCTCCTTCCTGCACAACAACAATCCTGAGAAGCATATTCCTCTTTCTATGTGTGCTGCAGAATGCAGCACGCACAGAAAGAGGAAGTAACGAGGAGAGATAAAGATATTTCTCCTTGTTATGTTTCCCCTGAGAAGGCGTATCTTTTTGGCGCATTCCCAGGTCTACCAATTTTGGAAAATCTGGGAATGAGTCAAAAACCATGGAAGTTGTGTGGGAACACCCACACAATGCCCATGGAGTGCCTTCCCAGGGTCAACACAGCAATTTGCACTGCTCTGCATTACTCCAGATTTATGAAGCCACTCAGGGCCACGCAAGGTGGCCTTGCATGGGTTCATAAATTGCATTTTGGACTCGTGTCACTCTTGCACCACATTGCATGGTGCAAGAGCGACACAACTCCTCTCATAAATATGCTTCTGAGTTCAGTAGAGCGCAGAACTCTTGACGGTGAGTAACATTTAAATTTGCTTTGCAAGAAAAGAGGGCCTGTCTTGTGAATCGCCCTAAAAGTAATACATAACAAATAAGTATGATCTCTGAATCGATGAAATTGATGCCATGAGCTCTAATAAGTGCGACAAGTGGACGTAAATAAACATTGAACAGTGTTGGTCTAAGGGCGATCCCTGCGGCACCCCATATTCAAGTGGCTAAAAGGCAGAGCAGAAACGGTGCATTTGTATAGCTTGTGATCTGTCCTCTACATAGAATCGAATCCAGTTGAGAGCTCTGCCACTCACCCTGATCTAATTTAATCTGGCGATCAAGATCTTGTGGTTAACCGTATCAAAAGTGGCTGACAGGTCAAGAAGCACTAATACCGCAATTTGGCCTCTGTCCACAGTCATCCGCAAGTCGCCCAAAGCAGACAGCAAGGCTGACCCGTTCCGTGATCTGGCCTAAATCTAGTTTGCACCTCATCCAAAAGGAAGTGCATTTCCAGATGATCAGAAAGCTTTTTATTGAAAAAAGTTTTAAGATCTTAATTGGAGAGGGCAGCAGGGAAATGGGATAATAGTTGCTAATCACTTGTGGATCTGCCAACGCTTTCTTGAGCAGTGGAAGTACCAAGGCCTTTTTCCATGCTCAAGGAATTATGCCCACCTCCAAGGACTGATTGCAAACTCCTATTTGCGGGGGCAACAGAAAGTCCACCAGTGTCTTCTAGGCCCTGGGAGGCAAAGGATCTAACGGTGAGCCCAAAGCAATGGAAAGTGCCCCCACCCAGAAGCAGTCCTCCAACATCTGCTAAAGGTATCTTGTTTATTAAGTGGGGTTGCAGGGGTCCAACAGGGGGGACTGGGTCCTTGGGATAGCAAATTGAACAGAGGAGGAAAAAGCTTTATGGAGTAAATGATAGTGCAAACCTTATCGTCGAAAAACTCAGCAAGCTTGTCAAGCAGAGTTTGCGAGGGCATTACTGCTTGCTTCATGCAGTCTGGGTTAGATAGATTTTTCTAGTGGCAAAGTAAGTGCAGATTTACTATCTTTACCTTCACATCTGTTTACCTTGACAATATAGTGCTCATCAATATTACGGGTGTGATATTGTTGTATATTGGTATTTCCCCCAAAATATAATGGCATTACAGGGGAAAATCATCAAGAAACAAATGAATGAGGAGACAGTGTTTGCACTGGATAAAAATAGATGCAAATACACACACACAAGCACACACCAGCTGGATTGATTGAATTTTTGAATTTGACTACATATTTAGTCAATTTACTAGATTATTTGCTAGAGGCCAAAGTTCACCACTACATTCAAATGTTTTTCCAAATTTTCCATTCATGTGGAGAATCAATCGTAGGCAATATGCATAACTTACTTAATGCGTTCTAAATGAATAAATGACATTGCTTTGATACCTTTGCATTATCAATAGTGGCCATCAGAGTTGGCTTACTCACAGTTGAAAAAACTAAATCACAGAATGTGAATTTGAGAATGTTGCTTTGCTTTCTGCTGCCTCTTTTCCCCATCTGAAAAACTTTAGAGCACTGAAAACAAGCTGAACAATGGTATTAAGATTTTTTTTTAAAAATCTTTAGTTGGGACAAGAGCAATATAGTTATATAAATACATAAGTACAACTTATTCCATAATTTAAGACAATCCTAAAAAATCATCATTATAACCCGCTTGGATGTGGGCTGTTTCGCATTCATTTATTGCTATGGGGATTTACTGAAACGTATTGTTAAGTGCATTGTGATTCAATGATTGTTAGGTTTAAAAAAAAGAGCACAACTCTTTGAAAGTGAGAGAGATGATTCTTAAATATTAAAAGTATGTGCCTAACATTTATGAACATTTTTACAGTAAAGCCAAACCACTGCACTTTGCAAAAACATATTTTCCTATGCTTGACTAAACTGGGCCCAAACTAGACCTAAACTCCTTCCTGAATCCTAACACAGCTATAATGTGTGGATGTGCAATCTCATCTTTGATATTGCTATGTTGTGCCTCCAACTACAAGGATCGGGGGGAAAAAACAGCCCAATATCAAACCATATTTGGTCAGATCTAACCAGCCTATTTAACAATGTCCCTGTCCTCATGGCCAGCAAGTACATAAACAGTTTAGGTAATAATTATTTAAGAAATGATATCTTTAATTCTTCTCCTGCAGTGAACCCCTTCAAGCACTCGGAAAAAGTTGAGCATGGAAAATTTCCACCAACTGTCCCGTTTACAAAACGTTGAGCAGATAACTTCTATAATATGGGTGTAAAGGACCATGAACAAGTTATGTAAACCAGAATCCTTCATTTTTCTGAGCTCTGAATGGCTGTCTGGATGTCAAGTAGAGATAACAGTCAATCCAGGATAGACAAATCCACTATGCTTTTGAGGAACTTGCAGGGTTCTGGTTTGCGCAGTTGCTCATACACATCAGAACAATAGGAAGCTAATATAGCCTTATAGCCCACGGCCAGGGCTATACCAGTTGCTAAAGGCCCTGAATCAAAGTTAAAGGCCCCAGTCACAGGAACGGCCCTATAACAAGGGAAAAGGCCTTTAACAACTGCTATAGCCTGAGGCAGAAGGGCTATAAGGCTATTAGAACATTCCACCCACTGATGTTAAAATATTGTAAATAACAAATGGGAAAACATGAAGAAAACATTGGAATGTTGGAGCTCTGGGCTTGTACAACCAATTATAGTCCCGGAGCTATTCCATTGTCTTCAAATAAGCTCTCAACACTCCAATATTCTAAATTGTAGTATTTTGTTTGACATGTTCATGAACATTGACTAGAACAGGCCTTTTAAAAAACATTTTCTGATCCTTGAGATATCAGACCTTCTTGGAAACCCCACAACATCTGACGTCTCAGCAGAGTTCCACATACCTTTTCCATTATAATGTAATTAAATTAAAATGGGAGCTCAATGAGACCAGAAAGATATCTGGAAAGGCCCATTAATTAGAATCTTCTCAAGGATGTAAACTTTTGTCATAAATATAGTTGCCATTTTTTCAGATACCTTATATCTGTTCACCATGGAGGCATTAGCATGACTTCTAACAGCAGTTTTTAAAGTGCCCCATGCATAGAAGTGTGAGATTGAAAGTTATATTGAAAGAAGCAAGAATAAAGGCCCATCACAGACATATTAAAACCTAGCTTAAATGAGAGAAGCATTATAAAGCCATCCGTTACTATAGAACCTTGCTTCAGTTAGCTCAAATTCAGAAACTATAAGACATCATCAGAAATTACTGGAGGACCATTCAGTAAGCATGGTGGATAGTGGTGAGGGATTTGCTGACAAAAATAGAAGAGTCAGAAATATGAATGATTAGTGTAGACTGAAAAGATAATTTAAACTGCATCAGGTTGCAATTTGCCAAGAGTCAGTCAACCCAGTTTCATTCAATATGTTCAGACATTGGTTTTGCTTCTTTACCCTTAGCCTGTGGTACAGATCAGGGTCGAAAACATGAGTAGTCTCTTTACAAACTCTTTTGGTCAAAATAGAGCACACCAGATTGAATTTGCCAACAGAGACTTGGATTACTTTGAGAAGGACCAGAAACATTAAACAAATCAATCATATCACTGACTATCTAAAGGGTTAGTAGCAACCATCTCCCTTCTGAGCACATGTTACATGACTTGGGGCCTGATTTAGATCTTTGTGGATGGGTTATTCCGTCACAATGGTGAGAGTTATCCCGTCTGGCGAAATACAAATCCCATAATATCCTATGGGATTTATATTTCGGCAGACAGGATATCTGTCACCATTGTGATGAAGTAGCCGGTCCGCCAAGATCAAAATCAGGCCCTTGGTTCTTACTTGCTTTGTTGATCAGTACTGCAACCAGTGGCAGCTGGTCCATAAGGGTGTGGGGAGTAGGACAACATCACATGTCAGCAAACCACCAGCTTAGCTAATGCAAACCTTGCAAGGGGGTGAGCTATATCTCTCCTTTATCATGAAGTGTGAATGAAAAAAACGACATGTGCTTGAAGGATGATGTATGCACCAACCACCACACAAGCAAAGACCTCCTACAGATCTTTCTCCTCCGCTTGCTGACTAACACAGGTATCCGTAAGTAGAGCAGGCAAGCAGAGGCACCAGACCACTGACTTTGTAATGCTAGTTTGATGAGGGCGGGAATGAGCCTATTTTCGTCAGCATCAAAGTGCCCAATTGTATGTATGTTGTTGTCGGTGAGTTTATGTGCTTCTATGTGCATGTCTGTGCTTGAGTAAATCTATATAGTTGAGTGAATAGGTGTGTTTGTGATGTACTTGAGTTTCTCTGAGACACAAAAGGGAAGAATGGATGGGCAGAATTAGGGGGCAGACATAGGAATTGCATAGAAAGAACTAATTAAAAAATACGGAGCAAAACGGACAGTAGATAGTCAGAAAATGGAGAGAATTATTGTAGAAAGTGTTCTTGCAGACATCGGTGGGGCATAGAGTTAAAATACCAACTACAGAGCTATAGTTGCAGCTAAATCAACTTAGAAAACTCAATGGGGTAATGCACTAACTTAAAAATCATACATATGCAGGGAATAAATTACTACTGACACTATTTCCTTGGTGCCAGAGGCTCTTTGTTGATATTTTTATGAGGCATTTGGTTGGATTTTATGATGTTTATTGATAATATTTTTTATGACATTATCCACACTTCTGCACTCTGAGACTAGAACCTGTCAGATTGATGTACCTTTCAGACAAGTCTATTGTCAGGAGTTGTAACGTCTGTGAAACCTGAGCAGTAGCTCTAGTGTGTAAGTCTGTGAGATCTACCTAATCATAGAGATAGTGATTCTGTCAATTTCCTGAGATTATAAAATCTGTTAAACTTTTTAATTATTCCACAATACCTCTTCGTATCCAATATATTTGTACATTGTGTTGTGAAATGCCTGAATTACTTACCAGTAATCTTCATTACTCAGAATCTTCCTTTCTCATCCAAATATTTACTTATTTGAGTAATGTGCCAACATTTCTGTTATTTATCACCCATTCCACATCTCTTTTTTTAGATTCAATAGAACGAAGGAGGTACCTCATGAATTTGCTCTAACCCACCTCAGTTCCTGTTTGTGAAATAGCCTTTCCTGGAAGGCTGATGTGGAATTTGGGAGAGGAGGAATGTAGTAAGTAATAGGATGGAATCAGCTTTTCTCAGCACTTCACTGGAGGAAAATTAACAAAAAGACTATCCAACTTTCTATAGTCTGCAGATCTTCTCAAATAAATTCTCACTGCTGTTAACAAATCAAAAAGTGAGTAGGTGGACCCTGAGTAAAGGTGTCTAGAGGTAGAGTCGGAAGTGTCATCTCCTGCTCCCTGTGAAGCCTAGAATTAACCTTTGGGATATATCTAGTGTCTAAAGAAAGGATTATCCTATCTTCAAAAACTCTAAGATAGGGGTGATGGCGTACCATTTACTCCAAGCTCCCCAATCCTCTGACCTGTGGTAATTGCCAACAAAAAGAGAACTTTCATAGTAAGGAGCTTTGCAGAGAAGGTCTTCAAATGCTAAAATGCTGCTCCCTAGTTGCAGGATAAGGCCAGAGGATGGTCCCATGATGGGAAAGAATTCCTGCTCCTAGGATGTACAAGACTAAAGCCTCTAAAAAGCCTAGAAACCAAAGACTGAATAGTGGAGTGGTCACACGATGGGGCTCTGAAAGATTTACAGTTGCCCATTGAAATTTAAGGGTGGCTAAAGAAAACTCCTTCTCAAAGCCATCCTGCAAAAAAATGGAGTATGTCGGGGGCAGGAGCTTAATAAGAACAAATAGAACTAGTTGTACACCAATAGCTAAAGAATGGCCCTATTTGTTGTAGCCCTCCTAGAGGCCAGCAGAGTTGGAAACTGTGACTGACAATCCCTTGCTTAAGAACCTCTCCCTCTCTATCTCCAGACCTATGGTTTTAGTCATATTAGGGTTTCTAAGGAAAGAAAAGGATGAATCAAAGGAGATACTGGGAGACGCTTCAAATTTAATTTAATTGAACAGCAACTAACTAAAACAATCGACAAAAGCAGGGTGACAATGAGGGCCTGAAGAAAGCCGCTTGACCCTTTGCGGGCTATACAAAGGCTGAAACATGCCTACCTACCAGATGCCTGGGAACATTAATTCCTAAAAGCATCACACAGTTCTTCTTTTTAACCGAGCCCTAAATCCAGGAATAATAAGTCTATTACATAGGATTTGAAGGCTATTTTAACTCACTCTCTCAACCCTGCCTTCACTTACTTCTACCACCCAAACAGCTCCACTTACAAATGTGTCAAGCACACCCATTCACGTTCAGTGTCTGGGTGACAGTCCAATGATGAAGCATGCCATAGGTGGTACCTGTGGGTGAGGACCCTATATATATATACATATATATATATATGTAGGATTCAGGAAATCAGTGGGATTGGGGGAAATGCATAAAGAAGACCGCCCACCCATGTAGTGAACAGAGTGTCCACCTCCAACACCTGAGTTCACTGAAATCCTTGTACGTTGGGCATTGTGCTGAATCTACAAGGGGGAACCTCAACCTGTGACATATCCTGTGAAATACAGCAGGACTTAAAATAAAGTCCTGAGAGCATGGAAATATTTTACTTAGGTGATCTACCTTTGAGTTCAGAGCTCCCTATATGTATACAGCCCTCACGTGCAATAGATTCTGCTCATCCCCAAACAGATCTGACAAGTCAACTCATTGAGGGAATTGGAGCCTGCTCATTCTTACTACTAAGGCCTTCACCCTCAGAAGATGGGAAAAAGGTTGCATTGCCTTCCAAACCCCCATAAGCTCTTGCCAGTTGGAAGACTGGTGACATTCCACAAACCCTGGATGGTAAGACTGTCCAAGACCGCTCCTCAGTCTGTGCTGCTGGCATACGTAGTAAGAATCAGAAGGTTGGGTAAACCTAGGGCTGGGTGACCTATACACCATGCTAGTCTCT